>OY720635.1:80754532-81491942 GCA_963169105.1 Ceriagrion tenellum
ATTGTAGAAAAACAATAATACTTCTCAAAAGATGAGTATTTGAGCTCTGAATCAAATATATATGACTCTGAATTGATAATTTTAACCTTGAAAATTATGCAACTTGGGACTGAAAGGCAGACTGTTGACTGCCGTAGGGAATTATGCTGATAAACTCATGTAAAGCCTGCGTTATTTTTCTATAACGATTAAGTCAGGTCTAATTTCAACGCATTTGTGCCGTAAGTCTATAATGTGTTCATCGGGATAAAATGGGCATTCGGGATACGTAAAGTAACCAAACATAGTATTCTTGGGTGTTTTTGACGCAAAACATAAAAATTTACCGCGTTTTTGATTGGCATTCAGGTTCCATTCTCATCATCTCAATCTCGAAGCTTGACATCAAACAACTGTTGTTCACATCACCCGATATATTTTAGCAATGTCAACACAACATTATAGAATTATTATCATCACTTTCGAGGAAACCACCAAATTTTTACCGTATCATCCATCTAGTCTTTAATTGTCATTTAGTGGCGCTATATCCTGCTACCTATAATAAAACTAAACGCCTTACTCAGGTAAAATTCATTGAGCGACCACCTTGATGACCACTTGCAGTGATAAGGACGGTATTTTCTACTATCAGAAATGTTTGGAAAACTAGAGCTGCCTCATTTCTTATCAAATGCGACAAGGTTTTCAATACAAACAAATTTGAAGTCAAGCTAGTCAATTTTTCCTGCGACATGAACCATGAAATCTCCATTTGGAAAAATTACTCTCGCGGACCGAATTTTTCCTTGCATGAAGATTTGTGAAGCGTTCATATCAGATGTTAATGCGATTTTTTCTCACTTATCAACAAACAAAGTGACAAATATGTTACTTTTGGAAAGTAAAGTGCAAACTATGTCGAGGGATCTGGGTGAGAGTCCCGCTCAAAGCGAATGATTTTTTATTCATGACATTTTTGTACTAATGCACACTTACGGCTGACTTCACAGAGATGATACTGTGACCAGTTCCAGCATTCTAAACATCTGACAATGAACCATACGTTTCGCGTCTAAATACAAACCCAATATTAGCCATCGATTCCGCTATACTATACACATCTCATTTAGCGTCTAGAGGGGAGTTGAGAGATGTCGAAATCGTTCGAGAAAGTTTTTTTACAGCATAGTACCCATAGCCGCTTGGAAGACTTATTTTCCTATCGGGCCGTCCCTCGAGGACACGCTGATATTTTTTTCAACTGCAGCCCCTTCTTCATATGCCCTCATATCTCGCTCTCAGGCGGGGAATTGTTACTGGGCTCCACCCTGGGGAGAGCAAAAGGGTCAAAAGTTCCCCCTCGCATGACGTGCTAGAGACTTAGTCAATGCTGGTGCAGTGTCTGCTGCAGCGGGAACTCGCATGCGGTGGGGAGTAGTTTTAGCACTATTAATTGAATTTGACTCCAGGGAGCGTGACTCCGGATACGATCAAATTTTTCCGTCGGAGCAATAATTTATTAAAAATGAATATGATAACAGCTCTATTGCTTGTTTCCTAAGCTTTCCAAACCGTGTGTTAGTTTTCATCTACCATCATTAACACTTTTCTGAGAAAAAACAAATAGCTACTGATTAAATAGCAAAATATATCATTAAAATACATGCAATCAGTCTGTATACATGCTTCAGCATCCAAATCACTTCAATTTAATTAAAAATATAATTACTGCCGAATTCAATTGAAAAAACAGCGTATACAAGGCCACCATAAGACAATAACTCATTGTTACAAAATTCATTAACTGAGGCCAATTGATTTGTGATTCTTTATTTGAATGGAAAATATATCATATTTTTGCACTCATATTTTTAATAGTTTTTCTGGTGGGTTTTTGTTTTTAAAAAAAATGTTGCTTTAAACACAATAATAAAGGAAATTCTAAATACTTTAGGGACTCGTGGTAGCATTTTCACAAATGTGCATCAAAATGGTTTCATTGAATATAGATTTGGCATACACCATCTTTACACCATGCTCTTTTTCAATAAAATGACCTAAAATGTGGTTTAATAGTTGAATGCTCACAATTTAACAATCGCATGGATAACAAAATCACTTCCCACGATTTTGAATTTCTAAAGACATAAGTAATTTTTACCAGCTGAGTCAACCAAAGGCACTTCAATTAATTCGTCAACGGCAAAGTTTTTAGATAAATAAAAAACGTTATATTAATATATTATTATTAAATTTGTATAGAAGATTTAGAGTACATTTTGGTACTGGTTCATAAATTAAAACATGAATGAAATAAAAACTGATAAAGCTGCACGTCTCGGCGTAAAACAAGCAGCCAGCAGTTTTCGGAGCCGGTAGAAATGGATGAAATATCGGCCGATTAGCAGGGAAAGGAGGGGATGTTATTCAGCAAAAGCAACAACTCATAACGAGTCATTTCAAAAATGAATTAAGTTTGTCTTAAAATGGTCCATGTAAGGCAGTGTATGATGCAATGAAGTTAAAATTAAAAAAAAATCAGCGCAACCAAGGTTTTGACGCTCAAAACACATTGTCAAATCAAATCACCCAAGGGATTGACTTTCGTCCTGCGGATCCTATGAAGAATTAGCTTTAGGCCCAGGGATCAACCGAAGCTGTATCTTTAGGCCTCGTTGTCATCTAGCGATGATGTTTTAGGTATAAAAGCTCAATTCGTGCCTTTTTGCATTGTTAATAAATTCAACAGATTCAGGCGAGATATCGTGGAAGTTCATTATTTTTGCATTGTAAAATTTGTTAAATAAAACATTAATCAGTCCCATTTGCCTACTTTTAAGCGTGTCTCGTTAAAACATGGAAGAAAACATCTTACAGGACTAATTTCACCATACATTATCTATTGCATTTAAAATATTAGATCCCCATTACAACCTTCAATATTTCTTTCGCCTTTCATTCAGGGGTTAACCTCAGTGATGCAAGATGTTCAACCGCAGGTTTCGCAACAAAATTGAATGAAACTTGCAACAACGCACCACAGCCAGCTCCTTATGATGCACATGTAAGTATAAGTAAGTGGCTCTTAATTTTTTTGGCATCAAATACATGTAGAGTCCTGTTAAGTCGTTGTTAAATCGGTAAACATAATTGAACCGTAAAACTTATTATTCATGAGAATGCACTAGTGATGAAACTTCCTCGGATAAAGACATCGTTGCTAGTCATAAATGTGGGAGATCAGAAAATGATGCAGCAAGAACAATTAAATTACCCGGGGAGCAAGTTGAAGGAAATTGAGTCCAGCAGTAAGGACATTAGAAGTAAAACTGTGTAAGCAAAATAGGCGCTCAGCAATACATGACAGCTGCTGATGGGGACTTAATAAAACCTCTTAAATGGAAGGATTAAATTTAAAAAAATAAAGGCTCGGCGAAGAGCTTAATTAAGAGTGTGTCGCTGCTCGGTGCAGAAGCGAGGTCTCTGAAGGAAGCGGACGAGAAAAAACCGCATGTGTGTGAGACGTGGGTATGAAGGAGAATGGAGAAGATGATGTGGACGGAAAGTCAGGTGAACGAGGAAGTCCTTCGTATGGTAAGCAGAGGAAATTTCTAAAGAAGATTGGGAGGAGGCAGAGCACGTAGTTGGAGCAAGAATTGAGACACGAAGGTTCAATGAAGGTCGTGATAAGGGTCAGGATATTGGGTAAGTGAGGGAGTGATAGAAAGAGAATGGGCATAAAAGACTAGATGAAGAGAGGTAGGGCAATGTAAAGAGAAAACCTTAACAGGATATCGGAGCTAGAGCCCAGAAAAGTCTAGGGTATATTTTATCTCTTAGCTTAGAAATACAAGATCCCCCTAAAAATTATACTTTTAACAATTATTTAGATAAAATAGCATTGATTTTCTATTTATTAATAACAAACAATTGCGCAGAATAGATAAAATAGGTTTTTACACATGTGCTAAATATCTTAACATCATTATTAGCTACTAATCTCGCATGCAATTTCCGGCATGATATAGCTCTTGCATGATTTCGTACCTTGTAGAACTATTTACCTGTCGCAGTAACTATAACCAGTAGTCGTATCTTAAGTAGTATACTGCATGGTAGCTGTTCGTCCACGTAGCGCTCTCCTAGTTTCAGTCTGACTGTGTAATCCTGTCTGATTTTGGCGCATTCCAGAGGAACGTGCGCGGTTCGGATTTCAGCTGGGATGAGGGCTTCATGCCTGGTGTGGAATCGCCCCGTGCCACACAACGTAGTGGTGGCTTGCACGGTATTTCGTAGATGTAGATTTTATGTAATTCTATGTACCTGTATTAATATTAGTAGAACTTTGCAGCGCATAAATTTCACTTTCTTACCATTTTAAGAGTCAAAATCGTGAAATGCCATAATTTAACGGTGGAAACATGGTCATTTTTGACCGGTATTCGAACCCTAGTTTTCCATAAGATCCAGGGTCTAGTACATGTGCATCATTTTTTCTCCGTGGACTACTCCCATTTTAGCGTACTTACTTGTTATTACGTTGCAAAAGCATCTTGTCCATTTTGCAGTTGCTTCAAAATCAGAGAATTCATGTCATTTTGTCCATCCACAGGAAATTTGTAGCAGTTTCCACTTCAAGGGCCGCGCGCTTTTCAATTCAATACTCACCACTTAAGGGCGTTGTAGTGCAATTTGGGCACAGGGCTTTAACCTCAGTGCGCAGCGTGTCTCTCCTTTAAAGTCCTCACTCACAAAGGTTGCACGGAGGAGGGCGACCCAAAGGCAGAAAAGAAGTCATACGGCCTCCTTTCCCACCACCACGGCAACCTCTTCATTCCATTCCCATGCTCTGCCGCCACGCCTCCGTCCTCAGCCACCACCACCACTCCCAATGGACCCATTTATAAAAGACGGAGGCAAGGGAGAGCGAGCGAGAAAACCAAACAGTGCCATTAAGTGGGCGTCCGATGTGTAAAATACGAGACAGTTTCTGAAACGGTGGGTTCCTTGGCTTCCCGCAGCAACGATTTCCCCGGGCTACTCGAAACGTTATCGCGATCACTTTCTCCTAGCGACCGCAGGAAAGCACCTTAACCTCTCCCTACCCACAAATTCCGCCCAACTGAGA
Source organism: Ceriagrion tenellum (assembly GCA_963169105.1). Lineage (NCBI taxonomy): Eukaryota > Metazoa > Arthropoda > Insecta > Odonata > Coenagrionidae > Ceriagrion > Ceriagrion tenellum. The sequence goes on from OY720635.1 coordinate 80,759,643, forward strand.
AATATTTTTGCTAGGAATAGAGAAGGGAACGCTCAGAGTTATGTGATTTCCCCACTTTTCTCCTCCACCTTGGCGTGCTAAACCCAGTTTAGTACGGTTATAATCATATTCACCGGTATCATCAGGCTTGGCGTAGTTCCAGCGAGATATCATTTTGCATAAAATCTAACGAATTTTGGCTCATCACAAATAAAAATACCTCACTCTAGCAAAGTTAACAAAATATTGGCTATGCACTGCTCTACGGTATGAGATATTTGAAAAAAAATACCTGCGTAACACGAAAACAAAATATCAGCCATTTATTGCATTACTAATCGAAATATTTGACAAAAATTACCATTCATTTTGCATAAAAAACATACAGGTATGCACTTCTGCGAGACTTCATTAAAATGAGGAATTTGAAATCTAACGATCTCGTTACTTTAACAGTGCATTGCTTCTGATCATTCTAATCTATTTTCAAAGATTAATGATTTACGCGTCTCAGTAATTTTTACGGAATCGCAAAAATATCTTCGGTTTTGAAGGTGCTTTCAGCGTACGTTGTGAAAAAAACAAGTCACGTTCTAGACTTACGCAAGCAAATTACCGAGAGTTTCAGTCACGTAAAACACCATTTTTGCGCCACAAAGATTTTAGTAATTTACTTCAAGCTTATAGCAACTGCTGGGATTAAAATGCAACTGTAGTCTCTATCATGACTAGGGAAAAAGTCGTTCAAACCACCATAACGTGATGAAAATTCACGATAACTGAAGCACCTTTGTAACTAAAGGTTTATTTAGCGTCGATCGGATTCATTGCAAAGGCGACATCTTTAGAAACAGTTTTGAATCAAATAGAGAAAATAACCAGAAGGGGTGATTTTTATCACGGAGTAAAGAGAGAGAGGAAAGTGGAGGAAATGGGGGAAGTGGGAAGGAGGACGCTGGGCTTGAAAGGTAAGTCACAGAATTTTTGGAGAAGGAATTTTTGGAGAATGAATTTGGGCAGCAAATGGAAGAGCTCGAAGGTGGGGTGCAGGTGACCAGCTAGGGACAGCAGAACGGCAAAGGTTTACCCAAGGATTGGATTGGATTTTGGGGGGAGGCGACGGACAGCTAAGGTCATTTGCACTATGGGGAAAGGTAAGGGAGGTAGGGTGGATATAAACCCGGCGTCGGCATTAGCCTGCTCTTAAGGAAAGACCCCAAGGGGATTACGGTTGAACGTCTCATCCGACAGAGTACTGCATCTAAAGTGCCCTAGACAAGACACTCAAGAAGAGATCGGAATTTCTCTGAAAAATATTCTCCTCTGCAAGGATTTTAACCCTGGCCGTTGGTATGGTTAGCTAGTACTCTAGCCTCCACACCAACCCAGGGATATTAGGGAATAGAACATGGTTAATGTTCTCTAATGGTCTAAATGGTAAATGTTCTCTAATGGCATCTAAAATGGTCAGTTTTCCGATTATCTTCATCCCCGTGGAAGGCATCTAACTTGGGCACATGTATCTTCCCCAAGATCTGCGACCTTATCTGGACAAAAGGAAAATCATTTTTGTCGTCCACGCCCAATGACCTTAGTTCTCGAAGTGGGAATAAGAGGTGCGCTGAGTTTCCTGCTGAGCTTAATATGATCTTGCAGTAAGCTTTCGAGGCTATATTCTTCAGAACTGATGTATATTTGCTGGCTTCAACTTCATCGCATTTTCAATCTTTTCAAAATCAATTGTTCATCTTTTTGGTTCTCACCTGAGCGAAAACATTATACTTGAGCTAATGATTAAGGTTCAGCTGCCACATTTTCTCCCAATCTTCAAATGAACAGGTTCGGAAATCTGCTGGCAATATTTCCCTTGCCGTTGTTCATAAAGGCTATCATAGCAGCCGGGCCTCTGGATGCTCCGGATTAAATTAACATGAGGAACTATAAGATTTTGTTCCGTTTCATGAGGTAGATCATAAACTATCAGGATTTCTAGGCTGGCAAAAATATCATGAGAAAGTCATAAGTTCACCAGTTAAATACGGTGCCGCATCTCCATTATAATTCACCCGTGGAATTTGCTTAAATATTGTCATAATCAGAGTAAATATCCGCAATGTATATCTGGCACATATATTTAATTTCACTAACATTTTAATTATATGAATACCAATTTATTCAACTCGTTAACGAAAATGTAGTGTCTTTATGAAGTAATTTCCATGAAAGAGTTTAAGTTATATCTTGTCACTCCTGACGCATAGTCACGTTAATCTCCGTAATTTCACGCTACAATTTACCACCTTCTTTTGCAAATGGCAATAAATAATTAAATTTGATTATGAAACTATATTAGTATATAAGGGACTTTACGCTCCAGGCCAGCTAACTTTGAGGCCAGCAAAATGGTGGCAATAATCATTGCATTCTAGTTCAACGAATTCTGTGATTACTGAATCAAGTTTTCTAACGAGTTCTCATTTGATGCCTGCTGCTAATTATACATTGGCATAAACAACGTCGAAAATCACATCTCTCAACGAATTTAAAGTCACATCAATTAGATTTCTCAAGTCTGCTGCATTCTACAAAAAAATAGACGCAACAGAGTGGAATTATGAGCATTAACTAGTTTAGGTACCGAGGGAGAGACGGCAGGAGATAGAATAGAAGAAAAAAAACTTGAATGATAAATGGTATCAAGCACCTTACTTCTTGAGCTACTTCCGCGCGAGAGAAATGACCCAAGCATCCTTACAGATTGAGAAAAAAGAAGTTCCAGCTCCAAGAGCAAATATACCGTCAGATATCAGCAAATGGAAGAGCTCGAATTTTCCGTCTTCTTTGGAGAAAAACTCATCTCCGTCGCCGGGCTGCGAAAGCGGTAATTTCGAAGACTGTGATTCTTTTCAATGAATAATTGGAAGTCAAGGAAAATGATTCTCAATGAAATTGTCACAGAAGGTTCCAGCCGAGGATTTTGAGTACAAGATGGAAAGGGTATTTTAAACCAGAGTATAATGAGAAGTGAGAAAATTGGGCGCAGAAACTTGACTTTTTCATAGCATTAAACCACTGAAATCAGATATAAGTTATAAAATGAATCTGATATCAGTGGTTTAATGCTTATGTTTATGAAAAAGGCGATAAAATAACCTATAAAATAAATGATTAAAAAATTACTATATAATAAATTTAAAAAAGTCATTCTATTAAATGATATTCAAGACAATAATTGTATCCTATAATATCTGATGACTTCATGCCAATAGAAAAATTCTAGGAAATTCTCTGCAGTACTATAAAACTTTTACGGCTGGATCGAATACTCACGTTTTGATTCGTCGGAGTTATCTTTTACGGCTCGGCTATTTGAGCGAATTTCTTTTCCTTTGAACATCATAGTCATGACCCCATAAACTGCATTCTTTCTTCTCTCACATCGATGGATGCCCATAATTTGGAATCTGGAATTTATATTTTTATTTTATATTCAATGCTTTGGTAAGATTAAATGATATCCTTTATGAAAAAGTATGAGCTTGAGAATGGAATTCATTATTCTCAGTTCCAAGGATGAATTTTACAAATAAATATATAAAACCACCATATTCATAGCACATACTGTGTCAATTCACGGGAAGGAATTCATCCTTTAGTCTTGATAAATCAGAAATACATATCCCATCGTAGGAATGGATGGACTGCAGAGTGTTATAAATAATTTTATTCTAATAAACCTGGCACAAATGGTTTATATCAGGGAAAGGGATTACACGTTCATAGGAGGCAATAAAATTTGTTGTGAATGATATAATCCTATGCTGAGTTTGAAAAGCTTTAAGCATTGATGCTATATGGCAAACAAATAGTTTGAATGTGTGATAGTTGTATAAATAAATGAATTTTTAACTTCTCAGATCTTCATTTATGGTAACAGCATTAAAAGTAAGTATTCATTTTCCTTATTGGCCTTCCCCTGATGAAAATCAGGCGGTACTGTATTGCTCTAAGGCTATATCTTTGGATGTAACATCAACTCTTCATAAATAATATTGACAAAAAATAAACATTTGAAATTGAAATATAGATATTATCTTGTTTTCACTGCTGGTACTCTTAACTTTCGTCCTGAAGCTAAAACGCCAGCCTCAAGGAGGCATTTGCGGGGAATAAAACAAACGATCAGTTAAGAAGAATTCAAAAATGACGAAGACTAAAATCCTAGCATGCAAAGTGAAAAGCTGAATGCAGAAGTCACCATGAGAGGAGAGGAATTAGAGCAAAAGGATCACTTGACCTATCACGGAAGCACCATCATGTGAGACGGAAGAAGCACAGCGGGCATCAAGTGGAGAATAGCCCAAGATAAGAAGGTGTTCAGAGGAAAATGGCAACTGCTGTGCTCAAAGAAGATACGACAGTAAACCAAAAAACGGCATGTGAAACCAGTCGTGTAGCACTCCATGGATCGGAAGTATGGACCATTGGATAAGCTGGCCAGAAAATACTAGAAGCCTTCAAAATATGGTGCTGGAGGAGGATGCTGAAGATGAAATGGATGGAAAAAATACGAAATGATGAAGTGTACAGAAAAGTAGAAGATGGAAGTACCATATGGAACACGATAAAGAAAAGAAGAACAAAATTGATTGGACTCACCCTGAGACTCAACGGGTTTGTGAGGAACATAACTTAAGGTTAAATAGAGGGAAAAGTCCCCAGAGGAAGATTCAGGAATAAGTTCATGGATCAAATAAAGAGGAAAGTACATAGGGAGAGCTACCGGGAGGTAAGGGAACTAGCTTTGGAGAGAGAAAGGTGGAGGGCAGCAGTCAACTAATTTTAGGATTGAACAACCAATGAAAACAAATGATACACTTGGATCAAGATAGACAGGTAATTAGTGAAAGAGAAGGTAAGCAGCGGGATCTCAGAACGAGAGAGATAAGTTCCTTGTGATTCGTTATAATGGGATATGTATCTGGCTACAGAATACGAGTAAATCCTTCGAGCGGAAGAAAGAAATTTCGGTAAACCGGGCTACATCAAGAGAGAACTACATTCGGAAGTACGAAGCCTGATAGGCCAGTGAGCAGGAAACATTGTCGGTATCTATGAATGAAGAAGCAGTGCGGGAGGAGAGAGATATCTAAGGGCTGTTAGAGGCGAACGAGAGAGGCAGCAGATTACTAAGAGTTTATGAAAGTGATGGAGTCGGAGATGGACTTCATGTCGCGGACGCCCGATTCTTGCATAGTCGCAAAACATCAGGAGTGAGCAATGTGTTCTTTCTCCACATTCTCAATCGTAAAAAAATGACTGTTTTCTAAGATATTGCCGCGATTATAATTTTCTATCTCATCATGGTGTTTGCTGGATTAGTTTCGGAGTCGGTTGCTAGTTATTTACAAAAATTGCACTTACGATTTCTTGAAATTAACTCTTCAAACTTACCAAGATATCGGAGTCAAAATCTAGAGGTGATCTTTGCATGAAATGCTTGGTCCAAGTAGTTCCTTTAAAAACTAACATCGAAACTGCTAGTCTGGAGTAGCTTCAAATTTCTCTGCTTGTGATATAATGCTCTTGTCTGAGAATTCTAGACCGAAGACCAACTGTTCTCAGTTCAACTCTCAAAAGTTTCTGACCTTATCGGCTAGTGATAAGTTTTAAGGGATTTTGTAGAATGTAGACTGGTTGCATCTTTAAATCTGCTTCCGAATTTCGTAAAATATTGACTGATTGCAATGTAGCTTGTAGTGTATGAAAATATATGGAATACTGGGTACTTGTCATTATCATCCGACAAATGTGTTTGATGGAGGCCGTCAAAGCTCTCTTTCATATATTGATTTTTACAAACACCATTATCCACGACGGAGTCCATGAATATACCTTTTAAAATTAAACCATTCAAACTATAAAGTAATATCCCCGTGCTTTATCTCGCACTCGCCACAAATTAAAACGCATTCTCGCATTAAAACGCATAAAACGCATGAATCAGAATTTTGCAAGCGATTTTTTGAGATATTTACAGCACTTTTGGAATAATTTTTTATTGATTTTTATATTACTTTCATTTAAAAATTATATGATAGAGGTATATTTTTAAGAGTAGACCCGCAAAGAGGTAAAATGTTTTGAGCTTAACTTTGAGATGGTTTCTCGAGTATAGGTCCCAATTTTCAGACAAGTGAAGAGCAAATTCACAGCGGAATGTTGGCTCGTAGACTATAATGAGGAAAGTTTCTAACTTCGTGGTAACTTTTCCACCGTGAAAGAGCCTCACACCTCACCTCAACGCATCCCAATGTGCGGATCAAATTGTTTGCTGAACAGAATGATTTTACTTACAAATTTTAAAAGCATATGAAGTTTGAGGAATAGGAGGGGAGATGGAAGACTAGACCAAAGTTCTTTGAAAAATCTAAAATATGTGTGCAGAAAAGCTAGATTTGAGGATGATGGAGGAGAACTCTCTCATAGAAAGTGACTAAAAGCTCATTGTTAATATTTTTAAAGATATATTCTCCGCTCAAGTAAATAGCTATGTTACAGTGTCATCAATTAGGGTTCTTTGAGTTGGTTATAAGTGTGTACTAAATTTTGGCCAGTTCCAATTAATTCCACCGGCAGAGTTTAGTTTGTTATACCGTCTTAGAATTTCACATTTTCTTCCCTTGAATTCTAAACGTATTTATACTCATGTTTTTATATGAGCACAGATATTTGTATGAATCATGATTGGCATATAACTAATAATTCCGAAGCTTTCTACGGTGATGCTTTCAGTAAATCGTATGGAATTTTCTGACTATTACACTACGAAGAATATTTTACAAGATGGAATGCGGAATAGTATGTAATTCAATAACAAAGGCAATCTAATTTTCAAATTTATATGCACTATAGATTACAGGAATAAATACGGTACTCACAAAATGGGAATTGTGAAATCAATAAAAAAATTACCTCATGAAGGTACTTAAGACTTCCGGTTAATTTAATTTCGATCCATGAAGCCATTTTACCCGCGTGAAATTTTCATTTAACATTTATATAAAAGTTGGAAAGACAGATGTGCACCGTGTGACATGGCAGAATAGTATGAAGTTGCCTTTTGGCCCAAATCACGCAGGCATCGAACGCTTCGTTCACAACATGCTTGCCAGGTCGCCAATCCGGAATATCCTGAATAATTTTTTTTTCATGATTTTCTGGATTCTGCACTCATAAAGCTACTGCCATGCCATTTTCCGTTTCCCTTCGGACAGCATGCAAGTGTTTTGCACGAAAAATTGAGTAAAATCACAGTATTCCGCTTTTTTCGAATCTTTACCATACGGGCCTAAAATTTGAAACAAGCAGCTTGGTGAATCCTCTGGAAATCTGACAAAAATTTCGAAAAAAATCCTACGTTAAAATTATTTCCAAAGACAACTTTTCTGATCTCAAGCTCATTGAAGTCTAAAAAAGTTTTGACGATCACGGTGAGAATATTAAAGTGAATTTGCTGCCTTAGACATCAATTTCCATATATTTAAAAAAATAAATCACCTCTAATCTTGCTCTAGCAAGATTCGACGGATCTCAAATCAGGTACAAAGGCCGTATGGAACACATTAGTTTGACCATTCATGTGAGTGATCGAATCGTTGCAGAGTACATGTACTAAAGCATCATTACCTTTCCGGGTCACGGAATGATTCACTGAATGAACCAGGTCAATAGTTTAACGTGTATGTTGAGGGTCACCTCGACCTCCCGATTGAATGTAAAATGCCAAGTTTAGTTAGCTAGAAAATGGAAATGGCGACATATTTTGGAAGTAAACGTGAACTAAATGGACAGTGGGTGGCAAGAGTGCGATACAACTGTGAAATCTGAGACAAATATAGGCCGTTCGAAAATATATAACATGTATATTCACGTGTATAGCCACGAACTTAGAAATTTAGATGCTTAATCTAATTAGATAGAGCATTAAGATGTATAATCTAATTTTTACCGTACCCGAGAAATATGATTGGCTTTGTACCTACTGGGTTCTGGCTAAATATTAGGTCACGGGATTCGCTTACTGACGCACGTGCAAAAAATTTCCCCCAGTCGCGGAAAATTAGGTCAAATAGAAATCGGATTCGTGAAACTGGCTTCTCTAGAGAAAGATCTGGGCTCCTCTCAAGCAGAGGAGGATCTATTGATGGAGCTTCTATTCTGAATCAAAAGGCATTTATTCGCGAGTACATTTCCCTGTTCATCAGACAAAGGGTCATAACGATGTCTCCCTATTCACCCTAGTAGCCCGTTTTTTAGGCATGAATTGGTGGAATCTACTACTAGAAATAAACTAAGTAATTCCGCAAGAACTCCATAGAAAGAAGGAATAGAATACGACACGGGTTTTCACAATAAAGTCCATTGTGAGCTGAAAGGATTTTTGGCCTGGGAAAGTATACTAGATCTTATGAAAATGTTCTAGGGCTGAATTTTTTGTCAATATACTTCAAAACCAGACATCAAGCGGAGAATAGTCCAAGCTAAGAAGGCGTTCAGCCTTCAAAATCTGGTGCTGGAGAAGGATGGTGAAGATATAATGGACAGATAGAATAAGAAATTATGAAGTGTACAGAAGAATAGAAGAGGAAAGGACCATATGGAATACGATAGAGAAAAGAAGAATAAAATGGATTGGATACAACCTGAGACACAATGAGTTTGTTAAGAACATAATTGAAGGCAAATGAGAAGTAAAAGTCCCCAGAGGAAGACCCAGGAATAAGTTTATGGACCAAATAAAGAGAAAAGTACATAGGAAGAGATACTAGGAGGTAAGAGAACTAGCATTAGATAGGGAAGGCATGAGGACCGCATTGAATCAATCGTAGGATTGAACGACCAATGGTGATGATGTGCTTCAAAATATCCCAACTTGATGGACATTCTCTCTGTCATACCACTCTCCCCTTATAGCCGCACACTTCTCTCTACAAAGTGTTTATGGTTAAAAACATATTGAGAACACATTAATCGAAATCTCAATACGTTCCTCATGCGATTATGGTTACCTCCCCTCGATTGCACTAAGTTATTGTATCCTAAAGCAAAGCTTAATCCTTGGAAGTAAAAATAAGTCAACAGCGGCCAAAATAGTATAGGGCCTGATGAAGTACTGCCGTTCCATGTGTTGTGCAAAACTTATGATTAGCAATGGCTGAATGAGCATAGTCGTACTAGAACACCCATTTACTTCTATTCTAAAGATCCTGTCTCTTTTTTTCGGAAACGAAATCATCTTAAAACTGCGAGATTACGGAAAAGATTGATTCTCTGTTCGCAATTCGAAAAAAATTAAATTCTATACAGGAAGGCATAATTCGCAAAAGAAATGAAACAAGGAACAGCCGCTCGTTTAAAGGTTAAACGAGCCTAGCACAACTGATAGGGCTAGAGCGCCGACGGGAGCACATCATTGGTACATAAATCCTCCCCATTCCTACGTCCTTGTCCCCAAATCCATCGTCCTCAAGAAAAATGAACCTAAATGATTTTTCGATGCAGCCTTTCGTGCACAAGAAGATTCCGCACTCGAAGCACTCTAGCTCCGAGCGGAAGACGACATTTCGTAGCATGGCTCTCGCTTGCTCGCCTCATTATTCACGGCAGAGCATTAAAGGCGTGGATTTCCTCTCTCGCAGGGGTTTCAGGAGGGGAAGTCGGTTGAGGGAGGGTTTTCCGGAGTGGATGTGGGAAGAGAGGGTGAAGCGTGGGGAAGAGCGGGCGGGGAGATATAAATTAAAAGGTGAGATCACTCCTGCTGCGAGCTATGATGCAAACTGTGGCAAGCCCACTGGATCACTTCTGACCTAAATGTGAACTACATCTCAAACGATGATGCACATGACATTTGAATTATTAATTTAATGCTAGAAAAGACTATTACCTCAATTACGAGGATGAAAGAATGGTAATATAATTTATCGCTCTTGGACTATTTCATCGTCCATTAGAAACAATCAGAATATACACAATATTTAGAGCTCATATGTTACAAACAAAAATGAACAGGGATGGGTGGATGCATTATGTAAAGTAAAAATAAAAGAGCAGAAAAAAATAATAAAAACACTACAAGTTACACTCTTTCGAGTGCATGTAGATAATGAAAAAATCTTAGCTTACATACTGATAAAGAGGCAGAATCATTAATATCCTTGGGAGTACTGTTCCATAATCGTGCTCAAACAACAGAAAAAGATTTTTGAAAAGTGGTTGTTCTTTGATGGGAGTGATTATAAAATCAGGAGCCATTCTAGTCGTTACAATTGACTTTTTATTTCTGACAGGAAAAAATTGCCTCAAATAATTGAGTTGTTCATTTCTGAAGAGACAATACACAAACGTACCAAGCAAGTATTTTCTTTTGGTATGGCCTTCAACCATTCAAGGTGGGTAAAATAAGGGGAAATATGATCATATTTATTTAGGTTGAAAATAAACCTTACACACAAATTTAAATTGGGTCAACTATTCAGATATCGGATTGCAAGATTGTAGTGCGAACTTCATAAATAATTCAGTGAAATACATTTGCACGAGATACATTATGCCATATTTATTTGAACTTCGATCGCTCTCTAGCAACACAACCGTCGGCAATGCAGCCTTCCATTTTATTGGAAAGTATGAATATTACTAAGGATGCAAATTTATTTGTTAAACAAGAATATCAAAAACAGAAAGTATCTCATTCACTGCAGTTAAACAAAAACCTCAAATAGTTTCTTTTTTAACAAGTGAAGGATAACATCGCCGCTATGTGGGCATTAGATCGTGACATAATTACTGAAAACTTGATGTGCAGGATCAATGTAAACATCATCTCTTTTGAGAGGGTCTTTGAGGAATTAGCGGTAATATAATGTAGTTTATGAAAAATTCTGCCTCTATGATCATACAGAAATATTTCATGAGAGACAAAAATCTGCAACCCTCCAGATAATTTCGTACACGCATTGTAGTTTTAAAGCCATGTAGAGCTGATCTATGTAGGGAGTTTTGCTGAACTGCATTCTTAAATTCGGCGCGAGCAACTACAACCCAAATTATCCAAAAAATTTTAATTGTGTGATGACAATAGAGGTAATTAGAAAGAATGGCCGTAGCCAAAGAGGTGACCATCGATGAGATAAAACTGATAACAGAGAATTTGCGCGAGGGTGTTAAGAAAACGTTGGTGAATTGTTAACTAGGGAGAGCAAGAGGCAAAATGCCAGACACTGACAATATTAGATGTAAATGGATTGGCGGGATTTGAAATGGATGGTAAGAATCCACAAGATAAGACGGACGGATAATAAGGCATAAGAGGAAGAGTTTAGAATGGTGATTGAGGAGAGGAGGCCGCTAGAGGAAATTAAAGCAGGAGGCTTAGTGGGTGAAACGGTCAATTTAGGACAAAGGGATACAGAAGGCCGTGTTCAAGGGGAGGATGTCAGGTAAAAAAGGATGGGGAAGAATCAAGAGGAACGACTTCCTAGACGGGATCGTGAGAGATGGGCCAAATGAGACCAGATAAATATAAACTTTGTGTTTGATGTAAGGTACCCGTGATGACAAAATATTATAAGATGTAAGAATTTTACAACAGTAACATAAGAATTTTTAAACTCTAAACACAAACTATTCGTTAGAGAAACCGCACACTTTTTCCAGAATTCTCATCATAATGTCAGCAGGGTTTAAGGAAGGTCACAATTATTCCATAAAATCAAGGATAGCAATGTAAGAGAGAATCGCGAAGTGTTGGTATCGTATTAATCTGAACTTTGTTCTGGTAATCCGAAGGTCAATGATTCGATACCTGTTTAATGCAGATTTCTCATGGATATTATTCACCTGTCTTGTTAGATTCACCACCTCAAGTGGTTAATAACTAATGCCTTTCTTTGAATAGGAGCTCGCTGGTGCGTACAGCGACCATTTCCTTGAAACCTTTTCCTATTCCAGGACTCCTTCCTTCATTTTAATCCCCTCCAGCCACTTCTCATTCCTCCCCCGAACCAGAGTATTCCCACGCAGCCTGCCCCTCATCCTCACCCTCCCTCCCCCTCATCCTCTCTCTGTCATTCTCTCCGTCGGAGAGCAATTAGGGAAGCTTCGGTCGAGTGCCACCTCGGCTCCCCTCTCTATCACATGAAGTGCAAACCGAGGCGCCACCGTCCAATTCCCTCTCCCCCTCAACCCATCTCCCCTGAAATCTTCCTGCCCCTTGAATAAAGGGCAAGGTCTTCCTTTAAATTAAGTGCGGATGGCGGAAGGGCCGCGACACGTTCGGATATCGGATTAAGGCATTATACATATAAATTAAGTCTTCCGGAGAGAGGATTTCGGCGGATTGTACTTTTTAACTGCGCTGGGTTCTGAATTTGAAGATGGTTTTCTATCAGGTCATAGACGCCATAATAACGTATCATATTAGAGCAAGGGATCAGGGACGGCGCCTCATTAGGGACCCCGAGTAAAACGATTTCATAAATGGAATCAATAAAATTCAGAGGAATGCTGCACGTTTCATTAAAAAATACTATGAGTGGGCAGAAAAAGTGTGTCACAGCTCGTGGAAGACGTTGGTTGAGAGACGTTAAAGGCTCGGGGATAAGCGCTAGGTTTAGCTAAATTAAGATCTAGTGACCCTCAGGGTGGCACGGAGAAAATTATATTAACGCTGCTCTACATCTCAAGAGCTGGTAGAAGCGATATTACAGGAGAGATATAATGATATTATCCAGGAGTCAGATAGGCTAGATTGATTGTTACAAAATTTCCAACTATTAACGCACAATCGCTGACTATAGAAAAAACAGAGCGAGAGACTAAGGTGCTCCGTTAACTTAAATTCACTTTCACTCTTTCCCTCTTTGATCTCCTTTTTCCCATTCCCTATCTTTTCCATGATTTGAGTCCTAATTTCCTCTTGGCATAAACCCCTGCGAAAGCCTTCGAGGTTACATATGTGTGTCAAGAAGTATCTGAATTTAGACACTTCAAAATGAGAATGCAAAGGCCTGTTTTGGCGACTAAAATTTTCAGAAATTTTGAGATAAAAGCTTAAATATAACACAGAAGCACAATGCGGATATCAAGTAAAATTTTATTTGACAATGCAACGAGTAGGGGAAATAATATACAAAAAATGTCCTAGATTCATGATAGCCCTGATTCAAATTAATGACTAATGATAGAAAAGTGCTCAAAAATAGATATTTCAAAAACAAAATTTTAAAAATACATTCCAGAGTAAGTGCAAGCATGTCATTGAATTATTTCAAGCAGATTATGAATTTTGGTGTATCAATAGTCATTTGAGAATAAATTATTAATTACAATTATTGCAGGAGGAATTCATTCCTCTACAACAAGTTCTCTCAAAGTATCTAGCATAACAGGAATTGTTGTAGAGGAATTGGAAAGAACTTGTTGTAGAGGAATTCATTCCTCTACAACAAGTTCTCTCAAAGTATCTAGCATAACAGACTAGTACCTAGTGAATTTTTCTCATAACTCCATAGTAAAACCGTGCAGAAATTTTGGCAACTAAGTCAATTCTTCTAACCAGGGGTTATTCTTGAAACTTATGTAAGCGGCCGAGTGTCTACATTCCCTCGCACTTTCACTAGTTCCTTTTTAGAATTCCCAGCTCTGCTACTAAATACTTCATTCAACAGGCCATTCCATGTTATCTTAAAGATAACCTTATCTCTCAATAAAGCCTTTGACGACTTTTTTTAAACTCCCCTTAAATCTTCTCAGGGTAATTAGTTTATGACTTCATTCGTAGTATTTTAAAAAAATCTCAAGTATTTTCCTATGTACCAAAAAAACCCTCTCCATTCATCCATGGACTCTTTGACTCGAAAAACTCTAATCCAAGAAAACCGAAATAAATCAACGCCTTGACCTAATTTATCGGGACGTAAAAAACCTTAGGACGCCATAATAACCTTTGCACATATATCATTCAAAGCAATTCAATGTCGTTCGGCACGAATATGTAGGGTTTGAGAATAAAGATAGCGCTTTCTGCTGACTTGTAGTTCCTATCGGGGATTCCTTGACCTCACTCCTCATTCATCTTGCCTTAGAAGAGGAAGAGTACCGCAACGCATCTTTAAACAAGATCCTGAAATGGGATCGGGGCTAACCTTTTACGGGCGTTGGATGGGAATGCAAGGGTCGGGTTGGTTGTCGACAGCTCTTTGTTTGACTCGAGGGGAAGAGGGAAGAGAAGTGGACCTATCTTGTTGAAGGGGGAGAACTGAGGGAAGCGATCCAATGGAAAGGGGGCAGATCGAGTGAAGGCATTCCGTTACGAGCACGCCGCTCGAATTTCGGAGAGAACGGGGTCGAGCTATCGCAAAACTCCCTTGGTCGCCGCTCACTTTGAGTGAATGGTTTTGGGACGGGATGTTCTGAGGATTGGAAGAGCAGAAGGAAAAGTCATTCTGACGGAGTTTCATCTCGGATGGAAATATTTTCGCGGAGGAATGTTGAAGGGAAAGTCGTAGTGAGGACGTAGAGTATAAAAAGAAATTAATCTTTGACTAAGGTAGAAAAATTTGCAGTGAAAAGCATCCCTATCAATGTTCTAGCATAAAAAATGGGTAAGATGGGATGAGCACGAGAGTAGGCTATATGAAGTGGATATTTGTATCTAAAAAATCTTTGCGTTAAAAGCATAGGGGATTGGGTTAGGATTGAGTATATCATGAAATGGAATGGATACTCCGGTAATGGGCATGTAAAAAAGAAGGTGCTCTGATGAGTAGACCATGATAAGGGAACAGATGAGAAGCGAATAATAAAGCAAATTAATCATAAAGGAGTGCATAGTGTGAGAGAAAGGGGTATACCAAGAAAGTCAAGGGCAACTGTAGAGAAAGATTCTCGTACTTGAAAGAACCTTATGAGTCTTAAAAACAGGAAAGCGTTCATGAAACAGTGCATACTAAAAAGTACCTGCACAAAAGATATTGTGATTTCAATATTTCCTCACCACTCTCCCTCTTTGCTTATATTTTACCAAATTTCACAATGACCTTGATAAGCCAAACATTCGGACACATAAGTATTTTTTCCTTAAAAGTTTGTTTTTAGAAGGCTTTTAGACTCAGAAACTAAAAACCTAGCATCAACTCCGCAGAATATTTACCGAAGCACCCACACTCGCCTTTTTCGATGAATATTTTTATTCGTAAAAAGATTAATGATTAGTTTGACAAGATATTCATATCAAGCGTAGAAATTTGAGAAGTTAGCCTGACCTATTTCTTTTGTCATTATAATCTCGCAGTCTTTTCCAAAATTGTTAATTATTCAATTGTATTGTTATATAAATGATTTTTCAGGATTTTCGTGAATGCACAGTCAAAAGGAAGAATAATAGGTATGTAGTATTCCTTATGCTTAAGAAAAGCTAATCGCATGAACAAATACAGGATGAGAATCTCACAATTAGTTGGTTTGGAGAACTATTATCGTTGTGCTGTGTCCACTTGGAGAAGGAATATTACATATGAATATATTTTCAGCAGCTTAGACAATCTAGAAATCGAACAATCCTGAAGTAAGTGAGGCGTCATATTGATGAGACAAAAGTTGTTGCCTAAGCCATTCCGAGTGCAGATTTCCATCTCCGAAACTTGACTCTGAGACTTAGCATTTCATAGGAGCCTTCAGAAAGATCTCTGAGAACGACTTTCGCCCCATTCATTCTCAAGAAGAAGACCGAACGTGCGAGTGATTACATCCCAGCACTTTGACGCTTCCCACGCCATTGTTATAACAACAAACGTACATTATGCTGCACTGGGAATCTCGACACAAGTTTGGATGCAACTCCTCGAAATATTACCATATTTCCTTAATATATTCAAAGTCAAGCTCCTTTTAATTGACCTGATCAACAAGTCTCAAAAGCCTCATTTCTAGCACAAGACTCGTGATATACATTTTCCAGGACTGAATTTTCTCCAGCGAGAAGTTTTTAGACGCTTTCGTAAAAGTAACACGTAAACGAGTGTAAAGTACCACTCGATTCATAACATTCCCCTCATCCTGACTCAGTCAACTGAAAAAACACAAATTAACATACTTTTTATCATATTTAAATAGATCCAAAATCTTTGGAATAAATTTATTCAAAGTTGAATATATCTTTTCCCGCAATTGTTTTAAGGGAAGCAATCCTTTTCGTTGATTTAATTGCAAAAGTTATACTCTTGGTAGGATTCACCATTGGTGCTTGGCAGATTTCACAAGCAACAGAATTGGGACTAAACAATGGATACTTCATATAAAATCGTCAAATAAAAGCGGAAGTATTGATGAATCCTCAGTTTTAAGAATCAAGGAAGGGAGAGCCAGTTTGATTTCAGTCTAAAATCAAACGGACTAATAATGCAACAACACAACTTGAGGCTGGACTGATGGAAATAAAAAACATGGAAACTGCTTGCGGGTTTTATCTAGGAAAGGAGACGAACAACTGTGGTAGCGGTAATATTAAAGTATCATATAATTTATTACTGTATAATAATGTAATGCAATGACCTGATTATATGCTTAACATTTAATCAGGAAGGTCAAGTTATTATGAATTCTGTCAAGTAGGGTATGATTTGATACCAAGACAGTCTGATTTCACATACAATACCTTGAAAATCCTTAATTTATTTTCTTTTTTCATTGCATAATTTATATCAATAATTATTCAAATGCATTAACTAATTGGTTGTATATTGGGAAAATAATCAGAATTAGTTCCATGTTCATTGCTTACGATAATTTTGTATGGTAACTCATGAATATTATTATGATATAATCAGTGCGCAAGAAACAGTATTTCTATTCATGACTATATAAAAAATGATTCAGTGTTTACTTTTGCCGAGAAGATTTACTCAGACCATAAATACTTTTCATTTTGGGAAATGCAACTTCTTCCCATAAAGTCAGGTAAATTGTGTAAAGAAATTAATATTTTTTGCAATATCGCTAAATGAAAATCAACAAAAACGCAAAAAAATCGTCCGTATCAGGATATACAAATGACATTAACTTTATACATGAATACTTGAGCTCGTAATCTAACAACCAGTTGTTACTGTGTATTAAAGTGTGTTAAAGTGTGGCACTGAAAATGTCTATAATTTCCCACTGAAAGATGGGTTTATAAATATTTTTAAAGTATTATAAGCGTTCTAATAAAAGAAAAGGTCTAAAAACCTCCTAATTTTATAAGACAGTACCTTCAGGAGTCTTAATATTTTCTTGTCCCCATCACCCTTATATTTTATCAAAAGTTGGACAGAAGTGGAGGGTGAGCTAATAATGGTTCCAAGAAACCAGGGAGAGCGTCTCTTTCCTTTCCCCCTCGCAGAAATTCCCCCGCGATTAAACGACTCGCCTCCGGATGCAGACACCCTTGCTTGAGTTACCCTGCTCTCTCCATATCCCTTTCCCCATTACTTCGTCGATTTTTTTCCTCGTTTCCGTCACTCTTTCTTCCAAGCCCTCCTTTCTTCACGCAGCGTTCATAGATCTCTCCCAAGTTCCTGGTTTTGTGTAAAAGACAATTTTAGGACATGGGCTTCTGAACTTTCAAAATCCTGCGACACGTGGGGGGAGAATTTTTTAAGGCGGAAAATAAAACTTTCCAAATGCAACCTTCGTAAGCGTTTGAAGAATTGGGGTGACTCAGCCGTAACTTACGTACCGTAACGAGGTGAGTCACTCCAACTCTTCAAGCGCTTGCAAAGGCTGCATTTGGAAAGTTTATTTTCCACCATAAACAATCCTTCCCCCACTATTCGTAAGATTTTGATAGTTCAGAAGCCCATGTCCTAAAATTGTCTTTTACACTAAGCCAAGAACTTGGGCGAGGTCTATGAAAGCGCCAAGGGAAAGACAGGATAGCTGGGAACCTACCATAAGTTTCGACTCGTCTCACAGCGAGACCAAGATAGGACTCGTCTCGCAAGATAGGATCCATCATAAAGTAATTGCAAAGTGTGACTCGAACCACTTGCCTTTCGCGTGTAAGACCCTTTCACTCGGTAGTTTGCTATCCCTGCCTTGCTATCTCTACCTCATCGTCTCCTTCTCTTTCCCTCTGTTTTATTCCTTCACTCTCTCCACTTCTGCCTCCCCCTTTTAATGCAGGTCGGTAACTTTAGCAAGAGCCATACCTTTGAGACGTTTTAGCGTTGTAACCGGTTGAAGGACAAAAGAATGGAATGTTACAAAGTACTTTATTTATACATTACGACTGTTTAAAGGTTGGCTTTGGAATTTTTTACGGGATAATTTTCGTAATACTAGAATTGATACTTTTCAAAGCCTCTCTCAAAGCGGTCTCTAATGTCCTCAACCCTTGGAAGGCTTCTCATTTTTTTGTCCCCTGAGACTTCATATTTTGCTAATTACAGTTCCGTCACACCAGAGGGGTCGCTTTCCTCCTCACAGGTACCCATCACAGCGATTCTCCCCGCCATTAAACCACTCCCCCCGGATACCGTCACCTCTGTGTCCACCATGCTTTCTCTTTATGCTCTCCCCAACCATCCAGCGATTATTTTCCTCGTTTCCGCCACTCTCTTTTTTCTCAACTCCTTTCTTCATGCCGCCATTACACCCCACCCCGTCTTCCGACCACTTCCCGAACCTTCTCCCTCTTTTCTGTCTTCCGCCACATTTCACGTACCCGTTGGGGTTTGGGGTTTTGGAGCCAAGTTCGAGTTTGCGGTGCGTGAATTTTGGAAGGAAAGTCGTAGGAAGTATGTGGAGCGTATTTAAGAATGGGCGTTTGTCTAGGGAAGACAAAATCGCAGGGCAAAAAATGTATTCTCCTCCTGATATTATAATACGGCAGGGATGCCAAGGTACACCATCAATATATATTGTCAAGCTAATCATAAATCGGGATTTGTTAAAAGAGCACTTGGAAAATGCGACAGTAGAGTTAGAGAAATCAGCTACATCTCCCTTGTTAGACCTCACTTGGAGTACACTGCCAGTGTTTGGGCTCCTCATGAGGTAGACTTAAAAACAGAGTTAGAACGCGTGCAGAGAGGATCAGCAAGATAGATGAAAGGCCGTTATGATAGTCTCGTTAGTGTTACTGACCTCTTGCAACAACTTGGATGGGAATCACTTTCAGACCGTCAATTGAAAATTAGACGCAATCCTTAATGTAATTTCAACTCCATTTTATTTGCCGACGAAGTTATCAATATCTTACGAGCTTTGACATACTACGGTAGATCAGATCATGAGAATAAAAGGAAAGGGAGGGAAATCGATTTCTTAACAGAAATGTTTAAAATTTCGTTTTTCCCGCGTTCGATATGAGACCATAATAGCTGCGTTGAGACTCTGAAGTAGGATAGCTGACAGGCAGTGTATTAATTAATATGCACCCTAATGCATGCTTTTTAATCTGCCGAGTAGTACTTACACTATGCTTTGCATGTTACCTGCATGATTCTTGCGTCACGTTACATTATTGATTATTTGAGTAGTTTCTCTTGCATTTTAGTATACCAATAAAGCGGTTCTTGTTGGTGAAAGTAAATTTCTTCACTAAAGTTCATGTTGGTGATAAGTTACCCCCTGACAAACACAATTGTGGTGGCTTGAAGGATAATAAGCAGATATAGATTTAGATGTGGATGCATATCTGAGAAAGCATTACAGTAGGTAAAAAAGGTGTAGGTGGCGGCAAAAGTAGGAGGGATGGCGCTAGGTATGAGTGGGTGATGAAAGAATATGGGTTAAATATTACAGTGATGTATATATATTGAAGTAACGTGCTTTGTTGGTTTGGTAATAATAAGAGAAAAGACGAGAAGCGAATAACGAAGCGGAGAAACGAAGTAGAAGGGTTGCTGAGACGGAAGGGGAAGACCGCGATATAACAATAATTTAATTCATATCAGGTATTACAAAGTAGTACAAGATAGGTAACCCCTAAGCATGAGCCTATATTGGGGCTACTATCAGATAGACCATATGAACGCAATAGCAACAAACAAAAAATGATTAAAGTTTCGCAACCAAATGTAGAACAAATCCCTGAAGAATTAGAAAATAATATGAAAAATAACTCCATATACAGAGTGATTAACAGAGGTTACAAACTAGGATACACATAAATGATAGTTACATCTACTGTGATATGACTATGATAGTTACTGGATAAATACATGGCCAGGTACAGTTAGTATAACAATATCAATAGTTTTACAAAAATGCTTCATTATTTTACATTTAAGTCAATAAATATTGCATGAAAATTAAAGAACACCTCGATATTTTTTCATTGTTATTACTAATTTTTACTGCATTAACAATTTTTCGGATGTTTTCTTCTCTCTTGTGTCTTGTGTGTCGGAAGGAAATAAAAATATTTTTCTTGAGATATACACGAAATATCTTTGGAATAAGGTCAGATTCTATTTTGGCAAAGAAACAGCATTTCTTTCACGCAAACTAAGGACATGTCTCCTAGGTAGCAGATTAGCATCGTCGCCACTTATTCAATAAAAATTCTTTAAGACTTTATAAAAATACATGTATCGGAGAGGCAATATGTTTAGTTCTAAGAGCAGTGGGAATGCATGAGTGAAAAAGGTTTTGTGCATTATCACACGTACTGTCCTCTTTTGTAGAAATAGTACAACTTTTTAGGATTTATGCATAACATTGTATTTGCCCAGTCATGGGTAAATAGGGTGGAATAGACATTTCCGAAGAGTAATTGAGTAATGTCAGGGGTGTAAGGAATATGAGAGTGGATATAACGCAACTAATCAACAACGCAAAGGATTAATATAATAGAGATAAAATTTGAACGCAAGTATAGGAAATTATGGAGAAAATTAATAAAGTTAAGTAATTAATATAACCAGAGCCAGCTTCTTGGGACTAACATCAACAACCAAGTTCTTTGAATTTGCCTACCCCAAAAGATAATAGCGTGATGGGCAAACTTGAGAATATGGAATTCACGCAGAACTTTCTTCTAGCCTTTGGTGATTAAGTAAAAGTTTTGGTTATTCTCTTAGATCTTTGTCTGAAATAAAATGTTTCGAAAATCTCTCTTCAGCCTTTTACATTGATTTCCTTAACTATTCGATATCCAAAAGGCTGTGGGATATCCTGCTATGGGATATGTGTAAGCCTAGGGCATGCGTCTATGAGTCCCTTTGAAACGATTTGAAGGTCAATTAATTATGATGAAAATAATTAGCATTAATCTTTACAAATTTGGGCTATAATTTATAACAATTAATACTTTCAAAATAATGGAGTCCTATGTGTCCCACAAAGGGAAATGAAAAAAAAGTAATCCTGCAGTATTTATAGTAGTCTGAAGTTAATGAATGATTGAAAACATAGAATCTCGCCCAGCAGCCAGCAAAATATCCGTTGATCCTCCTTAGTAATTAGCTCCAATGAGGTGGAAAAGGGGGAGGTGGGAGTTTGGCTTCATTCCTTCGGCCAACCGAACGATAGGAACAACGGGATTAAAATCTGAAAATCCACTACGGCTTAATAAATTAATTATCTCCCTGCTAGGCAGCTCTAATATTTTGAGAAATCAATCAAGCAGAAAGATTTTGGCTTAATTAAAATTCGGATTTTTTCATCAATTTAAAAAAAAACACCCCCTCTCGGGACACTTGCTTCGGGTAAAGTATTAACCTGGTAGGGAACTTGGCATGAAGCTGAGATCGCTTTTCTTAAGGTCAACCTTACGCTTTAAGAGGCTTTGGAATCCCAAAGAAAAACAGGATGACTCCCTTGGTAAGCTGAGGACACCTATAAATTGGCTCTCAAATACTATTCACGGGCCACATGTCACTTTGCCCAGATATTCACTCCATCCCTTAACTCACTGGAGATGAAATGCGGAATACTTTTGCTCCTCCTGGAGTCTCATGTGCCAAGAGATTTACCATTTCAACAACTTTCGTCAAATGAATTACTTCCTGGCGATGTTTTTTCTCCCTAGCAGCCGCGCAGTGAAGGGTGTTATCGTTAAACGAGATTGCGAAGGATATATTCGGTTACGCTAATTTGAGCGACGCAGTATGACTGAGCATTCCCCGAATGGCCGCCCATATCTGTTTCCGCTCGCTGCTTACCTGCGTCGTTTACCTCGGTATCACCTGGGTACGTGTTTCCCTTGAATTCCCAACCCAGGTACCAAACCCAGATTAGCGAGTGATCCTATCCAAGCTAAGATCCCTGACTCATCTCACAGTTAACCACCTTTCTCAAATATTGAGTGCTCCAGGCTAATGGGCGTAATGTCGTCGGTATTTGGGTGAAAATAATCTGAAATAAAGAGTTTTTTTCGGTTTTCCTCCTCTTGGGGATTGAAGAGATGAACATAAAAGCTCCGTTCATTCAGGAGGGTAAAGAATCCATCCATTCCAAGAATTCCAAGTTGATCGACCCTGAATTCTTTCTGGAGAATATAAAATTAAAAAATACAGAAACTAAATGGAGGATTCCAAACTGAGAGGAGGAAAACCGACCTGGTGAGGCGAGATTAAGTTTGGAAAATATATGTCTGTGTATGAGTTTACCAAAGTGGGCCATGATTATAAAAATGTTCATACTAAAAAAATCGCAATATAACTTTCCAAAGATGGTAATCACCGAATGAATCAATACTGGGGGTATTATCTACGCAAAGAGGTATGAATTCTTTGTACACCTGATTAAAAATACTTTAAGACACTTTTCTAACTCGACTCCCGAAGACCTTATAGAAATTGGAGGGTCAACTATTCCCATGACTTATTTCAACAGATTCAGGCGAGATATTGTGGAAGTTCGTCATATAATATCAGAAACAACAATTGCACTTTTTCACAAGATACTTTTATACGTACGACGCGTTTCAGCTCACAGAGCCATCGTCTCACCGGCTTTGCCAAAAACGCATTCAAATATCTTGCGGGAAAGTGCAATTGTTGTTTATGTTATGATTCCCATGACTGTTTAAAGTCACGGCAAAAATTTGGAATTTTAGTATCATATTTCGCAGTGGCCCATTGATAGATAAGCGATGCTTTTAGCTACACCAACCTGACGTTGTATCCGCGGCTACTTTCTCTGGAATGTCACGTATATTTAAATAAACCTCTGTCATTTGGTCCTCGGTGGCATTACATGCTTAACAGATGTAACAAATATGTGAAAAGTCATACGGATAGAGATACAAATGTAACAAATATGCGAAGAGTCCCATATTTGTACATCCGTATCTCTTAGGCCACGGTATGATTTCAGGGATCCGAGGATGCCGTTACGTAAACACAGCGGAAGAAGGGAAGGTAACAGCCTGAGCTAAAAAAACAGCCGAAAGGGAAAGGATAAGAAAAATAAGAGGAAAGATGATTAAAAGGGAGGGCAATGAGAACTGGCTACGGTAGTGATTTCCCCGACTTGAAAGGCGATTGCCTGAATCAACACCTCCGTCCTAATTTTATCCCCTGGTCTTTCTGAATTTCTTACTCATTTTTCTCGCTAATTAGATGCAATTTTCCTTTTCTTACTTCCTCATTCCTGGTGCGTTCATTCTTTTATGACAAACATCATGCTAAATTACCATTCGTCAACCACCCTCAACCACCCTCGTTAATATCTCATCGCATCCACGCAATTTATTTTATTTTACACGCACATACAAACCTCACTCACTCTGTATTTCCGGGCCCATCTCTCAATGTTTTTTCCTTCTCAGATTTCCATATTATATATAGCCCTTGATAAAGGGCTTCATCCTCCATCTCTATCCTGGATCTTTATCCTCCATCTTTATCAATTTGTCCTCCATCTCTAAATAGGAAATTGACGGCAAATTTAGCCGTATCAATAAATTAATATCACATTTGATTCTCACTCTCTTCAGGTCTATATGGTCCTTTACGATCCCACTTTTTCAACATAATCTCAAGAATGTCTAGAAAGGTTCTCAGATTGGAATTTTCTCCTTTAATTTGAATAGTTTCCGCATTGTTGAAATCATTACAATTCTTCTCAGTGAAGAGTTTTTCTCTTTAGTTTTCTTGTCGAAATTTTTTATGAATAACCATCGAATGAATGAGCATAGTTTTTCTTGTCATACACATGAGAAACTACCGATGATTTCCTCGCACGAATCGAAATTTTTTTCACAATAATAAAATTTGGATGAATAAATCTTTTTTATTTGGATTGAAAAGTTGGCATGAATTTTTGAACCCCTATACTTGATTGGCAAGTTAATGATAGTGAATACGTTTCCTATTTGAGATCAAATCGTCACCTCAGTAAAAAGTTTTGGATGATGACCCTTTTTGAGCTCAACTTTGAAGTAGACATACTTATGAATATAAGAACACCAGCAACAATCATTGACTAGCTTTACTTAATGGGTGAATACAAAGCTGGATCAATACAAATCGTAAAGGCTTGCGTTATTCACGCATCAGAAAATACGGCGGTTCATTGTCATTAAAATCTCGGGGTTTACCTAAACGATCGGGCCGGAACACCAAGCCAGGTTAGCAAATGTATTACATTTTCGTTTATCCATTAGAAACACAGTTCCGGCATGAATTTATCATAGCATATCTTTAATTTCTACACAAGCCAATCTAATCATCAGTTAAAATATTTCCCACAGAGATCGTGACCTATATTTGGTTGATAATTCCCGCAATGTGTTTTCCGCGTAACAGCAAGATATGGCCAAGAAACCGATATTTTTAGGCTCCATGTGCGAGAATATGATCTTGCAATGCGTGGTGAATGCATGAGATCCATTCCGCCTCGGCCATCAATTATGAATGCGGACCAAGATGAGGCCGAGGCCTGGTCGAAGAGCGAGGAGAACGACTCCCATGCTATGCGTGCGATCCTCTTCCTAAAAAAATAAATACGCCTCGTATTTTCCCCACTTCTTTCATCTCGTTGCCAAACATAGGATGGTTTTCCCCTTTAAAGCCCCTCCTTTCAGTGCCTTAAGCCTCGTAATTGCCATGGAAGGGAACTTATCACCACACTTTTTGCACCGTCTTTATCTCTCGAACATTCTCAGGGTTTTCGAGTGGGTACAAGAACGTAGTCACAGAGTAAATAAAGGATGGCGTCTTGGCGCAAAATAATCATTCTTTCATAGCATAGATATGAATACATCATCGTGGTTGTGATGTGCAAGTGATCTAAAGTAAACAATATGAAATGGTGTTTTGAAAGCTATTATGGATGTGCATATCATTCAATTTGTGATGGACTTGAATGCTAAATTTGAAGAGTGAGGGAAAATCTCACCTCGTCATCATAGAAGCAATGGAGTCTTTAAGGAGAAGAGACAGTTGTCTGACCCGAAGTTTTACTTGAGGTTCTGGAAGTCAGAAAACTGCTGACTTTGAACTTTTAGGTTGACGAGCAACAATTCATTAAATTATATTCTCTCATATGAAATCTTGAGGTATTCCGGTGTGAATAAGTATATCCTTCGTTATGGACTAACATCTTAGTAGTTCTATGACAACGTTGATACACGAATAGGTATACATGTATCTTTTCGTACATTTGTCTGCATATAGTATTTTTTATAATGAAAGTAAAAAAATACACATAAATTTAAATGCTGATAATATTAAAATAATTACTCAGAAAAAATTCTAGTTCCCATATTTTCCTCGCTCTAAGACTGATTTATAAAATTTTAAATGCTAAATAATTGATATTGCTTGCTACCGCTAAAGCAAATCCCAGTACAGATCATGCTTAGCGGTTCTCAAAGTTAGTAGTAAATGGCGACACGTCCGTAATTACATGTCCTTCCTGACTGATGAACCCCTCCCAGTATTCTCCACCCGGAGATCCGATTGGGGGGCTATTTTACCTCCAGAATATTTTACTGGAAGGCTGCCATCATGTCATATATAGAATAAGGACTGCATCTTCTAGGGAGACTAATGCGGTGGTTTCCCTGTTGACTTCCACATCGCAGTACCCCGGCCGATTCCGTGAACTTCACTCTCGCCCGTAGCTGCAGCAGTTGACACTGGTCTAACCTTCTTGGTCTGCGCAATCAATGCCTTCTGCTGCCTCTTAGAAGTGAGGTCAAAGTCGGGTAGCGAGCAAAAGTTGGTTGCCCAGTCAGGAAAATTTTTTCCGTCCCTTGGTCTCGAACCTGTGACCCTCGGATATATATATAATATTAATTCCTCGTAATTAAATAAGATTTCTTACTATATTAAAACTTTATACCTTACATAAATTATACTTATGATGGTATAAGCCTATTGTTTACACCGTAATCCTCATGTTCGAGCATTTTTCATTTGCATAAATCGTCAATCCATTAGGCATTTTGAATTCAGCCTCTCAGAACTCTTCTCTGATACTCTGCTACCGAGTGGTTCCAACTATTCCCTGTTTTGGCCATAACCATTCCTCCTTTACTAATAAAAAAATTCTAATCTCCACATTTACCTTATTCTAAGACTGATTTGTAAGATTTTTTGTGCTAAATAATTGATATGGCATGGCACCGTGAAAGTGAATCCCTGCACAGGTAATACTCAGTGGTTCTAAAAGTTGGTATCATGGCGTCGCGTTCGTAATGATACTAGATTTCATATTACATTATATGTTTACACCATACATAAATGGTAACTATCATGGTATAGGCTTATTTTTTACATCATGATCCTCATGTTTGCGCATTTTTAATTTGCATAACTGGTCAATCCATCGAGCATTATGAATCCAGCCTACTACTCTTCTTTGATACTCTGATACCGAGTAGTTCCAACTATTCCCTATGCTCTGGCCATAACCATTCCGCTTTAATCAAGAGGTCTTCATTTCTCTCACACTATCGACCTCTCTTCCTTCATCTAGCTCCTCCGCCCAGGCTCTCTTTTTCCTCTTCCTTTACCCTAATGTCATCACGTCATCACGCCACGCTTCGAGTCAACATTCAAAAGTTCGCAAAGCAGCGTTGAGGGAACGTGATAGGATAGAGAGAGAGAGGAAAAAAGAGAGACATGGTGCGGGAGACGAGGTGAGACAACACGAGTGTGTGCAGCCCGCGGGGTCTAATGAAAAAATAAAGAGGGCAAAGGGAGGGTCTGGCTGGAAACGAGGAAAAAAATGCCCTAATTTATATGGATGAAAGAGCTGGTGGGGAAAAGAATGACGTGAGAATGAGGTTTTTATGAATGAACCATATCCTTCGTCATGCTTTACAAAGTCTCATGTAATTAAGAGCAAACATTGGACTTCTCCAGCCGCCGCCTGCGCTGTTATTTTTTCATACTCCTAAGGTTTTGCTGCATTCACTAATCTTCGAAGTGAAGGGCGATTTTTTACGATTACCCTTTAATAATGCTTACTAAACTCGTCTGTTATTTTAGAGTTTCCATACTTAAAATGTCTGTTACTAAGCTAAAAAATCTAGGAGTGTTGGAAAACTTGTCTGTAAAGTAACATATACTAATTGTTACCCTTGGCTGTAATGAGCATCCCATTGATTATATAAGTCATTGAGCATACTAGCTCAAAAAGTTTTCCGTATACATGAGAATAAAGCATAGAGGAGTAAGGTAGGTACATGCATGACTTTTATTAATACCATGTAAATCTGTGGTCTTTTGGACAATATACTTCAACTTTTAGTATTCTAGAACTGAGACGAGTTACTGACATCCGTATTAGTGACATCTCTTCTCTTTTTAAGTCTATTTATTTTCACATGATGAAAAGGGTCAGTTAAAGTGTCATAAACTTCAATATCCAGGGACAAATATTTCCCTTGCATTTTATAGCTTCCGTTATGAGAACTGTGAGTTACACATACTAAATTGAATGCACAACCTTATCGGCCTAGAGTAATCAAAGGCACAGAAATTGTCAGCAACACACACAAAACTTCATTTGGCAGTTAATACCACATAACGTGAATTTTGCAATCTCTTACAAGTAATGGTTGTATTTACCCTCGTGCCCATGAGTTAAGAAACGTATTGTAATTTTCAAATGAACTTAATTTTTCGAACATATTAATTATGATTATTTCCTACTGTTTTGGAATTATGAGAGGATTAAAATGTACTCCAATCCAAATACATATAAATTACGGACAACATGGTTTTCCATTTAACTAATCATTGGCTATTAAGTCAGAAGTGATCAATCTATGATGTCAGCAGCTGCAAATTTACCAAAATTTTGTTGTCAATTCAGACGCTCGAAGCAATTATTATGATTCAGAGAGCTATTCATGAGTATCCAATTGGCAGCAGAGCTGACATTTGGCCGGGAGAAGGAAAAACGAATATTGATTTAGATTCAACTGATCGTCCGACACCGTATTCAATAATCACTCCTGAGAGCGCGGTGAAATAATTTCCGCTCCTGATCGAGGCGGGAATTCCAGCTCGCCCTTTGTACAGATGAGGAAAACGTCAGCCTATTTCCGGAGATTAATTAGCATGCGTCTCGCAGGCCCCACCTCTTGCCCTGAGGTTGGATGGGATGAAAGCCGCGTTTGTCGAGGAGGGATTCGATATTACGCACAGTCCGTTTCGCAAGGCATTTAGCAAGTGACGCGGTTGTGAGTCGCAGCTAAACAACAAAACATCAGGGCATCGTACGAGCCCTGTGAAATACAGGGAAGTGATTATTTTTTTGCGGTACTTACGGGGCTGAGAGTGACAGACAGGACGATAGAGAGAAACGAGGGAGCGCTTGGGCGTATATCTCGACTGTAACTCGGGGTAATGTGGTCGATCATTTGTGAATTCAGTCTATGCTATTAGCAAATATATCTTTTAAGTTGTTCCACGGCTGGGTCTTCGATTCTGAAGATGCTCGCTTTTACGTGTGCGAAACGTTGAGCCAAAAATACTCCATGCGCAGCAAAAATAGAAATTCTCATCAGTATTTACCAAGAGCTGCAAAGGTCTTCACTCGAGATTATGCTATTTGCAGTTTGCTATGTATTTCATCAAGGTAAGAAAGTCTTCATGGTAAAAAGACAACTGTTGTACTCAAATATCTTAGGACTATAAACTAGGAAACATTATGTGAAAACATTCGAGTGAAGTCTAGCACTCTCAGGAACGGAAGAATAGACCATTGAGTAGAGTAGACCAGAACAGACTAAAAGCCTTCGAAATCTCGAGCTGTATGAGAATGCTGGAGATAAAGTGGACAGACAAAATAAGAAATGATGAAGTTAATAGAAAAATAGAAGAGGAGAGGACCACATGCACCACCAAACGGAAAAAAAGAAACAGGATACGGGGAAGTTTCCTTGGCCTTTATAATTTTATACTTACTAATAATGCCTTCTCCTTAACAACAAATTCTACATCCAAACTAAAGGCTATTCCATGGGCAGTCATTTCAGCCCTTCCTATGCTAACGTCTTCTTGGGTGCCTTTGAGCAATCTTTTCTTTCTTCTTGCTGTCTCAAACCTCTTCTCTGGCTTCACTACATTTACGATATTTTCCTTCTGTGGCCACATGGCATCAATTCTCTCAATACTTTCATCTCCTCCCTCAAATCTTCTTCTTCTGTCTCTTTCACCTCCAATATCTCTTCTTTCAACAATACCTTTCTGTATGTCAACGTCTCTCTATGCAACTTTAAATTCAACACTACCGTCCATCTCAAGCCCACCAACAAGCAGCAATATCTCCATTTCAACAGCTGCCATCCCTCCTACACAAAACGCTCCCTCCCTTACTCTCTCTGTATCCGTAGCCATCGTATCTGTAATAACCTCGACTCCCTTGAACTTTTCCTTTCGAATCTCCACCAATCTCTTCTTTGCGGGCTATTCTGAACGCTTCCACCCGAGAAAAATCCTAAAACAACCCTCTTCTTCCAAACTGCTCTCTCATAATAAATGTTTTCGTGATTACATCTCCCTCTGTACCACCTATTTCCAAGGAGTTCACTCCCTCCGACGCATTATCAGAAACCTCTACCCTATCCTCTCCAACAACCTCATAGCCTCAAAAATTTTCCCTCGCTGTCCCTCTCTCACCTTTCCAACTCTCTCTCACGATCCTCCCTCACTCTCCGTGTCCCTCCCAGTTGCCACTCACGTTTCTTCACATAATTCCACATTCAATAATACTTTTAAGGTCAGTATTCTCGCTTCCCTTACCCCTTCCTCCTCTCCCCTCCAACTTAGAGACTCTAAGTTCTCATTTATCTACTTAATGTATATAGCTTCCATTCCAATGGTGGGTTCTCTCCGTTAATGAGACATCTGTTAAATAATTTAACTAGTATTTCTAGTATTCTTTAGGGGCATTTTTCAAGAGCTCAACAGGAATACCTCCAGGACCTGGGGATTAACCATTGTTCATAGTTCTCAGTGATATTTTGACTTTGCCATACTGACTTCAGGTGAAGAATATAATTGTGGTAAAATAGAGGGAAGATTCTCAAGAGGAAGATCCAGGAATAAGTTCATGGACCAAATAAAAAGGAAAGTAGCTGAGTGAATATTTCGACAAAATTGGTTTTTTTGAGCGCCCTGCATAGTTATAATTTTTTTCAGTTCAGCAATGTATTGTGCGGATGGTAGTTAGGGAAGCGTGCTTGAAGATAAAATCGAAAAATACGTGCTTTTAAAGACGAACTCGTAAGAAGTTTTTAAACCCAGAGTTTAGAACAAAATTAACGCCAGCTTAAAAACATACTAACCAAGAAAACACTATTGTTTCAGACGAATGTACTAAGAACGTGATATATTTTATGAGCCGATAATAACTCATCCATTAAAAAGCCGACAATTTTCGCCTTCCGTACAGATCAATTTCGTAAAAAATGAAGCGGCCAAAATCCTAAATTTCTCGAGGGAATATTTTTGCTTTTGTACGATATTCCTTTATGCCACTGCATTTTATTTAAGTGTTCAAGGTTTGAAATAAAACTGATAGAAACCCATTCTTAAATGTGGGCTATAATGATATTACCTTTCATCATAGAAACTATATGACTGATGATACCAGAGATTACTTGCAGGCGTTAGAGGAAATTCTCTCATACATAATCTAACTACATACTTGATGACATTCCTGTCATTCGTCCGATGCTGAAAGAGTTAATAGAATGTTCGTTTATTTTTTAAAGCATCAATATGAAAGTGACTAAAAAGAAGTCAAATCCACATCCATGGCCTCAAACCTCCAAATCTTTAGCGTGAAATCAAAGCCGTGTGCCGATAAATTGATCGACTGGCTTCGGTGGCGACGAGACGAAGTCAGATAATCCTGAAGTGGCATGTTTGGTTCCCACCTGAGACGGTTTTCCATCACTCAGGGTATCCAGTATTATAATTAACGAGACAACCTTAAGATTAGACAGTGAAGTGCCTAATTTACTCAGGAAATAAAGACGTAAGCATTATGAATATTATTTATGATTTTAGGGGTGCATTTCTATTTCCACCGCTGCGAGATTATCCCCTTTAGCTCAGCTGAAAACGCCCTTCCATGTAACGAGCTGCTATTGCAGACCCACGGCTCACTCAGAGAAAGTGGAGCCGTGCTTTCGCTCGGAAGAAAACCTCCGCAGTTTACACTTGCCCATGACCTGCTCGCAACCATCTTCCCGCTCCCTCGTGGGGACGTTTGATGTAATTACTTCGGCTCTCGTAGGCTTGAACAGTGACCTCGGGCATTAGCCCTTCCACCCCAGGTCTCTTTATCACTTCCTCCTTAGATTCTTCTTCCTCCCCACAACTGCAACCTGCGTTCTCTGAAAGAAACAAATATGCTACCGTCTACGCCAAGCAATTAGCTCTGTCTTTTTAATAAACATCTCTCGTCTCTTTAATATTCTCATTCCCCTCCATCTCCACAGTAATCCACAAGACTCTCTCGGTCTCTTCGCAGTTAATACTTAAGAAAGTTGCGCAGTAACTGTGTTAGTCAGAGATATAAGGCTATCCACTACGTTCGTCTATGGGATATCACCCACTACCTCAACGTGCCGACCAAGTCGAGCGATACTGATTTCTTGGCAACATCAAGCGGTATGAGTTTTGATGCAACTATGCGACAAAGTATGTGATACATGGCATTATATGGCATTATTCGATACTATCATCATTCGTTCAAACCTAAGATTAATTGACTGCAGCTCAATCTAATGCTAGTTCCCTAACTTCCTATGTACTTTCCTCAATATTTGTTCCATGAACTTATTCCTGGATCTTCCTTTGGGGTTATTCCCATCTATTTTACCTTCAATTATGTTCTTCACAAATCCTTTGTGCCTTGGGATCCATCGAGTTCTTCTTTTCTGTATACTGCTCTATCACATTTCCGCTTCTTCACTTTACAAACTTCATCATGTCTGATTTTATCTGTCCATTTTATCTTCAGCATATTCCTACTGCACCAAGGTTCGAAGTCTTCTAGTCTGCTGTTTCCAATGGTCCATGCTTCTGATCCATAGAATGCCACTCTCATCACGAATGTTTTCACGTACTTTTTTCTAGCTTGTAGTACTAACGCGATATCATAGCTCATGAGTTATCTCTCCATAACCGACATGCATGCAAGAATTAACGCACAATCCACCTCTAGGGTGTGTCGCACGAGGTGTTCAAACGTTAGGTACGCGACAATCGTCCCTTATCGAGGTCTAACCACACACGCTCCTATTAATATCACAGTAAGTAATTATTAAGCCCTCTAGGGATTATTCAATTTATAAATAAAATAATCTCCTGACATGAAATAAAATAATACGCGTTATCTACAGGCATCATACGTTACATTGCGATGTCAGATAATAAGCAAAGTTAAATTGCATTGCACAATTTAACTTTAAAAATATTCATGTTCGCTCCCAGTATTCATCCCACTCAACTTCCCACCTTACCTCCCGTCCTCCTCCCCACTCCCATCCTCTATGCCTCACAGGAAATTGCTAAGTCCCCAATTCCATCGCATAGCTGCCGTCTCATACTCTTTAAACTTCGCCTCACTCCTCTCACCCTTTCAATTCCTCCTACCTCGAGGCAAGCATCTTCCTTTGAGTTTCGCACTTCATTGGTGGTGGAGGCGCCACCTATTGCTATAAATAGGCATCCTGGGAGTGCGTACCATATAATGCTCGATGATAAGATAAACTAAATACGTAAGGAGTAACTCTAAGGGCAATGAATTGGTATGACAAAACCACCAGTATATTAGCTTAACTCCCTTAGAGGAATTTACCAAGCGAGTGCAGCTTATAGGTTGGATATAAAACAAGGGAGAGTATCGATGTCAATTGCACAACGATAGAGCTCTAGGATTTAGGTATCATGGTAGATATTGATTCAATAGCCACGGAAGGCACAGTGTTGAACTTGTTGAACACAGTGATTTAAAATTCGATCAAGGAAATGGTATCTCCGATTAAAGTGCCATCATTTGTATCTTACACTGGTTTATTCTTGGATTTTGCAATGAAAATATTGCGAAGCATTTACAACAAGTAGCTACAATCAATAAAGCCCTTTTCTTTTTTTCGAATTGGTCAAATCTAAGAATCACGTTAGCTCAGCTGTTTTTTATTTTAAGCTTTTACTCTTTTCTCTTCATGTTCTTCTTTGGAGGATATAAAGGAAGAATTTTATATCTCTGCTCCTTTTTCTCTATAATCTATCTATTTCTGTCTTGCCAAGGATTTTTCCTAACCAAATTTCCGTTATTTCACTTATCTTCATATACTCTCATGTTATTGCGAGGGTTTTCCAAAAATAATTCCCCACATTATTTTCTCAAAATCTATTTATTCTACAAAAATGAAATTTACATATATGAAATAATTATGTTTTATCTACTCATTCTATTTTTCCACACGATCTCCTTTAAGTTTGATTGCCTTCCTCGAGCGATTCACTTGGACATGAATGTCCTGTAGGTACAAGTTATCGCTCTGGCTGTGGAGCTAGATTTTCACTGCTCAAATCACCTCATCGTTGTCCAAATAAGTTGTGGAGAAAAGTATTTACTGCCATCATTCAAAATGGATTAGAAAAGAACAGAAATCACGAACCAATGTTAATTCTACCATACCTTTAATTAGTGCCAGACTGGTATTTGCGAGCCGAATCTTGCAGCCTATGCAGAGTGAGCAAAATAAGTTCGAGCGCTCAGATATAAGATGGGGTAGAGTCATGATAACCTGATTAGGCTTGGCGATCAATAAAGACGCGTCTCTCGGCGACCATTTCAACTCTCTGATTTCTGTTAACAGGGAGTTTTTTTTACCTAGGGCATTAATTTTGGCCTATCCTCGTCATGTAGTCTTTTGTTATCATTAAATTCAAGCAGGTAAAATCCTATTCCACCAATCGCTTCCGCGATAGAACGAAAGCTAGGACCCAAACACAAGGGACAGAGGAAAGGTAGAGAGCACAGTGAGAGAAAAAAAGGAGACCTGGGCAAAGATCAAGGTTGGGGAATGCTAATTCGCATTAAAGCGGTCCAAAATCGGCCGAAAGGAATAAGTTGCTTCAAGATGCTACAAAAAGAATAAAAATATTCTGCAAGCCCGCGCAGAAATGAAAAGGGAATAGTGTTAAGAGAATATGGCCTTTTAAAGAGTTGGAAAAAGGAAGATTCTATATAAAAGAGAGGCTCAACCTGTCTAAACATCATCATGCCATTCATCCACCGATACTTCTCATTTCTTTGTCCCTAGCGCCGCTAACCAACACTCCACTGGGCAAGGCTGCAACGATGCCTTTCCGCGGATGGTTCTAGAACAAATAAGGGATGATTCATTCAAGAGCCATATGAGTGAGTGAGTCTCCCTTCTCTCTTATACGGCCGATCACGCTACGAAAGACCTGGGAGTAAGCCTGATAAAGAGTAAAACAAAACTACTGCCGCTCGGCATAAAATTTTCATCGGAATCCTGCCAGAAAACGGCTACTCTTCAGAATAGCGAAAGTGCGTGAGGGAAAAAACACAGCAAGGAACAGAACTTGAGCAAACTAGCTTCACTGAAAATTCTCGCGCCTTTTCTGCATGCATTTTTAAAGCTGTATGCCCTTAGCTTCCCTCCTTCATTCTTAAAATGACTTATTTCAATTACAATACAGTGTAGTCCAGCAACAATATTAATTTTGTCGGAGCCAGCAGCTAAGGGAATACCAATGTTGAATATTCAGTGCAAAGAAAAATCATCAAAATGGGCTGGATTGTATTTGTTTATTGTATTTAATTGGATCTCATTTTACTGCATGTTTCATGGTTACACATGAAAAAAACAGAATGAAGAAGAAAGTTGGTGTGAGCAGACCTCAACCATGGGTAAGAAAAGCAGCCTGACTCATTCACGCATCCGGATAACAGGGAAAAATACTGTTCCGTACGTGGTTTTTTGAAAAAGTATTGGATTCAGAAAAGAAAATGAAGCCTAGTGTTTAACAAGGGTCCGTAAAGCCTGAGGCCACGCGTAACTCAGCGCTCGACCAACAGCGCCATCGCGACACCCTTGCTGATGGGCTTAGTTTTTTAAGAGGCCTTCCTTGAAACCATTGATATTGTTATGTATAGCTTCGCTACATTTGTTTAAAGACTTACGTAAGAGAATAGCGCTAGATAAGGAGGCATTTAGTAATAGAAGGGAGCTGATAACGGGAATATTGGGTAAGGATGTGAAGAAGAGGTTGGTGAAGAGCTTGATATGGAGCGTAGCGTTGTATGGGACAGAAACGTGGACCCTGAGAAAGAAGCATTTAGGACGTGGGTTTGGAGAAGGATGGACAAGGTGAGGTGGACGGCAAGGAAGACTAACGAGGAAGTGCTTGAGATAGTGGGCGAGGTAAGGAAGCTTCTGAATTTAATCCGGGATAGGCTTGTAGGGTAGATGGCTGAAGGGTGTAATGGGTGATGGGTTGCTGAAGAGCGTGATAGAGGGAAGGATGTAGGGCAAGCGGGGAAGGGGAAGAAAGATAATATGTTTCATAAGAATGGATGAAAAAGGATAGATCGTATGCTGGGGAGAAATATAATAAAGTACTAAATGGAGATTGGCCCCTGAAAGTGTAGAAAACTGGGAGGACATACTCTCACATTTAACAAAACCTACCTTAGCTGGTAGAATACTTTAAAAAATTTGTTTAAAAAGCTGAATGGATACTTTACTAGGTGGACTTAATAGATGCTGAAAAATATCATCATAGTTTTCGTTCGTAGAAGATAGTTAACCATTCAGACATGCTTTGAATTGCATGAGCAGAACGTTGTAATTGCCATGAGAAAAGGTTGGCCTGGATCGGGAAACGAGCCCCAAACGAACAAACCAAGCCAATTTTTTTCTCATAGCAATTTCAATGTATTTCACAGCCGTATTCGCGGCAGCATGTATAATCGGTACTCAGGCAAGAGAGAATAAAAAAATCCCCGGTACATGGAATAAGCACATCAATTATTTTCAAGGTCTTTTAGTCCCTGTCGACGACAATGATTAGTGCGATCGTACAATTTAAGTTTGATCGTACCCCTATTTGACCGTATGATCGTACCATTTAAGTTTGATAGCGACCGCTTAAACCTATTCCACGTTCCGCTTCTATAGCGTTTTATAAATCCGCGTTCTGCCGCTATTATTCAACACAATTATCAGATATTATTCCCAGAACAGGTGCCATTTCGTGGAGTTAATAGCAGTTTGACATATTTTCAAGACCACAATGGTGCCGAGTTCAAAAGTCAATTAAAAAAGAAAATTTTCCGCCGTGATTCGTGTAGAAATCTGAGCGGTCTTTCAAAAATCGTGAAAAATCATGGCCGGCAAAGTGAGGATAAATTTTTCAGTCGCGGAACGTGTGGGAGCGTACACTGTTCCAGGCTGCGGGAAAAATGTGCAGTGAGGGGAAAAAACTCGGGCGGTACAGTAGATGAGCAACCCTTTTGCATTCGGAAACCTCGTGCGGTCATTCATCATTTCCACTCTCTTGAGAACGCGGATTCCTTCTCAACGAGTTCCGCTGAAATATGCAAAAGCAAGAACGAGAGAGCAAGGGAGACAGGAAGAGGATTGGAAAGTCGTGGCGAGGAAAGTAGGAGAGGGATGGGAGGAGTGAAACATTATGATCGGCGGTGGGAGAGGAAGGAAGAGGAGCGATGTGGAGTCACGCTTTGTCGGCGGCGTAGCACGAGGGGACTCGGCGGGTCGAAATTTAATGTCGGCGCCCAACGCGAACGTCTCTTCGCCACGTGTGGCAAAGGATGATTTCATTACGGCCAAAAGCATTAAAATATAAATGCAGTGAGAAACTTATTCGGTTGAAAATTAATTTGGACTCGCAAAAAGGTAGTTGTGCTAATTGATTTCGCCCGACTAATAATAAGCCAAACAGCCCGCGTTACAACCGAATCGGCAATAACATAATAATTAATCTTACGAAAAAAAATGACTTTCATAAAGGAGGGAGAAAAATGTGCCAATTTTTCCTGCTGGTAGTTACTGGAATCAAAAAACAAATTTATATTAAAGAGCGTTGAGGCTTTCTAATAGAAAACAAATGTAGAGCATCCACCACTAAATTCAGTATTACTAAATGAAATCCTGAACATAATGATAAAGAGTAGGGCGATCACATGTGGAAATGAAGGTTATTTACTGTTAATTTCCGTGAGTCTGGGAGAAATACCTAACGATTGCCTCTCTATTTATTGTCTAAAAGGAATAAAGGAGGGTAGAGAGCGGGCGCCGCTCCCCCTTAATCTGCCCCCGAAATCACAAATGTAATACTTACAACGCTCATCTCAAGGAAAGGGACACGGCACGCCAGAAGTAATTTTTTAAAATGAAATGATTTCCGGGATCATCTTACACAGCTACACATGAAGTACGACATTAAACGACAATTTAATCATG
Source organism: Ceriagrion tenellum (assembly GCA_963169105.1). NCBI lineage: Eukaryota > Metazoa > Arthropoda > Insecta > Odonata > Coenagrionidae > Ceriagrion > Ceriagrion tenellum. Next base: position 80,797,609 of record OY720635.1, read on the forward strand.
GACCTACCATTACCCCATTGATGCTGCGGAGAAATAGAATTAGACACTAAATTACTGCCTTTGCAATATACCTATAATTTTTCGTATTAAGGTCGCATAGGCTAACACAGCCCTAATGACAAGTTGAGTGTTTCTTAAATTTCCAAATTCTCTGTTTTCAAACTTGCCCTATGCATGAAAACTAAAACGTTTAAGTAAAAAATAAATTATGATATGCTGAATGCGATTATAATATAGCCACAGGCGAGACAGGCGCACCAGAAGTTAGTGAACAATAAGATGAAGAATTTGATTAAAAAATTTTAATGGTCTCACCACCTTCCTCGAGGGAAAGAAAAAAGTTGATTTCTTCCCTTCCCTCGCGAAGGTAATGCAGCCTCTAGAAATTGATTAATTAACTAAGTATTGGATCTCATTTAAAGTATTTAATCATAACTTATCCGTCATACCCACGACTCTCATTTTAATAGTGATGTCTACCTAGGCACCTATTTTAGAAGTTATATACTAGGATTACATTGGCTATGGAATCATAGGTTAATGACGAGGAAGGGAATGCGAACCTAGCGGCTGCCTCAACATGTTCACTCCATCGCGTGTGTGGAAGCACACGAACGCACGGCGTGACACGAGCGCAGCTAAACATGGAGCGGGAACGCCGTCCTTTGGCGCCGAGCCGGGTTGACGGTCTCTCCATGCACACGGAGAGGTGGAGACTCTTCCGTTAATGCGAGAAATGGGTCGAATGCGGCCGACGACTGCGAATGCTACAGAAGCACTGGTGCCTTGTACGCATGAGTTCAACTCCTCCCACATCACTGCGCGACCCAACTCACTTTACTTATCTCTCTTGCCTCTCTCCAAATGTGCCCTAGTTCGTGGGCCTCTTTTAAGTCGGCTCTCGCATTTGCTTTTTCAATGGTGTCCCCGGCCTCCGAGGGTAGTGAGGGATTACTTTAAGGACGTGGGCTCGTTATCTGCCGGGACAGCCCTGCGGGTGCTCACTTGGTGCGGAGGGAAGTTAGGGGGTGACCACCCGGACTCCGTAGCCCCAACTAGGGCTGAACTGATTACTTGAGTTTTTTTAGATGGAATGTGAGTTGAGCACTACCAACGCGGAATTAAGATTGCTCCTGGGGTCGATACAAACCGCCCAATAAACATCGTGGTGAGTGGCTGCTAAGATTGTGCCACGGTATGGTATCAAGGATGTATTTTACACCCGGTAATGAACTGTTACAAGCATTATTAATGCACTGTTTACTCGGTCCAGTACGGCACGCAAGAAAGCAAGAAATCTGTAAGTCATTGTTTCAGACTTTACCATGTGAAACTGAATCAAATTGGATGATTTAAAATGATCAGTACTTTTTTAATAAAATTAAGCTATATATCACGGAAATTAAAATATTAAAATATAAAGGGTCATAAATGTACCCAGCTCACAGGTTGCATTTGGAAGTAAGTTCAAACAAACGAGATATAAAACACTCAGGGTACAATGGGTATATACTAATCTTTATAACGGGTCAGTTTAGAGATATTATTAGCAATCCAAAGCATTTTTAACATTTTTAACACTAACATTGGTTTCCACATACCGCGTCATAATCTTGATAGATCCTAGATAATTAAATTTTCCGTGAAAATAAAAATGAGTGAAATTCACAAATTGATGAATTATTTTAATTGAAAGAAGCCTGCATTCACCAAGCCTGGGGGTCGGTGGGAGGGACACTTGTTTTATACATGCGCAACTAGCTTCCCGTGCTGTTATTTAAATTGTTCGCGAAAATATATTAAGGATATTAAGTGCACTGAAACTGGTAAAGTCTCATTCACTGTTTTTCAAAATTAATTTTCTAGGCTATTGCAACTCAGAATTATTCCTCATCTAAATGTATCCACCACCATAACCATTTTGTTTCATTTAAAAGTCCACCGTCATTACATTACCTCGCCAAACTGCGAGGGACCCTCCTACCGTCGCAGAGAGAGTGCCCAGAAACATCACAGCTGTGGATTAAACTTTCTCTCCGAGCAGAGCTCTGCTTCTCGGGTATGGGTAACCTGCCCGTAAAGCTTGGTAAAGTCGGATTAGCCTTTGCTTTCCTGTCAATATGAAAGGGGAAAAAAGGATTCCTTGTGGACTTATCGCGATAACGGGAGATAACTAATTAAAGTATGTGCCCCCAAGGGGAGGGGAAGCTGGGGTTATATCATGGGCGGGCGGAGGGTGCCGTTTGCGGAGGGAGAAGAAAATAGAGGACAAAGCACTCGTATTTCTGGAAACGACACGATAGAGAATAGGGTATGATCAATACTCCGTCTTTCTGCCAGTATTTGCCCAGTATTAGGCATTAAAGTTTATACGACCTTCTTCCGTCTTGGTCTTGTCATGGACCTCTTAGAGCTCATCTGCATGTCGCTCTATATTTTTATGTGAATTTTTTTGGGTGTTCTTTCTTCATGCACTCGGCTAAATTGTTTTTTTCAATCTATTTCTGCATTATCGTATCGTTTCGTTGAAGCCGTTATTACCTTACGTCTGAATTTCGAAGTTGATGCTCCCCAAGAATAAACATGACGACTCAATAGCAAAAAAATGCTTTAAATAAGGCCTAATGCTTTAAATACTATGGATGCGATAGAAGAGGAATTAGATCAAAAGATAATGCAAGAAAGTGATTAAAAGCACAGCACCTAAAGGAAACAGAACCTTAGAGGTCCCCAAGATATCAAGAGATTGATTACACCTGTGTTTAATTGCATTAACCCAGTCGCTTTAACTTAAGGAGAGCTTAAAAATATTAAAATATAAGCTGCTCAATTCCCTACAAAATATAAATGCCTAAATTATTTATGAGAGTGAAAATATAATACCTTCAATAATTAAAACTATTATTCTCAGGACACCGTGAGCCAAGTGGTAAGAATTGATCGTCATTTTGCCATTTAAATGACACGGAATGATCTCGCACCCACACTCCTTAGTGCTTCAACCATACGAAAATGAACTTGTCCATGTACTTCATTGCGTGAAAGAAAACAGACATAACTAAAGAATTGGCTTACCAATTTTTCTCGGCCGTTTTTATTAACAGCAAATAAAAATACAATTTTACCAAAAAATAAGGTTACATTTATATCGATAAAATATGCAAAAGGAGATTCATGTATTTAGGATATGCTAAAATCATAAAACATAAGGAATAAGGACTGAATAAGCAAGATAAAAGTCAAATATGAGGTAGGAGAGGAGGAAAATTTATTAAAGCGGAACAAATGGAATGATAGGTGTGCCAAACTTACCTTTGCATGAATGTCGTTCAGAATAAGAATTTTGTAAGCAACAAAAACGGTGGAGGGATAAAATTTAAATATTTGCGGAGAGACTTGGCTATCATAAACACACAGAGTATTGAAAGCGTTTGAATAAGGTCTGGACCAGGAGACGAAATAATTAGCATATTTGGATTTTTATAGATTCTCATCGCAATTTTAACGTCCGTTTTCATAATAATTCGTAACAGTTTTCCATGAATCCACATTAGCCTCGGAGTCATTTGAATATGGCTGGATTAAACGATGGAACAGAGAGCATATAACCATTTAACTTACTTTCGACAAGTATTCAGGATACATTTAAGTCTTAAAATCACATAAGAGTGAATGTTTTTTTAATACTAATTTGCTACAGAGATTCTTTTGAATCACTTCTTTGGAATCGGAGATCAAAACTACTAGTAGGTACTCAAAACTGAGATAAATCCAGAGAGTGACAAGGATTCAGTCTTACCACTTGATTATAATCGAATGCTTCGAGCTTAGAAGATACCTCGCCATCGTTATAACAGAGAAAACTCAGATAACTTTTCACTCGGAGACAAAGGGTCCATGTGTTGCGAAGAACATCTCATTCCTCCTTGTAAAACACGGTATATCTCGTCTGAAACTAGAACGAGTTCTAATTGCCTCCCCATGAATTCATTTGAGAAAAATACACCTTCCCTCATTGCGTACGAAGGAAACCGAAGTTAGCAGGGAGGTATGATTCCTTCCAGGCAAATCATTTCCACCCCGCTGCGCCGGAAAAATATTAAGCCTCACACATTCTCCCCAGGAACTGTTTTCTGCCCGCTTGCTTGTTTAACGACTTGTGGGCCCGAAAAAGCTTGGAGGCCCAAGAAAGGATCGACCCATCCAAGCGCTGCACCGCACGTGAGGAAACCGCTTGGAATAACGCCTTCCTGGAGATGTGCGAGTGATTAACGAGTGCGCTAACGAGCATGTAATCGGTGAGGGCGGCTCTTTCGCTGATAAGGGGAGAGGGCGAAAGGACAAGAGGAGCAAAGGGATTGATGGAAGTGGAAGGACAGGCTGCATGGTAATGGAGAAATCGAGGAGGTGGAAGGATTGGTCGAGATGAGTTGAGGAAGAGTAATGAAGTCGGAGAATTTCCGAAGGGACGGTCGGAGAAATCGGAGATTTTAATGAAAAAGAGAAAGGAGTACGAGGAAGACGCGTAGAGAGAGGGAGAGGAAGAGACATCTGGGAAAAGAGAAAGAGAGGGATATCATCATCTTTTGACGCAAGCAAATCGAAGAAGCCTGCTCGCTCTTACGTTTCCGAATAATCCGGAAATTATTTTTAGGAAACTTGAACCTTTTGTGCGTTTCTTTCGGGCAGTTATTTTTTAAAGAGAAGCGGGAAATAGAATTGGTAACTGAATGGATTTTCCAATTTTTGCTTGATAGGCTCTGAAATTTCCGTGTTTTCCGCATTCCGGACTGATATAAAAAGATTGCATCAAAGATTGATTCATTATATTCTATTCTTACATTTCAGAAATTCATCATTCACATTTTCACACAGAAGCTTGTCTGCTAAAAATTTATTTAATGCCGCTTTTAGTTTCGTCTTTGAAAGAATTTTTTCGAATACTCAAATAGGTACACTAGATTAGTGTTTTTATTATAAGACTTTACAAATTGACTAACACTATCCTTTTAATATACGTAAACGTTATAGCCCATTACGTTACATTATGTTATTATATTATACGTTACATTATTAGCTCATTTAGTCACAAAAATGCGTCGATGCGAAAGATGCTTCACGAATTTGTCCATTATTCTAGCACCATAAGATCCACACGCTCGTATTGAAAGGGAGTGCCCATGACAAGAGTGGTGGAATCATCGACGCAAAAAAACTATTTCATGTGCACAGCGAGAAATGAAAATAAATATCTCGATATTATGAAGATCAAGTCATGAATGCTTTTCAGAACGCAAGAAAGAAGAGAAAAATCTCAGCGGCTCGTGAAATTCTCTCGAATTGGTAAGAGGACAGAGTGAGTGAGTGAGGATCAATTTTAACGATTCCTGTGTTTCAGAGAGCGTTCAGAAGTTTCGCGCCATGCTTATGCATACATTACTGTGAACAAATCCAGGCGGAGTAAAAGAGGGGCAAAGTGACATTTTTTCTTAGAATTATGAATCCCATTTGAAATATGTACCATGCGGGAGAAATGTGATCCTAAGCTAAGACGCATGAGACTTAACTCGTAGTCATTGAATTGAACTAACTATACTGAGGCGAAACAGGGTCAATGAAAGTTAAATCAAGACAAACACAGCCTTTGAAATGAATATCTTCTCCCACAATGGAGCATATATTGCATTAAATATGGAATTACAACATGACCTTGGGAGAAATACCGTAATACAAGTATGGAGCGTTCTTGAAGGAAGTCCATTTGATGCGAGCAGCAGTGAGGTCCCTTTTGGTGGTCAAGGAAATTCAGGGAGTCATGTGATGAACTCGACGCCGGCTACGGAGCGAGAGAGGCCCCTTCCTCGTCATGCAGGCCTGAACACAAAAACGGGAAGTTTCCCAGAGAGGAGGATGGAGAAGAGAGGGAAATACTGTTGCCCGTAGCGATTGGCTGAGAAATCCCAGTATTGCTAGTTCACGATTCACACCGAAGGTGACTTACTAGCATTCAAGGTATAAAAATGATCCACTAAAACAACCACGGCCAAGCAATTCGCGAACCAATCGATGAGAGAGTCAGATCCTGGCGGTTTATGACTAATTTCGAAGGCTATGCTGAAAGTTTGGCACATCCACTGCCTGAAATTTTGGCTTCAAGCAAAATATGTGAAAATAATATTCGTCACCATAACAATTAGCTATAGATAAGCTGCTATTTCTATATTTACTTAAAAATTCCAGGCTGTATTTAACTAACCTTGCCGTTATTTTCCAGAACAAACGAAAGAGATGGTGCTTATATAGACAAACCAAAGAGATAGTGATTATAAACTAAGTCGCATATTGCCTAAGGGCGATTTTAACATTATTTTTTACAACCTTATGGCCATTGGAAAACTTATTTTTAATTTCAAAGATGCCTATGACTATTTGAAAAGGAACGGGGTGTACTCGCTAAAATTCTCCCGAATGCAATTGTTTCTACTCAGCATAACAAGCCCGATAACGAATGAAGACGAGAGGGGCAGGACCTTTAAAACGTTTTTATCAATCGTGACTGTAACTCTGTGTTTCCCGAACACCAGCTAGATTCGAATCACTACTTTAGTAATCCTTCTAATTTATACTTTTGTGACAAAGTGGAAAGCTAGATACTGTAGAAAATGTTGACATTCTTTCAAATTCAAAATGTGAAGCCATAGAAGTTAAAATGAATTAATTCCAGAACAATAGTCCCCCCTTTTTACCGCCCCTCTCCTCTTATTTCAATCTTTGACATTGTTGTTTTTGCGATTTCCTTGGGTATGTTGCCCTTGTATTTTATAAGTAACCTCTCTCTCTCCTCCAAAATCTCCTTTATTCATAACTCCCATCTGATATCCTGCCTCCTTCTGCGCTTGACTTACCATTTAAAACTCTGATGATGACACGAGACCAACAAAAACGGTCAGTCCTATTGAAATAAAAGTGCGGAAAACAGCAGTTATTACTCTTCACCAAGGATAAGAGATAATACAACCATCAGAACCTTTCAGTTGGAAAAAGTTACATCTACAAAATTATTGCATGAATTAGTTGGATGCAAGATCAGGCCGAACGCTTTACAATTTCTATAATATTCTCCTCGTAGCAGTTGCGTATGGAATTAAATTATATTTCCCTTTGATACTTCCGCAAGTCATACTAATTTCGCTAGGTGAGGATAGGATTAAAACTAATGACAAACATCGCTCGGGGCAATCCATTGAATAATAGCTGCCAAGGGCGGATTTAGCGCTCGCTTTGAAAAGCAGGAGCGGATTTGCAAAAACAAAAGATAATACAAAGAAGAGCCTGCCGTTCGTCACATAAATAACCTAACCATGGCGGTAATTAAAAACAGAAGCATAAAACGTCAAGCATAAAAGGGTACACCCACGTACTTCGCTGACGTTGACGTCAAAGAACAAGCGTCAAATTTGTTACTCCGCCACGTGAGCGTAAAGCTTGATGTTTATGCGAGCAAAATTAAATCACCAAGGGGGTGTGTGAATTTTTCGTATGTCAATATTTTATTTAGGAGAGTAAGAAGCGAGATGATTTGGGAATAAAATAAGCATGCTATAAGTAAATGAGATAAGCAAACAACGAGTTAGTATGCTTTATTTCAGAAGCAAGGTCCCTTGAGGAATATTAAAATGGGTTGCTTCCTCACTATACCACCACGATCCTCCCTCAATAGATAGGCGGAAACGAGAATAAGAGCCAGCTTCCTGGGTCTACCGTGAAAACTAGAGCTAAATATACTTCACATAATACCAACATTAAGAATATATTTTAATCTTTCCTCAGAAATACATACGTAATCACTCACTCTTTCTTGCATTCGAGTCTCCGTAACAACCCACGCAAACTCCATGTAGGCTTATTCGCCGATCATTTACTTGGCGATCCAGAGTTTTCTGATATGCGAGTGAATATTCCGTAATTATAGAATCCTTAGAATTATAAATTGGAGAACTTGCAACTTAAGCAAAAAGATTGTCTATAAAGTTTTTCTTCTTAAACACACATAACGAGGCCACACCTCCAATACGTCGCGGGCATTTGGAACCCTGGTCATTAATATTTAGCCAAAAAATCAATCAAATACAAAGAAGAGCTGCAAGCTCCGTTAAAAGCTGCTACGAGCGAACACATAGTGTTTCATAACTTTTAGAGGGATTAATATAGGAGCCCCTACAGGCTCGGAGGTTCCACACTAGGCTTGGCTTGCTGGAGAAATTCAGAATTTGTGTTTCAGAGCAACACAGAGAGCAACAAAGAGAATATATCAAGACACCTCACTACATCTCTAGGTCTGGAAGAAGCGATTAAGCAAGCATAGTAAAGATTTCGTGTGGTGACGGCAAGCAAGCAAGACGGCAACCAAGCCATCGAGATACTGTTGGGGACCACTGGACTTTTCTACATTTTTATGCATTTTGTGAATGTATTTAGATATCCGACGGCTGTCACGTGCACTCATAAATTATGTAAAGATAGTTCTTGTGAAGTATTCTCCAAATGAGGGATACATTTTACGCATGGATACCATTGCGTTGGGGATTATTGGGATTTGGGGATACGGGATTGGGGGTTGGAGATACGGGATAATTGAATACCATTTCTTTTCCAACGAGGGTAGACGAGGAGTACTGAGTTGACGGACGACTCAATATAACGGACAACTAAGAATATAACCTGAAACTTTCATATAATTTGAGTGGAAACTAAAGTTGATATTGAAGACTATCGAAATATAATAGATTCGAGACATCTCGAGAAGTAATCAATATATTTCCAGTTTTCTCATTTGGTTCAATGCTTCTTCCGAATCAAAATAGTTTCTGCAAATTACAAATCCATAATTATAACAGTAACTTAGAAAATTAATGATATCGAATGGCTACTCGTCGAAAAAAAGAATCGATCATATCTCAAAAACCAAGGAATGGATGCGACTACTTCAACTTTTTTCTGAATTGACATGGCTTTATTATTTTCCAGAATAAATTTATTTATCTGATCATTGATAACCGATGAGTTATTAACGACTATTACTTTTCCGATAAAGACAGAATAGATATATCTCGAACACAACCCGACTATAAGTACTGTTCAACATAGCCCAAGATGGCGTATAATAATATGTATGTTCCCTAAACATTTCACTCATCTATGCCAATTATTAACGGAGATATAGCAATGCACCTGATTGGCTGAAAAATGGCGACGGCCAAATTATTTTTGCAGAATAATTTGGAAAGCAATTTTTTTAAAGAACCAACAGGAATGTTGGATTCGATGGGATTCGACATCAAAGATGTGCCTACAAAATGTTTTCAACCTGAATCCAAAAATATAAATCCAAATCCTCAAAACCGAAATCAAAATCCCATAAGGAAACATGTTAAATCGAAAATCGATGATCACACGAAATCTTTTCGATTTTAAAATGTTTCCTATACCAAAAAAATCGACGAAAAATCCAAGTACTTGCATCTGATCGTCAATGTCCTGCTTCGTTAAGAAGTCACTTCAAACAGATAATAATCGTTTTCCCCATAAGAGCCCATGTTAAAGTAGATTGATATATCTCGAAAACTATCAAACTTTTCGGCAATTTAAGATTTTTTCTCCCGATGAATTTTTTTTTATTTTAACATGTCCAAATCTCAAACTCTTGCTCCCAGTAGTTTGGGCTACTAATTTATATGAATGTGTCAGTCAGTGAATCAGTTTGCAGCTATATATAGCGCAGCGGGTATAAATTATTACAACTCAACTATGAACACAAAACGAAACAACACACGAAATTCATCACAAAAACAACCGAATACTCCGTATTCGTTTGCGCAAAATTCCATTTCCCCTTCCCTGATCATGAAAACTACTGTTACTATGTTCACAATGGCATAACAGCTGGTTTCAGGCGTAACTTTATTGAATCGATTCCTGATAGGATGGGAAACTATAACTTTGTGATTCCATGATGTTATTTATATACGACCCGGGTTCTTTAGGGTACAATGACATGTCTTACGTAGTAAAGCTGTTACATTTGTCATGCATCAACGAGCTACCACCTACTAGATTTTTTTTGCTGTCAAACCAGTAAAACATGCGTCAGCATTAGATTAAAATTTTTGATATATTTCCACACATGGTCATAGAATCAAATGTACATTTTTACTGAGGGATTCCATTTTGTTGGAACTTCGCAGCGCAGCACCAAGTTTTCAAAGCTCTTTATGAGATGTTACATCTTGAGCACCTCTACGAATCTAAGAACATCTGGTCATGATTATAAAACATTTATTCCAGATTTAAAAACGAAACGTGATTTTTTTGTCACCAAATGTATTGCTGAAAACCTTCGTTTATGCTAAAGGCACATAGAGGAAATCTGTCCATATTCAGCAAAGAGAAAGTAACGTCCTTGCTCATGATACATTCACATTCCTCATCCACTCTACCCCTCGTGTTGTTTACAACGAGTACTTATCAGGCACTGAATGTCTCCTCCATTCAGCCAACTATTTTCTCATTCCGTAATACAACGAGCAAGAAAGGACGATGACTTCATCTTGGGTCCTCTTCAGGAAATACCTCTAGCGAGGAAATAACGCGGGGAAGTTGGGATCTTACTAGTGCCATTCCCGGGAGAAAAAATCTCCACCCGCATTTTTCCTTCTTCCATCATATCCTTTTCCGTCTAAAAAAATAAAAGGACACGTGGGCCAAGGATGCATACAGAAAACTCACAAGAAGAGAAAACAGAGATGCAAAAAGGGACAATGGCTGAAGAAATTTTTGGCGCTATTTGCATGTGCATAGGTAGTTTCCCAGTCTTCGTGACTCTAGAATGAAGACGGCAGGTTAGCCAAGAGGTTTACTGAGTAAGAAAAAGGCTGAGCCTAGGGAGAATGGAGAGGAATTATGATAAAAAGTTCTTAAATAAATTGAAGATACTTAAATTTATAATATGCGAACTTTAATAATTGTAAGGTGGTATGCAAATAGAGGAAATGTACTTATTTAAGGCGTTTCTTTTAAACATGAAATATTTAAAGCTTTAACACTTTGATAACCTAATATGAGTTAAACAAAAGAGAAAGCTTAACCATTGGTATTCATTAATTAATTAATGATCTTGAGTATCACATCAAATGTATCTTATTTAAAATAAAAAGTAAAACTTTGTGAAAATAACATGTTTCGCCAAATAAAACTCATTTTTGGTCACGATTAATATGATAATTTCATTTTTATTCGTCATCTTAAGCTTTAAATTTGAACTATGGCCATTAGAGAGAAATATATGTCAATATGTTGGTTTAGAAAGCAGTAAATGCTCCAGTCATTTCACAAAAGACACATTTCTAAGAATAAAACGCAATAAAGAGTCCGTTAAATTATTTATACCGCACACTTCATTTTGTTAATCTTCGAAAATATTTTTAGTCACCTCGATAAAAAAGTTGCAAGAGCCTTTTGGAATTTTCCAGAGGATACTATATTCATATATATTAGGTAATACCTAGCAATAATACAGTATACAAACAAGGTCTTAAGAGGAGACAAAGTCATTTACTTGCCTTGTTTTAGAAAATGGCCATTGTTTTACCGCTTAACATAATTTACGTATTGTAATTTTACCCTGAGTAAATTATATTTTACGCCTCACAATATATTCGCAAATGGACATAATTATCGACTCTTGGGCTCCACGATTTTGTGAGAATAATATTATTAACCTAGAACCTCATGGAAAGATTCAAGAGTAAACGGTTTCACTTGGGAGAAGGTCGACTTTGTAGTAAAAGTTTGATTTACTACAACCTCTAGGACATCTGACTTCCACAATAGACGTCAGACTACTTAATTGCCTCAGAAAATGCAATCTCAAATCAAAACATAAGAAAATGCACTATAAAATGGACACGTGACAGGACATGCTTTTCGGGCAAGTAAACACCCTGGGGTGTGGAAAAGAAAAGTGAGATTGAAGGACGAAAAGGAGAAAAAAACCTCACAAATCCGTCAAAGTACCGGATAAAGTCGTCAACATGGGCCGTCATTTATCTTCTCAGGGACTAGTTCAATGTTTAGTTGAAAAAATGGGGCCTGTGGAGGTAGAAATCCTGCGAGGGTGGGAGGAAAACATTGAGGAAATGATAACTTTCTGGAATCATGAAAGAAAAAGAGTAAAGGGAGAGGAAGAAGATGTGAAAGAAGAGACACGGAAGTGAAATCGTGATGGGAGGAGCTTGGAGAGCTCCGGGGAAGTATCGTAAACGACATGCGGTGACAAGGGAGCGCTGTCGAGATAAATAAAAAGAAAACGGAGGACGCGCGCATCCTGGGGCGATGTGATAACCGCGTTTCCCTACTTCCCATAAGGTCGCTCTCATTCCTAGCTGGATAGACACCTCTTCCCCTACGAATAAAGTTCATTTTTTGTTCACGCCACCACCATCGCGCGCACCAACGTCACTAAGCCGACGTGCACTCACACGGTATCTTTTCACCATTATAGCTTCGGGATGCCCTCGCAAGGAATTGCAATGAACAAGTGAAATGCTAGCGGAGCTAATTTCAAAGGTCGAAATGTCGGATCCCAGTAATTGACTGATTATAAAAAAGAGTTTTTAAAGAAAATAATGCTCGTCTTCACTTGATAATTAAATACGTTTAGAGGTTTTGCAGTTTTCCCAATGTAATATTGTCTTCATTACTTAAATTCCTTCTTCAATGATGGCATAGTGGTTAAAGCTCTCGCAAATGTTCCTGGCGCTGCCCATTGGACAATTTTGGAACTTGGGTTACCGAACCTTAAAATACTACAATATTGGGGACGATGTTTATATTTGTCAAGGTTCAGTTAGAAAAAAATTATAATAACTGCGAACACAATTTTATATTTTCATGAGATAGACTTGAAAGCAGAGTTAAAGTGTGTGCTCAGAAGATCAGCAAGATACGTGAAAGACCGTCATGATAGTCTCGTTAGTGTTACCAACCAACTTCTTGCAACTACTGGGAATCGCTTTCAGAGTGTAGATTAAAAATTAGGCTTATAATTTTACTTAAATTCAAAACCAATTCATTGACTGACGACGTTATTAATATCTTACGAACTCCAACATATTGCGGTAGATCAGGTCATGAAAATAAAATTAGAGAAATAGACTACAGGACAGATAGATTTAAAATGTAGCTTATCCTGCGATCGATAAGAGACTGTAATGGCTGCCAATGAGAATCTGAACTTGTAGTGTAGCTGATTAGTTGATTCACTCCCTAATGTTTGTTTCTTAATCTTTCACGAAGTATTAACGTCATATTTCTCGTGTTTTGAAGATCCCTACATGACTCTTGTATCTCGTTTACGTAGTAGTATGAAACATATATTCAATAATTTCTGTATCATTTGTAGGTTACCTATAGTATAGTGCACGGCGGCGTAAGTTACTTTTGCACAATAGTGGAAGTTGGTGATTAATCATCCCCTACCAAATACCCTCGAGTTGGATTGCAGTGTAATATGTAGATATAGAAGTGTTTCGAGAAGTGGGACTGCTCAACACGGCCTGCGTATCATTTATACTCGAACCATGATGAAACCCAAAGGTAGCCACCCTGGTTAAGTCATGAAGATGGGTGACTTTAAACTTTCACATATTAGCTTTGCGTGTGAGAGCCTCGAGCCTTTTTAGGGAAGTACTTCGAATTCCCTGCTTCGCTCATTTTCTTGTTGCCTCCTTCTCGTCCACTCCTTCCTTTCACTTCATATCCTTCACTTCATCATCCACTCCTTGCCGCGCAGGTCTGCGCCAGCAATTTTTGTGATAGCTTTACATGGTTCCTCAAATTGTCGAATTACCGTTGTAAGTCGACAGCGAGAGGAACAACGATTCACGATAGTAAGAGAGAATTTTCCGCTAACAATAGCACGTAGGTAACGGCGATCTGGGCGTTAAGTAGTGCAACCAGCGCATTGCCATGAGAACAAAAATCTTGGAATCATTTATATGCCTGAGTAATCTACTCTTCTTTCTCACATCCTTCTTCCTCTCGGGTCGTTGGGTAAGTACTTTTCCCTTAATGGCCGACTAGGATGACGGCCTAGCAGTTTTGGAGTCCACGCAAGCGCGGAGCGGGATATCTTAGAGAAGAAGACACCGACGGGCGAGGTGTCAATGATGCATGAAATCCTCGTCACACCCCGATGCCAAACTCATCAACAAAGTCCTTTCAACTCTGAGTAATGGATTTCACGGAGCGAGAGTGAAACGTTAATCTTAAGTCGGCAGTAATGGTTTCTGTTTTAATTCATGCCTTGTGGATAAGGTTGATATTGAATCTTCGTTTACCAGGAGGAAAGGCATGGAGAATATTCATATCATAGTTTTTAATTGCGACTTGTTTTTCGGAAACAACGCACTTCAACGCCCACGTATTGAAAATGTATGCAAAATGTGAGGATGGAGGTTCTTTATGATCAGAGTTTATCCGGATTCTACCATTGCTGCTTGAGCGCGTCATTTAGGAAAATATTGAGAGTAAGAGTGAATTCATCATAGGAATAGTTCAACGGATTAGTAAATTAATCCCTTGCCTTTTATGAGCAAAGAAAGGCAAGAAAATTCCTTTTATGATATGCTTCACATTTCCACGAGAATAAAATCCGTCTGGCTGGCTAAAATACGTATGGCTTGCCGGGTAAATTGCAATGTCTGCGCACTCAATCGCCATATTTTCAGCTGGTATAATATACCTTCATGTGCAGCCATGAATGGCATAAGTTCTGGCATAGAATGCAGCCGCCTGGGTTGTGACATCTTGTTGTCCTGTTTTCCCATACGTTGAATTTTTGGCCCATTTGTTGACCGTAAGGGTTTAGCATCAATTTCCCGTATATTCTCCAAAATTTCCACGGCAAAAAGCAAGTTTGGTAAGGAGGTGGTCTCCGCATTGGCCCGGAGGGTCCAAAGACCAAGATGCGAACTCCCGTCCAAGCCGATTTTTCTCCCAAAATGGCTACGTATTTCATTGTCACGTTTTCGGCAGGTGTGAATATCTTTATTTTTTTTACTTGACTTTCAAAAAAAATTTTTCCACTCTAGAAATTATGGTCAACTATATGTCCAAGGAAAATAAGTCCCCAGGACATAAAACAATTCAGTCTTTGTATCACCGCCATGGAGGGATGAAAATTTGAAGTTCTGAGAAATATTTATACTAATACGCGGATTACAAGAAAAAACTCGGGCAAAGTCTTTTTTAAAGGTTGAGTTTTCCATTTTCCGGAATTGTTGACTCGTTGTTTCATATTGAGGACGATATTTCTTTGGCTATACTGCAGGCTTCCTCAGGTCCAAGTGATAAGTCGGTTCAGGAGACGCCACTATATATAGCGTGGTTTTTGGCACCTTTTTTGCGTGATTTTTCGCACCTTTTCAGCACTAATCAGGAAACCCGAAATATCGTTCTCAAGATGTAACAAGGCGGCAGAAACCCCGGAAAACGGAAGAATCAACCTTTATCCAAACCCTGCGGAAGTCTGAATCACAGCCATTCTTCTGGAAAAATAAGTACTATAGATGGTACTTACCTTCACCTCTCACAATATTCCTATCTCCCATCTCTAACCATTTCATCTGAATAAACGTTGAAAAGCAACGGTGATAGTGGGCACCCCTGCCGCACTCCCAGCTCCATTACGGTCAATCCCGTTCCAATTATCTGCTAAGCGCATATGCGATCAGAAAGGCCCAAATAAAAATCATTCCTTGCATTTCATTGAGAAAATGGACAGGATTATTTTCCGCTAAAATAAGATAAACCAACTGACATTTACAAGGAAACGCGTCGAATGACTTGCCCTGAAACCGTCCATCAACGCCCTCCGACGGGTTCCCGATTAGGCATTATTTTGAAACCATTAAATGCGGGGGCTTTCTTTTAGAGAATTATTTTTTACAATCCCTGAAACTATTTCAGTATATATATCAATCATATCAACATTCATATATTCATAACATATGATCATAAAACAATTTGACAAACTGTTTCGTAGAGTGTTACCTGTATTTATTTTTAGTTATTTTTCATTAATTTCGTTTTCTTGTTCATTTAATCCCTTTTTGTCATAAATTCATTCTGTTATTTACATCAGTTTCAACTCATAACTACTGCTTAAGTTTTCTCAATTGCATTTTTACATGATGATAAAATTTATCTTTTCTTCTCTTGCGACGAATTTTTTCTTCTTCTGCAGCATCTTTTCCGACTCCGCTTCCCTGCCTTCTGCAAAAGATTCTATTCTATATTCTCCTCCACGGACTTATGTAGTCATTGAACTTTAAATTCAGTTAATTACCCGTCTTCCGAACCTGTTTTCCTGAATTTATTTGGCAAGGATTCCAGCTTGTGACAAATCTTGCCATTATTCTATCACTGGATTGCATGATAATGGTTGCTTATGGCTGAGGGCTACTCAGATATTAAAATATTCTTTGAAACGCTGATTCCAAGCAATCCATAAAAATATGGCTTCTTGATAGTAACGCCAGTAATGATATACTGCTTTGAAAGTATTGATCAGCAAAAATCATATTCAGATATAATGAAAGTTTCATTTTTTCGTTACGGGGGAAAGTTCACTCAGAATATTCTTTAAGCTTTTATGATTTTGTCACGGATGCAATATATATAAAGAATGAATTTAGAATCCATTCAATACATTCCCTTTGGCGGCCATCTGAGGCACTACGTTTTAGGGATCTATAGTATATGCAAAAACAATGATGTGATGGCATTTATGGCTTTCAGGCTTTCTGGAAAATTATGAGCAAATTTATCAAGAAAACCATCCCCTAACGTTTTTATTCCACCTGGCACAAGGAATGATTTTAATATATTATATACAGAATATTTTACCAGTCTAGAAAAAAATTGGAAACTCGAAAGGGATAATATCTGAATCCTAATAATATTTTAGGTAGTTATCTTTCTGGAATGTGGTGAAAAATTGAAACTTGCCAGTCTCTCTAAGAAACATCAAAGTTTTTCTATTACCACAAGTACAATGTTAAGCCATCCATAAGTTTTATATGAACAATATCGATTTTCCACTTAAAATACTCATAAAAAATTAACCAATATTGAGGATAACCGATTAATAAAAAATAACTTGAATGTCAAAATTGAGTTCGATAATCATATCCTGTGTACTCGTAGGCTGAAGTGAATATTTATCATATATTTCATCGACACAAGAACGTAAAACAGATAGAGTTCACGCGTGAAATTATTATTTACGCAAACATTCCTTACTTTGTTGAAAATGTTTGATAAAGAGGGAACATCAAAAGGGAAAGTGGAGAGGGATGTTATTTTTTCTTTTAATCTTTGATTCCGTGAGCATTCACTCCCGCAGTTTTCCTTGTTTGCCCACACGGTAGGATATTCTGTGGGCGGAAAAGGACACCTGACATGCGATTTGACGCTCAAAACCGCACCGAAGGCCAACTCGCGTAAAATACAGCCGAGAGATGAAGCTCTGGGTGAGGAAATGGTAACTTTGGATCTAGATGTCATTCTATTTTTTTGAGCATTTGCCCGACGGAATTGCAGTAAAACGGAATACGGTTCGTACCTACCACACGAGGGGCTTGAGGAATATGACGGAATCGCAATATCCAATGCAATCGTTCCATCAGACGTCCTGGGGTACACCTTCTAATAAGTTCGCAAACAACTGCAGGTAATTCAAAATGAAAAGAGTAATACTACGCATATTCCACATTTTAATGAGTCTAACGGCCGGTTTCAAAGCTATACCCGTGTCATTATCAACAGGTTTTCTGAAAATAATCCGCTGGCAATATTTATTATACACTTGTCTTCTTTTCCCTTAAGTTAGAATACGTGAGTTGTTTTCGAAAGATGAGGAGAGGAATTAAAACTCTTTATGGGGATGAGTATATGTCTAAAAGGGTAAATGGAAAATTCATGATCAGGGCTAAAAAACAAAAGTAGGAGGATCGGCTAAAACTAGTCGCAGATTGCAGTGACCCACCTCCTTCGCTTTTCAGATACTACGCATTCGAGGGTAAAGCTGAACACCGTCCTTCTTCGAAAATATTCTTGCTCTCAAGTTCTGGTAAGTTAACGGAAAATATATATTTTTGGATCGCCTGAATTTTGAAAGGAATCAATTGATATTTTCAAGACGGTTGTTAAACCAAATCGACGCTCTGCAGGCGCGAAATCTTCTCAATTGCATTTCAGAGTTGATATATGTTTATTTTGAGACGCCTTAACTTCATAGGTACTTAGTACCGCATACATTTTCGAGTACTCCCGAATGGAGGCCATGGATCTTTTTTGAGCTGTGGCTTCGCCTTCACCCGCGTAATGGCATGGCTTAGCGGTCACGCCAGCGGATATGGAACGTTCTTTCGGTCAAAGCGAGTTGTTCTCTTTCTCGCATTTTTTGGGGAGGAAATGGCCTAATGCGGCTTTTGGGAGGTCATCCACCTCCTCCCGCCACTATCCCATTCCATAAACCATAAGCTGTCCCCCGCATTCTCCCTCGGATTCCCACCCACAGCGACACGAGGATGACACCGGACGCTATGGCGATCAGTTGAAGGTCCGTTGGGTGAGAATTTTCCCGTCGAATCCGTAACAACGGCGACGAAACAAGCGGGTAGCTTGAGGCAAAAATGACACGAGAGCGAAGCTTGGTGGAATTTGCGGCGATAAAGGGAGAGGTTAAAGAGGGACGTTCCTTCGCCAGAGCTGATTTATAGCAGAGGAAGAGGAACCTTAACCACTTGAGCTAGTGTGATGAGAAACTACACTGATTTATTCGCTGAAATGACATAACTTACCAAGAAGAAAAAGTAAGGTTGTAAATATGCAGAGTCGACGAATATATCTGACTAGATACTGTTCTAGACACCAGGGGCGAATTTCAGCATCACTTTTATTCAGCTGTCACATATTGACTTCAAGGACAGAAGTAATTTTTCAAGAGCACACAGTTTCATGGGCTGGTCTCTTCAATATATTACTGTTACGTTTCTGGGAAATTTTCGCTCTTTTAATCCGTATTTCGCGAAAATTCCGTCCAAATAGTTTGTACGAGTATGGCGTAAATATTTGTTTCCCCCCCTCTGTGTCGTCCATTATTACTTCCGTGAAAATGTGTTTCCATGTTTTTCTTTCGTGGAAAAAGAGGATGTGAAAATATGAGGTATTTTTTTCATCCAAATCTATATTGAAAATGAGTTTTGTAGTTCTCCACTATTTCTCAATATGGATTTTTTCAATAGATTTGAATATGAGGTACTTCCACAAAGTGACGGTTAATTGTGTAAAGTTTACTGTTTTCATAGTAAAATCGAAGTATATTTTCTATAAGTAGATTGGAGATAAAAAAACATTTAAGTACGTTCGCTGTGTTGACACTCCATGGTAATCCTTATTTGCGGTATTACGGTATTAAGTCTTAGAAAGTGACAGTATATCGGATTATAAGTTGTTGTAAAACACTAAAGATGCCGATGCGTCATTTCATAAAAAACAGCTTCACAGTAAATTTGATTTCACTTTAAAATGCCACTGCATTGCTTCGCATTCATTTTTACTAAAGCAGCAATTTACCATTTACAATTTCCACCAAAAACAGTGTGTGGCTTTGGTACAAGATGAAACAGTATTATCGCCAAAATTTTTAAATAAATAGACAAAATTGGTGAACATTAGTCGTAAGGTTTCAAAGAGAAAAAAGAAAAGTATCACAATTACGAAAGGATTAAGGAATATAATTGTTTTTCCATAATAGTCATGCTATAAATTAACAAACGAAAAATTCACGCTTCAATGTACATCCATGAGAAGAAAGCACCATGGAAACCGGTATATCTGAACCCCCGCGTCACTCGTCTTCTTCTCTGGCAGTCCGCCCGCTCTCTGCCACCCTCCCCGGTTAAGAGTGTCGGAAGAAGAAGACGAAGTTTGAGAAAGACATGAGAGACTGAAAGAAGGTTTTTTTTGACGAAAGACACATTTCGCACAAAGAGGCGCAGAGGGTAAATCCCTCCTGGTGGCGAGAATGGGAGAAAATTCAAAGCTACGCAGCATCATTTGTTTTGGAATGGCAAGAGGAGTAACGGCTGGAGATGAACCGAAAAATTTCTTAAAGAATGAGTCGCTCCGGGAGGATTTGTCTTTCTCGCGGAACGAGAGTGTGTTTATCCTGGCAAAATTCATAGATTCTTTGTGAAAGGGACCTCAAGGGAAGGTGGGATGAGAGAAGGATCTGACAGACGATTTTGAGATTCATTTAAGCCTGACCTCATTCTCTGCCACAAATGTTCATTTTCTATAAAAGGATGCAGATTTTTATGACCTGTATTCCACTCTCAGTGTCTGTCAAAACCACTTCACAGAAACCCAAACACTGAAGACATAAGTTTTCACAATTTGAGGAGTACATTTTTCTTCTTAGAAATTGATTAATTTATTAATCTTTTAACTTATAACTCATAACTTTCAACAAATTGGGCAACAAAGTCATTTCACTTGGCCTAGATTCGAAACCAGATCTCCAAATAGCTGGTCAACGTGTAAGCCACATCATCATCAGGTTTAAATCCCGGTTGAGTTATGATTTTTTCATAGAAAATGTTACCCTTTTTGGTGTAAATCCTAGCACATGAGCGCGTGACTTCGTACCACACCATTTATTCAACCACAATGATTGGAAAATTCCTTTAAGTGTTACTTTTAGTTATGGTCTTTAGGAAATTTCAAAATAATACATGGAAAAATCCTATCAACTCGCCAAGAGTAAAAACATTTGATGAAGAACTGATGCGGCATCATGTGGCATCAAACACTCGCGTACTTTTTCCAGATGGCCGACCTAAAAGGAAAATTCGCTGAGAAGAAAGTGGGAGAGTCCCTTGGGGATAGCATCCTGCAGAATTATTAAAGCTGAGCTTATATTTTTCCTCTTATGACTGAAACACATTGGTAAAGCCACTTTTTTGGCAATTCACTTATACTTTACGTAACACTTTAGATAATAAGATTAGGCAAGCAAAATTAAATTATGCTATCCTAAATTTTGTAGTCAGAATACTACTGCTACTCGAAGGCTGTAAACTAGAACTTCGTTACCGCAGCCGTGGTAGTGCTAAGAATCCTTATATATTCTTTTCATTCTACCATTCGTCATGTGTCCTACCTATTATATACGGCAACTTATACTCCGGTATACCGGCACTGTCAAAGTTCAATACAATTATTCCACAAATAAGGATTATCATGGAATGGCAGCATAGTGAAGTTATTTAAATGTCGTTTATTATCTCCAATCTAATTATAGACAAAACTACTGCGATTTTATTATAAAACCAATGAACTTCACACCTTCAGGTGTCACTTCGTGAAACGCTACATGCCACGCCAGGTGTTAACATGCACACAAATTGTCTACCAAATTTGACTAATATATATCCTCAGTTAATCTATCTAGTCACAAAGTTGGATCGAGCACTAATTTACCCATTAACAAATTATTTTATCAACTCATGCGTTTAACCATTCCCAATTGATCATAGCAAAGCAAAATTTATCTTTGATCTCATTGTTTAGCAAAAATTAGCAGCATAGCACTACAAATGTCCCCCTAAAATAAAAATTGCTAACTGCCACGTACATTTTGCTGTAAAGGATATTATTAGGGTAAGAGTGAACACGTGTAAATCTTTAAGGAACGGCAACAGGTTATTCTAGAGAATGAACAAGTAGAGAACTAAAAGGAGAATGACGATATATTTTTAGAGAATTTTCCAAGCATGATTCCCGCAATAAATATTTTATTCGACGATTTTGTTTTACCAAAAAATCATTTGAAAACCTCGTAGACGGCGTCAGTCAACATTTGGATACCATAAAAAGAAATTTAACGCAACACATGTTGAAAAACATTCTCTCTTGGACCTTCAATATAAATAATGATCAAAATCAACAAATTTGAAAGACCTACGCGGAGTTTAAAAAATATATATTTTACAGCTCTTTCCGAATGAGATAGGCCATTCTAAAATAATTAGCGACTATTTAATCCAAAATTTATTTTTGCTTTATCATGGCTCTATAGTTTATTCACCTATTCATTACAAGGGATAACAACTGTATTTCTGATACCTTTTGAAATATTTTATAAAGTTAAAATACATTTAAATATATATTGAAAGAAAAAATGAACGGCAAGTACCTTGAAAATTATACGTAAATAAGCTATAGAATTAGAGCCCTGGTGAAGCAAGTATAACTCAGCGAAACGTGGAAAATGAGTAAATATTTTTCATTTTTTTACTAGCGTTAAATTATTCTCATCTTCTCATTAAAAAAGATAAAAATGCTTGGGCAAAAAGAGGTCCAGTAAATATAATATCCTGAAAATAAATATAATGAAAAGCCATGAAGGTCTTAGGTCTCTTGAGAGAGCTGAGCCCAACAACGGCGGAAAATCGTTATTTTATGCACGCAATCTGTGAATCCCCACGCAACTCTCCCCATTTCATATAATCCCTAAATGGGATTAAAACATTTTAAGCAAATAGAAGATAAAAATTATAATTTAAATATCCATGTGCATTTCCCAGGTGGCCGAACCGAGAGAAAAATTCGTTGAGAAGAATGAGGAAGAGTCACTTGGGGATCGCATCATCCGGAATCATAATAACAAATAAAAAACGCTTCGATTCGCTACGTTCCATGCCAGGGTTAACATGTACACAAATTGTCAACCAAACTGTTAACAAATATATATCCTAAGTTAATTAATCTAGTCATAAGGTTTGATGGAGAAATAACTTAGATCCTCGGAGATATTTTTGCACCGTTCTATAAACGTTGTAACATTTCTTGAAGAGGGCTCAAGCAGTGAAGCAGGCCGTTTCAATTCTCGATGACGTTACTAAATGTGAAAATTTTCTTTAAATTTGACCAATGCAGAGATGAAAATTTTGCAATTATCCACAGAAATAAATTTTACTGCGAATTATGTTTCGATGTCTTTACATCATCATTACGTGGCAAATGAAGTTAAATGCTCACAATATATAGACATTAAAAAGAAGTGGGAAAAGAAAGGAATGTGAGGAAAGGGGGAAGTGGTGGGAAAATCGAAGGGAGAGGTGATCGAAGGGAGGGGAGTGGGAGGAGAACGAGGCACGGGAATTAGAGTGAACAAAAGCAAGTAAATATTCGAGACTTCACGCACTTGCTGTTGAAAAGAATATTTAAATAAGGTAAAGTATATTTTCATTTCTGCATCATGCATAAATTCCACTCAATATCGCAGGAATCTTCGGATTTTAATTTGACCTCTAAGACCGGCATTTCACCTTGAATTGATGATCCCTCCTTCTTATGATACTCAGGTTTTAAATTTCCTTCATTAGTCCTTCAAATACTTTTCTCCTATTCGTCCGAGAAACCTTCACAAGTTCTCCTGTTTATTTTAGTTAGCAACGACTTCAATCCCAGTATATTTAGCATCTCTACTACGCTCTCTATCCTTATATATTTCCCAAATATGTACCTGACCTTTCTTTGTACCTTCTTCAATGATGAAATGTGCCTTTTTAATGTGGGTCCCGTACTAATGACATGTGACTCTCAACCTTTAAGTAAGTCATTGAGACTGAAGGTTGCGTTACACACAGGTCTATGTTAGTATTAGAGGAAGGTTATCAGCACTAAACAAAAATCTGAAGTCCTCTGTAAGACTAACGAGCTTTGATAAATGATAATACATGCGTAATGCTGTTAATTAATGGAGGAAAAAATTATTCATGTATCGATTCCAGTGTATAAAATTACTTTTTCTTCCAAATGTTGCCCCTCATAACTGTGGTGTGACCCTGACGCCAGAAAATACAATAGTTGCTAATGTCCAAATAAATTCGCAGTTGACGTTAAAGTTTTCCCTCCAAATTACTATGCTTATTCAGGCAATTTAGCTACTGCTTGTGCACGCACTCTTTAAATACATAAAGGGAACATTACCTGACACTATGAAGCCATAAGCGTGATGACTGTGGAATCAAACCTTCAATATACATATATTAAAGGAAAGCCTAACACCACGTAAACCCCGCACGAAATAAATGTTAGCGTTTCAGTGGTTTTGAATGAGTTAATTTCTAACGCATGATACCACCACTAATCGGTTTATTAACAAAAAAATATTTGTACATAGTTTAGAACATAAAACATAAGACTTTCTTGCGATACTTATATTTGAGGGTCTCCAAAGAATATTATTGGATAGACGGTGACTTTTATAAGCTACAATAATGAGTATATATGCATGTATGTTGAAATTTATATCAATTACTGTCAAATTTTCCTTCTTCTTGTCTTTCCTATACCATCTTCTCGGAACAGCTGAATTTATGAAGATCGGGTGATACAGGTAGGCGTTTTATTCATCTTAAAATTTTCGATATTTACGTAGGTTATATCATAGGAGAATTTTTCTGAACTTAAAATATGTTGGACTATCCAAGTACGACCTTGAATAAACCCTGAGGAGGCAGATTATTCACCCCGATTCACCCTCCTTACCCGATACGTATGCTAAGAGCGGCTGGGGCTGGGGAGCTGATGGATTTCATGCGTCACGATCTTTAACACCAGGTCTTCGTAGAACTTAAATTCGAAAACCAAATTTCTTCTTCTTTATGCAAGGAGTGATAGTCAGTTTCTGACAGCCAAAACAGGGCTGTGCAGAAATTAATGTTTAAACTCACCATTGAGTCTACCAATGTAAATAGAATTTGCACATAGTTCTCATTACGGTAAGGGACTACATCTACATACTACCCTGCGAGCCACCGCATGGGCAAGGGGTGTGAGGACTAAATAATTTCCGGACTGGTAAGAAAATAAATTTTCGCATTTTGCAGAACGCTTCAACATAATGAACTTATTTCTTATTCACTCCCATTACCATAATCCACAGTGATAATTCTTAAAGACAGCGGTAGGCTTAAGCTTTTGCTTATACAGGTCTTTCACTTATAAATTGGTCAGTATTAACGCCGCTAGATAACGACTTTATGTAGGAAGTCATTTGAATTATAAAGGCCCGATTATGATTTAATGGCTGTATCAACATATTGAGGGCTAACTTTAACCTAAGCGATGGATTTTAAACATTACATCTCTAGTAGAAAAATGAAAATTTCGGTAAAATTCTGACCCAGCTCATAATAACTCTAATTATGCAAATATAATCAGCCGTCGGTCTCTTAAAAACTTAATTAACTGAGAGCATTAACTGTGCAGCAGTGGAGATCTACAAATGTAGAAATGGCATGTTAAGCTTAACTTAGCGGCCATTTTAAAAGAATTAAATTTTGTACTTTTCCACAGAATTTTATTTTTAATGGTAGCAATTTTACCTACTTGCGGCATCGTCAATTATCATTTTTGCTTTATGCATCGGGTACCTGATGATGCCGCAAGTCAGTGAACCGTGTCGTACCATCCAAAATGATAAGTTGAAAAGTACAAAATTGTATTCTTTAAATATAGATACTATCAAAATCCACGAATATGTAGTGTATTAACTTAGTGGCTTAAAAGCAAAATTTCAGTACGTTTCATTTCATCCACGCGATTGCAGAAATCTTGCTTTGTAAATAAATATACCCTCTGCATCCATCTCACGCTCACATGAATGGAGTTTCTTGACAAAGCTCGTGTCTGGCCCATATGTCTTCCAGTATCTCGTTCACGATGACAGACTCCAACAGTCTCCGAGGGAGTCCATCCATATTCATCCCTTACCCTTCTAATCAACCTCTGTTTCGCGCCCTCGAATCGATCGACATGGTCACGTCTTCCGACGTCCTGCTGCACCCTTGATGCCGAGCGAGAACATGATACGTGCCCGAGGCGTCTCCATGCCGGAAGGGAGGAAAAAAACAAGCCTCCGCCTTTGAAAATTCGGAGAGGATGCGAGAAAATATCACTCCCCCTCACTCCTCGTGTCAGGGAATGAAGGTGATAGAATCGGGAAGAGAGAAAAAAATATAATCCCATCCCTTTCCTCTTGCGTTAGGTCCACAGATGCGAGATATGCCCTTGGCTATACGCGGCTCGCAGAGTCGGAGATGAGGGGGTGAGGGCGTGATTTTGTGAATCGATCGCGAAGGGTATGATACGCATAAAGGTCGAACGAGCACTTAAGAAGGGTGGAGCTATTTTAACTTTCGTCCCGATTTGCGTGAAAGCATGCATACGCGTTTTTATCAAAGATACCTTAAAGTAAACATGAAGCAATTTCATTTAACCAATATGGTTTCTGAATTTTCAATGCTGTTTCAGCACATATATTAGATCGATTTGACTACATAAGTACATCTTTTCTTCTAAACAACTATTAATAAATTGTGTGTCAGTACATTGAATATTCACAAATAACAAAAAGCTCACAGAGTCAAAGATTCGAAAAAATGTACTTACATAATATAACTTTCGCCAAAATATTCAAAAGCCATTTTTAAAAATTAATGACATATTCTTGTACCATTTCCATTTCTGTAGTTATGGACGTTCCACCACGAAAACTATTGTCCTTAATTGAATTTGGCCAAAGAATATTTTTCGACTTAGCAGAATAATTAACAAAATTCGTCGCAGCGGCACACAATTACCGTAATTTCTTATGCAGACCTCAGTAACTCCTACAGTGATTATAACTGCCATTATGGCTGTTATTATTACGTGTTATGTCCTGTACTACTCTCATTCGAATGGAATTAATTGAGAAAACTGTTCAAGTAGTTAGTCAAGGCTAGGAAAATCTAAGAGCATTAGAAAACATTTGCTAATATCTTTTTGTTTTGACTAAACTGTGCACCAGGGTGCACTACGGATCGCCCTTGATAAATTTCGTTGTGAGGTCTGTTGGAAGAATCATCCTTAACGTTTTAGCTGCGCCGCGGTGCGTTTCGCTGAATCAGAAGAGAACTAGTTACGATAGCCATCATGGGGGAATGGATACTTTTAAATAGTTCAACCTAATGCCGCTTCACGCTGTACATTTATTGAGCAAACAAATGCATGAACTCTTTCATGAGGAAAATTGTACCGGGTAAAGCGGGAAATTGCCTGATTGTTTTAATGGCAGAACGGCAGATAGAATATGTTCTAATAATACACACGCTTGTACTTACAATAAAATGTACCGCGTAACGCGGCCTTAAGCCAGCCAGCCTTTTATAGTCAGGTATTTGCAACGCCGATCGGTGGAGGTTCCCCGTGTAAATTAAAGACAGCGTCTGTGAGAATAGTACTTTTTGAAAAACCAAACTAAGCCAGCCGGCCTTGCATGGCATCTGCAGCGCCGATCCCAGGAGGTTTTCCATGTCGGTAAAATACAGCGCCTTCTTCCGCCAGCGCACAGTTTTGTTAGACGAGATTTGATTTCGTGAAGTATGGCAGGTCTATAAAAATCAACGGGTGAAAGTTGAAATAAAATATTTAGACTAATTAAAAAAATGAGATTTTCATATGTCGGGCGATTGAAATTGCAAATTGGAGCGTTTATAAACGAGACCTTTCCCAGACGAGTTTCCGCCTGTTTTCAGGGTCAATATTCGTAATTTCTTATGCAGACCTCAGTAACTCCTATAGTGATTACAATTGCCATTATGGCTGTTATTATTATGTGTTATATCCTGTACTCTCATTCGAATGGAATTAATTGAAAACTGTTCAGGTAGTTAGTCAGGGCTAGGAAAATCTAAGAGCATTAGAAAACATTTGCTCATATCTTTTTGTTTTGACTAAACTGTGCACCAGGGTGCACTACGTTTCGCCCTTGATAAATTTCGTTCTGAGGTCTGTTGGAAGAAACATTCTAAACATTTTAGCTGCGCCGCGGTGCGTTTCGCTGAATCAGATGAGAACTAGTTACGATGCTAGCCGCATGCAGCGACGCACCTTTCTGCCGGAACTGCAGCAAGCGAATGGGAGTTTCCAAACGAATGAACTTCATCATGACACATGAAAGCCTGCCATCTTTTTTTTCGCGATACGGACTGAAGCATCTGCCTTTGAGGGCCAATCGTTACTTGATCTATGAAAGCGCCATTTCATTGATGTAAGAAAATAAGAGTAAAAACCACGAGGTTTTTACGCGTATATCACCGATTGCATTGAGCAAGAAGGTATGGAAGCAGTTAAGTATGCTTCGGCGTCTAGCAAGAGGAATAGTTCGGAGGCCACAAAATGATCACTTTTATCTCTTCGAGCATGTGATAAAGTACGGCACACTTAAAATTTCTCAAAATGTCATTAAGGCATATTTTCTCTTTTAATCATGTTCAAATGTGAAATTAGTTACTTGAAACCAATTTTTCCATGTAATTTTTGTTTTAGAACAAGTAATTAATGGTTAAACATGGGAAAAAGTTGGGAGAGAACGCAAGCATGTCGATGTCTTTGTTACTAATGCTAAGGAAAGATTACTAAAGAGGAGCGGAAAGCTGTGAATTTCAAAAAAAATAAAAATGACTTGACCCTAAAATTACCAAGATAATGAGATTACGCCAGGTAGCATTTTCAATCGCAACACCTTTGAATTTTTCTTGGTTATGTAATGCTTCCTAGTAATTGTTTTGGGATGATTTTAGAACCTAATTACGGAGAAATATTTTTCATTTTCAAAAATCTTTGGGAGATAATTCCTTTAGGGTATCCAAATGACCTCCATTGGTGACAAAGTATCCAAGCAGTACCGGAAGCAAATCCATTGAAATAAGTCATAATTAACGTTCAGTACAATTTATATATGTTTTTAACATTCACTAATTCCAGATTAGGTCTAATTAATTCTTGAATGTTTTCGAGTAGTTGTAGTGGCATTTCTGTGGGTTGTTGTATTGATTTTTTCACAATGGAATTTATACTGTTTAATTAATCTTTTAAATGAAATATTGATAATTATTGAAAACATTAATCTTAATCTTTAATAGAGGTATTTAATGATCAATACTAAGGAGTATTATTTTTGTTGCACAATTAATGGGGTAACCAAATTACCCCACTTGGTAGAGAAAAGGTATCAAATACCTCGGTAGTGTGAGGGTTAAAGAAGAACAGTCCCCTTACCGATTGTGAAAGGTGAGATATGGCATAGTTCAGCTCCTACGATGAGTTGAAATCATTTAATTACTATCCCTTTTAAACAGGGAGGGCTCCTTCGGCTGTTAAGTTTAAGACCACCTTACATCTTTCAGCAAGGGAATCTTTCTACCACGCGTTTTGACAGCTTTGAAAGACCTGATCTTAATTCTGTAAGTAGCCACAGTAACATTTTAAATTCTTTTGACAGTGTATCCTCCTCATTGAGGAACGCTTACCTACGTTTTGAACATTCAAATGTACGTCCGCCAAAATGCAGAAAGATTTCGTTACTGTTTCTGACGCAGCGACGATGGTGGTGAAAGTGAGGCAATGGGGCAAAACGGGGCTGCCTTCCCGGTTGCCCGACGAGGAAAACGTATGACAAAGGAAATGGTTTCAGGCTTTCCTTTGTGGAAGTTATCCATTATGGACCAAATGAAATTACTTTGTTAGCTCCACTTGAGGTTTATTAGCTCGACCCGGGTTTCGACACTTCGTGTCATCTTCAGGTCACCTGAAAAGAAAGGTCAGGTTCATGACACCTGTCAGGTTCATGCCACGAGTGACAAAACCCTGGTCGTGTTAATAATCCTCAAGTGGAGTTAAAAACGTCATGTTATTTGGTTCATAAAGCGTATAACGTCCATCACGGTCATCGTGGTTAATAAAATGTCACGAAAAGGATGAGTTCCATGACGCGCACGTTAGTTGGTTTCCGTATCATTTCCTGTCACCAGGTACTTCTCCGATGAAAATAATTGACAAATGTTGTCATTTTATTCTTTAAAAATATGACAATTAAGAAATTAATAAACTTGTGACCCACTGCCACATCTTTCAAGCGCCGATAGGCGAGAACAAAATGATGTCATCAACTATAGAAAAATGTGTATCAAGGTAGTTTACGCCGGAAACCGCGACAGTAATGGAGGCAGGTATGGAATAAGACTTTAGAATTTCCCTGGATACAGAAAAATTTTCCAAGAGAAGGGAATTACTTATGGGAGTTATCCACAAGAGACTTAAGAATCATAAGAGGCAAAAGCTCTACTTGGGAGTGCAGTGCTGTATGAGTCGATAATATAATCATTGCGGAGAGAAGATGTACGTAGACTAGGAGGAATTGGAGACGTAACTTGGAGAAGAATGTGGATGGTAATCTCGGCGGCGAGAAGGATGAACGAGGAGGTAATCGAAATGGTGGGAGAGGAAAGGAAGTCAGTGGCGGAGGTTTGAAAGGGCCAGAAGGGATGAAGGACGTTATAAAAGACGAGGGGTTGCTGAAGAGGGAGTTAAAAGGCAGGATAATGGGATAGAGTGGAAAAGGAAGGAAGGGGATAAACACTTTAGACGAAATAAGAAGCGGAAGAAGGTATGAGGAATTAAAGAGAGACCTGAAGAGAAAATTATAAAAGGGAAAATGAGATGTTGTCCCAGAAAATTGGGAAGTAAATATAGTGACTACATAGAACCTATGAACCAGCCGGTCGAAAAATCAAATGAAACTACCGGGAAGCCGTGGCAGTAAAAACCTCAGCGGTCAGAAAACGCCTTTTTTGGCGAGGTGGCTCACGCCAGGAGGAGAGTTTCCACTTCCCTTAAAGACGGTGACGCGGACGTGGTAGTGGCTGACAAGGAGGACAGGGGAAGCAGCAAGCAGAGTAAGGTTATCACTTTTTCAACAGCTCACTTCATTCACGCTTCACTTAGATGCTGGTTGAAATTAATTTCCAAAGCTGACAAAAAAAAACATTTAGCTCACGATTTTAGATTTTTCTGGTTTTATGACTCAATAAACTTTTCATTATTCCAAAATTCCTTCCTACCGAAAAGTGAAAGATTGGGAAAAGTAGATTATATCTTTTGAGAGGTTGACAGATTCAGACTTACCTTAGGGGAAATTTTTTATCTTTGCAACTTTGGGCAAACTTAAAACACTGCCATTTCCACTAAGTATTTTATTTCTAACGATTATGACTTATTTCTTAAGTGAACCCATCAGGTGACACTCATACCCTCGAGATTTGAAACCATACTAGACAGCATTGGAATAGTGGAAGCTATAGTGCTCCTGCCTGAATCCCATATCCGTAAAAAGTTTTACAAAATATAGTCCCTGTTTAAGTTACTGCCCATTATTATGATTTCTCCTAGAGAGATTTAGATGGGAAGGGATGTACCGCCATCACCTCATTCACTTTTAGTGAAGGAAATAACTAACTTCTTTAAACTACCTCCTTCTTTAGATCGAGAAATTTTCTTCGTCTCTTTATCTCACCGAGAAAATTCATTATTTTACCAATTTTCAAGATACATATTTAAAATGATTATGGCAGAAATTACGGAGGAAGGCAAACGCGATGCATGGGAGTAAATTCAATGGTGTCTCTACATGGAGTAAGATATAAAAACACACGGAAAATAACGAATGAAAAGAGGAACCGTGCGAGAGGGCCAAGAACTCTCACGGAAGTGGAGTACCAAAAGAACGGAGTGTGCGAGGGGGAACCAGAAAGTGGGACAACAGAGGAAAACTCAGACCGAGGATGGCGGTGAACAAGGCAGGTAGGAGAGAGAGGAAGAGAGAACGCGTTTAAATTCAGCAGCGCAAAAAAGCGAAGATGAAACTACGAAGCCATTTTGAGAAACACGTCAACAAGGACGGGAGGAGGTTATGACAGATAAAATCGCTCAAAGAATATCTGATCCTCATCCTAACAAGACAATAAAGATGAAAAAACATTACAGATGGCATCAGTGTAGCCGATTTTAACATAACTTCCTCGAAGAAGTTTTGTCTTTAAACCAAGTTGAAACAGTATGAGATGGTATCTAAAAGCCTCAATGTCAGTGAGAACATACATTCCCAAAGAAAACTAGAGTAATTTTATGAAAACTCGGTTTTATAATTTTGCTGCCTCAAGCCTCTGGTACTAAACCCGCATGGAGAGAAAAATTACACCATATTTCAAAGCTCAACTTTTGGCCAGTATCTTGATTTTTGATTCGTTGTTCTGCAATTAGGATGGAAGCAGATCATTTTTTTTACAACAATTGATATAAATTGGATTATCCGGATTTTTATGGGTTTTTCTGGATGTCTCATGAAAACTTTGGCTAATTCCGTAAAGAAACTAGAGTAATAAAATTTGCATTGTCTTCATCTCCTAGATTTTAAGGCTTGTAGACTTCTAAGTGCCGTTTATCGTTTAATTCCTCTATGGTCCTTAGAATTTTTGTACAGTATATGACACAATTTTTTCCCGTTGGAGCAAGAGTAGCAATCTAATAGTGTAATCACCCCTCTTAGCTATATTTGGAAATGAACTTGGATCCTGAATATAATTATTGATGTAAGCTTTATAAAATGGGTGTTAGGATACCTGAGCAATAATTACTGAAAAAATAGAAGTGATAGGTGAGGGACGAGTAAGTGATGAAAGGGCTCACCAAGTAATGGAAACTCATTTAAGGAGAGTGGCTCTCTGGCTCGGTCAGGTTGAGATACCGGAAAACAGCTGAATTACAAGCCCCGTAGCGTGAAAAAGAGTGAGTGGGAACGCAGAAAAGTGAGAATATGGAAGTCCATGGAATGATGTGAGAGGACAGAAGGCAGGAGAAAGTAATTGAAATTCATATACAGGAAGAGTCTCTGCATATGAACTTGGAAGTGTAGGGACACCAGAGCATGTATTAAGGACACATCGGATGCACACACAGAAACAAATAAGGAGACTTACAGAGAATGTTAACAATTCTTAAGAGGATATAATAAAATTCCAGTCTTTTTTTAAAAACTGCTCTGAGCCAACGGGAGAATTGCACAAATATTAGACACTAGATATAAATTATACCACATGGTCTTCTAACACTCACCATCCAACGAGACAGAAAAAGTGACAAATTACAGATGTATGATGCCAAACAGACAAAAACTTCCAATTTATCCTTCCTCGCAAAATTTATGATCACAGCAAAAGTAGAGCAACAACCTGGCACACCTTGCTTTTCCAAACTTTTTCCTCCCAACAATTCTTCTTTCCCATTTTTATGGCTGGTGTCATTACACCCCGTACCACACACCGGTACCATACAGTTCGTCGATGTAGGTGAAGTCCACCATACCAGAGCTCTATTTCCTCTTCTCAAATGCACCTTGCCTGAGGCGTGGATCGGATTACAAATATCGGTATGAAATAGAGGTGACCATACGTAATCATTTGCAATAATCGACTGAGCGTGAGCAACACTCACTCCTAATTTCAGCCAGCCCATGCCATAAGTCGATCTCGATGACTTAATTCAGGATTTTTTCTCAATTTTTAAACTGTTTGGCTGTATTATTTAACGATTTTCCGTAACGTTTGAATTATTCTTTTATGGTAAAAATATTCTCAAGATATTGCTAGGCTATTGCAGTAACAATATTGCGCTCATGGAAAGATCATTAAAGAAAATATGTGTCAACGCGAAATGAATGAAAAATAGCTTTGAGAGCGTCGCGTCGAAAATAAAACCGACCGTCCTCATTTTTCAATTGTCAACTGAAAATTAATTCCGCAATTCCGGTCACGAAGCGGGCAACAGGGAATCCCTTTCTCTCCAGATCATCCCTCTATCGTTGTTTTATTCTCCGCGTCTGTTATATACCGGGTAGTATATTTAACGGAAATTAATGGCATGAGGAAGGGTGTGAAAAGGACAGGGTCCACATCCTTACGTTCCGGACCCTCTCGGGAAAAAAGAAGTGGACGCGTGACAGGTAATGTCGGTCCGCAGAGGTCAGCCGAGTAAAACTTGTCGACCGCATTGGAAGAGGGATGGTAGGAAGTGAAATGAAAGATACTCGTTGTAGAAGATACTTCATGCGTTACAGGGAAAATGTCTAACGTTCTAATGATAATCATAATCTGTGTACTATGTTGACTCTTAATACATTGACCGACCAAGGTTTCAACATACTAGTGCCATTATCAAGGTAATTAGTATAATTGAAATTGACACAAATATGTTGAAACCCTGATCAATCAAAAACTGAGTGGGAAAATAAAACAAATTTTAAGAGAAGCCTACATGGCAAATTGAGTTTTTAAATGACTCGGGCATAAAAAAATTCGAGCAAACTGAATTTAGTTTCCGAAATTACTTGTACTGATACTCACTTTCTTTATACTGTAGTCTTTTTAAACTATACATAAAAATGACTTCTTTTCTTGGATAAATAGGCTGGTTAGAGTTACTATCGAAATGTCAGCTATCCTTGCATCACTCAGATGTTGAGTGTTGTTCTCCTCATATATTTCCCAGGATAGTGCTTCTCTATTTCTTCGGTAGTTAAAAAATAATACATACCTACTTGGGGAAAAAACATGACTGCAAATGTCACTCTCATTGATTCCAGAAGCAGGAGCATTTAATAGGCTAAGCGTTTTAGTGGGTAACGTACAGATTTCCTTTTTAATTTACAACTGAATAGTCAGTCTAAAGCCATATTATTATATTCCATGAGAGAGCAAAACTCAAAGTTCTTGAATTTACCTCTACATTGAAGCAGTTTTAAGTTTATCTGCTTTACGGGAAGGATATGCTAAAGGAGGTGGGAATTATTCTATAATCCCTAGTTAAACCTAGCTTCCAAAGCGTTTTCCCCAAAATACGCTGCGAAGTATTTTGCCTACTTGAACCAGGTATTTCATTGAGTGGCTGGAAATGCATCGTAGAGAATGGCTTCTTTCACAAAAATAGAGTAGCGAAATACTTGACTGAAATCAATTCAAGTGAAGTTGAAGATAACATTCCTTAGTTAATCTTTGCCAGCTTAACGATAGTATTAAAAAACAAGCACTAAAAAATTATTTATTGATCAAAATATTTATCTGCATCAGATGTTTTTTATTTACGCTCCAACAGTACTTTGTAGCCGCTTTTGTATTTTAGCCTGCATCATTTTCAACTTCGGCGGTAGAAACCGTAGTATACCGTCTCATGAATCGCGCGGGGTGAATAATTTAACGTGTCAATTTCCATGAACAATGCAAGAGTGCAAGGGTTCGGATGTGTTCATTTCTGTTTTGACATGACTGTTGGATGGCTCCATTTTTATGTCAAAATATTTGAAGGAAGAGCTTTTATTAAATGATAAATCAAACGCATATAAATATGCAATGAACCTTCAAAAGCAATAACCTCAGGAATTATTTCTGAATAAAAAGACTAATTAAATTTTCTGTTAATTACGGACAGAATAATGTATACTTAGGCAGTTAATTAGAAAACGATTAAAAAATCTCGTAGAATCGTAGACTAATGAAGCTCGACTCCAAAGTGAAACAGGTCAACGCGGCGCTAAAGTTGAGCATTTTAAACTCGAAAGCGAACGAGCGCGATTAATACGATAAAAACTGACTTTTATGCTCACCCGTTCAACAGGAGGATTCCCCATTTCAACTAATGGAAAACGACTGGAAAATAAAGAAAAACTTTGTACTGAGCTGAATCAAGGAAAAAATGTAGTAGTGCCTTGGTTCAGAATTACCGATTTACACCTGGAAATATCCTAATTTATCAGGAGTTTAACGCCTACATTAGAACAAAGCATCTGTTGGGAGACTGCTCTAAGCATCAGAATTTCAAGGCCCGACTTGGAGGCCAAGGTTATTGTAGGCGCTGACAGTTGAAGAATTGAATGACTGTTAAAACTCTTTCTAAAGTGCGTTTTGATATAAATTCAAATTACTTATCAACAATTGTTTCATGTTAATTATGGGCACAAAAAAATTATATGTATCCATTTTTTTAAGGACCTAATCAGTCGAGAAAATTCAAAGAGCCAAATCAATCAGACAAAATTAGCCTAATACATATAATTATCTGTTTCAAAGCAAAGCAAAGCAAAGCAATTTTATTATACCTGTTAGCCACGTTTTTTATGGCTCATTCGGCCACTTGAGAGTGTTTTTGAGCTCTTGAGTGAAAAATGTGCTAAAAAACACTAATTGTTAACATTCAAAGCTTCCGACATATGCATGTGAATCATCAACAAGGTAGAATTATTGTCTCGCCAAATTCTCCATCCCTTCCGCCTTCAGTAACATGTAAAATGCTTCATGTCAATTTTAAATGTCGCAATAAATAAATTCGGCCATCCTTTCACACAAATTGAATATTGATATTTTGAAACTATATTCAATGCATTTCAATAATTTTGGGATGAAAATGAATGTTGAAATTCAGGGAGGATTTCACGATCGATTCCTCTTCCGCAGAGAGTAGAAAACAGTCTCTCAAAACTCAATTTCTAATCATACGCACTATATTACGTCCACTGTAGCAGAAGAGCCTTCAAAGCAATCTCTTCTTAAATCAATTCCTCCCATAATATTCCCGGATATAATAAAACTCCAAGGTGCATCAAAATGCGGCAGACCGAAAAATTTAAGCCTTCAGGTAAGTAAGAGTGGGTTTGATAATCATTTACCGGTTATATCAAAACCTAAGGTTAGACTCAAAACAAATTTTAAGCAGAATAACTTAGTCCTATTGCTTAAAATTTGGAGTGCATAACCTGAAATAATTGTAAATCCAAATGTGAATGTAAATATTGTAGAAGAGCTAAATAAGGTTATTTGCTACTGATGATTTATCAACCTTATTTTTACTATGTTTGAAATGGTATTGCTCACAGCAGTGTTAATTGTTTGGTCTGTTTTCTTTTATAGTTGAAATGAAAATTTTACTAAGTTTAATTCTCTATGCTTCTTCGTTCACCAGCAGTTATGTTATTATACCAACACAAATAAAATGTCATTTTTACAACACATTTAAATTAACTATGTTAATTAGGAACGAGTCGTCAATCCCGAAACGGAGTTTCTCCAAAGGGGTACTTGTATTCCATATGTTTAGGATAAATGTCACCGTAGAATATATATGATGTTGTAGAATATCTTAAAAATTATTATATTATATACCACTAGTGAAGTTTACGCAGTGTGAGACGGACATTTATTTGGACCAAAATAATTATTTTATCATCAAAAATACAATACGATTTACAATAGGTATCGATGTCGATGGGAATTTAACGAGACATTTTTACTTGTATAGATAGTGAAATTTTTATTCATTCTCAAAAGATTCCAGCGATCCCGAAAATGATTTGAAAGGATCGGAAGAGAGTTTCATGTTTACACCCAAAAGACTGGTTTGAGATGAGGGCTTTCGAGGATAATTTTAGAACACCAGCTGATAAATACACAATTTGCCTTGACGTAATAAATCTGCTGGTCTGAAATGAGGACTTGTTTGATCAAAACCTTATCAGAAAAGAACCACTACACCCAAACCTTTGTTGTTTCCTTATTCCATGACTTTCGCATTTGGCAATAGCTCGGCGAATGAGCAAATGGGAACACGAGTTGATTCTTCCGCTCAAATATTTAAGTAGAAATCGTTTGGTTTTCATTTTCCGTCTTTTCTCATGGGGAAGCTTATAAAGAGACTTCTTGGAGAGTGACGAGATACAGAATTTATCCTAGAAATATGAAGCTAATGTCTACTACTTTACCAAAAGAAGTGAATTTATACTTTGAAATAATTTCACTCGATTTATCCGCTTTTTTCCCGCATAGATATTTAATGTTTCCAAAAATAAGAAGTGAACTTTGTGATTTCATGCCCAACTCAGAGGAAATTTGTGGTTTATAAACAGCAGGAAAACGAAATTTGTAAACTGTCTGTTCTGTAGTCTCTCTCGAATTTAATTCTCATGATCTGTACTAGGATATTACATTGGAGTTCATAATATCATTATAACTCCGTCAGAAAATAAATTGGTTTTGAATGTACATAAAATATTAAGTCAAAATTTTAATCAATAATTTGAAATAGATTCTCAAGCCAGTTGTTGCGAGAGGTCAATAACAAGGCCTCTGGCGACCGCGTTTAACTTTTCTAGGTCTACCTGCCTTTTTCCCACGTGCTGCAGTCGCGTACTCTAACGGAGTAAGGACTCCTACCGGTTTCATAGAAAACAATTTGGGATCGACAGAAGCCACGCACTCACGGTCCAGGTTTGGCGAGGCAGTGGGAACGGGATGGTGTTGTTCCAATGGTAACGACTACCATAACGGCCATTTAGGAATCTTGATGATCTTCTGATCTGATCAATACAGGCTGCTGCAATTTCACATTTTAATTTATACACTCCACTTTTTTCTGAAAAAGGAATTTTGTCATTGGTGAGTGACAAGAAGTTCTTGATGTACTATTCATTGTAAAAACTGTAAAAAAATTGTAAATTTATCCATATGCATGGTTCTGGCTATTCTAGAATTTTTATTTTAGTAAAGTTTTCTAATTAGATTTCCTGTAGAGTCATTTTTAATTTTACTTAACATTTCTGCATTTTAATTGAATTCAGTTCCTTCAGAAAATTTGAAATAGACATTAGATTGTATCCCAGTCTTCGAATCATAGCATGAAAAGCTGAAAGTTAATGGAAAAAATGTCCAGGAGTTGAATGAATAACTTGGTCCGTATACGCATACTGTATACAATCAGAACATTGCGACCAATATTGAATTTAGAGATGGAAATATATAAAAAATTCGAGAGAGCTGAATTATTTGTTTTTAACTGTGAGTTTGAGATTGGCTCTCTAAGAATTAAAATGAGAGAGAAGCATTTCAAGTACCTTTTCTGTACCTAGCCAAGCAGATACACATTATCCAGATATCTAGCCACCAACAAAATACATTCTTAGTGAGAGGATGTGCTGAGGAGAACAAGTCTTTCTCGAAAGAGACCATGTAACTTCCAAAACAGCAAACTTAATTAGTCGCAATCTCAGCGAGTTTCAGTAGGGGCCAGGAATACGGCCGACATTGCTGGGGTCAAGATAGTGACATTTTTTTCTTTATTCACGCTGCAGCAGAAGGCTTGCTTTTTTTGAATGGCTATCGCATATTTTGAGGCAAAAGGTACGTACTAAGGTCATTACTTTTCCGTAAGTAATGAATGAAATGGTCATATTTGGCTAAGGGTATTAAGAAATCTTACATGGTTATGTAAAGGACATGGTAGTGTGGGCGACAAATTTTTTCCTAGGTTACCGTATAACTCTTTATAAAAGAAAATCAAACTACGGGAGTTACTGAAGATGGTAGTCAACGTACTTTGATGCTATCAATGTCCTAACTTAGTTCGGAAAGAGTTTTCTATTCATTAAGGTCAATATCGGTGAGAACATTAAAATAATACTCCCGTTCTACTAACTTTATGATGTGTGAATCTTTAGAAACTGCCAATCATACTACGGAGGGCAGAGGAGAGCATTTAAGTCTGAATCAATCAATATTTGACTCTATCAATCAAATGTTCAAGGAAATACACGGCCCCCTTTCTTATTTTACGTCAATTAAGTAAAGCCACAGAGAAATGAATTTTTTTCAGACTTCTCCTTGCCTAAGTGCTACTAACAAATCAATATTTGATTTTAGGTCTCCAAATTGTAAGAAGGCAAAATTTCTCTACCTCTTCTTCGATCACAGTCTAAGGACATCGGGAATTAAAAATTACTCTTCGAAGTAGTTTAGAGTCGCCCTGAAATGTCAGCTGCTTGATTGATTGCTGATTCACGAAATCATCTCGCTTCTGGAAACTTACTTCCTTTAATAAATTCAATTACTCGCGGGAATATTTTCAGGATTTGTTGAAAATCTCGAGGGCGAAAAAAAATACCATTGACCAAAAGTGAGTGAATCCGAACTGAATTGAGGTGGTCTATAGCTATACTAGTATTTAACAAGCGATTAATCCATCATTATGGGATATTCATTTAATTTTCTTTTTTTCCTAATTTACTAATCTATTGCGTACTCAGCTGTACTTTTGGAACTTGATCATTTAGTTCAATTTTAAATGAATAAAGTAAAGCGATGCATTAGAAAAGAAACGAGTGTATAGAGCCGAGATCAATAAAGATTTTTTCCTACGATTTCATAATTGCTGATTAAGGAGTTGTCTCCAATAATTATGATTTATCAATTAAAACCTCATCCATAAATCCGATCACAGCTTATTCCAATGAAAAATTCTCTTAAAAGCATATGATGTGTGTATCATTCTTCTGGAACAAGAAACAAAAGAATTCAACTCCTAATATAAAATATAAAAAACAAATTGGATAACAGAGTTAATGTGGACTCGAGGAAATAATTCCACAATGAAACTGAGGAAAGTTGATAGCGTTAATATTTAAGTTACAAAGCTAATATAATCGATTCCATCATAATTTTAAACTTCGAGTCTAAAGGATCAATGCATGAAAATGTAATAAAATAGCATGAAGTTGCAGTGCCACAGAGGAGCAGTTAGTTCCCGAGCCATTCTAAAGGAACGTCTCTTAGTTGATGTAGAGGGAATCATAAAGATGTCCGAGTTGAAAACGGTACTAAACATATTTTTTATTCATTTATGAATACGCTACCCATTTAATTCTTGATTACATTTGACATGCACTTTCATGATTAAGAGACGAGTATATCGGATTAGCTGCTAGTAAGTAAGGGAACAAGCATTAGATAGGGAAAACTGGAGAGCTGCAGTCAATCGGAGTTAG
Organism: Ceriagrion tenellum; assembly: GCA_963169105.1. Lineage (NCBI taxonomy): Eukaryota > Metazoa > Arthropoda > Insecta > Odonata > Coenagrionidae > Ceriagrion > Ceriagrion tenellum. Next base: position 80,838,482 of record OY720635.1, read on the forward strand.
GATCGAACGACCAATGTATAAACACTTTTACTGACGTTATTATTGGACATTAAATAATAAAAATGCACCACTTCCCTTGATGGGATATGGAGGGATTCTTTATCTAAACATCTTCAATGCATATAATATTCAAGATACAGATAATTTGTAGGAAACTCAGTATTTACGAAAAATTGATGCGTAAATGTTATGCCGAAGAGGTCAAAACTAAAGATAACATATATCTGGGACTAGCTGAAGTGATACCAAACGATAACTGCGTGTGATATATCATGTAAAAATTGGGCATTTATAGAAAATCTTTTGTTACGCCACTATATTCAAATGACAGCCGTTTTGCAATTAGCTTTCAGTTTCATTCAATCATGCATGATGCATAGTCCACCCTACGAGACAGTGCTAACTTTCCAAGGATGGAAAAAGAAGTAACGAGGATTAATAGTGCACTAATAGAGAAAATAAAAGAGGGTCACTTTCGATAATAGATATATGGTCTCCGATTCGCTATTATAAATAAACATAAGCCCATTAAAAATCATGATTGCTTTAGTACATAGAAATCAATGGCTAGTGTAACTTTCGTTCTAAGAGGTTTTTAAAACAAACATGCTATGCGAGGATTAGTGACGATTCTTCAACAGCCGCGTGATGGACCTGCACTCGGACGTGCTTCATGTTGAGACGTATCCACTCGCGCTTAAGGCCTCTTATTGGATGAACATCGGCAAAGACAGCAGTCATCAGATTAATAAGATAATACAAGAAAAATAGGTTTTTGTGGTTCCTCTTAATGTCTCCCTTTTCCCTAATTGTTCTTTTCTTTATTATTGCTAGTATTTTGTGTTTGAGTTTTTTATCAATGCTGTTATTTTATATCCATAACAATATATTTTACTTAATTAATTTTGCAGTTTTTATGTATCACATGTTTACCGGAAAGGCAGAAAGTGGCAGTTTTTGAGCATTTTTATAATAAATAAAATCAAATCTAATTCATATCTTTGAGTAGGAATTCAATTTCACTGTAATAATGGCCTTCATGAAAAGCCAAAGGCATGTGTGCCGCTATTCAGCTCTGGAGTGTGTTATGGTAATAATGAGAGAATGTGAACTTAATTTGACGATTCATTTTATCATATTAGTTATTCTCATGTTCATAAAGTAATTCAATTATCCAATGGTGGTCACCTTATTTTATGGTCCCGTGAGAAATATCACTGAATTTGACAATTAGATTATCCTTACTCATTTTAAAATTGATAATCAACTGTCGTTGCATATGCAAATGAAAAATTTTATTTTGAAGCCGTTCGTTGAAAAGTGATAAAAATTCCTATATTTCCATCCACTGGGGTACGTGGTAAAGTATTTGGCTTCTTACACGTGGCTGTAGGATGAAATTCCTCTCCAACACGGCCAGCTAAAATTTGAGTTATTCATTTTTGGAGGTACGAGAACTGAAGAACCTTCTATTTTTCGTGGTGAACACTAGGGAGAGACCTGATAAAGTATATTTTGTAATGAGCATCGTGTGCAAAACTTCTTGCGGAGAGATCACTATTTAATCAAAAATCAAAAAATGAAACAAAATTAATATGATACGGCAGAGAAGAGTAGAGCAGTCGAGGCGTGTACATTAACACTCACCCCGATACGCTCTAAAGTCATTTCCGTGACATTAATTTACCATTCACCGCAAGTAAACGTCAGCCATATTACTCGTCTACATCACCGGCTAAATACACACACAGTATTCCTCTGCACGCGAATTTGTTTTGCTTTATTAAATCACATTCGTACCCTTTCCATTACTTGTGCAACATTTCCTGACCAACGTTCGTCCACCCTCCTATCCGACAGACCCCGAAACCTCACCTCTCCAATCCCACTAAATCTTCTCCAAAGTCAATGCACATCGCACATCTGACAGCATTGGGTGTATATTTTTCTGATTTATTACCAATTTGCGGCAGCGCATAGACGGGAGCTTGAAAAAAGAACCCTCTAATGCTAAAACTTCGCACACTTCTATTTAAAAAATTAGCAGACACACCCGCAAATATATTAGGGCACTGGTTGCCAAATTGATAACGAAATATCTTACGATTTGATGATTCTTAATTTAAAGTTTTTACACGGGATATAAAAAGACATGAAGTGGAACGGAGAATCAGTTGGCCTGATTACATCATCGATTCTTTCACATATCCACTGTGACAGACTGATGGATTTATTGCTTGACATTTCATGATAAGGTTAGTGGTCTTCATCGATTGGGAACGCTGAAAAGTAAAAAAAAAAGTTTAAAGCAGCGACACCTATGGGTATCTATTGACTATGCAGTTAAACTTCAAACGTTTAATTAGAGCCAGTGTTACATGAAGTAACCTCTTTGCTTTCCTTGTTAGATTTGAATGTATTTCATCCAAACTATGAAGTTCAAACCGAAATCTGATCCAAAAAACATGCGAAAAACTTAATTTCGATTCGATACGCAACATTCGCACTATTTATAATTTAAGAATTGTGATGCTAAAACATATTGGCCTTATTTTGACTGAAAATGCTTTAATTATAATTCATGGCAAAAGATTCATTATTAATTTCGTATATACTGATTATTAATTAGCAACTCGACTATCGCTTTATTTACGTTCCATAGGCCATCTGCACGCTGCTTTTCTCCTCATTATTCCGGTCCATAGCCTGGATTTGTCTCTCGTACGGCGCGATCGCTTGCTTGCCTGAGGATTTGGGATAGGGCACCGGTGGAGACTGCTGCGCAGTAACGCAGCTGATTGCCTTAAATCAACCTCATAACAAACGGGACGCTTGCTTTCTCTTGGCAAGAAATGCAGTATGCCTCGAAATTCAAAGGAGTCAAGTTCTCAAATACGATGACCCAAACGTTATAAAATTCACACTGCATAAGCATCTTCTTTTACTGATGTTGTGATTCCCATCCTTCGAAGGCTTGACGAAAGATCATGTCTATGAATCCAATTAAATCACGACCCGTTTGAAGATTCAATTTAACGCAAAAGAAATTCAATGGTATCAGGCGAAACATGATGGCAGTCCTTCATGTTTGATAAATAGTACCTTACATCGATATCATCTAAGTATCATCATCCCCTCATTTTGGTACCTAGTATCGAAACCGGCTGCATGAAATGAATCAATGTGTAACTTAGGAAATGCATTTATTATTGTTAAATAGAAACAAATTTACACAGCTGTGAAAAGAAAAATGGATTGTACGTAATATTACTATTTTTTATACTATTTTACTTTGACTTTTAATATAACATCATTTCATTATGCATCCGCATATCCTTGCTGCTTGCATGTGTCAAAAGTCAAAATTAAACGCTAAAATATGTTAATGATATGCCCAAAAATATTTTTTAAAAGCTGCATTTATCTGCTACAAATTTTGCATTCATTGGCAAAAATAAAATTTTCCTCATATGTTCTCCATATTTAGAGATATTCTACAGTTGATTGAATAAAAGGAATATTCCGCAGGACGTTGGTAAAGTTTTCATGGAAATCGGCAATAATATACCCAACAGTTTACATGATTGATATTTGTTTCTAATGTACTTTGTTTCCATCGAAAGCTTGGAATCTCCGATCATGGACGATATGTTGACCCCATGATCTGTTGACACAAAGTTCCTAAATTCTTGTCTTAACACGGTCACATTTCTTTTGTCGAGCATAAGTTAAGTTGAGAGAGAGTGAGGAGGCAGTATCGGATTCACATGTTGCAAAAAAGTGGCAAACTTCCGAAGTATTTGTCTCTTCCTCACTTTGGCTGCAAGTGCAGACGGATAGCGAGTGGTTTTGGCATGACGCTAATTTTCGTCGAGCGTTCTCTTCAGATAAACTTGACTGGAAGTAAGTGGAAAAAATTGAATTATTTCCTTTTCAAATATCCGTGGCCATATGGCTCACACGGTATGTATCGCTCTTCGTTGACTTTTTTGTGACAATCATAAAACAATAATTTACTTTTAGTCCAATATGAGTGGGTGATACAAAACCTACAAAATTTTCAAATCGACAATTTAGAGTTTTAATGCGGACTCGGAGCCAATTAATCATTTCAATTACTATAGCATCGACGTTCCATCACTTTTAATCACTATTTTTCCTGATATATCATCCAAGTATCACTCATAAAAGAAGCTATTACCCTCTTAAAGATTCGCCTCATAAAATACAGAAAAATATAAATTGATAGTTTGCACCAGAATTGCTTTACTTTTGGGACCTCTTTTGTGGCCTCGGCGAACTTCTAGCAAAAAAAGTGGCAGACAATGAGGTATTCCTGTCAGCTCCATTTTACACTTATTGAGAAGGAGCGTTGAACAATACGCATTGAATTTGTAGAGTTCTTTAAAGTTTTTTCGAGGCGATCCTTCAATGATGAATATTCTCGAATATTTGAATCGACAAAAACGGCTTCTAACACTGGCATACAAATGACTTCTACTGCGATTTCCACAGCAATTAATTACTATTTGAAAGTACTTTATGTAAGGTGCACAAAAATGGTAGATACCATTAAGTCAAAGGCACTATTTTTTTAACAGCAGCAATCGATTACTCCAAAAGGTGTTTGCAAAAGGAATATTCAGTTCATTCACGCAGTAAAAGTTAACATTCTCTTTTTGACATAAATATCGAGTATCAATAAAGAGAATGTTGCAGTACAGCTATTTTCATTTTAAAATTTAAAGTTGCACTGAAATTAAAGGCTCCGGGAAGCAACCGTCACCAGATTAGGAACGGGAAAAGGCAATGACAAAGTTATGAAGGAAGCCCATAAATTTCATTTCTCTTGCGAACTATAGGCGAGGAAACGTCGAGATCGTCGTTCATCTTGAAAAATATGCTAATCTAAGGACAGAGGTAATTTTTTGGTCAGTTTCTGGTAGTAAAAATTTTTTATATTCAGAAAAAAATAAAACTTTAAGAACAGTAAAGAGAAACTACCAGACCACGCCTTACTTAGGAAAGTAAAAAAAAACATTTTTCACGACTAATGGAATGGCCTCTCCTAGGATTTCGTTCTCATCTACCATTTCAGCCATTTTTTTGTGCAAAATATTCATTATTTTCCTTCTAAGAGTCCTATTTGTAAGTAAAAACAATTATAACTCACATCTATCCAGTCATGCTTCAGATTTTTCAAGTAAAATATTCCAGAAGTAGTAAATCGTCATAAATACATAGATGGTGTCCCAAAAGGACACTGTTCCATTCTCGCCTGGAGGGTCAGCAAGGATAATTTTTCCAATTAGTTCCAGCAAGGATATTTTTTCCAAAAAAGTTTCCAATAAGTTACATTAATCATAGTAACCATAATTAATAAAAAATTAGTCAGCAGTTCTGTTCGCCAAACACCCCGATGAAATTTTTTAGAAAATATAAGGTAAGAGATTGTTCTAGTTTTCCTTTCGTCACCAGAAATATTTTATCGTAAATTTAGAACATAAAATACCTAGCACAGCATACATACACCTTTCATTATTCAAAGGAAAATTGTACTTGAATGTTGAAAAGAGGATGAATGTCAGATTAAACTATATTATATCACCAGTTGATAGCATGAAATACAAGGTGCTTCCGTATCGACCTTACTCTCAACGTCAGCGGTCTTATGCCCGGTTGCCCGACACCAATAACTAACTGTCGATATTTCTCAGGACAATTCACCGTACCAGAGAAATTAGAACCGTTAAAGATGTGAGGATATCGACGCAACAAAGTATTGAGGTACTTTAACTATAATAAGTCCGCCGTTCAGTCGTTTCAATAATATACGTAATGCTTCTTTAAAAAGGCATAGTCAAAGAGCCTTGAACGGAGTTTGAAGTGGATATAATTGTGAGAAACGGCATCAAATAATAAGCAGCAAAGATATTGAATTTTGTTATAATTTTATGCATTCATATTCAATTATAATCGAATATTCACTTTCCCATATGAAAGAAATCTCCTTCCACGAGGAATCAACCCCAAATTCTCCCTTATGTCTTCTGTAGCTCTTGAGCAGAGGGGAATGGAAAAAATACAAACAATTGGGGTTATCACTCGGCCCTTAATTAGCTTAGGTCTTGGTCCATATCGCGTGGCCTACCCTCATTTTCTCCATTTTATTTTAGATTCCATGAAATTCATCACAGTTTCTTTGCCTATTCTAACTGGGCGTGTGCACATTCAAACTAGTTATTTTTTTCATTGGAGCAATCTATGTTATTCTTTCTCCTCCAGCTTTCCTGTGTATTACCTTATTTTTGTTAAATACAGCCTAATCTTCAGCAGCCACTTCTGGAAACAAGTTTCTATGGCTGCTACACTTTGCTCGTTACTTAAGCATGAATAAAAACCCAATCAATCATTTGCTCAAACTTTCACAGCTTAGCTCCTTCGGAGAAGAGATTTTTGTGCTCCTAATTCGCAAAAATAAGATATACCATCGGCGCGTGGAGTGCAAATAGTAAAAAGAAATTGGATCTCTAGTTAGATTCGATAAACTAAAGGTTTGCAGATCTAAAACATGTGTTTCACGAAGAACATCAATGTGATGCAATTAAACGGCGCTCAGAGTTGTGTGTCATTTTCCTCGGTTTAAGTGAATGTGCTTTTGCCTTTTCACCTTGCAATGCCATTCTAAGTAAACGTTTGAATCTAATCTTCTTAGAAGCGTTCTATTACACGATCTATCAATGCGGCTGGCCAAGAGAACTGATAATCAATTTAATCCCAAAAGGGGTCGATTAGAACTTTAATCCTAGTAAGTGCATAGGCGCCGTGGGTCGATTCGCGCCGGGAAAAAGAGCTATAAATGAGACCACCGTAAAAGGAGAGCGTTTAGAGCTGAATTGAACGTAATAACGTATAGCTCCAGCAAAAGTTCCGTTGCAGACCAGCGCGGAAAATACAGAGCTAAAAGTGGCTGAGGTAAATGGAAAGGACTTAAGAGAAGAGAGTGAGGCAACGAGTAAGGAAACAAACTACGTCGTAAAAAAAGGCACGGGGCAGTCACACACAGGGCAAGTGATTAAAATAAAAATAGTAGGGACCCTATTTTCAGATCTCATTATGAAACAAGTCGAAACCGGACGACATATAATAATGTTTCCTCCCACTTCTACCACTTGTGTTGACATCAAGTGGAAAAGTTTTCTGACATTCCATGCAAAACGACCTGTATCTTTCATTAAGCAGGATTTTCAAAGTTCTGAAGTTCATGTCCCAAAATTGTCCACTTTACAGCGCCAGGAACTTTTGCGAGAGATACTCTCTAGCATTCTCCTTTCCAAATACCCCAATCAGAAGCTTTATGATGAAGAGGATATGGAAGAGGAGAGGTCACTTGGAAATCAAGAGCTTATAAAAAAATCCATCGAAAAAAGAAGAAAAACTGTTTTAGTTGAGAAGGAGATAGCCGTCGGACAAAGGAGGGCAGGAAAACACTATGATCTGCTGAGCGTGTGAAGTCCGTTCCTCGGGAATTAATACTTCAGACCAGGAAGAGATGCATGATGATTGAAGGAGAAGGCAAGGGAGAAGGGATGAGAAATCAGCAGTTCAAATAAGTTAAGGAGATCACAATTTAAAGGCTTTCACTACAGATGGAGAGTAGAATTCGGACTTCTATTCTTAGAATACCATGATAGGAGCTGGGTTACTCTAAAAGATATTTAACACCTGAATCCGATAATAGTTCCCATTACTTGAGTCTCTGCGACAGTCAAACAGACAGCCAGACAGCTTTCGGAACTTGTGGAATACTGCCGTGAGAAATAAATTACCAGAACAGCGTTCATTCCCTCCTCAAGCCACATGCACATTCCATTCCTTTCTTTTATACATTCTTCGCGCAAACTAAACTCCAAACCCTCGCGTATTATTAAGGGCGTTCACTCCGTCGTCAACCACCTGCCTTTCGGGTAAACACTTTTCTGAACCTCCCGCAGCCACCAACTGGTCATAGAGATCACCCCAAGCTCGAACTTCCGGAAGGCAATTTCCACCGCCGACACCTTCCATTCCTTGTCAGCCTCACAGCCACGTATCACGCCTCGGTGAGCTCCGGTTCCGCCTCCTTGCGTGTTTCTCGTTACCAGTTCCCGCACCCTCCCTATCCCACATCGAAAGTTATAACAACTATAGGGTCAATGCTTCTATTCACCCCCACCCATCTCCCACGCTCGTTCCGACCGTAGAACAACCCACAGCACCCTCCTTTTCCTCAGTATTTGTGCACATACCTTTGGACAGAGCTGGATCTATCTGCCCAGACCGCTCTCGAAAAATCACATAAAACTTTCGCCAATTTTACGTCGAGCTGATGCCGACGTAGGGAGCTACTTGTTTGAAGTATCTAAAATTTAATTAATAGCTGGACATCTCGTTAGGGGAACGGTTTATGTTCACCCCAGAAATAGAATAGGTGAATGAAATGTTATAGCAAGTATATATATCAGAAATGTTATTCGATTCTTAGATGATTTACACTGTAGAAATTAACAGACTCGACTCTCTTTTCTTTAGTATAGTAGCTATTGCCACTTCCTCCACAAAATCAAGGAATAGTGATTAAGATTTCCTCGTGACACATTAGTGGGGATAAGATTGTAATGATTCTCCCCACAGTGATAAAAGGATACTAATGGCCGATTATCTAACGAGCTACATACTGCATATTTTCCCTATACCGAAATGAAGTGAGTTAGTTTAATACATTTCAAAAGAAGCAGTTGGGACACAACTGGTCAGATTTCCATTAAGTCTTATAATGCTGCGATCATGATTACAGTCATTCAAATTTTGCCACATACAGTAGCCTTGTATGAAATTTTATGCAATGTAGGGAAAATTGGAAATTTTAAAACAATTGGGTTATTACCCAGCTTCTTCGGGTCCCGATTTCTTGTTCACAAGAAGCGTCTATGTCTACATATTACCCTTAAAACATATGAATGAATACTGAGAAGCCTTAAAGAGTATTGAGTATTTTAATTGTGCTTTTGTGAATTGGAGGAAAACTTAGTATCTATCTATTAATCACCAATACACCCATAGCTTGTTTTGAGAGCGTTTTGCTTAAATTTCCTTAAAACAATCACCACTACAGGCCATTTATAAAGCAATCTACGTCATAGTGTTTTTTAAATAATTTTTTTTCTAACGCTCCCAGTTTTTCGTCTACAACAATCAGTTTTAGTATCACCATGTATTTATCCTCTCATGTTTGCTTGAATATCGTTTGATAAATCTATTTTGTATTTGCTTCCCATCAAAATTTTTAACGTCACATTAATGTACAATGGTGAAAATGGTGCAAATAATTGAAAATATCGTATCACTTACGATTCCTAATTTAAATCATGGTAAATCCGCAAAAACCTCGTAAACTCGAGAAAAAACCCATGATCTGAGAAATTTAGTTAAGAATAGCCGTTTTAGGGCCTCCGCTGTCGGAACGTGGGAGAACAGATGGCAATAAGTTCCACTCATGCTTTTGATGAGGTAAGTTGCTTTCCTCGGAATGATGCGAGCTCTGCGTAGTTTTTACCGAGCAATCGAGGTACGTCCTCCAGCTGAAAGATGCGGAAATCGATTCGATCCAAATATATGGAACCCTTGCCTCGCATCTGTCATGACTAATAAGTGGTCCAAGAAATCTAATATTTTCCGATCCTTACAAACCAATACCATCCTGCTAGGACATCCTGGTTCTCTCCTTTGTATTTTTTGTTTTTTTTTTGTTTCTATTTTTTTCGTACCTATTTCAGATCGCCCTCTTCTTGTACACATGATACTTCAGCATATCTCTCTCTTTCACCACGATGGGGAAAGCGGAAAAGAACCCATTTCTATTCTATAGAAAGCAGTGTGTACACCTAATTGATATCCTACAGTAGGTAGTGAACGTCCACAAACACGCAGTGTAGTCATCTTGTTGTTTACCCTTTGGCGACTGAAAAGTGAAATGAATGACTGAAAAATAATGAAAAAATATTCCACTAAATTACCACATGTCTTATAGTCTCCCAGATGTAAATGGCGGAACATTAAATTCGCTCTAATGTGTGACAGATGAGGTAATTATCACTAAATGCCATTATAAATGGATTTTCGCTTAATTTAATTTCGCCACGCATGAGCAACGTTAAAACAACATAAAGGCGAACAACTCTCTACAGCCTCTAAATTACGGGGCTTATTAAACAAATTTTATTTCTAAATTAATTAGATGAAAAGCTGCAATGAAATGAAGCTTTCACATCTCAAAAATTTTAATTAAAAATTACATTCCAAAACACTAGGTGACCCACGAATTCAGCTCGGGACACTGAAAAAGGACATAAAAAAATGTGTTACATTTTGAGGTTTATCTCAGCATGAGATGATAAGCAATAATCAGACACCCGGCCCTAGGCTGTACTTTAAAGCGGTTGTCGTTTCATTCATTTCTCATCTTAGCTGTGTTAAAAACACTCGCAAAACCTAGATGGGGGTATCAAATATAATTATGAAGAAGTGGCAGATTTATGTATTTCCTTCTGGATTGTAGGTGGGTAATTTTTCGGGTCAGAAAAAAGGAACGATTAATGCAAGGTGAGAAGGAAATGGAGCACAATCCACTATCTGCTTTGACAAACCTCATTCCGCGAGCCCTCTTACTTCAGCGAGGTGGGACAGAGATAAAATATTTTAGTGACGACCCCGACAACATAATCAATGCGATAAAATTTTTAAGAAGAAATATCCCTTTTAATTGATTGTTCACAATTTTTTAAATTTTATTGGATAGAAGTTTTAGCTAATACGAAAGAAATATTTAATAAAAAGCAATATTTAACGGTCAAAAACGATTTTATCCCTTTTAAATGACACATTGTGAGAGGTACAAATGACCTAATACACGGTAGTAGGATGTGGTTGTGTATGAGACACTGCAGTGGGTTTCATATGAATACTTCCGGGTTAATGTTGCATATTTTTCAAGTCACGCCAAATTCAAGATATTTGAAAACCATCACCGATACCTGACTCTAAAACAGCCTGTCTTCAGTTCCTTGATAAGTTCTTCTATGGTTTCCAAAAGTTGAGCGTGGTTATTTAGGGAATCTTGGCAATTTATTGTACGAGCATCTTAAGATTGTTTCACACGATACATGATCCAGCGCGAGACGCCGTATACTAGCCACTACTAGATACTGTGAACGGGATTGAACAGGATTGATACCGCCTCAGAAGGCTTTCACACAATCATTAAACTTGAACTGGTGAAGAAGCGCTATTTTTATCCATATCTTAAGGCATGTCTATCACAATATTGAATTGAGCTATCAATGACATTACACGACAAAAACAGCGGATGAGACATTTTTATTTATTATTGATTCCGTTTCCGGGAAATTAGTGCTAGCCAAAAGGAGGTATGCGTATGTGTGTGTGTGTGGGGCACTGATTTCAGGGAAAGAAGATTGCACGGCACATGTAAAAGCTAAAGTGATAGGTCGAAGGCTACTAGATCCTTCTCGGAGCTAGTATCAAACTAGTACAGCGTCAATAACGTAATCAATTAGTTCGGCCAGAATGATATTAGTTATAGTTGTTAGCCAGTAAGCAGGTTATATATATCACGCGTTATTAGAATGCTGTCATGTCAGTGAGAGCCCTCGAACTTGTACTGGATTAAGAATCGTGTTTTCTAAATGATACAGTATCCTTAGCATTATTTGTTAATAGCATAAATAATAATGGCCATTAATTACCTTAAAACTCTACTGCATGTTAGTATGTTCGTCTAAGTAGCACTCTCCTACTTTCTGGTGTGATCAAGCATTGTTTTCCATTTTGCTTTTTAGTCTGCACCTCGCGGCAGGGGGACGTACAAGGTTCTGAATTGAACAGAGATGAATTTTGCATGCCTGGTGTGGAATTACTCCGTGCCACACACCGTAGTTGTGGTCTGCACAAAATTTCCTAGGTGTGGAAGATTTGGGTTATATGGCTTAAATTTTCAGCACGTTTCAAATCACCCAATGAGTCGGAAAAAATCAAAAGACTTGAAAAATTCCGCATATTTCGAACATTTTGTTTTTCAAAAGCATTGAATGGGCACGACGAAAAATTCCATGTAGATCAATTTTATTTGTTCCATTAAAATTAAAAAAAAAATAAACCTACGGCAATGAAAATTGACTTTAAATACGCCTGAATAACTCAACCGCTCTTGAAGAGGGGAAGGGCCGGTCAAAGGTGATTGATGGTATTTGACGCCATGTGAGGGCAGGATTGCAAAGGAGAGGTTCGTGAGGATGTTTGAAACCGTCGCTTAAGACCTTGCAGGAAAGTCAACGAGGGAGATACCCCAGATGTTTGTGGAGAAATTCTTTTTTCTTTCTTTTATAATTCTTTAAGGAGCAATCTTAAAATGCTATGTTTTAGCACGGTGGGAATGCTGGATTTTAAATTCAGGATCTTATTAAAGATCACCTTTAGCAAGCCATCTTAGGATAAAAACGAGTCGTATTCCTTTACTCCGTCACTTACTGTTATGTAGCTTCAGAGAGAAAAATAATATGCAAACTGCATAGTTGCCTATTGACTTATTTCTCTCTAAATACATTTTACGCACGAGGCCACCTTCCGCGCTTCAGGCAAGTCGTTTTGAGTCTATAACCCTTGAATATGAGAATAAGCGCTACATTGCAGCTTAATGCTTTGGTAATTGGTAGTAATGAAGGGTCATTAGGATGTAAAAGTGGCCCAGACAATTACTCGAGCGGGCCTAATAACGCGCAGCGCTCTAGGGAATTCCACTTGAAATTCCGTCGTACAGCTTCTCGTTTACATTCCGTCGGCGGAAGGTAAAACGTGTCCACCGCGTGTTTCCTTACGCTGTATAACAAAGAGGTTAACAAAAAATTAACAAAATAAATATTAAGAAGCAGAGACCCACGTATATAAAAGGTCTTTCTAGCGTCAGTCATTTCCATTGCGGCTGCAGGTGCTGCAAAAATAGAGTCGTCGTCTTACGCACGTCTTTCCAAACATCACTCGAGTCCTCTTTCCTGCATTCTTCACTGCTCGCGTCTTCCCTGTCCTCTTCCCTCCTCCTTCCAATCCATCGGAAAATTCTATTCTCACAACGTACATTCTCGGCGGTCTGACCTCGACCCTCACATTACTGTGCAAACATCCACAAGCAAGGTTCGTAGAATACACACGCCTCAATCGGAGTTGTTTACGAATTAGCCATTGAGGTAGATGGGGCCAGCAATACGCCATCAAACTGTAGCCTGGCTACGGATTAACAACCATATTGGTTAACCCCGCTCTTTCAGTCCATTACATGGGAATGCATGGCACAATGGACAAATTTGCGAATGTAATGCAAGAGTATTCACCATATTTGAAGTTCGTAGAAAGTAACTCTTGAATATGCATTGGCTACATAGATATATGAATTTTTCTCTATTTTACCATAGCTTTCAATACCAATACGGATTATTATTAATTTCAATAAATAAAAAATATATGCATGGAGATACATTACAACAGAAGTAAATGCATGCTGGTTCCTAGTAAGTCATCATTGGAAAACATGGTAAAACTGCAAAATTAGCGCGTTAGCCCGAAAGCACTGAAGGAAAATTGGTGTTTACAAAAATGGCATACATACCTCACCCACGTTACAGCGTTTATCATTGGCTACCATAGGAAGCGCACTATCAATTGAACTCACTGGAATTACCGAATGGTTGCTAGCGCCAGAATTGCAGCTGTGATGTCACTGACGTCTTTAGAGACAATCCCGCATAGGGGAATATTCAAATAACGATGATAAATAATGCCATGCCAAATTTGTTATTCAATTCGGTGAATTTTCTTTTGTAATACCATTCTATCAATAATTTCAACAGTTATTATGACATAAATTACATGAACTACCGTAAAAAGACTAGCGAAATAAAATGCCAATGCATGAATCCAGAGGTTTCGTGCAATTGAGATTTGTAAATGAGATTATCAATATAATTACCGTTCAAATTGTTCAAATGATAAAATATTGCAAACAACTAATCGATCCAGTTTCTTCTTTCGATGTAGTGCAGACTTTGAACGGCTGTATCTACGTTGTCAGTGACGACACGCTTAAGGCCAACCAATATTATAATTGATTACTGTAGGTATTCTCCCCAGCATTGGGTACATGGATAAAATATTAAAGTTCTGCGCTATCAGGAAGTTGGTAAAATTTAATTTATGAGATTTGACTCAGACAAACAGGCGGAAATCAACCATTTATAAGGTTACTTACCTTTTATTTTTTGAAAGCAATCGTATTTGGATTTTGAAAAACTAATTTCTGGACTAATTACTCATATTAAAAAAACTTGCTCGATTTTCGAGCCCCGTTTTTGTATGGGTTTCCCGGAATTCCAGGTTTTCTATGACTGCATCAACCCAGAGCTGCTCAATTTCAGTCAAACCGGCGTGTATAATTTCAAGTATCTTCGTTTTTTTGGCATAAAATGCTTTGAATTTAAAATTTAATCATAAAAATAAGGCCAGAAACATAAAAAGCAGCGTTACAGATGACCATAATAGAGCGGAGGACGCTTCTTTCAACTCAACTATCTTCGTGTTTGGCATAAAATGCATTGTTTTTTTAAATGAAACCATAAAAATAAGGCCAGAAAAGTGAAAACCAGCGTTTACAGATGACCGGAATAGTGCGGAGGATTCTTAATAATATTCAATTCAAATATCAATCTGAATATGTTTAATAATCTCACTGTGGATTTACCAATGTGACCCACAGCAAAACTCGACATTAAAGGGATGGAGCGCGAAAGAGGGCATGGGATTAGTGCCTGCAGGACCGCCAATTCAATCCCACCAAAATGCCGCATGTCTTTCGTTTGCATGCATCAGGTTGTGAAGCTCTGGAAAAATCCAGGGCGACGCGGTTTCGCAAAGCCTCGGCTTCCTTGTACCGGGTAGCGATCGATACAATCAAACTGTTTCCTCGATATCCGTATTCTCCTTCTTCACCGTTTTTATCAATTCACATCCGATCTCGGCTGTTGCTCCTTCCTCAGCGACGACTTCCAAAGCCTCCATATTTCTACCACTTCCCCATATCTCCTCTTTCTCTTCTCGGAGGCTGATATTTTTTTCCTTGCAGACAACCTCAGAAGAAACCCTTTCACCTCCTCTTCGCCATTCCTTTTCTCCTTAAGTCGTCATGAAATGAAACTCTTTGCGGTACTTTAAATAGCCCGAGGAATGCTTCTACATCACCATCAGCATTTTTGTTACTATTTTCCTCTAAAATACATAAATTTCGATGGGATATTTTCGTTGATTATTTTTTGTGATCGATCTTGAATTTTTCAGCACTCAGTTTCATCTCTCTCAGCGAATACTTTTTTTCTAAGATCTCTTTTTCGGAAACCGCTTTTAATATCTCTTAACTTCAAGATAACAATATGTATTTCATCAGATATATTTAATAACTTTTAATTTTCTCTTCACTGCCGAGCTCAAACTAACCACTCCAGCTCCTTTCTCAAGAATTATTGTAAAAAAAACCTCTCTGCAAAGAGTCCTTAATTTCCGACGGAAAATTTAACACTTTCCCTTGCAATAGCGTTGAGAAATGGATCGGAAGTAGTAATCGTTGTACCAAAATAGAATCTGTTATCGATTAGCGAATTAGGGACGCTCATGAGATCCACCTCTCCCAAGGGCCGGCTACGTGGGCCATGGCCCGACCTATCCACCTTTGACCACACCTTTCTTTGCCTACCGTTGCCTCATAATTTCAGACGAAAGAACCTGTTTTAAGTGTGTGCCACTGTATTATAAATCTCACTATTTTCCTCGTATTTATTTCGCTTTGCTAGAGAAATATGTACTGCAGTTATTGCGAATTGCTTGTTGGTAAAAACTGTTTAGTGCATTCGGCAGTAAAGGGAAGTTTTTACACCTATCCCATACCATTTATCAGTCTGAGATTGTGTATAGATAGAGATAATAGCCAGAATCGTGTATAACGACATTCAAAAGAGTCTTTCGATGTCCTGACAAGGACCGTGGTGTGTAAATGACGGCACAATTGGACTCTAGAAAGAGTGGAGGAGAGGAGACTAGGGTCTTTCTGAAGTGGGTGTGAAGTAGAATGGAGAAGCGCGATGGAAGATAGGAAGGCAAACAGGTACGTTATCACGTAGAAATTGCCAAGAGGAAAAATTTCCTCGAGCCGGGAATGAAATCAGAGACCTTAGGCTTGCCAGCCAAATGCCACTCCTCATGAAACTTTAAGAGATTGCTAGGGCGTAATACTGCATTTATTACGAAGGATTAGGAAGCCTGTGTAGAAAGATGGTCTAATAGATGCTCCCGGGGGGGCTAAAAGTTCGTGGTTCAACTCCCCGTTCAAGTCTATTGCTCTCGAGGGAATTGCGTCTCGTAAAACTATTTTTTCAAAAGAGATGGATAGGCTCAGAAGAGTACATTATTTGCTTGGTAGAGGGAAAAGAATGTCCCCTAAGGAAGGAACGCTTATGGAAAGAGCTAACGATAAAGGGGATAGGGTTCTGAGAGTAAAAGCATGGCTTTTTCAGTAATGATACCAGGAGTACATATATTGCGTGATTATTATGATATGATTTGTAAAATTTCTCCTTCAAACCTATTCATTTCAGGTTAATATATAAAGATACGTACAAAGGACAATTTCTAGATTACTGGCTAGTCATAAAAATAAAAAAGAAAAAATACAGGTCTGTAGCAGTAGTGTTGCCTATGTGCAAAGATTTAATATTAATAAATTAATTAATAAATATAATAAAGTTTTTCACCACAAATTAAAATAATTTACGGTAAATTTAGAAAGATGGGTCATGGTTTTCCAGTCTTACCGCAACTTATTATTCTATTTTGGCAGTTAATATCATACAGGAAAATGGCTCATTCAATTCAATCAGAATTTGATTGGTTGCTTTCATGCCTAACAATTATCACAAAAGTATAATCTTCATATCCAGTCTTATCTCATGGATAACACTTGAATGTGTTCTCGCATCTAATATTTTATATACGTACAGGGCAGGAAATCTAATAAACGTTGACCGTTGGTTTCCCATAGTTGTAACGCGTGCTTGTTTCCATTAGGCATAATAAATTTAGAAGAATTTTCATGTCGCAAACATGCTCTACGTTACCCAAGCTCTAAGAAATATTTGCACCACTGCAGGAAGGGAGAGAGAGATTAAAGGCTGAGCATGGAGAGAATCTGAGAGAGGGAATAAATGGTTTGCCGTAGTAATAAACGCGACAAGTTTTTTCCAAGCCAGTAACGGAGTGTGGAGCACGCTTGCTCCCCTACTCCGGTGCGCCTTTATTTATGATTCGCGTGGCTCACCATAGCTCTCAACTTCTAGGCAGACAATAATTTTGGACTTGAACTCTATGCGGTAAAGTGGCAGCCGACGTTGCGTCCGTCTGCCTGGCTGCCGGAAAAAATTAAAGAGCACCGGATTCCTCCCGGGGATGACGAGCGAGAACATGTAAAGGTCCATGGACCGTTTCACGGGATAAGTCTGTTACGAATGGTGTTTTCATTTGATACATGAACTGGACAAAACACTAAATGCGAATATCGTCAACGGAAGGCCCAAGTGTCGGGGTTTTTACACCATTAAGAGAGCTAAGAATATTTTTGCTCCAGGTTAATGGTAAAATTGTAAGAAAAAATATTCGCTCCCACTTGTTTGTACATCCTAAACCTTAAGAAATAATATTTTCTGATTATTTCTCTAAAAAAATGGTCACATTTTACAATGCATAAGAGTACAGAAGTACTCTTATGCATTGTAAAAACATGTTCCATAATGATGAAATACAGATGGAAATTTTTCACTCCTAACTGATCAATTCAAATTTTAAAAAGTCATAATTTAAAATTTCTTATACAACATACCCCGGATTGGTTTAGTAGAGGATGGCATAAGACCGGTGAGTGCGAAATTTTCCAAAACTTTCTCATGGCTATTATTTAAAGTTGATTTACGATATACGTAGTAAGTAATAATAGTGATATTTTTTCTTATGAATTTATTAAAAGTCTTATTTTCGAAAAAAAACCACAGGATAAAATAAATATCCACAAAATCCTTTTTATTTCTTTTGAAAACAAAAAAAAATTGGGATAAAGGATAGTTTACATATTAATCTATGTACATCGGATTGATGCGTAAATGAGACTGTATCTATTACATTTTGGTAACGCAGAAAAAACGCTGTTCCTTCTATAACTTACGTACGCATAACCACATACATTTCGACTAGTAATTGTTTATCGTAAAGCAATTAATTGAGCTCAACTACAAAAAGAGAAAGGAGCTATTTTTCCAGTTATTATTTCCATAGTCTAACTGGTAAAGAAACATGAAACGGTTGCTCCATAGTAATGGTAAGTTTTCACGTACATATCCATATTTTTTATTTTAAACGTCATATGGCATGAACATTATCCATTCCCTTTACCTTTTTTGTACTTCATTAACAATTCAGAATAGAAACAATACTATTCTTCAATTAAAGGCGGACACTCTGGATTTGGATAACGGCTAGATTTCATAGAAATACATACTCCTTTCACATGATCCATTTTAGGGAAATATTATTCTAGATTTTGACCTATAATTATTTATATTAAAAAGTATGATTATACTTTTTTTTACAAATTCTATTCCTCATATGTGATGCTAGATTACCACGTAAAACTAATACGGCGCTCGCTTTATTCTTTATCGGAGCTTTCTTGGAATGTATAATAGAAGAACGGCGACGGTTCTGCTCTTTTAGAACTTGCAACAATGCAGCTTAAATTAGATTTATACTGCCGTGAATACGACGCGATCTTTCTATGTTTCCAAAAGCTTCGGCGAGTGATTAAAGCTGAATCGCTCTGTATGAGCAGAGAACATCGCATTGTGAGTAGCCCAAGCCACAGTCTTTGTCTCCGAATCCTTTTAGTGGAGCACGTCGTTCGCCGGGCCCATTCGGTGAAACTCCGCCGAAGACGCCTCCCCTAAATTTATCGCTCACCTCGGAGATCCGCGTTCTCCCGTAATTAGAGTACCTCGGGTAAGGAGGAGGGAGGTGTACATGAATAACAAATAAATGGGGCGAGGGGGTGACTGGGCTGATTGGCTAACCCTATTTCCAAAAAATGCACAGGTATATCACTTTTTTCACGTTCTACTTTTTCCATTCACTCAGCGACTCAGCAGACGAGAAAAGGGATCGAGTAGGTGTTTTTCATTAGCAAAGTAGTGTGGTAGAATTACAGAAAACTTGTTCCAGAGAAGATAGCACATACGAGGAATTCATTATATAAACTTTTCCGAAAAAGAAATTGCGTCGTTTCATAACGGGTGGTAATGCATTTTATTTGAGTTATTGAAGAAAAATATTAGTGACCCTTCATTTTTACATAATTATGTTCAAGTCCTCCTATTCGTTAAAAGATAGATGGGAATATGCATACTCATTGGGTTGAGAACGTAGCCATTAAAAATTGCGATTAAAATGAGTAACTAAAGGGATGGAATGACGGAGAAATTTTGGAGAAGAACTCAATTTAGATTTACAAATAAACAGCCACATTGACTGCAGTCAATCATCAAATGCCAAAGTTGGCCAAAATTTACTCACAAAAATGACCACACGCGTAGCAGTATAGGAGGAGATATGAAGTGAAAATTAAGGCAGTTCTATTTCTCCTGGCAAATGAAAGGTAATCGAATGGAAACAATTACATTTTATTTAAATTACTAATAATTCACGGGTGAATGTTTTTTAATAAAATATTTTCGCTAAAGAAAAAAGATGCTATTTTTAAGATGATTTGAAAAATCAAAGCCATGACTAATTACGGCACTGAAACCTCACAGTCTATTTTCAATAAAATACAATGAATTCCAAGGAGATATAGCATATTTACATAGTTTTTCCTACAAAAAAGGAAAATAGAAACATTTACAACTGGTGGCGTGCCAAAACATAAAAATAACAGTACAGCGGTATCGTGCAGTGAAAAAAAATGTTCCCCAGGCCATCCCATGATGCATGAAGCTTTACCTCAAGGCTAAATAAAAAATGAAATATTATCCAGATTTGGTCGGAATTAGATGAATAATAGAAGTTGAAAATCATTGATAAAATCATCTCTGTGTGAAATGAAGCTCAACTGATTCCGTTGCTTTGTTTTGGAGTAGTGTTCTTGCTCACAGAACGATCTCTTTCAATATATTGAAAATTTTGAAACCCAGTGAGCAATACTCGATTTTCAACCATACAAAAGTTAAAACGAAATTCCCATTTGTAATATAGTCGTCTTATACTAAAAAATAATTTGAAATATGATGAACAATGGACAAACAAATGCTTTTCAATCGCGGAGAGAGGAGTCGAAGAGAGTGAGAAAATTCTAAATTAGGGGATGAAGACAAGCATCTCCACTGAAATTTTCCATTTTCACGAAACCAAGAATATCTGAACCCCGATGCTTAATTAATGCCAGTCAATAACTCATTATGAACGTCAATCATTAATTAAGTGGATTTTCTTCTCAAATAGAATCTCTCAACCAAGCAATTGTTCCTTGACATACGGCGATCTATTTTAGTATTTGGCCAACTTAAGATTGAATTTTAATTGCCAACGTGCCCTATGATTAATTCAATGAGATTTCAGCTCGTCTCTTAAGAGAAACCCCTCCCGCTGGAACTCATTTAGACCCCTCTTCCTTCGTCTCATTCCAATGTATTCAGTGCATTTGGCTTAAATCTCCACCGCAAACATGAATCTATTGCTGACACGACTAATGGCTAACAAAAACATTCTAGAATGACATATAAGAAATAAAGAAGACTAGCTGACCCCTGCGTATATTTCGCACAGTATGCAGCTTCTTCCTCTCTGTTCTTCTACCTGTCGAATATTTCGCACAGTATGCAGCTTCTTCCTGTTTCTTCCTCCCTGTTCTTCTACCTGTCAAATATGTCGCACCGTATGCAGCTTATTCCTGTTTCTTCCTGTTCTTCTACCTGTCGTATATTTCGCACAGCATGCAGCATCTTCCTGTTTCTTCCTGTTCTTCTACCTGTTTCTTCCCATGGACAATTATGTGTTATTAATGCTTGTGTCAAAGATACATAACGTAAACGTAAACGGTAAGTGGTCACCCTAATTGCATGTAGAATGTAAACAATCTAACTAAACGATATGTTAATAGATGGCGCATCCTACAGTCTTTTAAGCACGCAACCATAGCCAACATAATAGTTGATTATATTGCCAACAGATGGCACTGTTAATTTTTGATAATTTTTTAATTTAAAAAGAAACTAATTTTTAACTATTTGTCTATTTTCTGTCAATAGATGGGAACATAAGCTTTAAAACGATGCTTGAATCATTAATTTTGATGAAGAATTATGGGAGATGCGAAGACTTATGGCGTTGCGACAAAAAAAAAACACCTTTGAGAAATAATATAAGTGATAATTTTTTTCCACTTCAGTCGAATTTCTCTCCAGAGAACCTATTGAATGTGAATTCTAGTCGAGAAAATTTTGATATAGCATCAAGCTCTTGAAAAACTGCGGTGATGATGAAAGGAAATAGTGCTTGAATTAAAAAAAGAATCAAAAACCCACTTGCTTTCAGTAGAGTCGCATCAACTTTAAAACACCCGTTGCAGATACATTTTACATGCACCGGAAACGGATGTAAGCTGGGGAATGTGAAGAGCGTGAGTTTATGTTTACTGCTCGTCAACCTCATCCGTCCTTACTTCGCAGGTCCGATGGAAGTTTTGGAGAGTTTGAAATTTTCATTTATATTCGATGAAAGACCGCTCGCCATAGTCATGATTTAACTATGGTGACTCTCAAATGCCAAGGGAATTGAATTTTCATTGCCTTACTTTCCTTAAACTTTAAAGTTGGATAGGCTCTACATATGGCATTTATTTTCATCTGATGTCGTTAGGTCACGCTGGGATTGTTTTTGGAGAAGGTATTCATACATGACTTCATCCGTTGGCAACTGATTTTAAGGAAAATGTTTTAATCATAACGCCACAACTAAATGAGCATCGCATAATTATATTAGGAAAATACAATTTGAGACATTAACGAAGGAAGGTACCTTTGAAAGAGAGTATATAAATACTTAAAAATTAAGTCAATTCAGCTTCTTTTAAAAATTAGGTGTATAATTTGAATGTTGAACATACTCGTCAGAGCCCTTTGAAGTTTTATTTTTAAAACGACCTCACGGTACCCGCAAGGAAAATTAGGAATAATCCTTGGAGAATATTAGGGGAAGCATACAGCGAGAAAATTATGCGGTCGGAATGGAGGCCACGTCTGAAAGCCACAGATCTCATGCTTATCTTTCCAAGGAAATTGCAGAGGTAAGAAGAAACAATATGGATGCAAACTTTCATTTACTTTCCTAACTGCCTCAATTCCCTCAATTCAAATGCGCCAACTCTAGAGGCGAGCGAAGGATGTATCTATCTCGCTCGCTTCCGTCTCGGAGTCCTGCATGGGAATTCTCATTCCTGAGAGCGGTGGCTTCCGGGAGCTAAGTCTAGGGAGTTAGAAGGACCACACTGAAGATGGCCCAATGGAACGCTCGGAAATGGCTAATTTTCGGCTGGCGACGTCAGTTACGCGTGTTGATCAGGCTTCTGAGGAGAGCTGATCTGTCTCATACTTTACCCGAGTGCCAAAATTCACCGCCAGTACTGATATTGCAAACAAAGAGAATTTAAGGAGTACCACCGAATTTCGATTTTTGGACAAAGAGGTCTTAATGGATTTCCAAAAATCTTAATTCATTCTTTCGAAAAATGTTCTCCATCTCTTCAAAAATCACCCGGATGGCCAAGTTGAACACAACAGCCAAATTAAATACATCAAAATTTAAAACTTACTGGGCAGGAAGTGCTTGGAACGGTAGGACATACGATGCAATAATACAACTTATTTTTGCATTCGCCAAACAACTTAATTCCCTTATGGCAGCATTAAAAATATTTGATTAAGTCAGCTCAAGGATTTCTTCGTACTAATGGATACTAGAATTCTTTACTCTGGAAAAGGGTATTGGAAATCAAAAATTACTAACGGAAAAGTTACCTTAATGCATAAAATTTTACCCTCGTTATCTTAGCGCAAATTTTGTGGCGAATTATTAACTACGTAAAGCGCTCACTCTTAAATGTCCTCTTTTTGAAAAACGAAGTAAACCTCAATAATTCGCAATAAGCTTGATTGGAAACACCCAGAGGTAAAATGAGGTTGTAAAGAACATATCTGGAGGAAATTAGTGGACAAAGTCCCCAGAGGAAGACCTCGGAATAAGTTTATAGACCAAATAAAGAGGAAAGTACATAGGAAGAGCTACCAGGAGGTAAGGGAACTAGCATTAAATAGAGAAGGGTGGGGGGGCTGCAGTAAACCAATCTTAGGATTGAACGATCAATGGTGATCGTATATATTTTTGAGGTGACTCCCAGCAAAAAACGTCAAACATTTAGAATGTAAAGTATTTTCAGTGGAAAAAATTACGTTTATAAATGCTCGTTTTGATCGTATTCAAAATCTATGCAGAAAAAATCCGGCCTTGACTGTAGAAGTAAACGGTGTAGTGGTAGACTAGCCGTGAATTTGTCTCTCACGACGCAGAATGCAGGTATATTGTAAACGTTTCACCAACGCACATCGTTTCTTTCAACGCCGTTTGTATGTTCTTCAATTGCGTAAATCTGTTCTCAACTAACTTTAACGCCTTGAAGGGAGAGCTCACACGGATCCATCTCCTCTCCCACCCACAAAACCTTCCCCCTATACTCACTTTAATTCTTCTCCACTCGTTCTTCTCCATCCACTTCCTTCTTCTTTTTTCCTTTTTTCCTCACTCTTGCCGCCCTTATAAATTACTTCTACATATCTTGAGCCTCAGAACCCTTTTTGTTCCCCTTTTTTCCTCTAATATCGCTCGGAATCCGATATAAAAACCAGGACACTTTTCCTTCTCTTCCTCGGCTCACCCCTCGTGAGGGTCACTTTTATCTTATCACCCCTCTTTGCGGATTGTATGAGGGTATTAATGGCTCCGAAAATGAAATCAAGCTCCCCTTGTTCGGTTCATTAGGGAAGACTTCGGCTCTTCGAGTTCGGTAAGAGTGCTTGGAATAGCACGAGGGTGGTTGCGTTGATGAGATATCGGGCCACGTTGGTTGAGTGATTCGGCAAAGAGTAGCGATTGGCGGCGGAGGAAAGACTGTGGGTGGAAAATTGATTCAGAGCTCTAGTAATTGCTCTATTTTTACCCTTGCCATATTTTAGCGCATTAATTCACTCTCTGCGTGAAGCTACATTTTGTAATAGGTACAATATAACGAGGGAAATTTTAAAATCTAATTTCTCTCCTCTCTTTCAGCGAAAAACTGTAGAATGGAAAAGGCAATAAATTAGCAACCTATGAGAATGTACATTTGGTTTCTCCGAAAGTGGGATCATCAGTCTAAAATAGAGGATATATACTAATTGTTACTGTTTTCACATTGTCTCTCTCTACTGTTTGTTACTTGGACGAGTTCTGTTGCATGAATTACATAGGCTACACTGTGTGTTACCTAACAAGTTTAGAGCCTTGAAACAACAATAAGAAAAATGAGACCTCAGATAGAGGGTTAATGAAGTAATAGCTACTATCTATTCTGAGCGTAAACTAAATTGGATGATTTTTTACGGATAAATTGATTGCTAGCATCATTCGATGGTTTGTCATTTTTTTGGTTTTTCTTAACAAGAGACAGAGATAAAACGTATGCACTTTCTTGTTCACTTCGCGAGACGATCAATGAAATTTAGTGCAATTTTTAACGATGAAGCGAAGACGAATATTTAACGATAATTTTTAACGTCCTCTGCATCAGTATGAGTAAAAGATTAACTAATTATACACTGTATCTCATACAATTAATTTATTATAAGCATTAAATCAGCAGGCGCATGACTAATTGTATAACACCTAAAAATACTCAAAATAAACAAATTATGTTAATTCTTTTGGAGTAATCACTTTAACGACCACAAGTTCAATTAACGTATTTAAAGCTTCATGGCAGGTGACATCTCATTTATACTGAACTTTTCCTTAATGACATCCAGATTTAATTATAATATTAATTTACCATTAACTCCTTACTTGCTTCCGTTACACCTTGAGAATGATATCAAGCGTTTCAGCCTTCATCCACGACAAAAATCTGTAATGATCAACTCCATGGAAGAATTTTTCTGCTATGAGCTGCCGTTGAAAACAGCGTTGATAGTAAATATTCGTTAAATTTACCCTTCCACCGAAGGTAAATAGCTTAAAAATATTTTTTTAAAGTTTTTGATACCAAAAAATTATAAAAACCGTTAATAAGACTATATATCATCACATATGCTCCAGAAAATTGACCTGACATCAGCATAAGTCTTATCTCTCTTCATCTCGTTCATATAAACTTCCCCGCTCGCCCAGCATTCATCCCTCTAACACGAACTTATGCTACCCTTAGCCCCTCATCACCTCTTCCAGCAACCAATTATGCCCTGCTCTAACGTAATCTTGAGTTTCCAAAAAAGTCTTTTAAAGCCAGAGTAAGATGTAATGAAGCTTAAATATACTACCAAATACATCATATTGAATGGAAACTTTTTTGTGCTGAGCTCCTTTCAAGGATTAGAAGAAAGTGAACCAAAGGTGAACCGGACGTTGAAAAGAAAACAATTAAGCGCAAGGATCCAATGGTCCGGAGATATTTCTGGAAAGTAGAGCATTTTTTCGCAAGTTTGGAGGGAGGAGAAAATAATTCTCGAGAGCGGGCAACATTCATGTGAGATGAAATGATGCGGGGCACTCAATGTGTGTACTGGAGAGATTTTCTCGGGAGGCGGAAATCTAGAAGGAACATTGGGCTAGATTGGAATCTAAGAACGTAAGTCTGCATATAAAATAAAACAATATAGAACAAAGGAAGAAGAGTCATCATCGGGCATGCAGAGAAGAGAAAACTTCAGAGCGCTTACATAGGAAGCTGCAGGCTGATTTAAAGGGATTTAACCTTGAAATTAACCTTGAAACCCCGACTTACAAACTACTGAAGTCAATAATTACCTTGGAAGTGCTATATAAGGATACACAAAGCAATAAATGTAATAAAAATCAATACAAGTACGGCAAACTGTCATACGTTGTTTTTAAAGAAGTTTTCAATATTTTGCTGAGTGATTAGCCATGATTTCACAGAACACAGAAATTTTCAGGAATTACTCTCCATTTTTATATTTTCTGGCAAAAAATTAATAACTTAGGCCCCATGTACAGGAATGATCTTTCAAAAATGGTTAAATTTGGTTTACATAAATATACATAAAATTGTCTTCTCATATCATACGAGTACCTTTCTGGAGTAGACAATGGTGAATAACCACTTCGAACATAGAAAGATCTTAAAACTTTGTAAACATACAAGTGTCCAATTGACAACACTTTTAAACATAAAAAGAAGGAAAAAGAGCATTCATATCTCTTTTTAAACACAATTACTCGGACAATTCGTTTTTCAACTGGCGCTACATGCTTATATATGTTCTAATATGCGCCATCGGCAGAAACGCAAGGTTTGACGCGGTAGAGAACTCGAATGACCTTCCCTACCAATTAATTGTTTTGGCTTCCTAGTCCGTCGTTGCGACGCCGGGCTTCTTTTGATCAAGTGTTAATCTGCATCGGTCAAGTCCAGGCCGGATATGGAATCCAATGACTTCTTTCCTGTAACAACGTATGTGATCTGATAACTTCGAGCACTAATGAAAAAGATTTCTATTCACTTCCTCCCATCTCCACATACTATCTTTCATCGAATAAAAGAAGTCCCAACTTATTTCAAATTCTATTGTGTTGGAGTGACATACTTCTTAAAAGATGCAGAAATGTAAGACTATGTTACTATTTAATAGCTGTTAAATGACTATGTTCAAGTGACAAAAAATAAAGCTTGCATTCTTGTCTTTTTTGTCTCAGCTAAGGGCGCTTCTTCTACTTAGTATAATAAACCTTATGAATGTTCAAAAGGGTAAAGACAGTGGTCGTGTAGTTTTGATAATACCACAACATTGCCGCCGGTACGTGGCAATAGATTCAAAACTCGTGAGATTAGCTTTTCGGTGGACGAATGACGGATAGTTCAAAAGAGGCTACTAGTATCACCATTCTTTCCTTTGGAGTTGATGTCAAGAAAAAGATTTTTATTCTCACTGCTCATTAACTCATTTCTCATCGGTAACACGAATTCTGATGATAATTTAGATGGTTTTTTATTCTCATATGAATTGATCAGCCAAATTTTCTTTCTCTAAATATTTCTTTTTTACCATTAATCTTTCTTAGGAGAAAGAATGAACTGAACTAACCCTTAGTAAGGGTTTAAGGGTGCTCGAAAAGTCTAGAAGTTCCCTTAGAATGGTTGGTATTCAAAGCAATGATTTATAATCGTATCGAGTTAAAAAAATAACTCAAAACAGATAAGACAGCCGAAATATGTGCTATAAACTGCCACGGGCTTCAAACTCTAGTCATAAGATGCAATTAAAATTCAAATGTGTTTCAATGCAAATGAAAAAATTCTGATGTCGAGACACCTGGACCTGTACGGTCCCGAACACTAAGGTAAATAAATACAGAAATTTGACCCATTTTCCCCACCGTTTGTCACATACACCCTGCACAATTCTTCCCCAGTTCCCTAATCAAAACTCTATTCACCAGAAACTTATGTAGTATCCTGCATAGTGGCAGCCACACATTGTGGCAGTTGCGCAGAAGCCCTTTCAGTTGAACTGTCCGTTCCCCATTAACTGGCTCCGCACGTGTGAGCAATGCAGCTTCGGCGTTCGGCTTTTGGAGTTTCTAAGGATGTAAACCTTTAATACCAAGCTGAGAATGCTTAATTTTTTATTTACACCGACCCTTTATCTCTATGTCTCTTAATCCATTTTTAGATGGGTTTCTCCGATGGTTTGCAAAAATTCGGCGCATTTTTTATTCATCATTTTTGGACTAGTGTCGAACATTGTCATGAAACGACCTGCTGACACCATCCCGCCCTTTGAAGTCAAACGCAAACAATCGTGTTGGCAGCATTGCCTATCCAGTGCCATTCTCTCCCATATGGTCCTTAGTCTACCCTTCCAAATGAGCCTTTCTCACGATTGCGTTTTTCTCACGAACGCGATTGAGCCTTTCTCACGAAGCTTCGCGCAGGTGAGTGCCACTAAGTTTCTCAACCTCCATATCTTTTGCTATGAATACTTTCGCGGTTTTCTTTTTTTGTCGGTAATTTTCAGGTTCTCCCGCGTTGAACCATTTTTATGGACTTTTTGGACGACCGTTTCGCCGGCATTCCAGTCGGCTAATGAACAGGCAAATTTTCTGCTGCTATACATAGGGCTCTGGTCCATTAATTGTCCATTGGGATCAAGTCCAGAGTGCTGTGATTGGCTGATGAGTCGGAAAGTCTTGGATTGTTGAAAATCCGTTAAAAGTAGAGGAGAGCAGATAGCCATTCTCCCTGTTGAAGTTACTTGGAGTCTTAGCGATTTCGATCGCCTAAACCTATACATTTTATTCGCGTTGATCAAAATCTTTCTTCTTCTACTTTTTATTTATTTCCCTATCCTTCCTCTTCGTTTTCTCTCCGTCAAGGTCGACCCTTTCCTAAACGAAAGCTCCCTCGCTGGGGGATTAAAATGCCCTTCCATTAATTACATGGACTCTGCACGCAGTGTGGCTATTTTAAGTCAGCGAAAAACGAAGACAATAACGTAAATGAGAGAGAGAGGGAAACGAATGGAAGTGTAGGATTAAATGGCGCATTGTTAAGGAAGACCCCGTAAAACTGGGAGGGAGTGGAGGGATCGGGAAGATAGCTCCCTGGTTAGAGATGAAGAGAAGTGGGAGTCAGGAGTGGGTACGTGGCCTTCAGCGCTTGAATGGCGCGTGATAAAATGAGAGAATGAAAAAAGGGGGATGATGCACGACTAGGAAGTGGGTGTTTCATCGACATTTTCTGAGTTGTGCCCGGCGTCAGTCGTTCGAGAGAGGTGACATCGAGTGGTTTCTGGCCATATTCAATTAGCGGAACGACTAGACCAGTCGAAGCCTGAATAACTCCGTCGCTAAGAAAAATGTTTTCAAAAAGTTGAACAGAGAGCAATTCTACCGTCGGTAATTAATTCATCATTAGCGGCACCATTTTTCTCGACAGAATCCATGGTTCAGGGGTGTGGTCGTCCAGTTGAGAGACTCTCGTGCCAAATCTCGCCGCATTTTTTCTATGTGCTCTGTGCTCCAATCAGGATCTTCGAAACTGACATGGTCGTGTAACTCATGCCCAGATCAGCGATTCCAGTACACACGATTGGGGTACTCATGAAAAATTAAATTTTTATGGGTCGGTAATTTGGCGGTAACTTTTCTTGCCAACACTAATGGTGAGGAATGGGAGTGAAGCATTATTTCCATTGGTAGACTACTCTCAGTGCTTATGTTTAATAAGCCTTTTTATTACTAATAGCTCATTGTGCTTGAAACATCCCTCAAAATGTCGCTATTCAGATAAATTTATATCTGGTAGCATGCATGATTTTACAGTATTAGCAATTAAAATCAAGTGGAATATGTAAGCTCTACCTAGTATTACAAGCTTGCATATTTATTAGCCTAGCACTCTCCTAGTTTCTAATTCAGTCGCGCGTGTTGAAAGACAGGGTAAATTCTCGGAGCGGCGAGTATAATGAAGACAGGACGCAGGCATTTCGGGAAACTAGTATATTTAACAGAATATGGAGAAAGTGCCTGATCACACAAACCTCGTGTCAAAGCGGGCCAACGCCTGCAGTAGCGATATCGCAAGTAGAAGTATATATACATGAACAGGTACCAAATAGTACTTCACAATTAGACCCAAGGCGGACAAACACTTCAGCAAACGATCGGATAGGTATACTTCCGCTCGTTATTACACACGGAACTCTATTTAACTTAAAGAGCTCCTTCCAATACGCGCTCTTATTCTGGTAGTTTTTTATCATTGCCAAGGTACGAGGTTTGAGCTACAGCTGCTGCAGGTGTGGTATTACCCCGTTCCATTCACATGTTTAATGGAATTCCTTAGATGTTGACGTACTCCATAGCGGTTATCCAATATGACTCTATGACAGCAAATAGCAACAAGGCATCACGTAGTAACCACCAGCTACTCAAGCGGGTAGAACAATGGTAAGGTAGATGTATTAAGTTAGAATACCATCAATTTCTGTCGCAGATGAGGCATAGCCACTCGTTTTTCCATTCATATACCGCAGTTATTCCCGAATTATGGCCCGTAAAAGATGGCCTTACTTTAATGGTATCCATCGAGAAAAGGTCATACAAGTTACTCATTTCAAGTAAATGTGTTGAAGAAAATGTTAGGAAGCTATTCCCAATTTTCCGTCACCACTTTTGCGTCTATTAAGTTCGCTTTCACCACTTGCTATTCGTTATGCCTTAATCACTTTACCCTCGGCAGAGTAAGATATACCTATTGCACATGAGGACATGAAAATTGCCAACTGTGATAACCCTTTTGATGCTCTATCCACGTTCACTTTACAAATTTCGGCCACTTCACCTCTAGCCCTCGTTTGTGACTCACCAATCAATTTACCTTATGCCTAGATCATCGTTCTCTTAAGTTTATGTCAAACTTAGAATGAAGAAGCCAAGTAGAAACCAACCAGCTCAGATGAGGTCACTCGCATATTGCTCATTGCGGTGTTAATGAAGGCAAAGTAATTTAATCAACTTGTTTTTTCTTTTTTGTTAATAGATTTAATTTATAGTAACTTTCACTGCACTGACTAAATTTGTATATACAAACAGGAAACACGAATTTCTCGTGAAAAGAACTAGAAATTCTTAGACACATTTATCAAGAAGCTAAGTTTCATGGAATAGAAATAATAAGATTTTTTTATTCATCCTACATTGACAGCATAATAAAAATGAAAAAAGAATTTTTAAGCATGCTTTTCTAAAAAAAATATTGAAAAATCTAAAAAAAATAAATATCATTAAAACGTACTAAAAAAGAAAAAAATTATATTTTATCAAGTGAATGAAAATGTTGCCTAGTACTGGAAATAATTACATTCAATTCAAAGAAATTAGCCACACCCATAATAAGACCACAACAAAGAGCGTGGGGCACTCTTTCATATTCGATATCAACTTAAATTCATTAAATATGAAGATTTTGGTATTTAACGGAAGAGAGCTTCAATATAAAATTTCTAGAAAATCTTGAAAAAATATGAAATTAATTTAAGGTGCAAAATATAAATGAGGTCGCGCCCCAAGCTTTTTGTTGCGATCTTATCATTGTGTGGCTAATCCTTGAATTGAATTAAATTACTGCCAGTACTAGGATAAATTTTCATTCACTTCAAAAAATATATTTTTTTAGTATGATGTTAAGATATTTTTTTTACTTTTTAGTCCTAATTAATAAAATGTTTAAAAAACAGCAAGTTGTTTTATTAAAATGTTCTTAACTAGGACTAAAAAAAATAGGACTGTTTACTAAAAAAAATCGCCAGGTTGTGGACTCTATGCCACGACTCTGATAGACCCACGGGACGAGAGTTGGATGCTTTACCATTATTCTCTGTTAATAATTATGAGCGAATAATGTGGTCAGTATGCAGGGTAAAATTAAGTGGTAACCATAGACCCATGGATCCTTGGAAAAGCGAGTTAAAGAAAAGCATGTAATAATAACAGCTTTTAGATTCCTCATCATCTTGAGGTGAACGCCAATAATCATCACGGTCTTACGCTTCACGCTCAATAATCTTCAACCAACTTAGAACATCTCGGTTCTTAAATGTTGAACAGGTGAGCGACAGGATACTCACCGTAGAAATAAAAGACCACCCGACGACTTTCATAATCACCCAGGTATAAATTCATACGAGTGACCACCAGGACGAAGAGAAGCACATGGTATTTCAGTACCCAGAAGAGATAATTAGAGAAGTTCCTCACAAGAAAAATTTGATAGTGGTGGGCAACTAAAATGCTATGGTAACGGAAGGGAGGGATGGATATGAAGTCGGAAGGTATGGCTTGTGAACGAGAAATGAGCGTGGAGATAAGGTATCAGAATTTTGGCGTAGAAATAAATTGTAATTTCCTACATATGAATATAAAATCTCATTTGCATTTACACACGGAAAATACGGAAGAACACAGGGAAATATTTAACTGGTCACATCACGGTGAGACTGAGGTTTAAGAACAGAGTCAAATCTCACCAAGCTCCAGGGGTCGATTAAGACCAAGATTATAACCTTGTCTTAGTGAAATATACCATTAGATTTAAAAGACTATGTAAAAATGGGAGGATATAGGGGTGGAATATGGAAGGATTGAAAGAAACTAAAAGGAGATAATGGAGAGGAATATTCATGAATAAAATATTAGGTCAACAATCGAAAAAAATGGGAACGCACTAAAATATGCATCACAATATCGGTAGAGATAACGAGAGGATTATCAGAAACGAGTAGTATGAAGAAGAGACGAGTTACAGAATTAATGATTGCCCACACAGTACAGAGTTAATCATATGCGCATTATTCGAATGAAATGCAAATTTTACTCTAAATTTACATTAAGACATCCACAGAAAACATCCCGTATTGTCCTGACCGTCTTCTTCAGCTAACTTTCGGTCAAAAGACTATGCTGGTGAAAGTGATTGATCCGACCCTTATAGTATCCTTGTCGTCTTCCTTGTTGGTGGGAGGAGAGTGATTGATAATGGCCTGGAAGGGATCGGAGGCTTATAGGGTATTTGGTGCCATGGAGAAAGGTATAGTGGAGGGTTGATTCTGATACTGGGCCTGCAAGGGAAGAATAGGAGTCCCTGACGTTATCAACTAGTGGATTGTGGATGACATACAGGGCGGTAGAGAGCAAAGAGAGGAGAAAGATGCGGGAATGATGAATGAGATGGAAAAGTGATATCATAGCTCAAAAAGAAAACCGCGCACCCTTAAAGGATAAAATAAAATTGCACGGAATGAAATAGAATTGAATAAAATAGACTCAAATACAATAATAGTAACTACGTGCACATGCCCTTTAGAGGAAAAAATATTAAAATAATTCGAAAATTATGATAAACCAAAGATTTGAAATTGTTCACGGATTTTTTTATTCAAAGGGTACAGCGCTCTGCATTTTAGATTACATTATGACAAAGAAGTAACTGGATGTCGAGGTCCAATGTCCAGGAAAGAAGAGCAAAGAAGAATTGCTTCTTGTGATGAATGTGATACCAATTTATATAGAAGACACAAAAAAACTTGGTATCTAATAAGAAGTCAAAAAGTGATAAGGTGGTGCAAGAAACGGAGTCAGATGAAAATCAGGGTTCAATATCACCAACACAGACATTTTACTTTATACAGACGATATTTTGAAGATATTAGCTGATCGTTATTAGAGTGTAATGGAGTCAAATGAAAATCAGGGTTCAATATCACCTGTCTTTGCTTTCAGTATCACCATACCTGACTCAAAGTCTTCAATATTGAATGAGGAGCCTTTTGCCAGCTTTAAAACTGAGGCAACGAGAAGAATATGTATCAGGTTTGCTCTACATGTCTCATTTCCGATTCGATCATGGAGCATTTAAATATTCCGAGCCATTTGGAAAATCAATATGTTAGATGGGTACCCACAGGCTAACCCTTTTAGACTGTTCACAGAATAGGTCAGCACTTATCCCAAAATCCACACCACTATATCAAAAAAGCCCTACTTAACCTACTCCATCCAAATGTATTCGGCCTTCATTTGAAATGTAACGAAATGCTCTGGTTTTTTAAACAATTTTATTTTTACTATTCAGCCAGAAAAAAACAAAATATCTCCTTACAGACGGACTGAACAACAACATGGAAGAAAAATGAGAACTTGTCAGCTTATATAGAGCAGGCAGTTTCTTGGATTACTTGAAGCAAATATGATAATAATGGTTCCATCGACCATAACTATTATGTGAGTGATAGTTATCTATTCAGTCTGCTGAAAATTTAAAATTTCCAACCAAGCAAATGTTTTTCATAAATCGGGGAGTGCAAAATTCAACATTTTTAAAATAAAAAGAAAGCCAGATCTTGAAAATTCAAAAATTCCATGCCCTTTAAGCTACAAATCGAAAGTACTTGCGATTATTAGATACTGTATAAAAAAATTACAAGAGCCAATCAGATCGATGATCAGAGATCTAGTAGAGAAGGTTTTCTCAATCACCTTGGGTAGATAAAGGAATCTGGATCGTCTAGGTCCAAGTACATACATCATCTTCCCAGGCTATTCTTGTCACCATCTAAACACTTAATGCGGACGCTGAGTGGAACGCTTTTAGGATAGCAATATTTCGCTATTCCGGTGCATTTTTCATTTTGATAGAAGAATAAAGGCTACGAAGTTATCTTCAAATGAATGACGGGTGACATGCCACCATAAATCATGACACTTGACACGATCCACGAATTTGATGCTCGAATCGGCTAATTCACGGTTTAAGGATAGTCTCACGCATGTACAT
This sequence comes from Ceriagrion tenellum, assembly GCA_963169105.1. Classification (NCBI taxonomy): domain Eukaryota; kingdom Metazoa; phylum Arthropoda; class Insecta; order Odonata; family Coenagrionidae; genus Ceriagrion; species Ceriagrion tenellum. Next base: position 80,873,328 of record OY720635.1, read on the forward strand.
AAATTTATTGTTCAGGGAATGAATACCCATGAAACATTGCACAAACGTAATAATACGCTACGTATCAACCAATACAAGATAAAAAGATTTTTAAACCATAAATATTATATATAGAACCGTATTTCAGGCATAACCATTCGTGCCAATTGAAATTCACTGGATAGATAAATATAAGCAGTAACACTGCACAACATAATAACGGAACTTTTATATAAGTATTACAACGATAGCAAGAAAGAGAGCATAAATCTGATTCTTGCAAATAAAAAAAACTCGTAGAAAAAAATATCAACCTTCTTGTAACTCTACCAGAAAATTAGTAATTCCTTTTAAACGTACATAGACAGATTAAACCAGAGATAAAATCGTTTCCAACGGTTTCATTTAAAATTAATTCAATAGTACTAAACTCTTTTTGTCATTTTACAAGGTAGTAACTTTTGAGAAATAACATTTTTGTTTCTTGAACCATATTATTTTTATGTAAAAGTAAAACCTTTGACCCTTAACCTCAAACTATTATATTCTCCATTCGTTTTACATAAACGTAAACAAAAAAGATAGAGAATCACATTCTCTAAGTCACAGTGTTGCATATAATGGACGATTTGTATCTCAGGACAAAGGTAGTATATCCTATTGAAACAGGGACTGATGACTTTTATAGAATCTTTAAATATTAATATCATGCTCTAAAAATTTCAGATTTTAACGTCAATTTTAATAAAATGTGGCTAAAAGGGTTATTCCAAATGCAGAGCATTAATTTTGGTAAAGGGATAAACTTTTTATCTTATTCAGGGGATCATTATTGCGACAAGGGTATTAATGTGAGGGAATTATTTTTTAATACCTGGAAGTAAATTGCATGGCTGCACGTCCTGATGGGATTTGGGAGAATAAAAAGAGACTTGATCTCTTTCATTTTTACAGGATTACAATGCGTAAACATAAAGGACCGACACATTTTCATTAAAAAATGCCAGCTTGTTAGGGGCAGAAGAGAGATAAGGATTACATCGTCATGGCAAGAGAAAGTTAGGGAGTTCATGAGAACAAACCTAATATATGCTCTTCACTCATTGTGATACAAGTTCAAGAGTAAAGTATGGTTCAATATGCGATTTAAAGAGTATCATTTTCTCCCTGAAATATCATTCAACGCCTGAAATCTATTAACTTAACTTCAGAAATATCGTGGGGAATACACGCACAATACATATGCAGCACACCTTTGAAGAAGCTAGAATTGGTCAAGCGTATAATAGGGTGGTCTTCGGATGAAATTGAGGTGCTACTTCACTCTGGTTAAGCCGCTACTTGAGAACGCAATGATAATTTGGGAACCTGGTCAATAAGTTTTAACATAAAAATAAACTACAAAGGAAAGCTACGCGCTTCGTTAAATACTGCCACGGTTGAAAATATAGTGGTTCACAGTTTTCACAGGGATTAGATAGGGAGCCGTTGGACATTCGGATGCTACACTCTGGGGTAAGTTTGCTTGAAAAATTCTGGACAGCTTTGCTTTAGAGTGACACAGAGAATATCATATTGACGCAGCACCACATCTCCATATCCGACGGAAGTGATTAAGTACAAGAAATACATTTCCGATACATGCATACACATCCGATACACATACAGATAGGTACCAAAATTGTGACCTCAGTAAAAACTGAGATCCAATCTAAACACTCTTCATCATCATTGGTCGTACAATCCTAAGATTGGTTGACTGCACCCCTCCACCCTTCCTTATCTAATGCTAGTTCCCTTACCTCCTGTTACCTCTTCCTATGTACTTTCCTCTTTATTTGGTCAATAAACTTATTCCTGGGTCTTCCTCTGGGGACATTTTCCTCTATTTTACCTTCAATTATGTTCTTCACAAATCCATTGTATCTTAGGGTGTGTTCAATACATCTCGTTCTTCTTTTCTGCATGGTGTTCCATATAGTCCTTTCCTCTTCTACTCTTCTGTACACTTCGTCATTCTTTATTTTGTCCGTCCATTTAATCTTCAGCAGCCTCCTCCAGCACCCGGTTTCAAAATCTTCTAGTCTATTCTGGGCAGCTTTTCCAATGGTCCATGCTTCCGATCCATAGGGCTACGCTACGCCACATGAAGGTTTTCACATACTGTTTCCCTTTTGTTTCCATTTCATTACCGTTTGCAGTCCTATCTTCTTTGAACACAGCAGTTGTCTTTTTCCCATTAACGCCTTCTTAGCTTGAACTATTCTTTTCTTGATATCCGTTGTGCATCTTCCGTCCCACATGATGATACTTCCAAGATAGGTGAAGGAATCCACTGGCTCTCATTTCTCTCCTCTCAGGGTGACTTCTACATTCGTCTTCTTTCTTCCGCATACTTGGATTTTTGTCTTCGTCTTACTTGCTTTCATTTTGTATTCTTAGAGAACTTGGTCCATGACGTTTAGTGGCCTTTCAAGATCCTCGCGATTTCCAACTATGACTGTGATATCATTGGCGAAGCGGAGCATGTTTATTTCTTGTCCGTTTATCTTTATTCCGCTCAGTCTAGTTTCTTGCGCTCCTCGTATGGCCTCCTCCAAGTACACGTTGAACAGAGCTGGTGAGAGCTTGCATCCTTGTATTACTCCTTTGTTAATTTTTGCTTCTATCTAGCTTCCGGTTCTCATTCGCATTGTGATGACTTGCTTCCTATATAGTTGATTGATAATTCTTGTCTTCGTAATCCATTCCGAGTTTTTCCTGCAGTCTGAGCATCTTATTCCACTTAACGTTGCCGAAGGCTTTCTCCAGATCCACGAATGCGAAAAACAATGGTTAATTCACATGTAATGTTTTCTCCACGATGACTCTCAGACCGAGTATGGCCACCCAGGCACCCCTGTTCTTCTAAATCCAAACTGGTTTTCCGAGAGGTTGTCTTCAATTTTCCTTTCCATTCTTCGGCCTATTATTCGTGTATTTTTGATGCATGTGTACTAGACTTACAGTTCGGCGCTCCTAATATCTCTCAGTACTTGTCGTCTTCGATATTGCAATCCTTACGCTCATTTGAAAGCCCTCTTGAAGTGTTCCGCTTTGGTAGCTATTTCTGATAATCTCGTACAGTCCTATTACGTATATCCTTATTATACGTATATACGTATTATCCTTGGCTTTACTTCCTAGCGCTTTGATGATTGATGTTGTCTTCTCCAGGTGCTTTGTTTTTCTTCTGCTGCTCTATCGAATTCAATCCTCAGTATGCAAGGGCCCCAATCTTCCTTGTCAATCTCGCTTTCGATATTCATTGTTTCCCTACAATGGCGTCGGCCCTTGGTAGAGTTCTTCGATGCATTGCTTCCATCTTTTCCCAATGTTTTCATCCTCTATCATCATATTCCGGCTCTACTTCTCGTTTTCCTATCTCCAAAGTGTTTCTTCACTTAGCTTGTATGCTGACTTGGTGTTCCCCTTCATGTTTTCCTTGACTTTCTCACAACAGCTTTCGATCCAATCCTCCCTACCGTTATTGCATTCTCCATTCACTTGGTTCCTCAGCTTCTTGTACAAGGTTGCATCTCCTTCGTTTCTGGGATTCTTGTATTTTCTTCTTTCTTCCCTTAGTTTGCTACTCTCCGTCGTTATCCATGGCTTCTTCCTGTTGGCTATCTTACTCAACAGTTGCTCCTCTGCTACTTCTGCGATTGTCCTCTTCAGCTCATCCTATTTTTCTTCGATGCCCATTTCACCCTCATTCTCTAGTTTCCTGTCGACGGATGCGGTGAATCTCTCTCTATTTCCTTCTTCGGCCAGTATTTTTGTGTTCCATCTTGGTTCACGTTTTACCCTCTTGATTTTCTTGTATCAAAGGAGGCTGTCCGTGGCTACTAGGCTGTGGTCACTGTTTACAATCGCACTGAGATAGCTCTTGCACTGCCTGACTTAGTTCATGTGTCTGACTCTGATAAGTATGTAGTCTATTTGGTATCCGGCAATATCATCTGGCGTCTTCCATATGTACCTCCTACGCGGATGGTGCTCCAAGAGAGTGTTAGCTACTTGCCATATTCTTCTCATTGCAGAACTCGACTAGCCTCTCTCCTTTGGCATTTCTTTTGCCCAGCCCGAAATATCCTACATAATTTCCTTCTAAACCCTTTCCTTCCGCTCCGTTCTAGTCTCCCATGACGATGAGGTAATCTTTTCCCTTCAATACCTCGATGATTTCTTCAATTTGCTCATACACTTCTTCTATTTCTTCTTCCGTACGGCTAGACGTGGGCATGTACACCTGCATGATCAATGTGTCCGTCGGCTCTCCTTCCAACTCCACCATCAGAATCCTTTCGCTCTACTGCCAGATTGTCTTCACTCTCACGCCCCATTCTTTCTTCAGTATGACGTCTCCACGTGCAATCCTGTGGTTGTCTTCTGAATATATCACACGTTATCCGTCGCTCCAGTAGTCGTCTGCCCTCGCCCACTTGACCCCGCTGACACCCAGTATATCTACCCCTAGCCTCTCCATTTCTATCTTCACGTTCTCCAGCCCCTAAAGATTCACATTCTTTGTCCCTACTGTCCTTACTGACTGATGTACCCCTCCCAGTAGTCCCCACCCGGAGATCCGATTACGGGACTATTTTACCTCCGGAATATTTTCCTGGGAGGAGTGCCATCACGTCATATACAGTTATTATGCAGGGCTGCATCTTCTAGGGAGACTAATGTGTTGGCTTCCCCGTTGCCTTTCTCTTCGCAGTACTTTGGCCGATTCCGTGAACTTCACCCTCGCCCGAAGCTGTGACTGTTCACGCCGATCTGATCTCCTTGCTCTGCACCATTAATGCCTTTTGCTAAGACTGCTGCATCTCAGTAGTAGGGTCAAATTTGTGTAGCGTGCAAAAGTTGGTCGGCAAGTTTGGAATTAATTTTTTTTATTTTTTCCCTCACTTGGTCTCAAACCTGCGACCCTCGTATAGGGATTTGCACACGCTACCACTGGTCTAAAGTGGACCCTAAACACTCTTATCAAGCATAAAATAGCAAATGCAAAGACTGAAATCTCAATCCTGTATTGAATTGAAAAAGATAAGTTCCCGGGAATAGTTCCCCATTTCACTTCCAAAGATCTTTCAAAGACTCCGCACCTTTACAAGGCTGATGTCCTAACATACCCCACCACACGCGTATAAGGATATTCCGGAAGGTGGTTAGTACATGTAGATAGTTGAAATATTCAATCTATTGCTGAAGAGACATAAATGTCAATTTCATCTAAGAAAGGGACAGGATTGGAATGGTACATTTCATTACAACTCACGAGAAATGGTTTTGAAGATATAAGGGATTTGGAGCCATTTAAAACCCCTTTCCGCATAAAAACTTGGAGTGGACCCTTTATTATTGTCGGAGGAAATCTCAATATCTTTCCATTCATCGCCCTCATTTCGGCTCAAATGAAATAAATCGGCTCACTCCATATCCACTTCTCTTTCTCGACAGCATTCAATTTACGATTTCTCCGATGGGACAATAAGGGCAGAACACGTCAGAAATGAAGACGCGAGGTAAAAGGCGAAGACTGGAATGTCAATCCCGCGCTGGAGTGGGAAAGAAAAGTTCCCTGTTATCCGATCAAGGAAGCCCTTCTCAATATATTCTCTTTTATAGACGTAAGAAAATTAATTTGAATATGAGCCTTCGAGTGGAAACCAAGGAGAATGAAATGATGGTCGATATCGGAGCTATGCTATACATTTTCGGTCGCTCTCCTTTAAAGATTAACATTTGAATTTTATATTATTTTCTCCTTCATTTGATTCACTGCTGAAATTGTAAAATCTTGAGGAACCTAAGAATGTTCGCCAATGTGACTCAGTAGTGTACCCGCGTACATACCTCACTTAATTGAAAAGGAGTACCTAAGCTGCGAGCTCTGTAGGTGCGAATTCTCCTATTTCATTTTCATTCTTATTTATTTGACGGAGCAATGGTGGGTGAGTCTAATATTCATAATTTTGGTAAGTGAAAGAATGAGCCTGCAAAGACTTACTGTGTTTCCCTACACTTAGGTGTATTTGTATTTGAGAGAATTTTTAAAAGATATTTTGAATTTTCTCACAAATCCCACCTTTTTACCACGTTGTTATTGACTCTCTGTCTTGTCTGTCTATTTGTCTGCCTGTTCGGTTCAAAATTTGTTATCGATTTTAAAATTACTTCCCGATGAGCTAGAGACTGGAAACTTTAAACATAGCTCAGAACTGGATGACAATACAATACTAATATATAACATAAATATACTATTCAATGATATTAATAATAGTAAGAATCAATAACTATAATAAATATTAAGGAGTGTAGGTAGTAGCTGTCGAAGAGAAATCTGACACAACAGTTCATTTCATTTGCAGTTCAACAAAATTGTTAGTGACTCAGGTGAACTAATCGTGCATTAGTTCTCTATTGCATGCGCCCCACGTTTTTCTATTCAAATCTTACAAGTATTTCCAAAGCCATTAAAATTTTCAATCACAAATTCTAAGGACAATCTGCATGAGGTTAAGAATCTGTATGGGGTTATAAATCTGTATGGGACTAGGAGAAATTATTTTATACTTTTTATTCCGTTTTAAAAACGTGGTTTAAAATATTTTATTTAAGTAATTATTTATTTTAAACTGCTTCCCTGATACTACGATTTGTTTGGTTTGTTGAGGTAGCGCTTACTAGTACACCATTAAACCTATTGTGGTGTTAAAAAAAGAATTATCAGAACGGTTACCTTCGAAAATAGATTTCATCACACACACTTTTCCGCGCTTTACAAGTTCTACCCATAAGGTATTTTTATGTATTTAAAGTGATAAAAAAGCTTTTGCGAAGAGGGCACTTAAAATGGCACATTGCCCTGGCATCATAAACGGAATAATCGCTTTTAATTTGATGTTCTACTACCTAGGCTACATTTGAATTTATTTCAGAGAAATTTTAATAATTTTGCTCCGAAAATCACTAACCTACTTCCAATGGCAATTAAATGGAAAACATAGTTAATTCTAATTTAAAGCAAGGTACAAGATGGTTCCACATGATGATAAGGAGATATTACTTGAAAGTGTCCAGTAACTGGTTTGCTTGAAAGGACATTATTAATATTTATGTAAATTGGGTATAGTATCATTTAACACTGAAATATTTTGTTATGTTAGGTCAAGTTACTCCGAGTCATGTTACCTGATTATGGCATGATTTAATGAAATCTAGGTCGTGTTACTTCAACTTTTGTTATGTTCCTTTGGACGAAGTTCTTGGATACCCTCACACAGGTTTAAAATCTTCGGGGTAACCAAAAGCTTCCCGATTGTTTGTTAAAAACATTTTTCGCTAAAAAACTCCTAGCCCAAAAAGTGTGAAACTCTCAGGTAAATTTACCCGAGAATGTATGCAACTGTAAGAGCAACACCGCTTTTACTACTGCACAGAAGTAGCAAATTTTTGCGTCAGCCACCTCCGTGAAGTGTAACGAAAAGTAATGCAAGGATAGTAGTTATAAGGTGAGCTAAGAAGTGGAGATGAGAAGATAGCCCCAGGTAGGCTACGCTATCAATATAACCATTTTTAACAAAGAGGATGGGAAAGTGAAAGCAGTACACGGTAATGTTTACGATGCACACAAACGTGGATCAAAATGCGATGAAATCGTTTCCAGCTCATTGGAGTAGTCCGTCTAAAGCGGAGATAGTTTGCTGGGAATGGACCATTCCACTTGAAAGGGAATTCTGCGTTTACTTTGTCATTTAGTTCCCTACTATAATATATACGTACTTCTTGATTAAATCGTTTCCAGCTCATTAGAGTAGTCCGTCCAAAGCGGAGATAGTTTTCTAGGAGTGGAAAATTACACTTGAAAGGGAATTCTGCGTTTACTTTGACATTTAGTTCCCTACTACAATATATACGTACTTCTTTATTTTCAACGTCAATTTCCTCTTTCTTTCTTATTAAAGTGTTTATTTTGTCGTTAACATCACTGACAGGAGTTGTTACTGCAAGGCAAGGGTCGCCGGAGGGTCACCAAAAAGTTCCTTCTAAGATTCATCACTGAGCTATCAGTGGATAACGTTGAGGCAAGAAATCCGGAATGCGGCTGCAGGTAGAAAATATAATTGCTGGTCTTAAATTTGCAAAAGCTTATGTCAATTTTGCATTGCATTATGCAGAAAATTGGAATGATATGAAGAAACATAAGGAGGGTCGATGCACAGGTGGATGAAGCTTCGAGATGGTTTTAGCAAGATAGTTCATTAATCATAACGGAGACCATATTTGAAGTTTATTTTTTGATTTCAGCAGCAGCATTTCAGCAGCTGTAGAAAGCATGAAGTAAAAATTGTAAATATTAAATATTAAAAATATTTAAAATAGCAGATGCAATTTGATGAAATTGCCATGAGAAAAATTAGGCCTGGACCGGGAATCGAACCGCAAGGGTCTAAAATCAGTTCCATTGTATCCACCAAAATTGCCATGAGATTTAGGAAGCCTTGTTAGCGTAGTGGTCTGCGCATTGGTCCGGTAAATAAAAGGTCTAACATTCAATTTCAGAAAATATCTACATAAGTCTTCAATTTGACTAATTTTACGCCTCCCTCACTACAGGTTTTTTAATGATTATACATAAATTACTGCGGTGGAATTCTGATTTACTTTCCAAAAAAGCTGGGGAAACATACAAACTACTCATTATTAGTTTTTTGACAAGGTCTAGGCGTTAAAAATTCCTCATTTTTAATACGGTCTCTCTGGAATATATACCTGTACAATTTTCCTTGTAAAAAGGCTGAAATATTTGGTCAACAATCTTGGAAAGTAGTTCAGCAAGGGACTAATATTTTGGTATTTTAGGAAGGGTGAGATTTTTTCCTTTAAAATGAGACCAAATTCATTGAATTCTAGGTGAAATGATATTTCGCTCGAACTACCTTAAAAATCTACGAGACAAACAGGCTGAACATTCATCAGCACTACTCTTCGGCGCGGGTATCACTTAATAGGGAAAAAGTTATAAAAAAAGAAAGAATAGAATAATTGAGGAGAAGTTATTTGATCGTAATGAAATATTTTCGTGAGAGAATATTCCAGCCAAAAAAATCGTCGGTATACAAATTGCGGGAGCCAATTTGGTCACGCTTGTAATTTCTGGAATCAGTCATTGTAGCGAATGCTTGAAAGAGTAAATGACATTTCCTCGCTTGAATAGTAATCGATTGACAGCAACTATGTCTGAGGTTTTACTCAAATCAGTGACCGAGGTTATTTGGCTGCTTCCAAAATAGTACACCAGGTAGTTGTAAAAAGTTCTATTAATTGAAGAGCCCATTTTAGTCCATTTAATTGAAGCTAACTGTTAATTTTTCCTAAAATGTCAACATTTGGAACAAAAAATGGCTTCATTAGTCATCCACATGTATTTTCCTACTCCATAATTATTTGTAGAAGTGCTTAAAAATGAGGGAAAATAAACAATAAGTTTAATATGGCTATTATTTTTTATAATTCTACCAATAGTGTTGATATTAATCGCATCCTCGCAATATTGCTACTATACATTTCATAGACCTGCATTTATTAACTATGGATTAGGGGTGTATTAATTTTGGCAGTAATAAAATTATTTGTGACACCTCTTTGAAAATGAAGTATCTACAGTTTTTCACGTTTTCATCCCTCATTGTTCTTCCGATATCAAATGCGCCATACACCGCGCCATATATGAAGCCATAATCGACTGTGGGTACATTAGTTCTGGTAAATATCAGATAACTTGTTCCAGCAATATGGGAATAAACTGAGTTTATGTCAATTTCTAGCATCTACACCTCCTTCCATTGGACGGATGCTAAAGTCTCTCTTTTGGATACGTCGATTTCATAACTCAATAGCAATTTTAATGAATGCACCAGACCAATCACACCAGGGACGATGAGCAAGATGAGTTTAACCTCATTAACAAAAAGGGATATAAAAGTCTTTGAAATTTCAGTCCAATCATGGTCACTGTTCCACCCGAATAAAAACTTTTTGCTCGCTAGGCTCATAATGGAAATGCTTATAAAATTCTTGATTTGTGGTCCAGAAACAAATGATTTCTGGGATGGTTACGATGTCAATTCACAAATCAATACATGAATACGATAATGAAATGTCGTACCTGTTCCCCGTTTAATAATGTTGTGATTGAGGACAAAATAGGGAATTGCCGCAAAAAACATTATCATTAATACCATGTACACCATTGGTTATCCAATTAAAACAGGGTTAAGTACGAAAGCTCCAATTAAATTATATTACACTAAGGCAACTCGTGAAACACGTTATTAAATAATAAGCGCAGAAAAAATCTACTCAAACTGGCACTCCCCCAGATTGCCGTTTTTTTTACACATAACGGTATTTTTTCCGATCAACAATATTCCCTCATGACGCATTCAAAAATTCAAGAATAGGATGCAGTATCTTCAATTATAATTTAAATCACCGAAGTCCGGTGAATTTTTCTCACCACGGTCCTCTTTGGTAGGCATACCATCACCATCCACTGAATCATGTCACAGAATCCCAAGCAACAGTATCGCTTACCTCTTCATTTGCACTTTCGCCTGTGCATCATTTACACAATTAACTTATACAATGAAATTTCCATGAGAAAGAAATCGGCCTGGCGCGGGAATCGTACCTCAGACCTTTGGCTCTCCGCGCGATTTTTTCTCGGGGCAATTTCATTGTATTTCAGCGCCGTACTCGCGGCAGGCCCGATTACTTTGTGTACTATTACCCCATACACGCAAGTAATCGTTGTCGTCCATTAATGTCTTCTTATTCGATAAAAAAATTATAGCGTAAAAACTTCTACAGTGAGACAAATTATATTATTGGACCAGGGCTCAATAGATGAAAATCACAAATTGTCTTCCGGTTTACTTAACCTCTAAATAAAACCATTATTCATAAATAAAACACTAGTCAGGAATTCCAAATGGAAGTCTATATTTTTTCTTTCTCAAAAGAGGAAAATCACCAATTGTCTTCCGGTATACTTGACCTCTAAATAAAACCATACTCCATAAATATAATATTAATCAGGAATACCAATACGAAGTATATATTTTTCAGGTATGACAAACACGATTTCTCCCGATTTATTAATGCCTATTCAGAAGTATTTTGTATACTTAATAGCTACATTGGTATATTCAAAGAAATTAATATTTATTTGTTTCTTATACGCTCAATAAAATAAAGACAGCAGTGTTTTCCGGTGCAAATAAGAGCTCGTTTTGAGCATATACACGATAAAACCAATAAAACAAACACACTCGATCATTAATAATATTCCAAGGTAATGTCACTAAGGAAAGAAGGTCAATATGTCAAACCCCAGATAACAAAAGAGAAGTAATGAGCAATTAGTAACGTGATGGAAACCGACTCTCCTCTTAATTGCATACAATAAAATAGAAAAATTGAATAGTTGCCGGCAACTACGTGTCTACCGAATGACATTTGTGCCCTATAAAGAAAAATGTGAAGAGTTTGAAGCTCCCTCTCATGTTTTTTGCTAAAATAAAAACGCAGATATTTTTTGCATCCGTTAAACAGGTAATATAATCCTAAGGACAGAATTAAATGCATTATGATCTCATGAATTCCAAGAAAAATATAAATATTTGACTGGGATTCTTGTAATTCCCAGCGCAGCTGTAAGAATAAAAACGTAACTTGATAAGGAAAAAATAAACAAAATTCAGCCACTGCAGTAGCAAAGTAGTGTCACACCACGATTTAATGACAAAACAGTAATATAGCAGACCTCTGTCGAGCTTTCAACGAAACCGCAGTCCGATGAGGCCCTAGAACGTATCTTGATCAATCTATTGCTTAGTCATAGTGATTAACATACGTGTGAATGATGGTTGCGTTGCTTTTGACGCCAACTGGAAGAGATGACATAGATAGAAGATCCCGTAGTCAGGAGGCAGCCATGCACTGGACTCCTTAATTTTCATTTGGATTTTTAAAGCATGCAACACTCTACTAAAGCATGAAAGGATTACAATCCCTACCTCCATCATGTGCAGTAAGCTGCCGAAGAACCATTTCGGGACAAGGAGGATGGAATGTGATACGGGCAGCACTATTAAACATTTGACGGCATTCGCGATCAACGCGTTGACCTGGAAGCACAAGGGTGAGGTCGCTACCACCCCCACCAACCCCGGCGTCATGCCACCCCCTCCTGAGCTCTCCCCGGCCCTCATCACTCCTCCATCCACCCACGTTGGCCCTCACCGCTGCCAGCAGCTCGAACCTATAAAACAAAATAAAGAAGGCCAAGCCGATTAGGGGATTGGGATCGGATGGCCTCCGGTAGATAACGATCGCTTTCTACATATGTACTGGGATTCGAGATAGTATAGGGGGGCCTCCTATTACCACTTTCTTCCGTAATTTTTTCCAATAGTCGGTCGTGCATATTATTGAATATCCATTAGAAAAAAAGGACTTGATCAGCAGGAGACGAAAGAGATCGGCAATAGGCATGGATGGCGCCAGAAAATACTGGGCAATGCAAGCTAGATGAAAGAGATCCCAAAGAAAGATGTCTTGAGATTGTTACATGTTAAAACCATGACTTGCGATATATCGTGTACTTTTAAATTGAAAACCATTGTACAATTATTATTGATTCGGTAGAATAGGTTTCAAAATAGCATAATTTGGCTGCTAAAAATTGAATGGTCTATAATTTTTCCTCACGATTTGGATTATTTATGACGTATTCCTAAACCAAAAATGTACACTTTCACTATTCAATAATGGAAGGGTAGATGAGGACTATTGAGAGTAGGGATGTGCCCACGCTTTGACCAGAATTGGTCCGAGTTGACCTTCCATCGGTCCGGTGACCCCCGACTCAAAAACGTACTCCGGCAGACCGCACGGCGTCTACCCGGAAAGGGAGCCAGGGAGACACCTAATCCCAAATTTTTATGCAAATCTTTTGGCTCTTCCGGTTCTCATAGATGTGCGGTAGGTTTTCGCGAAAGCGAAACCTCTTCCTCCTCTTAAACCTCTTCTCAGTTGTTCGGGTAACCAAACTAATACGAGCACATCGGGGAGGCGGAGGCCCAATTGAGGTCCTCTTGACCTCAATCCGCCTCACTGGTGTCGGCCTCGAAGGGGTTGAGGCTCGCATACTATCCCTTCCCATCCCTTTCCCTTTTTCCCAATACTACCCACGCTCGGATATAAGCGAAAGCTTCCTGCCGAGCCGGACGTAGTTACCCAGCGGGTGTAGATACCCGAATCCGCTACTCAATAGTGGTTATCCCCCAATATTCAAAATATTAGGTACCGCTCAAAGCTTACAAAGAAACTTTGAGTTTTTGGACTATGGTAGGTGTAGACTAAGACTTCTAAAACTAAGAAAGAAAATTACGGAAAGCAAATGCTCTGATGTTAACGAAGACAAAAACGAAAAATTTACTTGATAGATTGATATTTATTTGTATCTTTCTTAAGAGATAATCACTCCCAAATTAACGGCCCATATCAGAAATACCTTGAATTCTGAAATGAAATAATGTTAATTTTATATATTCGTCAACTACGGTCCTATCGCTACAACTTAAAAATCATTCTCAAAATGTTTATTGTTTCGTTAAAGTAGGTTTCTCGCTGCATAATTTTACTGCTTTTAAAACAGCAATAGTGCTTCAAAACAGGTTCACACTTTTCACAAATTTTTCAGATTTAACGATATTACAAACTAAATTCCCAAGCCATAGGTCAATTCCATTCTATTTGGACCAAAAATCTTAATTTATCTTACGTAGTTTATAATCTTGTATTAAAATTAAAGAAAAATATGGAAAAGTAAGTGTTCCTTCCAGAGGGCGTGTACATTACCGCCAGAAATCGCGTGTACACCAGAAAGTTTGCATATTTACTATACTTTTGAATATATGGCATCGATCGAAATCAGCCGTAATAAAATCTCTACCGCGGAGAAGAGCAACATTTTTCCAAGAAAAAAAAGAATTTACTTCAACATAAAACATTTACTTTAAAAACTTCATGCATGCTTATGAGACCCAGAGGCGCGGTTATAATTAAAATTATGTAGTAGATTGACACATTAACCGCCAGAATATCAGGTAATCCATCCTTTGCCTCTTTGTATAACCCAACCTTATCCCATCAAAAGGGGAAGACAAAGAGAAGGAATGAAGAGGCATGGAGAAGGAAAATTCCAGGCCTTGGATCAATATACTTTTCTCCCCTCAAGCCTCCTCAAAGGAATTCCGTCCCTTCCGAGAAAGCGTGCTGGAAGTAGTTTGACCTCTTCCTTATAAAATTACGGTCTTAAGTAAACCTAGAGCGAATCGGCAATCTCTTCAGGTTACATCAGTTGGCCCCGTGACTCATCTATTTAACCCTGACTAAAGCATTGACCTAGGTGTCCTAGCAGCGATTGGCCATTAAAGCAAAGGCAAACCTCGACTTAAATTGAAGTGTCTAAAATGATTAAATGCCGTAAAAAGTCAGGTCTGGACAGAGATTACTTGGTTAAGCGGAATAAACGTTACGACCTGAAAATAAATATTCTATTCACCATCCGAATTCAAAAATACTATCATTGAAAAATGATGGCATTCAAACGTACACTTTATTTACACTGTTGTGTATGCACATCTGTTATTCCAAATCTGCAATAGAAAGTAATGTAAATTACAAAATAATAAACTAAATTATACTTCAAAAGCGAAATTTTGCCTTTTAAACACAAAACATAGAGCGTCACTTAGCATCAAAAATAGAAATGGAAACGGTACACGTTAAACCCCTCTTAACGAACACTCCATTCAAGCGACCACCCCTCTAAACAACCATTTTTCAGCGGAAACGTAAGTGGTGGCTTCATTCAAGTTTCACTATGTATGTTTATCAAAACAATACGCATTGAAATTCCCCAGAAGAAACTAAATTATGAGGAAATCAACGCTCTCTGTATACATTTAACAAAACCGTCGCTTCAAGAGTTTTTCCATTTTTTGAAAATCAGCCGTCCATTCATTTGTATGATATGTACTACTAGAAACTGAAACCCGGTCAAACGACCATTTTTCAGCGGAACCATTGGTGGTTGTTTAATACAGGTTTCACCGTACATAATATCTTTCCCAATATTTTCAGTTGGCACGCTGGTTAAAAAAGAAGAGCAACTGAGATCTACGACGAATATTAATCTAATACATAAGAAAATAGGAAAAACACAGACGCGGCTATTTTTCTTAGAAAATACACTTCAATTACGATACAAAAAAAACGAGAATAAAGAATAGTGACTATAATGGACAAGATATGATAAACTTTTCAACCCGACTGAGTGTCCTTCCCACAGCACAACTTAACTGAGTATCACTCATGAAAAGTGTTGGGATAGACTACGCTGACAGAATTGGTGAACCAATGCACGGCGTTGGACAAGAGAAAGGTAGTTGTTAGCCATGTATATATAGTGTCACATGATCATTTGGGCCCCCCTTAAAAAGTTACAGAGGATTTACGATCGTAGTACCCGCTTCTTAAATAATATATTTAACCTTGATTGAAAAAACACAAGGTGAATTGTGCTTATTTTTCCTTAAATAACTGTTAACATTTCCAGGGATTAGCCAAACACACTATTAGGATTTTTCGAGCTTTGAAATTAAGCTAATAATTATTTTAGATTGGATCTGAACATTTTTTGGCTGAAAATCACTCAGCACGTGTCCTTTTTAAAGATCTTCACTCACTCTTACACAGAAGAGAAGTTAATATCAGTATAAACCATGTATTTCTTGCAAATCAAAATTTTTCCTACTCCAAGGATCATGTGATGAATTGTGAGCATGTTAATAATATTCTGATTTCATAACGTTAACCATTTTTATGCAGCGACAAGAGGAAAACATAAAGCACTATGTAGGTTATCCTTAAGGATGAGGAGAGCTCAGGGTGGATTTTTTTCTGCAGCCAGCCGCACGAGGGAGTCACAGAAACCGTTTCAAGTATTTTTCCGAGACGCCGTAAGGAAGGACAGATATGACCAATGAGAGAGAAGCGAAAGAAAACTTGGCCAAAAACTTGACTCGGAGAAAAATAAAAAATGGTCATAGTACCTTGGGAGTAAATTGTCGCTTAATGTACAAGAGAGGAAACGCCGAGCGAATTATGATTCGAATGACGATGGAGAAACTGAGTGAGGAGCAAAATTTACGGGTTCCAGACAAACATTTGTTATTATTTGAGTAAAAAATACAAATTTATGAAAATAATACTTAATTATGAGATCCTAAGACACAGGTAAAATGTAAACGAAGGAGTTTGATTCATTTAGGATAATGGTATTATATTATAGAGTTTAATTATCAATTCACATTTCTGGAATTTGCAATACCTAATACAACATTATGATCAGTAATCGGAGCCAGGAGAGGAATAAAATTAATGAAACCTGTAATATTTCAGGTACCATGTAACCTTCTCCTTGGAACAAAAGGATTTCTCCTACGCATTCACAACTGCACTTTTTGAAGCAAGAATATTGGAACAAGTTCCGTTGAGCTTACAAATTGAATGTTGAACCACCAACATACAAATCTTTCACTATATAATGAGCATGAAAAATATATTTGTTAGCTATATAGCTCAGAATCCGGACGTTCCATTCGAAGAAGAGAATGCTTGAATAAAATGAAAAGCCAAATTTATTTTCGCTCCTACGGTTATGTTTGTCTTATTAAAGTTACTCACCGGTTCCGCTCAGTGAGACATGTTTTTTCCTTGATTTGAATATCCATTGTTTCTGCGACCTGCGATAACTCAATAAGAAAGAAGCATGGTTATTCAAAACGAAAATCAGAATTATAATTCATTTTTATAATTATACATATTTTCATTGGCCTGGGTATTCAAAACGACCATTGTATTAAACTTTGTTTCTCAGTACTTTATTTCATTGTTATAACTTTCCAAACGTTCAAAGGCTCTAAGTGCTTAAACTCTTAATTCATTTGTTTCGTTTTACAACATCTTGCCCTTTTTAGAATTAGTAAAATACATCTTGTTTTATGGAACTGTATCTTGCTTGATGACTGACAGTCATAATTAGCTCATAGTAGGTACTGACAATTTCAGCAAAAAATATTTCCAATGCCCTTTTATAAAGTAGTTTGAACTGAACAGTCAAAAGAAACAAATGAATTAAGAGTTTAAGCACTTAGAGCCATTGAAAATTTTTAAAGTTATAAAAATGAAATAAAGCACTGAAAAACAAAGTTTAATACAACGTGATAGTTGTTTTTAAGGGCTAGCCAAATAGCTAGATGTCTTTTCTCGGTTTTTCCTATGATTTTTCATGGTTTGAGAGTTTGGTGTAAGCTTACCATTATAAATAGGAAATAATCAATTAATTTATAAGCAAATGGGTCTACAGATGAAAAACTAAAAGTTTTCTTCAGAAATCCGTATTTATCTTACAACAACAAACCCGACAAGTTTAAAACTTTGAATAATTAAGCGTCATCGGATGGATCTTCCTGTAAGGTAGCAGTATTTGTGGATATCATTGTAATTTCCCAGGTAAATTAAGGGAGGAGCAAATCATAAGGGTAACAATCTTATGCACAACATAATATTGAACCACACACAATATAATGTAATTTTCCGGGGATATTATTGTCCATCCTCTGACGCAACTCCTTTGCTCTTCCTCAATATATTAATTTCAAATTAAATTTTATTTCTAGCAGGAATTTTTGTTGATAAGCATTACAAAAATTACCGCGGAACGTAAAATGCCTTTCAAATAGGAAATAAATTAGTTCAGTACCAAAGCACTATGCATGTCACACAATATTGAAATTTTACAGCAAGCAAATGTTATTCCTTTCCTCAATTATTATCACAAGGATGGTGTTGACCAAGTGGAAATTTTACCTGATATTTCAATGGAAAACAATTTTATATTAACATTTTCACTAATTTTTTGATTCTCTGATATTTGTTTATGCAAATGTATGCGTTTATCATTCCTAGAATCCGCCTGGATTCACTTTTAAACAATAATGGAAATGTAAAAAAGTGTTCGAAAAACATTGCCTAGCCTTACGCTCTGTACTAATTACATCACCGGATAAAATCTTCCTTTATTATCCTCAAATGAATTCAAACTAAGGATGAGCAGTAACGTGATTCGAACCATATTTACAAGTATTTGAAAATTTGCCGCAAAAAATGGACGTTAGGCTTAATTTTTCTCTAAGAGGAACACATTTCACTAAATATCCTCTCGGGTAGGCTATTTACCTTTGTAAAGTGTTAAAATGGTTGCTTGGGCGTCTGGATACGCTAATATGTCCATCACTCTAGACCTTAAGATCTTTTTCTCGGGGCGCCATGCCTTGTTGTTACAGGGGAACACTTGAGCTTTTAATTAGGGAAAAGGCAAGGAATAATATGAAGAGAGCATTTTACGATGTATTTTTTATTTTTGGGAAGGAATTTGACGAACGTTTTGGCCACGCAGACTTCATTGAAAGGGCAGGGTTTATGTTCAAACAGACGCAAAGGCCTTGGCTTTGACGAATTGGGCGGTGAAGGCTTAGGTGCTATATCAATAACCTGGTACCCGGGCACCCTCCTCACCTGTTTTTCTCAATTTCCTTATGTTCCAGTAACTTGTATTAACAACCCTCCGCAAGGGTCATGATTAAACCTTCTGAAACCTAAATATAGTTTCGTTTTTATTGTATTCCCTTCGAGCAAAAAATGCATTGAAATTTACGCGGCTGTTATTCATAACCGAAGACTTGGATGTCCATATCCTGACTTCTATCAATCCAAATCCAAATCAATCCAAAATCTATCAATAAAAATTGATCATCAGTGCTATTGGATAGTTCAAGGGCGATGTTTTTCCTTTACACTACATTGCATGTTTGTTCTTCATCTTTTGGTCCTGATTCAGCATTAGGTAACCCGAGCCAGCCGAAAGCGGAAGACCTTTAAACCGACCGCACGATATGCTGAAATATATAAAGCCCTTTTAACCATGATAACATTACCAATATATCTGGTTAAAATGTGTTGGATCCTCATCAAGGCGTCAAATGTGATGTATAAACCAAAAACGAAAAGCTATTCGAGATAAAATGAGATTATCATTTAAGAACTCTGCGGGTGAACATGCGTACCTGGGTACTGAACAACTCCACGAATTTCCGCCCCTTAAATAAGGGTTTAAAAGGTGGTCGCGAATCCTGAATTTTCTCTCCGTTGGATCGTCGACGCTGCGAGAACAAGGGCCCATAAGTTTGTCACATTTGAGGAGGCATTCGGCGCCGGGAGGAAGGATGGAAAGAGAGTGCACGGATGAAAGGGACTCGGTTGGCAGTCTCTAGGGGTTATTCAAGGAGTGGAAGGGAAGGAAGGCGGTGAGGGAAGGTGGTCTGGTATTCGGAGCTGGAGGGGAGGGAGAAAGGGTTTGCTTGGAGGGAGTGCCTCTGGGGTCAGGGTCACTGTGGGTTTGTAAAGGGGTCGGCACATGCGCCGAGGCGACCTTCATCGCGATGGTGCGGTTAAGGGTTCTCACGTGACCTCACTTTCAACGATATCGAAAATGAGACGAAAGCCTCCAAACTGTCGATAACCTGTCTTTAATTGGGCAAATTAGATGTTTCAGTTTACGACTTCAAGTTCAAACCCAGGTCATCAGAAAGATACCATTGAAAAAAATGTATTTGAGGTTAGAATTTACGAGAAATAGTCTACTCTCTCATAAACAACGTGAGGCTTTTAACGCTCTTTTACGATTATTGCCAAAACTTCTGACAAAAAAGGTCGATGGCAGATGGATCAATGTGAAAGAGTAAAATTTTTTTATAAAATTAAATTTTAAACATTCTCTTTCTTTCTTAAAAACACTCATTGAGACTTTCTTCCCCGCGGAGGTCTTTGCAACTTTCAGCACTTAGATGATGATTAAGGTGGAAGAAATATTTAGATAATCTGACGGTGAAAAAATCATTAAACTAGAGGGATCAACGTTTTCTCTGTAAAATGATCGCACCTTAGTTCACCGCTTATAGTGACTCGGCCATTACTTGTTTCGAGAAAATTCTCTCAACGCTGACATCCAACACTCATCCTCAAATAAATACTGCGATGAAAAGGGCTGGAGTACATTAAGCATCTTATAAACACAAGAACGATTAAGATGACCGTAGAATAATAAATTCGACTGAATCGCGAATTACATCCGTCCGCCTCAACGTTCAATGGCATAAAGTGTAGAGACTCGCTGGATAAAAAAGCACTTGTTTATTTTTATATTCGATTGTTAGATAGGTCAGAGAGAGAGAGGAAAGCACTGTGGTAAAGAGAAGGAAAATGTGTCCCTGAAAGACCATTACAGCAACGGAAGACAAGTGCAGAGCTTCCGCATGAGGATTCTTTCTCAACCGCTTCACATATTTCACGATTTCTCGCTCCCGTATCCCAAGAAAGGTTAGTCATAAATTTGGTATAATCACTTGTGAGACCCAATAACGGTAATATTATTTCCATAAAAAGGCCTCAAGTCAAACCGATACAAACGAAAAGCGGTACGTGTCATCAAAATCGATGTGATCCTGTGCCGTGTTCTGGGCAAGGTTGTGAAATAAAAACTGTAACTTAGTAATTCCACGTAAACTATAGGTATTAACACTTAAGAGCTTTTATTTCAGTTAAAGCTTTTATTTCACAATGTTAAGCAAGTTCCACAAATTTTTGCCTCTCAAAATCATTCCAGGCTAGGGATACTACAGTTACGGAATCACAATCGATCTCGATTCAGGAACGAAGGAATCGTCATACTTCATTTTACCTTAATCTTTGAAAAGACGTCTACGCCACTCTGCAAGGCTGCGTTCACGTCAAGTTCCCGAATCGTTCTTCTCTCACAACAGCTTTTCTGTAAATGGCCATTTGATATAAAAAATCAATACTGCTAATGAACTACTCAAATTAAATATAAAAGATGGTATAAAGAATACCCACGTAACTCGAATAGTGAAGTTCCATGGCTTCGACTCTCAAATGTTTTCAAATGTCGGGAACTCGTAGACGAGAAGATAAGTACCTTGGGTGCATGTGACAAGCAGCCTTCATGAAACCTCCGCCCGTCAGCATCCTTAACACCCGGCATCACTCCTAAAAACGACTCTTTTCTTCATGTCCTGCCATCGCCAAATACCAGTGCTCCCTCACTCTACATCGGTGCTCTCCTCTTCCTACCCACTCCACGGAAAACCCGAGACTATAAAGTGCCCCTTTGTCCGTTTACCTTCCTCTTGTAATTCCTCCCGTAAAGGAATGCCTACTAAAATGTAAAAAAAAATGCCGGGCCTCTCATATTCTGAAGCTTGTCTTGCCCAGAGGAAAGGCAGGGATTGTCGATAGAACTTTTAGACCCGCCTCAGCTTCCTCATTCACAGCCAACACTTTCACGTCCGAGATGTATTATTTATCCTGTACCTTTAGTGGTGACGATGCGGTGAAAATGGTAGCTGTATTTCTTTCTCTATTCACCCAATCTGTCAATCAATTGTCAGAGTTTTCAGCGTTTGAGAGCTATCACAAAGTTTCTCACGATTTTTAAATGTTCCAAGGATGTCATGACTTCTTTACGGCATTTTACTGCCACAGAAAGAACAGGTAACTATTGTAAAGCCTTGCTTCTAAAATCTCTCCCACGATTAATTCGACTCAATTTTTGAAGGATAGATATTTTCAAAAATAAGTCGAGGCAATGAAATAACCCATGAATTACATGGTTAAAAAGCTATATTATAAAGAAAAATGTAGACGATAAACCCAAACATATTAAGCTTGTAAATCAACATACTTATAAGCCAAAGATTTAAATATCTCTAGCTAGTTAGCAACTCAGCTATATAATTCACTTTAATTGGCGTGATGATGAACATTTTTGGATGCAAAAGTTAAGTTTTCACTTGGTAAAAGGTCGAATTTGTAGTAAACCAAACTTTGTGTCTTCCAGGAATTTGTTATTATGATTAATAGTGCACCAGATGATGGCGTAACTGCCGAAACCGGCTGTACTTATAATAATATACATGTGGAAGACAAAGTTTGGTTTACTACAATGAACACTTTTAAGAAGGCTTTCAAATTAGCTTCTCTCATTCTTTTATCTTCCAATTATATGTGTCAATTGATTGAGTGAAAGACGCCATGGCGGAAATACACCACCGTGTCTGAATATCTCAGGCTTATTTCCTGAAGGGGTAGTGACAGCACACGCACTTATGAGTGGCAGGCTACGATAGACTGACTGGATTAGTGATATCATTAGCTGCAAATTGTAAAATCACATTTCATCCACAATAATGGTTGGTAATACCCGCTTCTTGTATGTGCTGCTTGGAGCAGGTTGATCCAAAATCAAGCATGAGCACATTACAATTTACCATTCAGACAGAAACCTAATTTATTACGCCGCTTTTATCTGATTCACAGGAAATGCAGGGTATATAATAAGATCCACCGTGAGGACCAGAAGCTCAATTGATTATTTCTAGTAATCTTGGTGTAGAGTGTCACCCCCGAGTTTCTAGCGGCTCCAGTCATATTCTAATAGATTCTGAATATTTTACAAGGCATAAGTAATGTTTTTACAAAGGTCGGGGTCAGTAAAATAAAAAAATTCTTTATTAAGTGAAAACATGGCTGATTACTCAGCACAATATTGAAACTCTGTTTGACACCAAATTATAAATTAAGCACTGCATTATATATGTAATTGTGAACACCTATTTGTTCCGTATATAAGAATGGTAAGACAGTTGTTGGAAATTGTTGGTGTAATATATATATTTTTTTGTATGATAAATTGTTGATTAGGCACACATGTTTATGTTAATTGAAGGTAGCCTTTACACAGGTATTACATTTAAGGCTACCTTACGCCTACATATTTTATGTTTAAAAGAAGTTGTTCGATTTTTTATTTTCTTTAGTTAGAAGTAATAAAAATCGTTTTCAATATTTAAAAAATCCTTCTGCGTTTAACCTGAAATACCCGAGAAAAACTCAATACGAAGTCTAACCTTATAAAAGGAACACCACCCAGCAATATTATTCGCGAGCTGTCCTTGATGCAAGGTTAATGATTGTTTCTCTAATTTCTTTTCACAAATTTTTCTTCCCGTAACCAAACCCCCGCCGCGCCATCTCTTCGGTATAAGTATTTCGCGAGAAGTAAACACCAGAAGAAGGCATCCTTAAAATTTACTGCGTTAGCATAACTATTTCAGCAAGTTTTGCCTGGCTACAAATTAAAATGAACTGCAAAAATCTGCGAAAAAAGTTCAACAGAGTAAGACATTAGGTTTTGTCATAAAAATGAGCCCAACCGGCCTCGTGAATGAATCCCTCTTTTAATTAAAATACTTGAATTAAAAACTTGAGAAAGGATAGCAGAGAGACGTTTGATGCTGTCTAAATTGTTGTATACGTTTCAGTTTTTTTGTTCTAATCATTACCTTGCTTCTTTGAGCTCAAGACGTTTCTCTTTCCTTCCAGACCTCGGCATTACTGTTTTTCTGAGAATCTCTCTCCAGCAACGCAGTGATCTGCCTGATGAATCGTAGTCTGTCACACAATTCCGCCAATGTTTACTCCTATTCTCTGGCAGTGCTCCCACCACTTACTTCGCCGCAAAATCCATTCCAGACATATTCCCCCTCTTCTCTTCCCCTCGTTCCCTCCCTACAGCTCTTCTTCCCCTCCTCAAACTCGACGCGATCCGACGCGCGGCCCTTCAGAGTCGGATGAGGAGTCAACGTGGGAGGAGGTCGGGCTGACGCACCCGACGGAAGGGGTCACATTCGGCCGTCGCGGTGGATAGGAGAGCGCCCATTGACCGCAAGAGAGGGCGAGGCAGAGGAGGAGGGATACGCGAGGAGAAGGGAAGACTCCGCGGCGTTATTCCTTACAGCACGACGGATAGGCTTCACGAATCTTACCTCGTTCCGACGGAGAGCAGCACGAATTTCTCCGGCCCACTCGCGCGCTCTTTACCCGGTAGACTCACGGGAGTCGGCCGTCTCCGTTCGCCGCGCAGGTGAGAGTTAAGACACCCGTCCCGTAGATATCTGTTCCATCGTGAGATAGGATGACGTGCTCCTAGTGTTTACGTAATTTTGATTAGTTAGTCAAATGGCTCACCGAGAGAAATCGCCGAACGGCACCCATTTAACTAGAACTCACAGTCCAGGCATTGCCAAAGCTATTAAGTAAGGTTGATTCGTTGTCAACATTTTTCACAAAAGAGTAAGTCTAGCACACATTCGAAAAATTCAAAGTTTTCATGATTCAAAGATATAAACAGGCGTCCTATTATCGTCCAAAAGCTCTTAGACATGATAGATGATGCGATTCATCAAGCTTTCGAGAGATGGAAGAGAAAATATTTGCCCTTTTCTCGTATCTTCATGCAAGAAACTACGGCCTTTTTCACGTGGCCTACGGCACGATAATTTGTGATGTTACCATTACCATGAAGAATTACTTTTCACCATAACACTGGAACAAATGATACAAACGGAAGTAAGAAACACCTTTCAGAATAAACAATCAACTCTCTTGCATGAGATTCACAATGAGACGATTCCTCGTTTACAGCCTTAAGCAAGAGATAAAAAATCGGAAAAATTCTCATAGGATGCTGAAATCTAAACATTGTCAATGGAATCGTCAAGAAATTCACCCATTCATTTTTAAAATTTAATTTAACCCATTTCCAATCGATTCAAATTCGATCCGCAACAGAGTCCAACACCAAGTTTTAATTGAGGTAACGAAGGAAAACGTTACAACACCTCTTTAAAAAGAAAAAGCATTGCCAATGTTTCGACGCTTTAGAGTCAACAATACCTGATGACGCAAAAGCATCAAAACTAGGGTCGTGTGCGTAGTTTATTAAGTGGTATTGTAAATTTTTTCTTTATTATAACCTTTTAATTATCGATTGACACCATCCTGCCTTCCTCCCTTCACAATACGGGGCCCTGAAGTCCCTCATTCCTTATAATGCAATGCCTTCAACAAGTTTCGCTCGTCTGTCTTGTATGTATGTATTATTCATTACCCTCTCTTTCTTTACCGGCAGGTGGCATTGGAGGGTCTGGAGACAGAAAGACGACCGTCTGTTTCGGCAGTGGACCAACGGGAGCAAACACGCACGCGCCGACCCGACCGAGGACTTTAGTGTGCGTGTGAGTGAGTGCTTTCCGAGTGACAAGTGGGCAGAAGAGGGATGATAAGTTTGACGGAGGGGTGCGTGGAGGGAGGGAAGGGGAGGCTGCCATTATCGCGCGTGCGGGGGTGTGCGGCTCCCTACTACGGGGGGAGAGTGGCAGTGGAGTCCCTTCCCCTCACTCGCTTCCATTTCACCGAGCCACGTGGGCTGCCGTCTGCAGGAGAGAAGTCGTCCCCCCAACCTCCCACGACCGGAGAAGCATTCCCGCCACGAGTGGGTTGCTACGGTAACAGGAGCTTCGAATATTTCGCAGTGTAACACCGATTCCTACCGACACCCGATGGGATGCCATGTGAACAGTTTAGTATTCCGTCCGTCGGATAGGTCGTTAAACAGTGATTTTCTTGGCTCCTCTCGCCAAAAGTGAGCTAGTGCAAACGCCCAGGTTTCTCCGTTCTTCAAATAACCTAAACTCTACGGAGTCTATCCATCTAAGGCGTGAATGAACTCAATCCTCGGTCATCTCCCAAATATAACAAATATATTTCCATGATTGATCAAATCAACTGCTCACTTGGCCAAAGTGAACAGATATAGGGGAGTGTTTATCATCATTCATTGGAAATACTTCTTTAAAAAATTATGTATTCCCTTGCTATAGTCAAACGCTGTAGAACACTACTTTGAATACTTTACTCTTGCACGGATTTCCATGGGAGATGCATTTTGAGACAGATCCTAATCTCTAAACATGTCAAAACAAAGTACAAAACGTGTGCCAAGGTAATTTAATGAAGGGTCACAATATTGAAGAAAGTTTTCACCAAAAACTCACATAAATTGCGATCGTAGACTAGGTTCCAGGAGGATAGCCCCGAACTAGGTTAACATAAAAAGCCGACTGGTTTATCATCACTCAAGGATATTATTCCCCGAGAAACTCGCATGTTTCAATATAACATGTACCATAAGCTTCGCTCCCACACAATAATTTCCACAGTTGGAGAGAGGAAATAAACATTGAGCTGCTTTTCGAAGCTGAAGAAAACCGCCTCTTCTAGGGGAAAGAAATATGCATAGTTCTTTTTTCTTCAGAGAAAGTCTGCCTCATTATTACTCTTCTAATCAACTGTTTCTGAACATGTAAGCTCTAAATAACAGTACTGACAGCTGCAATTATCAAATTAAACATTTAAAGAAAATATTTTATAATTTTTTTTGTAGAACGAATAGGCATTATTCAAGTTATATGCTGTGGGCACGTCAAGAGACGAGCTCAGCTTTTATAAGTAAGCACTTTCGGCAGTAAAAAGTGATATGATAACATCACTGACATAAATTGCATTTGGTTTGTATTTGGATGTTTTTGTACTCTGGTTCTTGTCAGTGTGTGTGATTCTGGCACCAAAAGCTACAAAAATAACCCCTGTTGTGACCTCTCATCGAACCCTGTTGTGACCTAGACCTCCATCGTCAATTTAACCCACTTAACCATGGATAGCGGCGTGCATTGGACTCAGCCCGAGATGGAGGCTATCCCCAGGAAGTGGCTGGAGGCCGTGGTCCACTTCCTGTCCGGATTCCGCAACGACACCGTGGACTTCGGACGGCCCCACCTGAGGCCCTCCGTGGAGCGTGTCTACCCGCTGTTTGTGGTGCTGTACGCAGCACTCGTCATCAGCGGCACGGCTGCCAACGTGGCCCTGCTCGTGGCGGTCCTTTCGCCCAGGGCCTCAGAGGGGAGGAGCAGGCGCAGAAGCGAGCAGGAGGCGCAGCCGAGGACGGTGTCTGGCGACTCCGCACCTAGGTGAGACTCTTTCACTCAGTGGCCTCAATTATGGAGGCGTGACCCAGCAATCCCCACGATCAATACCTCGGTCAGTGTTTTCTGATGGCTTTCCGGCCGAGGGCGAATGTTTCTGGATTAACGTCCGCGAACACCCATCCGCAATTAGTGGCGACTGGTACCTCGTAAATTAGCCGTAAATTTCTGATCCTGCTGTTGGGAAGGGCAACTGCACGACGCGCCATATACGACACAATGACAATCACGATGGAAATTGGGATCATAGTTATTGGAATGATGTCAAATCTCGCTTAACAATTAATCAAGGGAGGCCATTTTACCAACAGTGATCTCTAGGAACATATTTTATAAGGATAATGAATGTCAATAATATTTATTTCTCTCTCTTTCGACATGTTTGCTTAGTCCTGAAAATGAATGATGAAAACTATCACGCGTAAATTGAAATTTCAGTGGCAATTTTATTTATCAGGAATCAGTGCTACTCATATGACTTCCATGTTGTTTTAAAACCAACACTGCATTATGGTTAACCCAAATATGGCATGTAGACTTTCAAGTTCTTTAGATAGGATGCCCAAAATAAACCTAGTCCATGCAGGACAGAATAATACCACGGCTAAAAATTCGCCGGGAGAAGGTTGGCTCATTAATTGCGCGTTAATTGGGCAAAAAAGGGTCGCGGAATACATTTCTCTCAATTTTCCTTCGATCAATGGCTTTCTCTATTCTCAGACGATCGCTAAGGACTTTAATTATATGTTTTGGTCTTCTTTTGATCTATGTCTATTAAAAGTAAGTATATGACGCTTTATGAAATTACATATTATTTTTTAATACAGATTTCAAAAACTCCATTTAATTATCTACGAGGGAAAATTTTCAATTTCACTATTACAAAATCTCACATAGAGATTCATAGCAGAGTTATATTCAAATATATCAAGTAGTTGAAAATATTTATTAGAGGTTGAAAAAATTTTAGATATCACAGTCCGCTGGCTGAAATCAGAGGATAAGAGTTAAAAATGACTTTCCCGTAAGGGTCGCATACAATTAACCACTACCAGGAAGACCCAGAAACAATAATGTATTCCAATTGAAAGCAAAACATGAGAAATAGCCCAGCTTCAAACATCACATCCACATCTGCATACTACCTAGCGTGCCACCGGATGAGTGTATGGCAGGGGGTGTTAGTACACCAGCCGTTTAAGTTATAATGGATGAGATTTTGGGAGGTGAAATGATGAAGTTTATTATCGATGTGTTAAAAGTGGAGCTCCTGTATCATTACGGTCGTTTATTGTGCGTGGAAAGAACAAATTGTTGTACCTATCTGTTCGTAAATGCATTTCTCTTATTTTGCAGCTTCTGTCAGACCTAGAAATTTAGTGTGGCGTCAACATGATATTCTCTACGTCGATCTGAATCACACCTGTTCCAAATTTATCTAGCAAAATAAGTCTAGCGCTCAGCTTCCATGACTCTAGCGGTTCCCAACCTAAGCCCTCTAAAATCTGAGAAACACTATATGTTCGCTCTTAGCAGTTTCTACGTAAGCGTGAAGCTTTTCTTTGCATTTTAGTAACTTTTTTTGGTAAATATTTCAGTCCTGGGTCCCAAACGTTTGTTTGTTTGTCCTAACCAGAGCGAAGGAACACATCTCTTTTACTTTCTCATACGAGGACCTTCCTATTATACGCTTGATAACTCCTAGTTTCTTTAATGCCGTGCCGCATATGTTTTTTATGTGTGATCACCACTATATGTCGAAAGTTAAGGTATTTCCAAGGCGTTTGGCATTTCCTAAGGACTTTATGCTTACACCACCCACAGTTTAGATATGGCATTTGCGTGATGACTGTTGCAAGAAGTGTACTGTGATGCATTTGCTAAGATTTAATACTAGCCTCCACTCCTGCCACCATATATGAACGTTGTTTAAGTCTGATGGTAGACTTTCTGACCACGCGTCTTCACTAATTCCCGGTAGATGACCGAATCATCTGTAAATAATCTTAGTTTATTGCTAACACTAAAACTTACGTAATTTTTATAAATAATGAATAAAAGAGGGCCAATCAAGCTTCCTTGTGGAACACCGGATGTGACTGTAAACACATCAGAGCTAATACCATCACCGAGAAAGTTCCGTATCCCATTCACTATCTTTTTTTAGATGTACCACTCACAAATAAATGTACCAAAAGTAAAATGAAAAGTCTTCCATTATCTTTCAAAGTTTTGGATGGGAACACTTCTCCTCCTGGACACTTAAGCATCGGGCACTATCGTGAGATAGTTTGGCGACATGCCCGCCAGCCATATCCGCTAAGGGATATAAGTTTGGGTCTTAGAAATTTATGGGACAATAAATTCCCAACGACGTGAAAGTAATGAAATTCACGTTAAACAATGTATTGAAATTTATTCTAAACATCCTAGTTTTTCCACTAGCGTCCTCATTACCCCTATTGCGTCCCACATTCTCATCCCTCTTCTAAATCTAAACTGGTTTTTACCCAAGTATTCGTTATCCTTGATATCTAGTCTCCTCAGTTGTCCAAGAATTATAAATCTGAGACTACAGAGCTAGGGTAACGAATACTTGAGTGACGACCATTTTGGATTTAGAAGAGGAATGGGAACGCGGGAAGCAGTAGGAGTAATGAGGACGGAAGTGGAAAGAAACCTACAATGGGAGAACGATATTTTTACTTGCTTAGTGGATTTGGAAAAGGCGTTCGATAGGATAATAATGGGCCAAATGGAGGGGCAGGTGTCTCATTCGGAATTTTTATATGAAGCAGAGGGAGTAGGTTAGGGTTGACGCTGGCGACTCAAATGGGCTGTGATAGGACGAGGAGTGTGATGGCTATTATCGCCGTTCCTTTTTAACGCAAATTCTGAATGAAATGGTGAGGGAGGCATGGGGAGAAATAGACGTAGGAATAAAAGCAGAAGGGGATCTGATAAAGTCAGTGAGATTTGAAGATGATCAAGCATTGGTTTGTCAGTCAGACAGGAGATTGCAGCCAAAGATGCATGCGTTAGATTGGATTGGATTCGATTTTTTGGGAGGCGACCGACTGCTGAAGTCATTTGCTCCATAAGGGATAGATAAGGGAAGAAGGGTGGATAGAAATCCGGCGTCGGCATTAGCCTGCTCTTAACAAAAGGCGCCAAGGGGACCACGGTTTAACGTCTCATCCGACAGACGGAGTACTGTACTTGAAGTGCCCTCCACAAGGCACTCAAGTAGAGATTTGGTTTCCTCTGAAAAACATCCACCTCTGCAGGGATTCGAACCCTGGCCGGCCGTATGGTTAGCCAGTACTCTATCCGCCACCCCTGCCCGATCTCCTTAGACGTACAGTGCAAGAGGTATGTGATGAAGATTAACCATTAGCAGACGAAAGTTGTGAGATTGTAGAGAAGCGAGAATGTGGATCTTATCATAAGGGAGGAAGGACACAAAATAGTAGGGTCGAGCAGTTTACGTATCTAGGTAGTATTCTGGAGGAGAATGGGTATAGTGCTAGGAACATTAGGAGTAGAAACGCCATGCCTAGAGAAGCATTTTCAAAGAGAAAGGAATTGATACGTGGGGTCTGCGTAGAGACGTAGATTAAAGGCGAGCGAGAGCTTTAATTTGGAGCATGGAGCTGTACGGGTCGGAGACTTGGTCACTGCGATGGGAAGATGTACGTAGAGTTGTAGTTGTTCGACGTGTAGGTGTGGAGAATGATGGAGAGGGTGAATTTGGTGGCGAGATGGAAAAACGAGGTATTCAATATGGTTGGAGAGGAGAGAAAGATAGTAGCCGAGGTTTGGAGGAGCCAGAGGAAATGAATGGAGGACATATTGGAAAAAGAGAGAATACTGAAGAGGGGAGAACACAGGGGAAGCGCGGTAGATGGAGGAAGAGGATAGGAATTTTGGACGAAATAATGAGCGGGAGACGAGATGAGAAATTCAATAGGGATCTAATGGCGGGCCATCCATAGTAAAGATGAGGATGACAAATGAAGATGAGTACTATCCAAAACCTGCCAATCAACTGGCATAACACTTAATGATGAGCAATTTTAAAATATTTTGAGATAAAAGCAAACAGTAATTAATCAATTGATTTCCATCATACTACACCAATATTCCAAAATTATGCATAAAGCATAGTTTAGGATAAATACTAATGAATATTATTTGGAAATGAGCCGTGCTTCATCTACTTTAATTCAAAATAAATTTCTAGCTACTTAAACAACTGGTTTCCGTTTAGTAACAGGGAAAATTCCGAGGGTGGCACATTATTCAGCTAATTACCCGTAACGAATTCTAAACAGAATCAAGACGCCGCCGAACGATATTAAAAAGAACAACTATAAGCATATGAATTATTTCACAGAATACATTTTCAATATCTGACTCGTTTGCTTCCGAGACCTTTCATGGTGAAGAAACTAAGGCTTGTCAGGAATTGGGAAGTAAATATTCACAGAGTTGAAGGAAAGAATAGAACCCCAAAGCAAACATCACAACACGTGAGCCAAACTTTAATCATATGTCCATCTCACCCTAAAATATTCTTCTTAGAACTAAAAAATGAGATCCTAAATATTATAGTTCGTTGATTTTCTATAATGGCATCGTCATTTATAGTGAATTTTTCCTTACGGAGATAAAAATTTAGCCGTATAGATAGATATATACTTGAAGTTGCATTCTAAATCTCAACGTGTTGGATACTTCCCAATGTCACATGAAAAGAGAATTATTGCCAGAGTGACCCGCTCGTTTTAATTTTTTTTCTTTCCCAGTGCCACTCGCAGAATCAAAAGAACCACTGACGTCGCCTCCAGATTGAATAAATTAAATGTATATACATCTCAGCAATACCTATGTACAACGAGTCTATATTTCGGAGAAAAAGTTTTCCTAAGGTTCGCAGCGTTCAGAAATAATTTACCATATCTTCCTTTCCAGCTGTAAAAGACCCGTATTTATTAGCATTTATTTACTGATAAGTTTCTCTTCCTTAAGTTTTGAGAACTTTATTCGAATCAAGCCAGTGCTTTGCGCCCCCTTTCTCGAGAAATTTGTTAAAAAGATACTTCAGGGCTTCTTTTACTGTTTCCTCTCCAAAATTTTCAACTCCATTTCACCCTTTCCAGGATTCACCGCTCCAGCTCCTACAAACCGCCCGTCTACTCTCGCCAATATTACCAGTACTCGCTTCCCGTCCCTGTTTTTGATAAGCAACCTTTTTTCCTCCCACGGCACTGCGGGCATTTTTTCTGCTCCGAGTCAAGTTTGTGGCAAAGTTGTATCTCGCTCCTCCCTCTCTTGTCATTTCTGCCTTCGCCCGGTCTGAAAAAAAAATTATACGAGTCCCTTGACGAAGGCTTGCAACGAGACTGGAACAAAAAAATCCCTAACCTCTCTTCAACCATGGCTCTCTTTGTCTGGCTGTTTATTTCACCAGCCGAGTACATTTTTTCTAAAAATTTTTATCGACTTTTCTTACTAGTTTACTCATGACTTATTCATGACCAGATCCTGGGAGAAAGAGTAGTTTTAATCTTTATGACACAGCTCAGTGATATATAAAAAAATCTTTCCCATCAAAGAGAGAGGAAACACTCAAAGCCTTCGCACTGATTGTGAGAGGGAAAGACATTGAGATTCGCTAATTATAATATTGCCTCATTTGCAGCGCTCAAAAATGGCAATTGAGTACACTGAGAATTTTTTCATAAGCCTTAGAACGTTTATATTTAATATCCAGGAAGCAAGGGTGAAATGAGCAATCTGTGTCGTTGACCGGCCCAGAAAAAAATATTGCGGAGTTAACACTAAAAGAGCCAAATTGCGCACATAATACTCGTATTATCTGGCTACCAGCTATCATGATCTCTATATCTATCGTTTGTATGTCTTTAATCTTATTTCATCCTGCATATCTGGTAACATTACATCCCTCAAAAAGATGTGTATTTGGTACGCTGGGGTGAAATGAACGGCTGCAAGAAACTTCTAAAGGTCGTTATACACTTGGCTCTTTCCTAGACAGTGTGAAGCAGCTTTATTTTACAAAATTAAAAATACAATCGTTAACTACGAGAACGAGAGCCAACAGCATTACACTTCAAATGCGTGTGAGAAAATCTTGGTGAATATCCTTTGCAGATTGGATGCGCAATCGGCGACTGTCTGTTTCGTTTTGGCAAGGAGACTATGCGCCGGGTTCTTAACTTTCAATTCAGTGCGCGAAACTTTAATGGAAATGATTGAAGAGAGGGGGCAAGGACTGTAAGTACTACTCTTACAGAGTGGCATGGATTATCGCTGTGGCTGCAGAGTGGAGTGACGCAAAATGCGGACGGGAACTTGAACTCGGAAATTACTACGGGGGAGGAAAGGAGGTTTGGGAGCTCGAAAATATGGTACATCAAGAGTTAGGAAGAAGATAGAAATGCTCTCCGAAAGTTTATTATGAAAGGTCAACTCAGGGTAATAATAGCCCTGGTGAGGGATAGACTCGGCCGGCAAGACACCTGTATGAGGGATGACATATCCCCCGAGAATCAATATCCCTCATGGCCAGTTGTCTTTTCCCTTTATTTTTATATTAAGGATTCCTTGTACCAAGTAGATTGGAATTTTCGCGCGAGCGAAATAAATATGCCCACGTTCTCAGTAGAGCTGCTCTTTGTGTCACTTTAACGCCTAAAATTTCTGAATATCTGATTATGCCACAAGTAAACAATAATCACTCCGCTGTATTTGATCAACTTGCAGTTCCCACAATAACGCAAGATAGTAGCTGGAGGTGTTTTTGCATGTTTTCTTCATGGTTGCCCTGCTAAGTTACATTTCTTTTGCGACATCAATAGAAGAAAATTGCAAACATTGTATAATTGTGGTCACAGAAATAGAGTAGGGACTATTTTAAAATGAAAGCTGTAACTCAGTAATTACACATAAACTTTATGGAATTTTATAATAAGTTACAGCTTTCATTTCACAGTGTCAAGCAAGTTCCACAAAGTTTCGCCTGACACAACCAGAGCGTGGACGATTTTCATGCAGCCGTTTCAGCAGTTATCCGCTAACAAGACTACATTTTTACAGCGCTATTTTTATAATTTTACTACATGAGTCAGCCGGCATAGTACCCCGAAAGAACCCCGAGTAATATGTCCTTGAATAATTCCTATTTTGCCGCTTTCCAACCGCTTTGATTATCCTTTGCGACTGTTTTATGTGCGCAAAGGACTAAAAAATAGATAATGGCGGTTTATACGCTCTTTCCCTTTTCGACGACGTTAGTCTAAACCTCACCTCACTTTTCCATTATTTAGTCATGATTTCTAAGCGCTTAAGGAGAGAGGAAGAGCATGCAAACAGAAAGAGGGATATTTTCTACATAATATGTATCTGGATTTATGCATTAGATTTGTCCCAGAAAAATCCAGAAATGGCAAATTTTGCCATTTCACAGCTCATACCAAAAAACATATTCATATTTTAGCGCTCCTTACTATTGAATTCATTCATTTGCAAAGTTGAATAGATATATTTCTGGACCAAATGCACCATTAAATAAGTGCCCGAGTCATCAAAATCATAAAGTAGAAAATTCTGTTAAATCCTCAAAATATAGTGTGAAGTGAAATTCTTGACGAGGAAAATAGCCATAAATATTCATCACTCAATATGGAAACAATTTGTTTTCTCTGGACACTCTTTTTACGATAGCTAAAGACGTGACCTGATGGAACTTCTTCAGTTATGAAACTGCCGACAAAGAATTATATACTCACTAGAGTAACTTTCCGACGAGCATAACAGGATATTATTTAATGTATAGAAAGAGTCCTATCACTTCCTTAATTGTCATTAAAAATAAAATACAGACAATAAATTGTGGTGTTATTAAGTCATCCCCCGTTTCTACGGTATAGAAATGAATTTAGAAGTAAGCTGGACGTTTGGGAGTTTCATAGATGGGAACTCTCTCGCAAAATTTTAATTCAACACGCATTCCAATGCGTCCGAGAAAATGCGTCCTGACATCCATTGTTAAATTGATTTACGGCCAAGGGAGCTAGGTTAATGTTTCTGCCGATGTTAAAGAGATGAGTCACGAGACCAAGCGTTGAAAAATGAAGCGAGCGTCTTTCCATAGTGTGCACTTAAGCCCCTTCATCTTTATAATGGGGAGGTCGATCTACTTTCAGCACTTTTTTCCCGGAAGGGATGGAATCCCCTGAGGAGCTTCGACGGATGGAGAGTATATCGATCCACGGACGCTTGATTCATTTCTCCGCGCGTCCGCATTCCTTCCTCTTATCCCCATCAAGGCGCAAGAAAAGGCCTCAATTCATAAGGGGATTGGAAAACCTCATATTTAGGCGGTCAATAGGCCATTCAGTAATGTGATGTTTTGAAGTTTTATCCGCTCATCTAACCCCAGTGAAATTAATTACAGCAATCTAATCAAATAAGTATAGTAAAATTGAAAAAGCAAAACTAGTCAGTAAAAGAGAAGCAGTTTCCAATCAAAGAATATTATTTCGAAATTTCATAATTTTAAATTAAAGATAATTGTAAAGAAGTTCAAATAGAGCACTTAATGTTTTCATCAGCTTTACTATTTTTCTCAGAAACACCAGGATAAAATTGATAAACGATATCTTCATCATTCAAAATGAAATTACCGGTCTATGATGATTTTTGCCACAACTTTTAAGAAAAAATGGTACTTTTAGAAATAAAATGAATTCTGAAAAAAAAATAAAATAATTAGGTAGCGACAATTGGCTACTTTCATCTTATTCAGTTCCGTTTTGATTGCATAGTTAAGTTCCATATTTCATATTTTAATACATAAAATATCAAAATCAACCAAAAAAATAATATTATATAAGTACATGTGGTCACGATATGCGACGGAGTCAAACGGAACCGATAAAAGGAATACTTGATGAATAAACCGGAGGAACATGCATACAATAAACGTAATTCTAATGATCTGGAAAAGGCAATAATTGTCATTGAATGAGAAGCAGTTTACTACTTGATAAAATTTACCATGAATTTCAACGGATTAAAGTCATTCACAAGAAGTAAATCTTAGGCCGGTTTTATAATATTTGATAAACATTATGATTTATTGGTATATAGTTTTTTGTTTATCAGAAACATGCAAGTTCCACACACAAATTTATATTAGTCTCTGGGACCTTTCCGTATACATCGAAAACAGTCGGTAAATTTCCATCCTGTTCTATAAAAATTAATCCCGCTAAAGAGATGTCGACGAGGTACTTTCATCAAAATAATAGCTGTATTTTCAATCGATAAAATCCATTTGCCTCGCGCCGTAACTTGATGACCAGCACAGCGGGCAGCGGTTAACGCGACCGCGAGGAGAACGAAATAGTTCCACCTGTTTTTACGACGGAAGACCATTCGCATAGCTCACCAAGGATCCAGCAATTGAATAAAATGGCTGAGGACACGTGCAGATGCGACCAAATAACCCTAAAGTTTCCCTTTTATTTTATCCGGCTAATGGTTCGTCGGAAACGGTGAGAGTTGAAAATCGTGCTGGTGACAAGCCGTCAGAGCAAGGAAAACCAGGCGTGGACCAGACGCGTGACAAGTCCTTCAGTATTTTGAATATTCTAGCTACTTATCCCAATTAATGGGAGATTGTTTGAGACCTTTTGAACTTAAAAGGTCTCTAAACGTCATGGATCAAGTTCTCTAATTATTTATTATGAAAATAAGTAAGACGAAGATAAACATCCTAGTATGCGGGAGAGAGAAGATGAATGAAGTCACCCTCATAGGAGAGAGATAAGAGCAAGTGGATTCCTTCACCTAACTTGGAAGTACCATTACGTGGGATGGAAGAAGTACAACGGAAATTAAGCGGAGAATAGGCCTAGCTAAGAATGCGTTCATTGGGAAAAAGACAGCTACTGTGCTCAAAGAGAATAGGACTACAAACTAGGAAATTGTGTGTAAAAACATTCATGTGCATATATATATATAGATATATATGGACAACCGTGATTATGGCATGTGTCTTGGTAATGGAGTTAATTTATTAATTATCATAGCCCCGAAAACAGCACATAATTAGTCACCTACATCGGTGAAATTACAATACTAGCAATAGAAGAACACAATCAGACGTATCCTGAGTAGTGAAAAGTCTCAGACGGCCGGGACTTTCATCCGAGACCCTTTGATTAGCAGGCGAAGAAGAACTTACATAAATTTTTTCTCTTTCATACCTACAATCCTTGACAAGTGGCCCGTATAAGTGAGCACATTGAGCGTAGTACTCGTATTTACGGTATAATTTAGCCTATCGTCATATTCCCATCAGTGGGTTCGAACAATTTTGCCTTTAATGCGGCCGAAGTGATCGAAAACCGAATTTGTGCTCAGTTACTTACCGTAAAAGTTTTATATAAAGCGTTAAGAGAACGCATCTTAACCTTCGGCTGGGAATAGTTGGGTAGAAAATACACCCAATGGCGGCACTCGCCCCCGATGAAGCCGTTTTAACCTTAGGAGCCTCTCACTCCAGGATTACTATTGCTCAAGGCTGAAGTCACCTGAAAGTTGTAGCCAAGTCTCCAGCACTTAGGTACAGGTAGAGCTGAATGAAGGTCTGTGAGCATAGGGTGAACCATTTACATCTCCATACAACATACCGTTGCCGAAAAACTCTCAGGTAGCTTGTGGAAAACAACCGAATACAGATTTTATCTTTCAACCATGACGGCTATTACTTAGTATTCTTAAAGGATTGACACATCTCCCATTGTTTACGATTTTTAAATACGGATTTTAGTTGATAAAAAAGTATACTCTATATCTTGCCGATTTCCCAGGATTTTATGCATGCACAGAGATAAAATTGTAATATTTGAATTACAGATCTCCTTTGGAAAAGATCTACTATTTATAACCTGAAACTTTTAATGTGATGACATAAGTCTTGAACAAGAAATCTTGGGTCGGAAATCATGACTAATTCGACCGGTCGAGCGGGTGTGATGAGTCACTTAAAAGTTGAAATCGATTCATTTGCAAAGCAGCCTGGTAATAAATAGCAGCATGAAATATCAACTTTAAAAGGAAATTTAAGCCTAATGATAAATAACAACCTGAGCACGACTGTATATCTGGGCTAGCGGCTGGTACACTTACGTTTCAGCGACATGTACTCTGTGTGTATTCCGCCCGGCGGTTGAACTATAAGCCCCTAATTTAGGTTGCTCCATTAATTCCGATTTTTCGCCTTTATCGTCTCGTACCGGCCTAATCCTCCTAATAATCCTAAGTAATAAAGATTATTCGTTTACATGAAAAAATATTGAGAAAATGGACTCAATATAATGAGGGATAAAGATGGCTTTTGGAGACATCATCCGGAACCCCTATTATTAACGGGGGAGGAGGCATTAGGAGTTATCCCCTTGCATCGCGCATCGGGATATTAACTGCGGAAGTTTTCTGCCTCGAACCATCCAATGCTCTCCCTTAATCGGTTTGGCCCCCTTTCTTATTGTTTTATTCAAGGGACCAGCAGAAGCAGCAGGGGAACGGGGGCCGGGTGGGGGCCGAGGGAGGTCGCGGAGAGCAGCGGAGGAGACGGAGTGTCGTCGGGCGCGGCGGAAGGGATCCTACCCTATGCTTCCTGGCCAACGTGGCGGTGGCGAACGTACTCAAGTGTTTGGTGGTGCTGCCCGTATCACTGGCCGTCCTCCTCGTCCAGAACTGGGTCTTCGGCCGTTTCATGTGCTTCTTCCTGCCCATGATGCAGGTAGGGATCGAACTCCGCTTGCAGTGTCTCAGCGTATTATACAATTGATCAAAAAGTAAGAGCCCAGCTCATAATTTTCTTCTGGCGGGGGAATTCTCATTTTAACCTTCATTTTTAGATCAATAATCGATAAATTTAATCACACCAACGTGTTACTCACTCTAAACGTAATCTAGCTTCTCCCCACGAACTATTTACAGTTAATACCGAATAATACCCTCTCCCCATGGCTTATTATCTCCATAATACATGCATCCGTTAAACAGATGGAGAAATATACCAAAATCATCAAAGATAATTTTAAGAAAAGCAATTTTAGAGTTTTATTTAGTTCTCAAATAAATCAGCTGCTGATCCCAAATGCTCTCAAGAACTGCTGCTACGATGTGGTAAATAGTCAAACTTAATGTCTATGGCCATCCAAAATAATTATTAGCAAGCAACAAAATAATGGAAGAGCCTAATATTAAAACGAGCCCTTTATGCAACCAAAATGATATCATTTACAGTTAAAGCATTATTGAGGTCAATGTGATATAAAATTCTCACTTCAGAGGTAACTTCTTCCACTCCTTTAAGGTTCTTGCGCTGAAGTTAATGACTGAAAAATTGGTGAATATCCTTCACTATTAGGGTCTTTAATTAAAGGTATTGCACGATAATATATATTTTTTCACAATACTTCATTTACACCTAATCAGAATTTGGAATTTTCAACGTTCTTAGTACAAGTTTGAAGGTTCTTCATTTGGATTTACTCAGAGATGAAGTCACTTAATTAAATGTCTCACCTCATGCACGGCATAATGAGCGATCACTACGGTAGTAACGACTAAATGCGCGAAAAATTTAAAAACAAAAGTGCAAAAAACAAACTTGAGAAAGAGCATTGACAAGTCATGATGACCGATCAATCTTAGTCACTTTTTTAGAAGAAAATGGAATAAATAAAAAAATATTTCATTTTTAGTCAGTTTATGCTCTCATAACTTTTTACATAGGAAGACCTTTCAAATTTATTGTTTACAAGACGCACAACAAACTTTATAAACTCAATGGCTACAAATAAAGCAATCGTAATGGAATAAGTCATCAAGGAATATTTTTCAACTAGTTTAGAGGGGTATTTCTGGCTCATGATCAAATTTATAACACTCATTCTTACCCTCAACCCACTAACACTCCCCCATACCTTTTGTCCATTCGTCCTAATATGAAAGCCTTACTGTGTTTTTTAAGTTTACCATTATCACGAGAGAGCATAGATATATAAGAAATACAGGGGAATATATCGAACATTCAGATGAATGAATATTTCTCTTATTGCAAACCACCTGCAGAGATAATTATGAAAAGAATGTCTACAGAAATTCGCCGTACAAAAGGGAGAGTATTATACTTAATCAGATATATTGGCGACGATTAAAGAAACTTCAACATCTTCAACTACATACTACCATGCGAGACACCGCATGGGCATGTGGTAGGGACACCAGCCGTGTAATGATGTAAGGGATGGTGAAATGGTGGCTATAATTAGCGGCGCTCAGATCTCATTGTGGTCGCTTATTGTGCACGGAAAGAACGAGTTTTTGTACCCATCTGTTCGGCAATGCATCACTCTTATATCATTTGTCTTCTGTCAAACCTAGAGATGTAGTGAGGCGTCATGATAATATTCTCTGTAAACTGTTATTAGTAACAATAAAACAGTTATTTTCACCCAATTACAACTAGCCAACTACTCTGAGCGTTAATCATTGGAGGATTATATTTGTTTTCAGTACCGCTCCGTTGAGCCATCAACCTTATTATTTAAGTAGTTGTGATTTGACGCCGCAAGTATTTAAAAATGAATTTCAATGAAATGACCATTGACTTTTGGCAGCATTTCTAAACTGTATATTAACAACTTTATGCATCAAATCGTTAAAGAACAAAAAATCAAAAAAATATAAAATTATGCATAGAAGTTTTAAAAGGAGAGCGGTCGAAAAATCATGGAACGATTCCCGTTCTTTACCTCCTTCTCCCAAGTCTACCCTTAAATTTAAATCGATTCTCTTCCATCAATGAAAGAAAAAAGCACCACAAGAGCTTATTTGAAGAGTTTCTCGGAACACATCCTTTCCATTTGGGTGTGGGTTTTAGATTCCAGCCTCAACCTCTTACCATCTGTCATTTTATCCGCCTTCCAACCGCATTTCCACGACCAAGATATTCTAAATAAAGCACTCTCAAGTGGTAAAAATGGATTCCAAAATGAGAGCGATAAGTTTCTGATTTCATTTCAGCAATAAAAAGGGCAATAAAGGAAATTTAATCAGTCGAGAAAATGGTTCACTCTCATAAATCTTCACGGATGAAAAATGCCACGGGGAAAGATTTTCAAGGGGTCCCGAATGCTTCATATATTCGAAACCCAGCCCTGAAGTTCTAGCAAAAATTGCAATTCTAATAATGCCCATCCCTGCCCCTCCTATCGACCAATATTGATTGAATAAATTGACATCATTTACGGCTTCCTCATTCTCTTGAAGTAAGAGACAGGGTAAGTGCAGCCGCTGAAGAAATTACAGCACAATCTTAGGATTCGGGTCCGGATCCTAGTAGCGGCACAGAACGATTCCATTTATTCAAGCAATATAAGCTAAATTTTTAAGTGCAGTTGCAGGAGAAACGACTGTTGATTACAGGAATTAGAACTGGAAATTTGGTATTAAGAGAGAAGGCTCAAGGGCTATTTTTTTCAACAGAAAACGTTTAAACCTACAATTCTATTTTACCCGAGTATGAGCGGTAGACGGAAAAATTAAAGGACAATTTGCACTTTCATATTTCTGACATTCACCGGCTTCAAAGTCTGAATTCCACGTTCATGGACCCAAATTTGAAATAAAAATAATAGGATGGAGAATGAATCAATATATTTTGGACGGATGCTCCGGATAAATTTTAAATTATCCTCTTCAATTCTACAGGCAATGCTCACCTTATTTAGATTCAAAATTCAGGGTGGCCACACTTCTGGAAAACCTGGAAAGTCAGGAAAAGTCAGGGAATTTCATTGTGTCTGGAAAGTCATGCAATGTCGGGGAAAATGAAAAATAAAATCTGGAAAAATCATCTTAGTTATAAAATTCAAATGGTGATTTTTCTTCATCCTCTTACGCATAGGTATATCTTCGATATTTGAACATCCCGCGCTTTGCTGATAGCCATTTCGAAATACGCAATTATAGAGTTAAAATAGAGCTAGTCCCATCTCAATCCAAGTTGAACAACCATGCATTTGAAGGAAATGCTCCTCTCAACCGAAGAGGTGAATATGGCCTGTTACACACGGGGCGGATTTTACCGACGCAACATTTTTGTCATTACCGTTGATCCAGTTGTTGTGCGAAGAAACCAATGGGGGCTTACGAACTATACAAAAGAAAAAACAATCGGTAGATTTGCTGCCCAGCTAGTGCGAACCACGACTTGCGAAACTTGATGGCCGCTACCTTGTGAGTATAAATATTTTTACAAATATCCGTCCTAAATGTCAGGAAGAATCGCCCATTTCCGTAAAATTTACGTTTTTCTACTGCTAAAATAGCAGTAAAAGATTCCATTAACGACAAATTACAATGCTCAATGGAGACATCTATTCTTATTGTAGGTGCTTGTACAAAGGATTTGCTTCAAGTTGCAATGCAGAGTCCTGGTAGATGGCAAAGTATACGTCCGCGGGAGCGTTTTCGGCCAAGGTATACAGCCGCCTAATGCGGAAATACCGGAGACGTCTTCTGATTCAATTCAAGAGAATCATCTTCCAAAAACGTATAAACTTGTCTCCATTCCTTTTGTATGTCAGTTTGTCTTTTAAACGGATCGTAGTCTTCTTTCATAAAGAAGGCCTACTCTCAAATAATTCAATCGACGTAAATATCATAGTTAATACTGATAATCTTCAGGAATGGAACAAAGTAGCAACTGTAAAGGTTTTCGGCACGGCAAGTTAATAGAGCAACAAGAGGACTGGATGAACTAGCAAAACTATTTATTTTACGACACCGGAAAACTAGACATGTGGGCAAGTGTGCGTTTAAGAAACATTGAAACCAGTGCCGACCTAAGCTCTGGCTTTGCGGTGTGTGTAACTACGGCCTTACGCAGTAACACAAAAATGTATACAAATGTAATAAATTCAGCTTTATCACTCACTCGACAGAGTGAAACTTGAAAAATACATGCAGTTTTTAATGTTATATTATATAAAAATAAGCATGTTTTAATGTTATATTAAATTAAACAATGAACTATCCATTTTGAAATTGGTGTTTATTCCTGAAGTTATATGCTTGTCATAAATTCAACAAATATCTGCAAGTATGTTCAATGTTTTGTCATTCAGATGATGCTCCATGACTGTTCAAATACATTTTATGTCATAATTTTACAGTTTTATTTTGGGGTTAATCTTTAACAGCTTTTTATCATATTTTTATCATGTGTAAACACGTTAATATTCCGTAAAATACATATTATCAAACAGTCTGGAAAATTGTGAAAGTAGTTCGGAAAATCTGGAAAGGTCAGGGAATTTCAGCTTGATACTTGAAGGGCCACCCTGAAATTCCACAAGTCGAACGATGAAATTTTATACTTAAGGTCCCGTTTGCCGTTTATTAGCTTCCAATCCCGTTAATCGTAAAATCTAGTTCGTAATTAAATGCTTTTAAAATGATTTAAGCTTTGGCTATATTTGATAAACTGTTAAAACGGATGACATGATCAATTACGTTTTTGGGGAAAAAACTGGAAAATTCTTAGCCAGCACGGCAAAAATGTACACCCAGAGGTTCAGCATAAGAAGTCCTCAGTGTATTTCCATTCTCTAGACCATTTTATTTCAACAGCAATATCCATGATACAGTTC
This sequence comes from Ceriagrion tenellum, assembly GCA_963169105.1. Classification (NCBI taxonomy): domain Eukaryota; kingdom Metazoa; phylum Arthropoda; class Insecta; order Odonata; family Coenagrionidae; genus Ceriagrion; species Ceriagrion tenellum. The sequence goes on from OY720635.1 coordinate 80,917,270, forward strand.
TAAAATATCACAAACAAAATAAAATAACGCTAAAAATACAGCGCCAACCGCATATTCAACATAGGAATAATGTCTCAAAGGGGGCTATAAGGGAGTTTGACATGAATCTTGACACTCACATGAGTTTAGAAAGTTTTACTAATAATCCCTTTCTCGTTTCTATCACAATTTCATGGAGTAAAACTTCCTCCTATCTCTATTTTTAATCAGAAGAAAATATATTAGCTCCGAAGAGCGAGCACATATATACTTTTCATTTCATATTTTCCACATATTTTAATGCACCGGTGAGTACATTAGAGACACTGAAAAGGGATATGATAAGTCAATCGATGATATTAATGGGCGTCCTCTGCTACGTCCCAAATTGCCTAAGAGCTCAATAGCCTATATAATCGATGAAAAAATGGAAGATAGAGATGAAAGATAATATCAAGGAGAAAATAATGCTTTCATATTTAGTCAACTTTCCACCCCATTACTCCGTTTTAAGCCATATCAAAGCCATTTAACAATAAGGGGCCAAATTGGCCAATAAAGTTGTACCATCTCCCATAAATATTCAGTAACACGTAGGTATTTAAGTTAATTTAAAAACGCATGTAGACGATAACTTAATCGAAGTTAAACCTGTTGAGTGAAATATGAATATCTTCATGAAAACAAAAACGGAATCATAAAACATAATGCAAGATTGTGCACAGCGTTGCTTCATGGTTTCAAAATCCAAATCAAAGGGACATATCTGACCGTTATTTTATACAGATAACTACAAGGTTCTTGAATATGTGGTCATTCATGTCCTTCACTCACTCACTTCACTCACTTCACTCACGTTTTACCAAATATATTGGCATCGTCAGGGTATCCAGCTTAATATTGAACACCAACCTATTGAGCTCAATGCCCTGAGTATGTCAATATATTTCACAAAACGTTGACTGTGAGAGAAATATATGAATGACCACATGTTCAAAAATATTGTTGTTGTCTATATTATATATTGGTCGAGAATGTTATAATTAGTAATTTATTACGCGCGCAAGTTTCAATCTTTTCATACAGTCCAAATAAAATTCCTTTGCAGCATCTTATAGTGTAAATCACCCTCTTTCATAACATATTAGTAATCGTACGTAATCGTACGTAATATTACGTAATCTTTTCATACAGTCCAAATAAAATTCCTTTGCAGCATCTTATAATGTAAATCACCCTCTTTCCTAACATATTGACTATCTAGCACAATATTACACTCAACATGTAGTAAGGACAATTAAACGTATTAATTAGAGAAAATAAAATCTCGCTTCAAAGAGGATACATTTTAATATAAACCATAAAATAGGTAAGATATTCTAAAAAAACGTAAGAAATATCTGAGCTACAGTTAAATATTCACTCCACAGAGTAAGCACTGATGTCAGTAAGTGGTCTCATTTGTTACATGTACTTTAAATGAGAGATACATATAAATGAATTTTTAGAGTTTGTAAAACTTAAGAAAAAGGGCAGACTAACTGAATAAAAAATCCTGAGAGTAATACTAAACCTTTTATTTATTTTTTTCTATCTTTGACGAGAGGTACTCGGACAATATTGTTCAAATTTGTGCTAGTGTATGTGGATAACGGGACCACAATCAAAGGGAGACTTATCAGGCCATAAGAATAGCTTCAGGTAAACTATTGAGTAAAATTGAAAGTCAATAATTGAGAAAGCTTATTAAGAGGAAATACGATCAAGTTCCACTCCGTAAAATTTCAGCCAGGTAAATTCTGAAATGCATACAGGACTGTTGCATTAGATATGGTTTGCATATGGAAGTGTGGGGAGAAATTTTTGAGGAAAGGATAAAAAAGGGAAAACAAATGAGTGCAATTTTTTAGAATCTTGAGGAAACAGCTGGCCGAAATTACGTACTGCTTGAAGACCAAGTAGGTTAGTAGGCCAGTGGAGCTATAACGGATGCGGAGTCTGGGGTAATAGGTCACCTATTCGATGCGATAAGCTCCCAAAGGTTTATCCTACGGGCAACCCATCCCACGGAACGCTGGTCTATCTAAACTGGAAGATTTAGCCGCACAATATCCAAATGCGGATTAAGAGTCGTCGAGCACAATAAAATACCTGCATTGCCATTTGAACACTTTTTTAAAATAAAAAATACCCGTTTCATGCTAAAAACAACTCAGCACTAAAAGGAATAAAATACTTCCTCAATAGACACTTTTTTAAAATAAAAAATACCCGTTTCATGCTCAAACAACTCAGCACTAAAAGGAATAAAATACATCCTCAATGGATGGTGATGACCAGAATCACATACCATGAGGTCGTATGACGCCGTGAAACGAAGCGTTCCAGGGTCCCGATATTCGCCTGCTTCATTTTCCTTCTCCTCTAAATGAGAGGCACTGACACAAACCATTTAAATGCAAGAAAGAAATCCAAAGTCTTAATTTCGCTCAAAATATGGATGAATTTTGTTTTCTCAATCAATCACATATGCTCAGCATAACTTCAGGAAAAATTTAACTTCGCTTAATTTTCATTAACTGAGTCTTGATCGTAGTATGGAGGAAATTCACCCTTTTGACCACGGCTTCCCTTTTGACATTGTAAATGATTTATGAATTTTTTCACACAATATGGCAACTATGTCTTCTTCTCTTAATTTGGGCTGACAGTATATCACGTCAAATAACCCAATGAATTCATCTAATTTTCCTATATTTTGCTTCTATTTTTCCTCTCCAATAATTTGTTTCCTCTTCCTTAATTATCTCTCGTCTTCTACCCAGCTGGTATTTCCTCCCTTCTTCTCTTTCCTCTGAAAATCCTTGTAATTGCGTATCAATCTTCTAAATTTAGTTCTATTCTGTATCTCGTCTTCCGTTTGCATCGTGTATGTTGGGTATTGGCAACCCAAACATTAAACAAATACTTAATGTTAATTAGTACATTACCTCAGATACGGTTTTTTACTGTTTTGTGCACTTTGATAATGAAGGGATGTATCTGTAATGATAAAGAGTTTATTGGAAAAATACTAATTAAGAAAGTTCAAACTAATGGAAAGAAGCGGTTTCATTAAAACAAGCTTCCGCCATAGTTTACATCAGTGTATTATGTATGCCTTTCGTAATTCCAATTTTTCCACATCTTTCATTACCACTTTTGCCCACTGGTTGTCTTCCTCACTCTTAAAAGTATGCCTCAAAATTTCTTTCTATAGGTATGATTCTGTTTATCCTCTTATTTCAGGGAAAGATCTCACGGTATTGTATTATTAATTAATATCCTAGTCTATGTCATACCTAAGCCAATACTGCATATCCTAATCTTCTCCTCTTATTTACTTGGCTCAGGGTCACTTATTCAAGATTTTATCAAAACTTGAATACAGCATTTTTGAAGCGTATTATAAACTTGTGGCCTTGAAAGTGGAAATTTGAACATGGTGTCTCATGGATATTGTTTAGGTTTAATAGAAAAATGTCAGTTTGAACCAGAAACCATATTCAATATTTTCATTAAATCTCTTTAATAGAAGCGAAAAACTGGAAAACGGATTAAAAAATATAGGCACCTTTCCACCTATTTGTTCAAGTTATTTGCAAATTACTACCATTATGGAAGCCAAAATGCGGCAGTTTGATGCAAATGGCGCTGCAGTGAGTTCCCATGGCTGGGAAAATGTGATTATAACAAATATATTCATGAAGTAATCTACACATTTCGACTCTTAATTTTGGTTTCATACGGTTACACTTTTTACACATGAAAATAAGAGAGACTATGACTAAAACCCTAGTATGCGGCAGAGAGAACCTGAATGTAAAAGTCACCCTGAGAGGAGAGAACAAGTAGATGCCACCATCTGTCTCGGAATTCTCATCACGTGGGACGGAAGAAGTACAACGGATATCAAGCGGAGAATAGTCCAAGCTAAGAAGGTGTTCATGGGAAAAAGACAACTGCTGTGATCATAGAGAATAGGAATACAAACCAGGAAACAGTATGTGAAAACATTCGTGTCGAGCTTAGCACTCTATGAATTGGAAGCATTGACCCTTGGAAAAGCTGACCAGAACAGATCTAGGAGTGGAGGAGGCTGCTCAAGATAAAATTGACGGAAAAAATAAGAAATGATGAAGTGTACAGAAGAGTAGAAGAGGAAAGAATCATATGGAACACCATGCAGAAAAGATGAACGAGATGTACGGGACGCACCCTGAGATATAATGGGTTTGTGAAGAACATAACTGAAAGTAAGATAGAGGGAAAAGTCCCCAGATGAAGAACCAAGAATAAGTTCACGGATCAAATAAAGAGGAAAGCACATAGGAAAAGATATCAGGAGGTAAGAGAAGTAGCATTAGATAAGGAAGGGTGGAGGGGTGCTGTTAACTAATCTTAGGATTGAACAAGATAAGATGACAGGTAATCCTTCTCATAAGAGAAAGCAGAATTTCTTAACAAAATAAATAATAATATGTAACTTAATATTTGTCTTCATTCAGAAAGTCAAGCCAGACCCACCTTAGGTTTCACATTTGTCACTCCCTTATCTTGGCCACCTTCACTTTTATACGTCTGACTATTTGGATTTAATCTGTAGGCCGTGTGTTCGATCGCTCGTGTCGATCACATTAGGAAATCCTCATCTCAACAGCGCCACTACTGCTATCCAAGTCAAATTATTCCTCCCCCGACGCCACCAAACGCCGTTTAAGCCTCCGATCCTTAATGCACCATTAATAAACACTCTTCTTCAGTCATTAAGGGAGATATTGGGGCTAAGAAAAGGGTCGAATTAATCACTTGAACGGGCATTGTTAATAGGACGGAGGCCGAGAGAACAAGACTGATAAAATAGTTTAACTGCAAAAAAGCCCTGATTGATATTTAATTTAGAAAACAACTTCATTCAAGCTAATACCATTCGCATGGAAAAAATATGTCTAATAGAGTTTTCTCTGTGAGAAAAGCTGAAGCTCATTTTGCATGAATATATTAACGCCTCTATAAATGGGTTTCTGCGGGAAAACCCATCGAGACCGACAATGTACACGCGTACAAATGCCTTCCACCAGTTATTAGACCATGACAGCATGGGAGATCTCCCGAGATGGAATAGTTCTACATAATAATATGTAAGATGAAGCACGTGTATTACTCTCTTAGGCGAATCGGTTTTATACATAAATCTATATAATCACCCGCCACGAGGTGAAGGGGCGTGCTGCAGGGTATTTTTTGGACATCAGTCAAGAAAAATAAGGGACTATGGAAAGATAAAATTCAGGTGGAAATACCAAAGGTGAATTGTATTTCGCTGGTGTGACTTATGTTAGTTAAACGCTCTGATTATGTCATTGCCAATAAGGTCTGTGGAAAGAGGGAATATTCGTTTGTTTAAGCTAGATCGAATCTCTCTTATTTCATCGCTTCTCTCAGCTCTCTTGATACCGAGCACAAAGCAAAGTCTCAGCCCAATTTGACAATTATGGCTCAATACGTTTGAATATTCCAGATCAAATGTATATTATCAGTATCATACTGTAACTCGCAAGTGATGTACTTCACATGGAGGGATTACTACACAAAGTGAGAAAAGACTTATGTAAATGGAGTGGTAACAATGTTGATGAATTTCTCCAGAAGATGATCTCCGGTCAAATCATAAAGTGTAGTTTCTACACTAAGATACATCTACATACTATCCAGTGAGCTGCCGCATGGCGGTGTGGTAGGGGTTGTTAGGACACCAACTGTGTAAAGATGTAAGGTCTTGGGAGGTGAAATGGTGACGTGTATTATGGGAGTGTATTTAGTGGTGTTCAGTATTTATTGTGGTCGATTACTGTGCGCGGAAAGAACGAGTTTTTGTACCTATCTGTTCGGCAATGTATCTTTCTTATTTTATCGCTTCTGACAGACCTAGAGATGAAGTGAGGCGTCATGATAATATTCTCTGTGTCGCTCTGAAACACACCAGTTCTGAATTTCTCAAGCAAGTTTAGCCAAGTGTGTAGCCTCCGAGGCTCCCACCCTAATCTCTCTAAAAGTTGTAAGACACTACACGTTCGCTCTTACAGTTTTAACGAAGCGTTTATCATTCCTTTGTATTTTATTAATTTTTTTGGTTAAATCATTATGACTAGGGTCCCAAATGCTCCATCTAAAATAATCAACTTCTGACTCATTTCGCCGTCCCACAATAATTTTATACCAAAATTCACTACATGAAACCTGTCTGCATCGGATGAATTCACCTGTCGCACGCCTATTTTCAGTGCCCTTCAATTAATTTGTTTCGATCCATTCCTTTTTCTGACACCATCCATGCGCTAAGGTCTCGCGCCCACAAGACTAACCATATCTTTTTCTCCGACCAGCGACCGATCTCCTTGATTCATCTCCCTGGAACCGTTTTCCTTCCTCGCAATTTTCCAGAAACTTCCCTTACAATCCACCACTTTATCCCACACTTCAATGCCTCCCTCTCTAACCCCTCCTCCCCTTCGTTACATTTTCCCTTTTCTCCGGAGTGAAAACGCCTCGCTTCTTTCGCCACTTCGTGCAGAGCCTGGATAATGAATGGAAGAGCGTTTTAGTCCTTTGGGAAGTTAGAGGAAGCGTTTGTTCGTGAAAGGGGTGTCCTTGAGGACGGAAAAACAAAGGGGAACAACTTGAATAAAGGGGAAGAGAAGTAGACGGAGATTGAAATAAAAAATATACATATAGAGAACAGCATAAGAATGACTCACGATATTACGTAAATTGCTTGCCAAGGGTTTGGAAAGAAGGTTTGTGTAAACTACGGAAAACGGTGGCTCCGCAAAAGACCAACGAAAGAATAAAAAATCGATTGTAAGCCGATTAATTGCCGGGTATTAGAGGACTTTGCAAATTCCAGCATATGACGCCCCAAGAACGCAGTAGAAGCCATTATAAGCTTAGAAGGTGCAGATTACGTATCATAGGAAAAATCTAAACTGTTGGCCATTATACTCTAAATCCTAAAAATCAATACTTATTGAAAATTAACCGATGTCTCTACTCTCGCTACTAGGAAGTCATTTATTTCTTCTGGATCTTCTACTTTATTTCGCTCACCTAAGAGCCCATGTAAAATTCTAAGCGTAACTTTACAGCAATATTGGTAAAAATAAAATGACTCGATAGTAATTTTCTCACTGGTTTAATGGAACCCAACCATTTTTTGACACATAATGTCATTGTCAATTATTACGATAGAGTTATTTTATTTGTACCAATATGGATACACAATATTTCCACGAAGTTACGCCTGAAACTCTTTCATGGGAACTTATGATGTTCCTGGAACAAGTTTCAGCGTTATTTTGGACAGCGATGACATCATATTATAGCGATAACAGCTTTTATCTGTTACTTATATATAAAAAAGAGTATCTAGTTTCAATGATTTGAAACTGAAAAGAATTAGCAGATTTGAAGCACGTCCTTCAGCACATACACGGTATTTTGTCGCCTGAAGAAGATAAATCAAAGTAGGTCAAGCAATATAAAAACCAATGGAGGAAAAAAACAATTTTTTTAGTGCGCCACCAAGGATTAATGCAAAGCAGAGAGAAATGTGTTTTCAAGGAAATAATCGAGAAATTTCCCCTCATCATTTCTTTAAGAGGGGCGTGACTCCAACCGTCTTCTTTGAATCATCATACTTCCTTTCACCGAGGAACTGATCTTCGACACCGATTTCGTTCCCTAATCCCTCTCCTTTTGCGGTTTCATCCGCCGCGACGGAGTCATCACTCAGTTGAGTCTTTCTTTTACTCGAGAGAGAGAGAGAGAGAGAGAGAGAGAGAGAGAGAGGGGGGGGGCAGATATGACAATGGAGAAGTGGAAATGAGAAAGAAGTCATTCTCATCGATTTTCGGATTTGTATGATCCCTCAACCAGCGTTCGGGTGGGAGATTATTGGATTCTACGGATCTGGACCGTGCCATGTGGCAACCGTGCGGTTTAATGTTTGATCACTCCCGAGGCAAGTCGTCGCGACAAGAGACCCGCGTGAAAGCTTCAAGTATCTATTATTCAGACACCTATCGATTTTCGTCCTACCCCGAGAACTCATCTCCAGTTTCCTCGTGAACCCACCGAAGCACGGAAATATTCAATCCACGAAGAAAGTGAATCGTAAAGGAAAGCCGCGCGCTTCGTAAGAAGTTGCTAAAGCGAGCAGAAATTGCTATACAGCAGTTGAAAGGGCACGACTGGGAGCCATTAGAGACTCCGAAGCTACACGTCAGGATTATATTTAATATCTGCATCGACATCTACAAAATATCGTGCAAGCCACCACTAGGTTGCTAGATTGTGTGTCACGGGGTGATTCCACACCAGACATGAAGAACTCATCCCAGCTGAAAACCGAACCGCACAAGTTCCCTCGAAATGCCAGGCGCAGTCCAAAAAGTCGGCCCAAGTGGCGACGTGGCAAAGCCCTCGACTGCTAACCCGAGTGTTGCGGGTTCGAGTCCCACCTGGGTAGAATATTATCTGCCCAGGACATGACTGTTTGTGTCTCGTCCGTTGTTACTGTCATTCATCTGAAGTAAATTGGCCCATTGTGCTTTATTCGGGATAGTGAAGATAAATAAAATTAAAAAAGCAGTCAGAACAAGAGTGTGCGGTCAGACTAGAAGCTAGGGGAGTGCTATGTGGACGTAAATGCTACCATGAAATACACTACTTAAGGCAAGCCTGCTGGTTATAATTTCTGCGTCAGATAAATATTTTTACAAGGTACTAAATCATGCAAGAGCTATATCATGCCGAAAATTGCATGCGAGGTTAGCAGCTAATAATATTATTAAGATATTTTAATATTTAAAAACTTATTTCACCTAGTGGGGGTCAAAGTGTCCTAGAACTGATCTATTGCAACTATTATGGTCCCTTGTTGTACGCGGAAAAAAATGACACTTTAAATCTATCGGTTCTATAGTCAATTTCCTTAATTTTGGGCCTGTGATCGTTACTACTATAATATTTTGGCTCTAGTACAATCATATACGGTGAGGTTTCAGTTTGACATACAACGAATAGTAAAGAGGATGACATTTTGACCCAGCGCTATATCTCTAGGACTAATTGAAGCGGAAAAATAGGAGATTTCTCTTAACTAGTGAGGAAAAACAGTCCTCTCAGCAGCCGTTAGTTATTATAACAAAAAGAGTGATGGCATTAACATTCAACACATTGAAAACATACAATTTACCCCTATCTTCCCCGCTTCTTTCTCCTTATCCATTCAAGGGTGGTCTTCTAACGTCCCAAGCCACACGCATCTACGGCTGATTACAGGGTATTACGCAGACTTAATTCAATGCATCCCTTCCTCCTCACAGGCCATCTTCACTAAGGAATATTCATCTGACGCTCAGGACGCCGACTTTTCCGGCCTGATGCTCCGCATGGACTTCCGCCTCCCGAGAAATTTCTCATTCGTTCGCTCATGACTCACTGCGTGCCCCGCATCATTTCATACCATATGAAAATCGCACGTCTCCGAGAATTTCTTCCTTTACCTCCAACAGATGGAATATTCTACCTTCGGAATTCCTCTACGGGTTATTAAATTTCAAACACAGTCCACGTGCCCTCACACTCAAACCGTTTTCTAATATCAGTCAAAGGCTAAAGCCTTTTTCTAAGCAAAACTAGAAAAAAATGTTCATCTCATAAATTAAAAAAAAAATTATTTTATGCAGAAAAGAAGTATCCAAAATACAAAAAGTCTTTCTATGGGAGTAATTTTGCATAAAAAGATAAAATAAGTGTTTACTTTATATAGCATAAATATTAATTTTAGAATCTAAAAATATCTCCCTCCAATCATTTGGAAGAATTGCATGCAAAAAATAAAATAAAACATACTTGTATAGGTTTAAAACAACTAGGGAAAAACGTACAAAGGTATAAACTTTAGGGCCTATTTAAAGAAAGCATACACCAACCATAAAATGTCGAGTTTATTCCAGTGTTGATACTTTCATTGAGGCGGAATCAGCAGTAAAACACGTATCATTAGCAATGTTTTCTCAGGACTGGTGTAGTGAAACTTTACAGGACGAACAGAGATCTCGTTGAAGGTTTATGTTCACTAACAGATGCATAATACAACCGGTATCGGATACACTAAGCCCGAATATTTAGAGAGTATTAATGAAAGAGAAATAAACACACATTTAACATTAGAAGTTCCGGAGGGATCATTTTGACAACTTTTAATTTTTGACCATCCAATACCTCTGACTGAATCGTCCCAGCTCTAGCATATTTCATGGCTTTTATATTTTTAGCAGGAAAATATTCCGTGAAAATAAGAAATTAGCAGGAATAGTTTAAAATATATATGAATTTCTATCTATTAGTACCAGAGGGGTAATTTTGTCCCCAGGCTACCTCTCTTGTTTTATTCAAGTTTTGTCTTTATAGCTTGGAGTTTTATCGTCTATCGTTGAAATATTATGATCACTTCAGCAGTGAATACATATGTTGAAATGACAAACAATAATAGGTTGATATTAACATTTATCCTTACAAAATTATATAAAATAATAAATATAAGAAATTTTCAAAACAATTAACATATTATTTCAATTAACAACGTCAAGTATTGCTTAGAAAACTAAGTATTTATAAGGGTAATAAATCAAACTTTGTGTCGTTCACAGTTTTATTATTAAGAGTAAAAAAGCAGTTAAGCCATCATCAGGTACACCCTTCATTGAAATATTATAATCACTTCAGTAGTGAGTAAATATGTTCAATTGGAAAATAATAGTATGTTGATATAAACATTTAGTCTTGCTGAATAAAACACAATGAAAAGTAAAAATTATTTTCAAAGCAAATCCTAATTTTTCAAAATTCCAATGAACAATTTTCAGAACATGTGTACCCGATGATGGCGTAACTGTCAAAACTGGTTTAAAAAAACCTTCAACTTTTGAATCTACTTATGAGGGGTCAAATTGACCCTTATTGGTACTAATAGATATGTTGCAAACTCCGGTACTTCAAGTGTTAATCATCTCTTGGATTCCACTCTTAACATAAATGTCTCACGCAATACAACCTCCGGACAAGGAGATGCCATTGACGAACACAGCCACCCCCTTTCTCTCATCTCCGACTCTCACCCCAAAAACAAGAAGCCGATACTTTCCCTGACGAACCGAGCAAATGATACAACAATATCAATTTCTAAGCTCTTAATGCTATCAAACTAGGTAAGAAACGATCGTTTTCTTTCTACCATTCGACCTAACCCTATTGTCTCCGGGATGATGCCGAGAGAAAAAACGTGGTCTCTCTCTATGCCTTTCTCATTCAGAAAAAGGGGACCTTCATTTGTAATAAATGACAACAACTTGTTTTAAAAATACTATAGACCAAGTAAAATGACTTTGTCAACTCCACTTATGTATATTAGCACGACCCAGGTTTCGACACCTCAAGCGGAGTTGCTCAAGCGAAACTTCAAGTTAACAAAGTCATTTTTATTTGGTCCAGAATGGATTACTTCCACAAAGTAAAGCTTGCAAGCATCTCCCTTTTAAAGATTACTCTTAAAGTTGACAAATATCGTTTTAAATATTGGAAAGGGCAAAATATTGACAAAAATAAAGTCTCTCCATTTCAGTTAATGCGAAAAAGTTTACTAGGATCAAGCAAACTCAGAGAATTGAATGATACCAATGAATCAGTTGTCTCAGGCGTGAGTTCATGGAATGAACTATGCATTGTAAATGAATTAAATTTGTTATTCCGCATAAATTGAATTTAAGACGATCCTGGTATTAACGTGGCACGTCGTCATCAGGTGATGATGATGACCTAATATCAGGAGATGATGACCTGATGATGACGTGCAACTTCGAAACCCAGATCATATTGAATAAAATTTATGTGGAAGAACAAAGTTACCTCATTTACCATTTTTGTATATTAGTACAGATAACGTCAGAAACTTAGGTGAAATGCGTTTGTTCTATACAAAAATGTCTTTGCATACAGAAAATATGGCTGACAAATGTGTCTATTATAAACATAATAACTGTTGAAAAATCTGCACAGCTTGTATCCTAAACTTGTTTTCTGATATAATAGAACTTTCATCAGGGAAAGGAGTATTTTTAAACCGAGCAAGCAAAAAGGGGAAATCAGATGCATACTATTTTTGACTCACAGTTGTAGCGAAACAAGCAAGGATCCAGTTATTCGAAGCATATTTCATTTTTTATCAACTTACAGTCTTGAGAACCTTGTTTTGACTACAGTATAAACGTGGCAACATGCAGGGGGGGGGGGAGAAAGAGGGAGCAGAAGTTTCAGAGAGTTGGACATAAATTTCCCGAGATGGTAACCAGGGAAAAAATGTGAACAAAGGCGGATGTTGCCGGACTGAAGGGTGAGCGAGGGAAGAATTAGAAGTCTGTTAAAAGAAGGGAAAGAGGTTTGGTGGCGGTGGAAATGCAGGGTGGTTATAAAAAAACCGGCTGCATGGTTGAGACGAGAAAAGAGAGAGGGAAACGGAGGAGAAAGAACGACTGAGAAGAGGAGAAGAAAGGAGTTTATGGGGAGGAGATTGAGGGAAGGGGTATGCGGTCTAAAGGAAATTCGGGAGCCGGTGGGGTTGGAGAAGGAACGAAGTTTCTCTTGGGGGGAGAATAATGGAAAGGGTTGGGACAGGATGGTGGGAGTGCATTAAAAATGAAAAGTAATTGAGGCGGTAGGGAAAATGAAGAAATATCTGGTGGTTGGAGTTTCTTTCGCCATTTCCACCGTCTTGGGTGGAAAGATAAGCATGAGGTATGGAGTAGAGTGGAGGCCTTAATTTCGAGTACCAACTGATTTCACGCTAACTGGTTGCATGGAATTTTCCTGTGGGTAAATTTTAATCCAAATTCAGGGTCCTGGAGAAACTAAATGCGAAATCTGGGATTATTTCGGTTGATATATCACCAAGAGACAAATTTAACGTCATCACTTGCTGATAAAGGCCATTTTGCGTATGAATGGGCGTTTTAAGTGGACGGATGCTGCGTTAAAAGGATTAGCAGGCGCAATAAATAATTATTTGAATATGAAATCTTCACCAATCCCACGGCTTTACTCTTGTTTAAAAATTTACTATTTGAAATCTACTTTCTACTACTACTATGACGCTCATCGATCAATTCTAGTAAGCTACTAGGAGCTACTAGTATAATATGCTACTATCGCCACATAACTTGAGGTAGAGACTGCTCTGACAGTAATGAAGAAACACTTTTCAGCACCATCACCCTTGTATGTTAATTTGTATGCAATGTAGAAGTCATTGGTGACATAGAAGACATTGATTTTCAATTAGGATGCCCAGTAATACGAATTTTTGAATATACCCAGCACATTCACTCTGATTCCAGAGAATATATATTTTATTCGTAATTTTATACTTAATGCTGGTTTAAGGACGCACAAATATACGCGCATCTTGGAGATATAATGAATTCCTGCACAAATTGTTTTTACGAAAAAGATAGCGATAAAAAATTAGAACAAACCATAAGGAATATGCTTCTCGTAATTATGTGCAATCGGATACAAACCGAAGCACTCAAAAGACGTTTTTGTAAGAATGAACAAGTATTTAATAACTACCTTTATCATATAAAAAAACAACGATTGAAGACACGAAACAAACTTGATTGATTAGTCGTCAACGTTGGAGATGAACTCCAGGAAGAAAGCAAAATCTCTTCCTCTTTTCACCGTAGCGAGTTCATCCACAATTCACCAAACGACTCGAGACGTATACCGGAGTTATTGAAAACTTCCAGCTTGATCCCTCCACTCAGCTGCAAGAGTTGCCGACGGAAGAAAGAAAAGAGAACTGAGACAGAGCCGCATCTATTTTTTGGAAATAGATTGTTCCGGAAAATTCTCATCTCTTCCCGCATTTGTTCGGCCTCCGTTGATGCCATCCCTCCGCCTTGCCTAAGCCGCACTGAATTCTTGAGCACGCGGACCTAGGATCTCCCAGTAACGTGAAAAAAAAGGAAGATTTTTTTCTCAAGTCTTGCGATGAAGTAATGGCGGACGGAGCCGGCGCACGCTGTGGTGGGCTAGCAGCCTTGAGGCAACAAAGCTTCATGGCTTGGACTACTCGGGATGCAATCGAAAATGCACGTCACGGCGCTCAAATTCAATTGAACGGGTTAGGGGTGGATTTGAACTGTAAAAGCACGACATACTCCAGATAAAATTGAAATTAATGTTTAAAATTTCCAACAAAAGAAAAGACAAAATGTATACAACTTCTTTTAAGTATTAAAAAATGGAAGCTTTAGTTAACCTTAAAGGTAACACCTGTGTAAAGGCTACCTTTAATCAATGTATACCTGCGTGGCCAACAGATAGATAATCAACAATTTGTCGTACAAAAAATATACATATTGCACCAACAACTTACAATTTTTATAAACAGGAAAAATGTGCATATACAATTAAAGATGTAATACAATGCTTAATTTATACTTTTATGAGAAAAAGAGTTTCAATTTTTTGAGAATCTTCTCTCTTTTTATATTTTCTGGCAGACAAATCATTAATAGCTCAGCTAAAAGACTGCAAAAACAGTTTTCAACCTTTAAAGATATAGTACGGTCAGGTGAAATTCTAGAGAAGGTCAAAATAAAGAGCATGCCAAATTAAGTTTATCGTGTCAATATTCATAAAACAAGTTAATAATATTCGGCCAATCAATGTGTAATATAAAGCATAGACATGCTTGCTGAATTAAAACAGGGCCAGTTGCCATTTGAATCAAGTAAAAAAAATGACGTCAGTATTTTACTTCTTTCCTAGCAGTAGTCGCAAATTGCAATTGTGTACGATAAACAGTGAATAAATAATAGCTAAACTGAACTCATGATTACTACTACACCAATGAGAAATGTCGGGGCATTAAATGTCGCCACAACGGAATCTGAGCTTTTATCGAGTAATCTTACGAGGGCACTTCACTTGAAGGCACAGAGAATGCAGCGGCTATCTATCACATTACCAAGACTTCATTTCAAATAGGTGATCTATATATACTAGTAATCATGCTCACAAGTAAACTACAAAATCAAGCTCGATATTGTCGGGTTGCAATACGAGGTAGATAAAGAAAGAGGCGCAAAAAAAAATAAAAAAACGAACAATCACGAGTATCTTCTCTTATGCATTCTACTTATACACTCAATCCGGAGTATTTTCTAAGAAATGTTCATTTAGTTGTCACTATAGGTGAAATAAAGACATATATAGCATTATTCCTAACATGTTTTCCTAAAAAAAATCAAAAGTATTTACCTCATAGTGCTGTGCGAAAAACAACTAATAAATGCATACGATGGTGAGAATATTGCGTCTTTATGTCAGAAAATTTGAGAATAAGAAAGTGAGAAGTAGTAGAACACACATGAAATAGCACAACAAAAAATTGCTACGAGCAAAGGACTATTTGGTCTTTAAAAGTTAGAATGGATACGAAAGATATTATAAAAATAAGGTCAGCATATATAAGAGACATACAGGGTGAAGTAAAAAGTGTCTCTCCATTAAAGACACAAGCCAGAAATTACAGCGTACAAAATATATCTCCATGACGTAATCACAGAAAAATTGTTTTATTATCAATCCGCAACTCGTAATAACTACAGAAGATGGCATTTAAGGTGCCAATAGACATATAAGCCCTCAACATCAAGGATTTTGACCATTTATGAACTAAAAACTTTAAGCGATAAAAAAAAGAATTCAGGGGAAGTAGAGGTAGAGGGGTAAGCCAACCTCACCTCTCCACCATCATAAAATATTCGGGAAATACCGGAGATTAATACCCGGGAAAGGCTCCAAGAGAGAAAAATACAGGGCAAAGAGACTGGAAGCTCTGGAGGTCGTCTTCAAGAAGATAGCAACAGTCGAGATCCGGCGCCGAGCTTGGGAATTGATGGATAGGGATAAAAAAGACTCGGCCGGATTTCGAAGAAACGGTCTGGGCGCCTCCGGTCGCTCTCTGCTGCAAGGACGCTGTGGTTCCGCGAAAGTCGAGTCGCTCTGGATTTTTCCAAGGCTTTTCTCATCGCTTCACAACCTGATGTATGCAAACGAAATACATGCGGCTTTGGCCGGATTTAGTCGGCAAGGCGCCACGCCCACATTTGGAATTCAAAGGAACACTTTGTATCAAGACGGAAGGCGACTCTTATTTTGAATAATTCGGCTGCACTTCGTTCATTACACGGATATTCTGACATTTGGCGGAGGATTTTAAGGTCTTTCACGCTGAATCGTAATTCTGAATTGTTTCAAATTCTCGTATTCAACTGTGAATGATGACTGCATATTGAAATTGAAGAAGAAGAGGCCCCAGGGTAAAATTGTTGTAAAATAAATATTTTTTATCGACACAAAGGAGTAGCCTCAACTGATAAATACAATTTTTCAGCAAGATGCCTTACGATTCTGTCATATTTTGAACTACTTGATGCTTTCTCAAACTAGGCTTGAAGCTAGATGAGAACACATCTCATTATTTGCGGGTCAACGAAAAGTTAAGTGTATCTGAGCAAGAAAAAAACATACCTGCCTAATGAAAATTGCGAAACAATTACGAGTAAATCTCCAGCTTTAATATTCTTCGGAAAACTTTTAACATCATCTGGAGTTAAAGCATTATTTAACCCTTTGAGTAATGAGTTTTTTTTTGGTTTTCCTTGACCCCAGGAGTGAGATTTTTTAAAAAATCAATATACCTCCGATTATAATGTTACTACCTTGAGCTCAAGTTTGTTTGATAAGCAATCAATGAAAACAAGAAGATCATACATCACTTAAGCAAAATAAAGCAGTACAACAATTTTACTGATTACGATCATAAATATTGAGAAATAAGAACAAATATTTGAAATTAGAACAGGACTTAAACCAGCATTGAATGCAATAACTTCCGTCAACAAACAGCATGTGATATGCACGTACTCAAGGCTGAACGTATTTAGCAGAGTAATGGAATAGGTAGCAGGACTCTTCAGAGATATTTTATAGTGATAATTGGGCTCACCAGCTACCAGGATATATGGGGTAACATGTTACAATGCATTTGAATGGGAGGCATGAACGTACGCCTTTACTGCCCCAGCGAAAATATGAAAGCCGAACATGAACGATCATATTCTGGATGGCCAGGAGGCACGAGGACGTAAATGATTGTTCGTACTACTCAAAAAGTTTATACTGATGGAAAGCAAAATAATCAATCGATTACCTTCATTAACGCAAAGCCCGTCACCAGAGAAGTTATACAAACGAGAGGCATCCGTCATCCTGCTCACAGAGTTTCAAATGTCTGAAAATCGCCATAGCGGGTGATTAAAATTATAAAACATAAAATGAGCGAACTGAGTTTAGCAGTAAGGACAAGTAGTCTTCCGCTCTCCTTGACATCTCACACGAAATATACGAAGGATACTCCATGTTGACGATAGGGATAGGCAACCATAATGACCCACGCGAGAGCGATATATGGAAAAATGAGATCGAAACAAATATTGGAAGGTTGATACAGTGTAACAGTAGGAGGAAGATATTGGTTCGTGGAACGCCGAAGGAACGAGAGATATCGGGCCACGTATGTATCAGTCGCGGCAGATGCAAGGAAAGGGATAAAAATTCTTCACCTGATCCATTTCAGTCTTTTTCTTCAAGAGAACACATGGATAGTCCGCAAGTATAGGCGAAATACTATTGATTTAAAGTAATTCAGGCAAGAAGATGGGTAAATGCAACTTATCCCATCTTAAGTACAGTAGAAATGTGGCGTCACAAATCCAATCCTTAAGATTTCAGAAAGATGTGTAGTAGTTTGAGTCCGCAGAAAATGTTTTCCACATGGTTAACTAGCTTTTCTGTAAACATATGGAAGTAACATGGACCGTTCTTTCCCTCCTTTCGACGAGAAATTATGCTGAATCTTAACTTATGAAAGGATGAAAAAGTTATAAAAGAAAGACTTACGCATTAACCAAGTCCATGCAATGATTACAACCTACCTAATGCATAAATGAATTGACCTAGGTTTTTTCAAGGAGATGGCCATTATTACGCGCGTATACAGACTTGGCGTTGGGTTTCCTATCACATAGGCATCATTATATTGTTCTCGGATTTCCAACTAGGACTGATATTTGGATACCGACGTGACGTTGGGGGTTAAAACTTCTTACCCGGTGGAAACCCAGGGCGAATTTAACAATATAATTCGAGAGAAATAAAGATCGAAGGTTTCAGGCTAAAAAATACGCAGATTCCTTTTTTTTAAGCGAAAAAACGTTTTTCCTTCAAAGCACCCGATCCTACAAAATTAATACTGTTACTTGTGAATTATTAATGGCGAGAGTAAAACGAAAATTTGGAATATTATTTCTAACGGCAGATAAAATTAGAATGGTAGATATCATAGAGATCGTCGAATTTCGATGGAAAGCTGTTGAGCTGTTTCTGGTCCATAAAAAAATTGGTGATTATTATGTTAACTTCAAAAAATAAATTAAGACAGTTAAATACTTTAATAAAAAAAATTCTGACACGCAGTCAGCTGAAATAGGAAATAAAAGATGGCTAAGACGCATCAAAAATGTACGGTTACGGCAGGTAACACAAGGGATATCGTATTTATTATCAACTATATTCACCCTTCCGGTTTTTGGAGGGATTGTAAAATAATGTGTACCATAAATATATGCACGGCCACGTCAAACAAAATGGCTCCCGACATTAAGTGCTTTGTGGTTGAGCGGTCGACCACGGTCGGAGATGACAGCACCCGCTGGGCCTGAAGGTTATGCTCAGAGACCTTGTATTAGCTTAGAGCTGTTCAAAGAGGGTGAGGGGACAAGGTGTATTGTTGGTGAAAAGCATAACCCCACTCCCCGTCTTAGCTTTCGATGGAAGATACAAAAAGTTGCAAACATTGGTGATGTGGGAGAAGGTGAGGTGATGGTAACGCAGTGGGGCGTCTGACCAAGACGTGAGACATAGAGATAGGCTGACACGTAGCGAGTGAAAGGCGTCGGCTGTGGAAATTGACAACCGAAAAAGGGGTGCTTGGCTTAATCTTAGTTCGAAAATTGCCAGGCGGCAGAGCGAAAGTGGAATTGCAGAGTAGGTATTCAAAGTTGCTTCAGAGAAGCCGACTTTGATCATAAGGGAGATGTGGAGTTAGTTACAACTAAAGGTAGTTTGAGCGAAGTATCATTTTACCTACAAAATCAATGAAGTTGGTCTCGTTTTATAGAAAAATACCTCACCCTTCCGAGGATATCAAAATATCAGCCCCTTATCGCACTACTTTCCGAGATGGACCGAATGAAAATGACTTTGTTAACTCCACCTCCAGGTGACACGAAGTGTCGAATCCCAGGTCGTGCTAATAAACCTCAAGTGGAGTTAACTAAATCACTTTTATTTGGTACACTATGGATAATTTCCACAAAATAAAGCCTTCAACCATTTCCCTTGTGATAATTTTCCGAGATATTTGACAAAAATCTGAAAATATGCTGTACCAGCCATTATGTCAAACACAAATACACGGACAAATCATAAAAAAACTTTGAAAACCCTATGCTATACAAAGAATACACTAAAATTAGCACAGTAATGACGGACTTCTTTACGTTGCGAAGACCTGCATCGAAGGAAGAATATAATCGATACTGATTGACCTTAGATTTCAGTGCACAGTACCACTGCCCGGAAATTCACTAAAAGACGCAATGAAAATTAACCAAGCCAGATAGTCTTTGCGTAGTTAATGTGGTCTTTAAAAAGCATTCCAAACGATCTTAATGAAACTACCACTAGAGGCATCAAGAGAACATTTTTTAAATTAAATTTCACACAGCTCCTCCGAAAATTATTTAACTACACCATCGTTATTCACTCGGAACGCTCGACTTGCCTGCTTGCCTGTGATTGGTCACTGGATTCCAGAATCGGTTAGAAAATAAGGATCGTACCCATTTTTCTTTTGGGTACTGAAAATAAAATTCGATTCTGAAATCGTATGCTATTACAATCTTAACATGGGATGATTTTCAGCACTAAACTAAGCATCTTGTATAACGCCCCTAAAGAGATGAGAAAAAGTGAGCCTCTCTTCCCTTAAGGGAACAGTAGTCAAGTTCCCGTCCACGGATAATTCCTGCACTAATTTGCCTGACGGCTGTCGCTATTACACTTCTCTTCTCTAAAATCACTTCCCTCTTATTCCATAAGTGGGAGAGGTCTCTCTTAATTTCCCACGTTGCCCATTATTTTGTGGCGTCCATCTATGAAATATGACCCCACTCCACATAATACCTCTTCCAAATCCGGAGTGAAGAGGTGATTGTGGAAAGACAATGCAAGATGGAGTTCATGAATCCCTCAGCTCGACTCCAAGCTTTTCTCTTCCACGTCTTTCCAGTCATGAATTTCGGAGAGGCAAAACTTCGGAATCTTCGCTTTCACTAAGATTAAGTTTCTGACTCATCCCATTTATACAAAAAGGGTAAATTTTCTGGTCGCTCAGTACCATACTGCGATATCAAATCGGGGGCGTTTCATTTATAGGAAGGAGAGATTCGAGCGTTTTCCGACTAGGGTATTGAGGGGCAGAAAGTTTAAGTGTATCACCTTCAACCGATAAAACTGAAGAAAAAACTGATGACTCCTTAAATAAATGTACCTTTATCCAAGTAAACGATTATTTTCATAGTAAAAGAAAAATACTTCAACGAGACAAAAGAATAAGTAACCCAATCGAATCGGTAACACCATCATTCGCCTTGACAACCTTACCATAAGTAAAAGAGTTTAATCTTAGTTTACGGACATAACTTACAGTGAAAACTTGCTTGAATCAGCGCACTGGTACAACTACTGAGAAGATTTAATTTAGAATTTCGGGAAATTGATTAATGAAAGTACTACTCCCACAAGTGTAACCAGCGTAGGACAGTAACCTTCGAAATTTGTCGGTGGAGAACGCGACGGCTGAAGGTTAGTTAAACATATTAAACCGACCACAGTTTCGGCACTATGGTTCTGTACCATTATAAAGGTTAAAGGTAAAGTAAAAGTAAGGAGTAACAGAGAGGGTCTCATTTTACAATGTTTAAAAAAAATTAACCTCATGGAACCTGCCACCACTGAAACAATAAAACAGAGTAAAAGGGCACACCCTTAGGTACAACGGGATCGAGAAAAATAACAACAGAGGGAAAAACAAAAGAGAATACCCCGCGTGGGAGGCCAGCATATCAAGTTCCATAAAAGAAGGGTTCACTCAAGTGCTTAAAATTGGACGAAGAAGAAGAATCGGAAGAGGGTGCTGATAGAGTCAGGATTTGGCGCGCTTCAAAAAATGAGGTGCGCATGTATTTAAGATACATTCAGAAAAGTTTATATATAATATAAAAGTGACTGATAAACTCAGAAACCCATTCCCGTCACAACTTATGATGTATGGAAAATATAATGTTTACACATCGGGGAGCAAGAGAAGTCTTAACTGCGACTGTAAAAAAATGTGAACTTTTAATGGAAAATATGACCGAGTGCACGTGACTGAGGAAACTCTTGCGCAACTGAAATAGAAAAATTTAAGTAGTTCATAGAAAACAGCTCACAGTAGTTAAAATTCTAATAACATAGTTAAAACAACCAAAAAACGCCCAAATGTAGGCTAAATAATATCCATTATTTTCCCTCCGCCGAAGCTGAAATAAGGTTATTAACAGCATAACCGATTAAAGGGTAATTCCCCTGGTATATGAGGAAACAAATGAAGAAGCGCATGAAGCGTTGTAGGCTCCACTTGGTGGAAAGCAATTATCCCCATGATGGAATAAAACTCAACAGCAATTTTCACACTTGTTTTATGAAATGAATAACCGACGAATGTTTCAACACTTAGTGGCATTATCAAGGTCATCTTGACAATCACACTAAGGTTTGAAACCATGGTCGGTTCATAATGCATTTCATTGAACTAGAGTGGAGATTACCACTAAGTTTTATTCCATTATGAAATGAAAAAGTTTCCGGGTATATGAACAAACTTAGGATAGGATTATAACAATGTGAATTCGAAGAGATAGGAATAACGAAGGAGTAATCAATAAATTAGAGCAATGAGATTTTGCTCGCTCGAGGTTTTTCCAGAGTAAATTTATTTCTCTCCAAAATCTCGCTTGTCAAGGAGGGGTATGAGGTGGGATCAGAGTTGACGGAACTCAGGCTAGTAATCCCATTCTGGGGGCGCGGTAAATTATTGATAAGAGCTTAGCCCATGATAGAATCCACGTCAAGCCAAGAAATAGAGTTTATCGGACCTTCGGGAGGCAGTTATACACAATTTTTATGATTCTGATATCAAATCCAATCGAGACAAAGTGAAATTTAGCGCCAAATCACATCATCAGCAATCGGTTCCGAAATAAAACTATTACGTCCCCTATACGGAATGAAATGAACAGAGTATATTCAAAATATTTATAAAATGTATCAAATTTTTACACAAATAATTGTTCATTCTGAGTTTCCAAATATTTCGGCCACAAATATTGGCAGGTTAAAAGAACTGTCTATATCTAATTACCTATGACTAGAATTATCAAACGGAATACACGATTCACAGTAAAGTATGTTACAACCAAAATCAAATAAGATTTTATGGTCTGAGATGCGTTTCATTTCGGCCAGGATTGGGTTTGTATCCAGTAATTCGGACACAACATTTAAATCACAAAAAATAACAACTGAATTCCGTAGGAGAAATTAAGTTTCTACATTAAACTGTTGAATATCAACCAAGAGATTCAATTAGTTTCTATTTTCAGCGGGTTGTGTTTGATATTGAGCCGCATCAAATCAACTGAGGCTTGATAATGAACCCCTTTCCGCTAAAATACCAATCAGCCAATCCGTCCATCATATAGCATGGCAATGTTTCGGATCCATCCATACTCAGGAAAATCTCCGCTCCACGTCATTCTATTTCGGGGGAAATGTTTTAAATCAAGACTTCCCGGGTCATGGGTCAGTCTGCGTCTTTGGTACGTTAACGTCCATTTTCGGGGATGACCCAGAGCTTTTTCCATTGCGTGTCCGACTGAGTGACACAGTCACTGGAACTGGACATCGCGGTAAGCCGCATAAAAAACAAACGGAGAAGAATATAACCATGCAGCATTTAGGATGTGACTTGGCTCCTGAAAGGATTTATAGGGATGGCAGTGGTGCAGTTCCGTAGCATTAGTGGTGTTGTAATTTTGAATGAGCAGAAAAAGGAGAGTGCGTCAGGTTATAAAAACGGGCGAAGAGTATGCAAACACGTGTGTGACCATTGGGTGATGTAGGTGAGTGACGAGGTAGACCCCGAACATGCGGCGAACGACAATTTAATGTCGCGTAAATTTCAGCGTAATCAAAGTCTGCATGAGTCCCGTCGCCTTGCGTACTCGATTCGTGCTCGTTCTCATTTCACCTTATTCCTTCTTTACCTTTTGATACACTGTAAAGGCTCAAGAAATTTTTAATTAAATAATCTGACTTTATAATTTAATGACGCAGATTCAATGTGAGAGCCAACTTTCTGCCCCTATAAGTTAAGCACCTGAACTAGATCTTTCAAAGAGATTCATTATTCGGTTACTTTTTTTGAAACCGTATTTTATCACTTACGACCACAGGAGTGACTTCATCCTGGGATGGTTTCCTCAGAATGAAACGAATCGGTACCAATACCCAAGTGTTTACCAACATTTATTCCACTAACTACAAAAATAAAAACAAATAATCCTTTACTTATATCATCACGATGAAAGCCAAATACTTCGATTCATAATGAAGTCGATGTACCACAGAAACGAATTCCTTACTATTGCCTGCCTCAAAGCTGCCAAGAAACGGCAAATTTTTGCGTTAAATTTTTAACAAATAGGAAGAATGCGAAGAAAAAGAGAGGGGAATGAGATAGAAAGTAAAACTAAAATGTCACTTACCCAGGTATACATTCATGCTGATCGGAATTCTTTCAGCAAAAAATCCTTCGTGTAGTCGCGGAAATGACTCTTCTTGTTTCCTCCATAACTATTTGGTTCCGGTCTGAAAATAAAACTAGCTATGAGTTTATAGAAGTACTGTCACATGGGCAAAAAGGATACCACAGAGGAAGGAATGACATTTCTTTCGTTTTCAAGCATAGAGAGTGACTACACTAAAAATAAAACTAGAAGAAAAGTTGAGGCAGTGCAGGCAGGGAAAACCATACCCATTAATTCGTAGGGTTTTATAGACAAAAATAATATATGACATATAATGCACATAAAAAAATAAAAACAGTCGTATCGAACGTTTCCATTTAATAATTCCCATAATATATTACGTAACACTGTGTTATAACATTGTGTGGAGAAGGATGGAAAAAGTAAGATGGGTAGATAAGATGAGAAATGAAGAGGTTTTGAGCAAAGTAAAAGAAGGAAGATCGCTCCTAAAGGAAATAAGGAAAAGGAAAGGAAACTGGTTGGGCCATGTGATGAGAGGGCAAAGTATAATAACTGTGGTACTTGATGGTTCAATTGAAGGAAAGAAAAAGAGAGGAAGGAGAAGAATTAAATTGGTGGATCAGGTGAAGAACATCAGCTATGATGAAGCAAAGAAGGAAGCTCGGGACAGAAGCGGATGGAGACAGCAGTGGTGTACGGGACCTGAGAGCAGGCAGAACACCAGATGATGAATATATTACTGGCATAATGTGACGATTTAAGGATTTTTCAAACATAAAACCCGACAAAGAGGTGACTAATCGGGCGTTAATTTTCTAAGATACCGAAGATCATAAAGAATTTTGATGAATTTGTACGCAAATATATCCTTTAAAGATAATTAATTGGCAGATTCATTGTCTTGAGCTGCTGAAACTAGAGCTATCTCTAGGGCTAAAAGTCTCTGCTGAGCTCATAAATAAAGCTTCCATCCTATCTGGTATTTGTGGCTTAACCATACTTGCTATGGTATCACAGTATCAGACATAATTTTTTATGTTATCCCTATAAAAATTATTCCCCGCTAAATCAAATAAAATCTAATCATAAAGAAAAATATTCTTCAATAATGCCCCTGACTATTAAAACTACACCGTGTCTACAATATTACTTACGCATAAAAATTCCTAGCCCATTTCATATCTATTATATTTTCTAGCAATAAAACAATTATTTTCACGCAATTTCCTTTTCGCACAGAGAGGATTGGTCATGAAGCACTTTAATGGGCATTATTTACGGGAAAAAACACTCACATTGTGACCATGAAAGCGTAAGTAAATATTATTCCAGGGCGCGCATGAAAGCAGAAATGCTATTTCAATTCTTCCTATCTTGTAAGGTACTTTTAATGACTAGTTTAAATTAATAAAGTGCATTTTCTGAGCTGTAATAGTTGATCTCGAGATTACCGGGCGGATTTTGAAGAAAAATTTTCACCAGTAACATTAATTGTTCATCTTAACACTAAGCTCGTAGTTTATTGGACACTAAAACATACAGCATGATGAAAACAAATAACTTTGCACTCTTTCAAGTCGTTTATGTCCAATCTACATATTTTAGCAGCTGAGCTCCATTTTCGAGGCAATATTGGTTAATTCTAACTTGAAAATGACGCACAGGCGTTGTAATCGATCGAAAATAAATATCTTAATTGAAGGAATATAAGTTATTTCTTTTCTTTTCACGATAAGCGCGGTAAAATTACCGCAAAAAGGGCTGTCTCTGTTTAATTAAAAGCATTAAACTAAATACTCTACTGAATACATATTTAATAAAGTCTCACTGAAGACCAAGGAACGTTAATTAAAAAATAGTCTTAATTCTGACTTAACTAGGGTGACACGAGTAACATGTACCGTTTACTCGAGAAATACACGTAGCTTGCACGCCAAGTTGAGTGCAGTTATCATTAAAGTGCTCCCTAAAATTTACTTTCACGCCAGCAGCCATCATTAATTCGGGAAAGGTCGGAGTGACTTCAAACTAGGATGGAGGTATCGCCTTTGAGTCACCATGAAGGGACTAACTCGACGAGATCGTAACTTTACGAGTTCAATGACCTTTCAACGAAGCTAAGGAAGTTTTTCTCACCTTTTAATTCTCTCTTGAATGTCTGTCTTGGACAATGACCCCTTTAACAAACTTAGCAAACTTGGTTCACGCTCGATCAGCAAAGTTAAGAATCGCTGGACTATGCTCAAATTAGGAATCATCCGATTCACTTCGAGGGCTGATGCCTCTATGTATGAAATGTACTAGCAAGTGCGTGTGAAATAACTTAAGCTGCCGAAGTACGTTCAAATTGGGTTTATCTGGTATTAGTACTAGTAAATTATGTCCAAGCCCTTCCCTGAAATTATTTTCTTTACTACTCATAATAAAAAAATTGTTTAAAACTCTTCACTGTCATTAGCTCTGACCACAGGAACATGAAAAGCAGCTTTTTTGTGGATATAATGATTTTGATAACTTGGTCTCACCAAAATTGACAAGATTAAAAATATATTTTAAAGCCTAGTTGACATACATCGTCATGGGATCGGGAAAATAATTCAAAACTGAGTGGCTACTGAATAGAGATATCATTACGGATGATTTTTAACTTAAAATTAATTAAAAGGAAGTTATTTCGTTACAAGAATTAGTTGTCGACAAACAGAAACGGAATCACTCAAAATTTCCCACTGAATAAATGGATGCTACCTCCATGCCCCCCGGAGCATCATTGTATCAGATGCAGTATCCTGGAAACAAGGTCGCAAATCCTAACTCGGGTAAGGAAATATTAGGTTTGCTTTTGGGTTAATGAATTCGCATACACGATGTGATATGAAAAAAGAAGTTCGAACTGCTAAAACCCAAAAAACTAAAACCATGAGGCTTCTCTCATTCCTAAATACGAGAATGTGAACAAAGTGATAAAGCACATTACGCAACCCACGAAATGAAAATGTTTTCAACTGAAATGGAAGTAAGAGGACACAAAAAGGAACCGTCTACTGCAGCTGTTCAAGTGCTAACTTTTTGAAAGCAAACGTTGTCAGACAAATGGCTATTTTCAGGGAAGATGACGTAATAAACAAAGTAAAAATATCCCTGCCAACAGAGAAAAACTTTGCCTTAAATTTTCTCGATTCGATATTTGTTTTTATTTTATACTATTTCTGTTACTATACGTAATACTTATCGAGTGGAAAATGCGGGCGGTTCTCAAAGGGCAGAACCAAATACTCCCGTTTTCGAAAATAATGTAGTAGTGCCTGAAGCGGATTTGCCATTTATTTACAACACCGCATGAATCATCCATTTGTGCCGAAACACCAAAATCTAGAGACACCACAGGAGCTAACACAGAGTAATCTGCTGGCTGACGCGTAAAACTCTTCTGGCCTACCCTACGCCAAGGAAATTGATGAGGAGGAGAATGTGTGCGGGGAGAGAGTGATAGATGAGGACGTTCAAACGTCCATCTTAGTCGCTTGTTTACGAGAGTCCTACCCGAGGGCCGTGTAGAGGGAATGCATCGGTGGATGGTCGGAGAAGGACGAGCCAAAGAGGACGACGGGGAAAAGGAGTGAAAAAAGAGAGAGAGGGAGAGACAGACGTCGGGGACGTAATTTTTTGGCCCCCTCCAACATCAGGTGCGCAGGAAATTGAAGGGAGTCAGCATTGAGATTTGGCGAAGAGTGCGTTATTCGAAAGTTTCAAACAAAGTAAGACCAAGAACAATTATGCTAGTACTGTTCTTTCTAAATTAAGTACTTTTCTTTATTCCCAATTGAATAAATAACTCACATGTGCTAATCTTTCACATATTGCTTAGGCGTACTATTAATCTGAACCTCATTATATATAACAAAACTGTTAACCGATGTTATCCCAAATGTTTTGCATCACTTAATGCAAATTTCAATTCTGTTTAATCGTTTTGACATTACCATAAGTCTAATAATGAACATATTAGAGTTTGAATGACATTTTTCCAGAAATGTGATGTGGCATGTAGCAATAAATTGCCAATAATCTTTACTTGACCTTATCAGGAGCAAGATGGCAAACCTATATTCCAGGGATATAGTCCAAATAAGCTGGGTAGAACGGAGCAGTAGATTAGAAGGAACATGGTCAATGTTTAAGGGAGAAATTGAATACCAGCACTGACTATTCCAACGAACAGGTATTAAGCTTATGGTACACATACAATAGTCAGGAGTTTTAATAGCAAAGTTTATTCCTAAATATTATTGGGACTCACTATTGAAAGCCTGAGAAATTTACTGATCATAATAATGAATCATGCAATTTGTGTGCCACAGACTATTAAAAATATCAAAAAGAGGTATTTTTCAAGTATTCTTCTGGTTAAATGGTAGGTTTTGTTAAAAAGCAGAGAGACCCCTCCAGAATTGCTACACTTTCAGGGTCCTATTTACTTCTAGACTTTCATGGGACAATAAATGGAAATTGCAAGAAAGGAAATCATAGATCGATATAAAGAAAAGGTTACTAGTGGATGGAAAAAGGTTATATAGTTGTCGAGAGACTGTAGAGAATGAGAATTTTAGGTACAATTGCCGGGGAAGAGGGGCAAACTTAGCAGAAATAATGAATTTCATGAGGAGGTAACTGATAAACCACACAAGATTTACGGAATGCATAAGAGCATTTGATATGGCTAATGAATAAAGTAATAGTTTGACCGCGTCACAGAAAACAA
The DNA here is from genome assembly GCA_963169105.1 of Ceriagrion tenellum. Lineage (NCBI taxonomy): Eukaryota > Metazoa > Arthropoda > Insecta > Odonata > Coenagrionidae > Ceriagrion > Ceriagrion tenellum. The sequence continues at coordinate 80,946,181 of OY720635.1, forward strand.
CTGCAAACAGTCGGTAAATAGTGATATTAGTGGTTATTCAAGAATATTCATTAAAGAAAATATATCCAAGATTGTAAATTTCGGAAATGCAATCACGAATATCATTGACGCCAAGTTTCTGGCGCAAGACAAACTTATGGGAAAAAAAATCTGATAATTTTGTGAAGGATACTGCTTATGATTGTCCTGCCAAAGAAAAGCGTTTGGCTTGGGATTATGTTATGAATGCATAGCCAAAAGAATGAATCAAGCCAAAAATTTAAGGAATAGCGGCAAACAAGCATACTAAACATTCTCTTCACAGATCGCACAAGGGTTGCATGTATCCTATATCACTTCATCCCATACACTTCTCTTTTTCTTTTTCTTCCCCGTTTACCCAGCACACTCCTCACCGCAACGGCTGCTGGCATCTCTTAGCATTTCTAACCACCTACTATCCCTACTTCTATTCTTCATGTTTCCTCACCACATTCACCGCACCAGCCATTTCCTCGTTTGTCCTTTTTCCATCAACCTCTCTTTCTCCGTCGTTCTCCGCACTCACTCACACATCAAATACACGCACCCTACATGAGTCCTCTTTTTCAGAGTCCACGCTCCCGTATAATAAAACGCCTCACTTCACATTTAAGTCTTCGCCAACCTTGAATTTCTTCTTCTTTATTTATTATTTTTATTATCTATTTTTTATTTTATATATATATATATATATATATATATATATATATATATATATATATATATATATATATATATATATATATATATATATATAATTTAATATCTTCAACAAAGTCACCGTTATTATCTCCTTGCTTTTGTTTAGCTCTTTTTTCACTGGCACAATTCTCCTTTTCTGGATGGATACTATTCCCATTTCCTTCCAACTCATTACACCAGTAAGCCTATGAATTGCTCTGCTCACTCCATATTGCCATTTTTTACTAGCAGATCAAAACATGCTGGGGAATGGGCAAAGAAAAAAAAACGGCACAGGTCACGAGATAAGCCAGGGAATGGACAAATCGACCTTCATAATGGATCGCCAGCGTATGGAGCCTTGAAAATGTAGATAAACTTGGGTTGTTTGCGAATGGATACTCGTTCTAACCTCTGTCCGATAAACGCCGACCAAATCTAGACCAATTGGAGGAGCTTTTTTAGTGTTGCGCTCTATTTACTCCGATCACAATTTTTCTGCCGAGGATAATACTTCAAAGTTAACACGCATGCAGTGCCGCAGAGCACATGTCACTGGTGGGATTTTGCAAGATCGGATATGAATGACAAAGCCTTGATTCAACATGGAGTTCATTCAACAGAGACTCGAAGCTTTTGAAATCATGTAAACATTCCCCTTAGGATCTTCGGACCCAGATACCTCCAATTGACATTTCCCCAAAGCGTAAGACTTGCCACAAATCGCAACTGATTTCTCAACTGTTTATATTCTTCTCTGTACTGCTAGAGACATCCGTCGAGGATTCTAAAATACAAAACAAAGGATAAAACAAAAACTGTAGCGTTTTGTGCAACGCTTGGTATTTCAAAAGCCATAGTTTAAACAACATTCAAACTTTGCACGCTATAAAATGTAACTACTGCGCCAGCAATAGGCTACATTTTGCTTGCATACTCTTTATGGGTCTTTTACATTTTATTTACATCAACTTTGACAGGAAATGCATGTAGAGGTAATTTAATCGCAATCACTCCTTATTTCTATTGAAAAATAAAATAAGTAATAATAGATACGTGAGCATAAAAGAAGTTTCTTAAAGTTAAAACTAATATAAGTCCTTAACTTTATCATCAAATTTTGATCATCATCACCAAATACTACAAAATTCCATTGAATTCAGCGATGATTAAAGAGCGCTTTTGCTCTTTGTCACGCCAGCTATTAAGGAAGAATACATTGAATAAAAATATCAAAAGGAATTATTGAAGAAATCAGTTTTATATCATGTTGCCTTTTATTGTACATTAAAAAAATAGTAAGAATGACGCATAAAAATCTCAGAGAGTGCTATAAGAAATATAATACGATGCAGAGCTTAGGACCGCCATAACTAGGGAGCATAGAACTCCAGTAATTATACAAATACTATTTATGTCCAAGACGTTTACTACCCTTGTACAACTGTTGATGATTTCACCAGTTAATTGTGCATTGAGAACAGCAAAAAATATAAGGGGATACCAAAAAAGGAATGCGATTTTGATATCCCTGCAGTATCGGACAAACTAATCATTCGCTTAGAAAAAATATTTTCTGCAAGTTCATCGTAAATTGTATGAAGTTAGCAGCTTGAAGTTGTGAAAAACATTCAATAAGTCGTTTGTACGCATATCAATTGGTTACTCTGGAACATGCGATATTAAGTAGTGCAAACAGAGCCAGACTTTTTCCCCAGGATAGGGGATGTTCGGACAGACTGGAGAATAGGACTGAGAAGTTCCATAGGGAAAAATCATGCGTCCTCACCGGGACTTGAACCTGGATTTCTCATCGAGTGCTTCGGCCACTTTAGCTTTTATATTTATCTTAGTGTCCTCCCCTCTGAATTTTAGAGGGATTTAGTTTACCATTAAAATCCTCAAGAGAGAAGGACTCCGCGAGTTAAGGACTTGGGACCTCGGCGTGGAAGCAAAGAATCCGTCTTCGAGTACCGGTTAAAGTAAATGATTTTTCCTCTCTATTATTGGAAAATGGTTATATACTGGCGGGTGACTTAATAGCACGACTAGTGTGACGTTTTTATGCTGGTGCCAAGTTCAGGCGTCCATTTTTTTTTGTCCCTTTTCTGATATGTTGTATCCCGTGCGGGCCGCAGTATGCATCGTAGAGGCAATGCAATCTGTCGATGCGCAAAGCTGAGGAGAAATTTTCGTTTCTGATTCCAGACGAAAAACTACCCGTTGGAAGCCGTGGAGGTCACGATGCTAGAAGCCGGGAGTATAAGGGATAGGTCTCGTTATTTTGTTGAGTCATTCCACTTTTTCCTTCATTTCCCTTGCTACATTCCTCATACCTTTCCCTTCCTTTCAGTAATTTCCAAAGATGATGTTTCTCGCGGCTCTTTACATTTCGACTGCTTTTGGCTTGCACATGGCATCTAGACGAGCGCGCGCGGTTCTAATTTCAGCTGGGATGAATGTTGCATGCCTGGTGTGGAATCACCCCGTGCCACACACCCTAGTGGAGGTTTGCACGGTATTTCGTAGATGTAGATGTCATGAGGGTAATTCACTGAGAGAATTACGAAAAAGACATATAAACCTCCCTACCTTATTGATCCAAGTACAGGCGGATTTTCCCTTACATGTAATGGTGTCCACAATTATCCATCGACCCGACTCTTTTCATTTCATCGAGCCCCTAGTTTTCCAGTCCCGCCCGGAGCTAGTCGGGAGATACAGTCGCCGCTATATCAGCCCCGGTATCCTCTAATTCGGAGAACAGAATAAATATGAAGGAGGCAAAGAATCACCGCTCTCTTATCGCCTCAGGATGTGCGCGACCAATATTTCCTTTTTATTTCTAATGACAGTCTTGCCATGTCACTACGTGCCGTTTACCAAACTCTCCGTGAACTCTTTGTATACTCGACCAGTATTTAACTTCCATTTCTTTCCTTCCACGAAGCCTTCGTCTCCCTCTCCTCAAGCTTCAACGATCCCATAAAATTTCTGGTTTTCTCCAGACATCCAGCTGCCTTCGATGGGTTCCTACCATCGACGAGAAGGCCCATCGGTTTTTTCTGAATAAATATTGAACGAGACCCTGGACGATAATTGACGAGCCACGTTGACGACTTTTTTCCGTTAGCCTATGTCGTCCGGAAGTTTTTCTCTGCCCCGTCCTTCAATCTCTTTTCCCGAGAACGCCGCAGTGTTTATTTCCCCGCAAAGGAAATCCTATATTGCGTCCATTTTGCTCTCAAACTTGCAAGGTCAAGGCCGGATGTGACGGGCTATTTGGAAACTGAGTAGACTACTGTGCATCGAGTAGTATAAAAAATGTGAGATTTTTGATCAAGTGTGTTACTTTATCAAATTGATTAATATTTTTTGACAGAAAAGCATGATTGTAGACAATAATTGAAAAAAATTCCGGAAATATTATTGAGTAAATTGTTAATATAGAAGACTTTATGAGAAACAGAATAATGATAGTCATAAAACGCTTTCATTATTTATCATTTAACGATCGCCTGAGAAAAAAGCTCTACGCATATTTTACTCAATTACTTGAGATAGAATTTAGTCTAGATCAGTGTTTTCCAAACTTTTTCGAGCCACCTTCTTCCACAAACCTTTACCCAGCGCCCCCAATCATAAGCTTTAAAGTCATGGAATACATGAACAAAGTAAGATGTTTATAAAAATTAAGCTAAAACAGTTGTGATTAAACTATTGTTTACTTCAAATCCAATAAGAGATAGTATACTCATCCCCGGACATGTATATTCGGTAAGAGCTCGGCCCACAGCGCCCTCCTGCAGCACCCTTATGTGATAGCACCGCCTTCCGGGGGGCGGTGGCCCCCACTTTGGAACCACTGGTCTAGATGATGACACAAATTGTTTTCATGTAGGATCAAAATCCCTGAACTCAGTAGTTAAAAGACAGAGGTAAGCTCTTTTGTTCCCCATAAATCTAGGCAGTCTACGCTTTGATTTCGAAATTTTGGAAAATCTAGAACAAAGAAAATATTCACGTAATAATATGATGAACTAGAGTAATAGGATAAACCACACTATAGAGAACTTTCATGAAAGCAATCAGTCGATGATAAGATTCTGGTTTGGATGAAAAACATGAAACCGGATAGGTCTTGATTTTCATTTTTAACAAGATATCTGTCATAATGATGACATGGATTCATCATTTTATATCATCAGATTTGGTCAATAATTTCATTTAGCCAATTCAGAAATTTTAAAAAATGGTACCGTTGGCAATAAAAGTTATCTAAAAATGACTTGACTCTAATTCGATCGACATCTACATTTTAGTGATCCAACTAATCTTCCTTCTTTTACTGTTCTATTTTATCTTCAGTATTATTTAGTCTTTTTCACAAGGTGCTCTAGGATTGTTGGTAAGCTCACCACGATTGCTTTAGCACTAGTATGCGCGTGCACTTGCATAAATTTTAATCTCATTACGTTTCATTCAGCCAGAAGGTTTAGCCACGAGCAATATCCCACAGATATCAAATAAATACGGCACGAGAATGAATGACAACAAATGACGACAGAAGGCATCACGTTGGTGATATAATCCATGAGGACTGCGACAAACACCCTGCCGCACAGTGGTCCTCGGCCCATGTATTTCTGGGACATGAAAAGATTTTCTCAGATCAAGATGAAATTTGGTGTGTATAGGTTTTCTGAGTCGCTGAATACGAATATGATGCCAAAACCATTGAATGTTTCCATTAAATGTGAAAACTTGCGGATTTCATTTTTTCCAACATTTGTGCGAATACATTTTATTTAGTGCAAATAGGACCAAATTAATTAATTAAGTTTAACAAATAAAATTAATAAAGGCAAATTTCGGAAGAGTTTTTTGTATACTTAGTGATGTTAGTTACACTTTCCAATAGATTTTTTTAATGGAATCTCATGGAATGAGTGAAATTTTCATTGATTTTAATTATATTTCGCGGATAAAAGTTCTCTAATTTTCATGATTTACAATTTTAAATCGCATATAATGACAATTTAACAATAAATTTTTACTTGAATACATAAATAGTACATACTTTCCGGAGATGAATCTAGTTCTTTGAATTACAATCGATGCAACAGTCTTCTATGTAAGCGACTCCGAAGTTAACGCGCATTTGACTTTCGATTATTAATAGAATGCATACCTTACCTGAGCGTTCTCTTATATTACCTCTAACAGTAAAGGTGCGTGATACCGGTTCAGGATCTTCGAATTCTGATGCATCATCACTTACTCTATCCAAACTTACTGCACAAAATATTTACCTGAATACTTTATTTTTCTTACCATGTCCCATTTTTCCATATACTCCATGCCATATACTCGATGACGGAAACACCAGCCGAGCCTAAACACCAAAGAGCATCTCTTCCGGCACTACCTATTTCAGCCAACCTCACCCCGACGCCATGGTGCCAACTGAACCGCCTCGTTCTGCTTATTCCCCTACTGCCTTTCCAGCGATCAATTCGCCACCAGTCCGGCTCCCACATCCTCTCCCTCACTCACCAGCATCCTGCCATTTTGAATGAAAAGGGAGCTTCCGAAGAGGAAATCAAACGTGTCCTACGGCGGAGAGTGGGAGGAAGGAGAGATTCATGAAAGCCAACGACTTTTAGAGCAAAGGGCGAGTGAATAGATAGACTTTTAGAGAAAAACTACGAGTGAATAGATAGACCGAACCGGAAAAAACAACTTGTTGCTCTGTAAATGATCTATGGTATTAAAAATAACATGATTACATACTTGAAAGGAGATATCTACATTCATTGTTGAAATTCCGTTTAAACAAGCGAAGTAAGGAATGAGATGAGTGAGAAATGAATGACGGCCAGAAGGATGATAGGGAAGCCTTCTTTCGAAACTTCGGCCATTATACAGACGTCAACCCGACGGGAAACCCGACAAGAATTCATCTGAACAATTTGGTGGGAAAGGCTGAATTCTTTCATCACCTTCTCTCCCTTAATGGAAATATACAGGGATGTGGAGCCAGAGAAAAACAGAAGAACTAAATTATGAAAAGGAAGGAGAATGAGAGATATGTGAGGAAGCGAAATAAAGCTATATGAGGATCATGAACACTCATATTTCACAAGGAAAAATATTTCACCCAGAAAGAAACGGAGAAAAGGTTCAAGTTCTTGAAAATAATTTCCAGAATGGCAGATTTATAAAGGAGCGAACATGAGTCTTCGACTTATTCCTTCTAGCGAAATCATTATATTCTTCTCTTGACAGCATAGAGATAAGAATATCTTGGCGGAGGCAGTAATTCAAAAGTGGGTCCAGCATTCAATATCTTATTAAGAATTACAAAGTGTGTTCATTAATACGCCATAAAAAGTACAATGCTCGAGTAACTAATTTTTATGACAGGTTCCATTTTACGAGGAGACAGCTTGAAGAATTCGTTAATAAATTCATTATAACGAATATTCCTCCCGAGAACTCTCTCATGGAAATAATCATTTGCTCGCGTTGTTTACCTTAGTTCATATCTTGCTCCAAGCTTGTTTCAAATATGAAACACCATGTCAGCCCTTTCTGTTTTCAGCCAAGCTAATTTGCAATTTATCCAAACACATTTTCTGAGGTTCTCCTCTACGAAAGCGGCTTGCTTTAAGGCAACGCCTTCGAGCAGGGAAGACAAAGCCGGAGCTTATTCTTTGACTCAACGCTGGAGCTTATGTTTTGAAAAAATGTAAACAAAGAACGTGGATTTCCCCTTTCTGGTTTGATATTCTGTGATCTTTGAACACCGTTACATTTGTGGAACAACGAGCATCTTATTTCTGGTAGGGTCAACTACTTTTACCTAGTCACCCCTACTTATAAAACTACGGGCTGTGAGCCGTCACTAGCAATTATCTTGAAATGAACCGTCAAAAACGTAGCTAAATATAAGCTTAATTCAAGAAAAATAAAATAAAGATTAATATCATTGAATATGATTGAATTATAGTAAAATGATACCGTTTGTGGTATCTGATAGAGGTAAAGTTAAAAATTTACTGTAGAGATTGTAAAAAGAGTTGGTAGGACTACACAAAGGGACCCAGCATATATTTGGCCAAGGTTTGAGATCTTTTAAAGGAAACCTGTTACCTAGTTATTTAATGAAAGGAAGCTAGTTAAACTCTGGCGGCAGAGGTTAATGACCTGCGTCATCTTCATATCCTTCTCGAGAGGAAACTTCTGAACTCTTCGGAGAGCACGTGCGTCTTCTCTATCTCGAAAATTAATTTTCTCTCCACCCCACCTTCCCTTGTCCCCGCACCTTCTTAAGATCTGCTCTCGGCCCGAGGACACTTTTCACCATCTTTATCCACGTCCTCATATTTGTCCATTACCGCTCTGCCAGAACTTTTTTCTAATATTCAAACATGCTTTAACATTTTCTAGCCAATAACTTTGACGATAAAGTTGATGTGGGTGCATTATTTCCTCGTGATTTCTCAAAGCAAAAATGTTTCTCCCATAAAGAAACGGAGAAAGGGTTCAAGTTCTCAAATATAATTTCCAGAATGGCAGAAAACATCAAAGCGAACATGAGTCTTCGACTTTTTTCCTCTAGCGACGTAATTACACGATTTCAATGCGGAAGAATTTCCTTTCTTTTTTCAAAGAGTGTCTTACATTATCAGAAACATTTAATAGGTTAAAGTTCTCTGGTAATTATTTTTGGAATGGCAGAAAATCCATGAGCAAACAGGCACATTCCATTTTCAATCTTTTCCCTCAAAATTTCACGATGAATTCAATTCGGGCGAATTGGCAGTTTCCCTCTCTCATATGATGTCTTACACTGAAAGAATCAGCCAAAAGGTTTAGTTCCTCAAAGCAACTTTTCGGAATGGAAAAAAAAGAAAACAGGTATCTTATATTAGCAAACTTAAAAAGATTTTTATCTCTCTTTCCTCCATATCCCCCTTATACTTTTAATTATATATCTTTTTACGCAAAGTTTTTCGGTCCGTCAACATCCATTTGGAAATTTCCCGACTTTATCATTCTTTCTCAACTCAACTACACCAAACACTCTCCTTAAAATACCTGATTACGTCACAGAATGCTCTCTGCTTCCATCCTATATTTTCTCCCTCTCCTCCGAATCTAAGAGATAAACTCAACAGCGGCAATTACTCGTAAGCGCACTTGTTAATTACACTCACACTCTTGGAAAATGTTTTTCCATGTGGCTACCTCAAGTGCGACATTTTTTCACCTAAGCCCTTAAGCTTCTCGGGCGCACACGCTGTTAAACAAACAAGCAGATGAGCACCCACTAGGGAAAATCTCATTTCATTTTTACCAACGCAGGACAGTGGATGTTATTTACCATGATGCAAACAAACTTCATCACGCCGGTAGCCGTCGCGTGAGAATTTGAATTGCTAGATAGTTTTCCCGCATGGATTTACGGGGAAGCAAATACATCTCGTTTTGGACGAGAGTGGGCGCGTTTTCCTCAGAGGAATATCCTGCCTGCCGAAACCCTTTTCCTCCTATTCCCCGCGAGAACTACACCGAAAATCTCTGCAATGCTTCCATTTCCGCAATGCGTTTGATGAAAAATGTTAAAGCCGGGAAAGTTGGATATGAAACTAAATAACCCGCAGCAACTCCGAATCTTAGGATTTTACTTGGGTTCGCTAGTGTTTAAGGCGAAAAAGAAAATATGATCCTCAGTCTCTATGGAAGATAATGCGTCATAACACAGGCAAAAGAATCTAAGAAATTATGTCAAAATATGCACAGCCAGGAACGTGACTACAGAGTAGTATATTTAATGAAAAGAACTTTGTAATTATAAAAATTATGCATAAAAATACAATAGGCTCTCATCCAAGCGGATGAATTCAACTATTGGGCAATTTTTAAAAACTTGATCTCCACTCTCCTAGAACCTAGTGACTTTACACAAAGCTTCTTTACTCCACAAAGCTAATTTCCAACTTCACAACAAGTGCTTGGACTTTTTTTTGTAATTTTTTAACTTACTAAGCCCGATTAGGAATTAATTTAGTTCATCTATTAATTGATATTTTGCCTTGATCAAGTTTAGCTGAATTTAAAATTAGTTTATACATACCATTGTCTTATTTTCTAATGTGTCGTATCATCTCTTATATACTGTTTGAGAATGCTTCAACTAAATTTGGTACTCTCTACCGGAATACTGCAAAATCCCCTTCATATTAAGAAAAAATGACATGGTATTTGGTTTCAATCAGCTCAAAATACCTACTGTATTGAGAATTAATTTCATAATTTGGTCATTAAACACTACACTGCCTAATCATCAGGCAAGTAAAACTTGGAGTTGACCTTTGTAATGATTTCTCTAGATTTCATTCATCGAGGTAAAAACGTTTCCATGCCTTTCTGGAGATTACTATCGTCCTACATTCTTTCATGGCTTAATATTAATTTACAATAGGCATCTTTCCGGTCTCTCTGCCTTCCCTCGCTCTCTCTGTCTCTCAGCATCAAACCTATCATTTCGAAATTGCGTCGTCTTGTTTACTCTCGAGAAGCATTGGTCACACATTTTCCTCCATTCGTTCCCTCTCGTTCCCCGAAATACGAATTCTATAAGCTTTAATTTTCTCCCTTCTCCTTTGACGGCATACTCGGAGCTACAAATAAAGAATCCCGACTCTTCCATTCCCTGGGGGCACACATCGTAATTAGTCGACCCTTGTAGCAGCGCGTGGGGCCATGGGGTTACAATTTCCCCTCCTCCCTCTCCGATTGAGAAGGGGTGACTTCATCATGATTTAACCACAGTGTGACACTCGAAAGTCAGTCTGATGCAATGGTGGGACATTAAAAGCACTGCCAAGATTCTGATACTTAACAGCGTGACGGTAGCAGTGTTCCAACGCAGTTACACATGGAAACATGAAGGAAGAAACATTTGGGTAACCAAAGGTTAGCTAATGTTAGAATACGTATATTCAAAAATAACGTCGGCTGTCAACCTCCATCATTTTAGGCCTCAAATCATTTCGACTCTAAGGTAACACAATAGCTTTGCTCCCGTAGGTGCTGGAGTTATGTCATTAAATAGGATTCTGGTGTTATATCATAAAATTAGATCCATATCCTTTCAGGGACATAATAATAGCAAATTATTAGAGTAAAGACTTAACTCAGTAAGTTTAATTTCAGGTGGAAACTTTTAGGAGTCACAGATTGGCATAAAACTACATGACCTGGATTTCGTTACTTCAGCATCTTAGTCAGGCGATTTGAAAATGCAAAATAGTACCCTTTACTAAAGTCCGATGCATTTGGGGTGGGGAGGTACAGGAAATAAATTACAGATGAGAGGAAAAGAGGGCTTAATTAACCACAGCCGAAGTAATAGGAGAATTGGTGGGGAACAGAATTTTACTAAGGAGTATAAATTCGGGGTCACGATATATTGTTCAACATTTCAGCTTATCTCATGCATTGAGCCGGTGTCGGTTATAATCAACATGCTAAATTTACACGCTATTATTACCCTGATTTTCACATGCTATATATTATCTTATTCATTGATTATTCTTAGTTTATATGAGGTGCTACTTAATGAAATTAGCGTGCTTTGCTGGTGCCATTGATCCCATTTGTTGTGACATATAATTATGTTTCAATGTTCCAGGGGACTTAGAGTCTCAGAACAATGAAGACTGTTTTCAATTAAAATTACATTATAACTTTAAAATCTTTCTCGCGATTGCAGTTGAAAGGGTGATTCGTGAGGCTTCCAAAAGAGTTTTGCACTTTTCGTCATGATTTTATTAAAAGCGCTGGAGTGTTTCTATCTTCTAAAGTCAAAACTTATCACAGTATCTCCCACATACACGCCATCACAACCACCGCAGACCAGTACATATATTCCACTTTAGTTAATTACGATCACATTACCATTACAATACACTAGCATAATTACTTTAAGTTTAAGGCAAATTGTGCTAAACTTTATCATCATTAATAGAATATTTCTTTTTAGCTCTGTCGGTTACAATAACACATCTCAGTGAGCACCATGTTTTATAATATTTGCACAATTTCCAGATGAATAAGGTAATTCAACAGAAATATCTTACATTTTTTTTGTTAAAAATTTGTTCATAAACTCAGGCGAATAATCATAAGCACTAGCTATTTACTAGAGATTTCTCCATTCTTTTTCAAAGTAATCCATGGAATAAGGCATATTAAGTAGCCGATGGTTTGGGGTATGGGAAGATGCAGTTTTTTTTAAAAATGAAAGTGCCTCCAACCGGGTGCAAATCACATCTGCTGCCCCAGAAGTCCATGCGATGCCTTGCACACCGCATCGCCTAGTGTGACTCCGCACTTTAACTCTTCTCACGGCCCTTGTTAATAATACTAACTTTAGTATTAAAAATCGATCTGAACTGAATATGCTCAAAATCTTTCCGGGTAAAGAGAGTTATCGCATCTGATGAAGCAATGAATTTTGATCTTCATTCCTGAAAACAGAACAAAGCTCGATACTCAATTTCCACCTGACACTTGGATCCACCCACCAGTCATAGATGAGCAAGCAAGACGAGTGTTTTGAGAGAATACAGGCTGAAACTTCAAAAAATAATCCTTGAAGGAATTGTGGCCACTAAAATTGAAATAACGCGCTCCTGAGACTTGCATAACTAGTTTTTTTGGTCGTTTTTGACTGTTTAATAAATATTGGAGTATAAAATACAGTGCAGTGAAGTTAATTTATGTTTCATGCATCTAAAACATCCATGGACCGTGATAGTGTGCATTGATATTATCGTCGTATAAATACAGGCGCCGAAGCATCAGATTCCGTTTAAATTCAGGTTTCGGTCCTGAGTTTTCAAAGCGGAATTCAGAGCTGACCTTTTGCCCGTAAAACATTAGTCTCGTCTGGAGGAGCTACATTTCAAACTCGAAAGATTTCAACGGATATTAAGTAAATAAAAAGCGTCGAATGAACGTTCAATTTCACACTCATTCCAATGGTTCATATATATTTCCTATCGAAGTTAAACTTTTACTATAGTTTATTTGAAAGAGGTACCCTTTTCTGCGCTTAATGATTGGTGGCACTAACTTTAACTAATTGTCAATCAGTTAATATTAATTAAATCAATTTGAAAATCGAATATATCTTATCCAATAATCTTTCTAAAATTTTTCTGTTTACATTTTGGGATACGGACCAGGTAAGGATAAAGTATTGTACTTCTGCCAACTCCGAAAAAAAACAAGTTGTATTAAAATTTGAATGCCATTATCACTGCTAGTGTGAAATATGACAGAAATAAGAATTTACACACGAACATTATTGCTTCAGTGATGTAAATAATCCGTTTTTATCCTCTTCTTCCACAATGGGCTCTCTGCTTCTCAAATCTCATTGCCAATGCCCTCCCCCTCCTCATTACACATCCCCATCTCTCCTCTCGCATCCGCTTCTGCATATTTCAACTGAAATGGTCGAGGGGGAATTCTCGCACTGATGAGCAAGAATGATGAATGATGGCAAAAAGTGCCGCAGAATAAAAAGGTGGCCCTGTAGCATAGCATAGTTTTTACTCTCACGACTCATTTTTTCCCCATAGTCCGCATCCGGGAACGTGAGCTCACATTCTGTCGCTGTAATTTTCATTCTCCTCAGAACCGACCCTGTCGTCCCTTTAACGTCTGTTAAAAGACGGCACAAATTGCTATGTGAAGCATAGCCACTGAGTTTTCCGTCGATCACTTTTACACATGGGACCAATACTGAATTAAAAATTCATTGTACCGCAAGTTACACAGCAATGTTGCCTTCCAGTTAAGTATAAAGCCTGATGATACCCGCGAATGCGACCGGAACAAAGCGAATACATGTAGATCGAAAAAGTGCACATAATGAAGGATTAAAGAGTATATCTCACCTTTATCATTGGGTTAGATACATGTTACCCAGTTAGAACTTCATATGTAAACCAAAAGAATTTTTAATTGACATTTTTACCAATTTTCCATTGATTCAATGAATTTATCATCACTTTTTAGGGAATTGGCCACCATAAAGAGAAAAATTATGCACATTGATGACAACTTTCAAACCGGAATACTCTTACGCAAGAGTTCGGAATGCGGCTCCACGCTTACTAACCAACACATCCATAGTTCAAATTCATTATGCCGCCCGCTATGGCAAGGGCCGCAAATTTTATCACACATCAAGAGGACAAATAAGATGAATATCTTAATTACCCCGCCATCATTGAGTTTGAAAACGTTATCGTATCCACGCGTGACCTAATAAACTTTCCATTGACTGGTAAAATTTGCGCTCCTAACATTTTTATGAGATATGCTAAAGTAACGGCTACGTTCACTCATTTGTTTGAGAAATTTTTTAGCCAAATACCCGTACAATTGCTATTCATCCGAAAAACTTCATGCATATATCTCAATGGAACCCTAAAAGCCACCTCAAGTATGAGTGGTATGGGGTGGTTTATCCATCACAACTGCGACACTAAGCTCAGAATAAGTAAATGAAACTACGACAGTTAATAAATTAGAAAACATGACGATATCTTTCAAGAGGTGAATTTTCTACAAAAAAGCTATCACTATAGGTATTCTACAAGCGTTGTAGAAACTGTTTTAATTCATTTTGCAGCTGCATTAACCCTGATATATACAAGAGTTACACAGAAACATGCAAAACACACTGTTTGTTCAACGTAGAAACAAGTATTAGTGAGCAAATCACAAAATATAATTAGCTACACTATCCACTGACAAGTATAATTTCCCAATGGTGGCTATTATACTTTCTTATCGTTCGGGGAAATGAAGAGTCTAAACCAGCTCGTTCTCCATTTCCCTAATCTTATTTTCAGGACCTAATCTACTGTCTTCAGGGAAATGAATCGGCTTGGAACTTACACCTTTGCAAGCAAGACCTAGGTTCATATTAAATTTAGAAAATGGTATAGGAACATTTAGATGACATAAAAGGTATTTGGAAACATGAGAAAGGATTATTCAAGGGAAGATCGAGTGCTGGAATGATTAGAACAGAAGGAGATGGTCACGGCAGGTAGATTCTAAAAAAGGAGGGGTACATTTTGAAGGTCACGCTATGGCTGGCAGAAAGAGGAGACGAGAGGGTGCGAAGAAGACGTGCTTCTTATAAAAGGGCCAAGGCCCGAACGTCTCTGGTCTTAGGCTTAAGGGAGCCAAATCACATCAAACGACCCTTGAGGGAGGATTTCCTAACCAGCGGGTCAAGGGCGAGAGACAATACGGCAATTTCTAAACCTCGGAAATACGCTTCCCACTCCCTAAAAGTGAACCATGGGACGAGGATATTCACTCGAGCTCGTTCCCAGCTAAACAGAAGGAGTGGACAAGGAGGAGCTGAGAGGGAAAACTGAATTCCAAAGGCTGGTATATTATAATAAAGAATATAAATCTCAATTCAGGCGCAATGTTGAAACCACTAAATTTTACCGAGACGCGGTAAGGATGGTTTCTCACCTCTTCACAAGTTGCAATTGATACTGAAGAAAAACAGGAGGTTTTAGAAACAATTTTTATCACGTGAGATAGAATTAAGCAACATAAGCCACTAATACCAATGGATTAAAGAGGAATGTTACTCAGGAGCACACCACGACACCTGAATCACGGAGTGATTGCTGGTATTTCCTCTGGTATGGAGGGTAAGGGAAAGTTAATCTTGTCCTATTGTATGACGGAGACTGGGGAACGATTGCCTTCTCCATAGGGCCTCATCAAAATAATATAAAGGAATCCGTCTCAATATATGGCGCAAGTCACCGTCGCCGTGCACCACTGCGTTATCTCACATGCACTGGTAATTTGACTCGATATAAAAATCTGATATGCTCAAGGATGACATTATCTATAAATTAGCTAAGAAATATGCTATACAATTGTTCCATTTGAAGTTTTGTATGAGGGGTTGGATTTATTGAAGCTGTGCTAAATAAAAATGCAATGAATACTAGACTTTATCATTAGAAAATCAAAAATTTTATCTAAGTTCGTATTTGATGTTTCAAAATTTCAATTTCCTAATTTGGTGTACATTTAATTATAAACTATCAGAAAATCCAAGAATTCCACTTTGATTAATGCTATTATTCCAAAATTATAGCTATAAAAGTCCTTTTTCACCTACTTTTCGATTAAAATAGTTTAATAGATAATAATAGAAGTTTAGGAGACGCTTAGCCAAGCGGATATTTTATTTCACCGATGGAGTAACATCTCTAAAATATGAGAGAAATAAAAACTTGCCGAATTGTTAATACAATATAATTCAACTCGGGGAAAATCCCGTAAAACCCTGCTTCTGTACACACATTATATTTTGCGAAAGACACAAAATAGGAAATTAGGATATAAAAACATATAAAGGAGTAAAGTGCAAGGAACTCTTTCAAAA
Source organism: Ceriagrion tenellum (assembly GCA_963169105.1). Taxonomy (NCBI): domain Eukaryota; kingdom Metazoa; phylum Arthropoda; class Insecta; order Odonata; family Coenagrionidae; genus Ceriagrion; species Ceriagrion tenellum. Next base: position 80,962,397 of record OY720635.1, read on the forward strand.
AGCAAAGGAGAAACTAGATAAAGATTGAACACCCAGAGACACTTCCAATTCACTAGAAATTTCACCACGGAAAAAATTTAGCACTTTTATTTTGTGTAGGTAAAAAAAAGGTTGACAGGGGGCAGGATCGAGTCGAAAACCGTGCAGCAAACAAATGACGGTCAAGGCCCTTGATTGAATAACGAGAAAGTTTTGTAATTAAGTACGTAGAAGAGGAGAACGTTTACAATCTCTCAAGCTACAGGTGTGTTCACGTCACAACGTTCAAGTAGAATGTGACATACCGGGATCGGGTTGGAATGGTAGCCTGAGGTTCAAATTCCGGCGGACATGTATGCTTTTTTAGAGCCGCGCATTATGGACCGGAAGGCTTTTGGCTCAAGTTCGGACTAAGGATCCTCCGGTCTAAAATCCCAAATGTTCAAATTTTTCCAAAACAAATCCCACTCAGGTTCACGTAGGATACGTGGGTGACCAAGAGATAGAGAATAACTTCTCTACCGAGAACGTGTGCATTTCCTGCTACTCGTGCATTACTGCAAGTTTGTATCTACTCTGAATCCATCATCTCAACCTAAAGGATGTTAAAATAATAAAAAAGTATCAATGTGTAATAAAAGAGAACAATTTTTAATTTATTTATTTACCAATCATTTTGTAAATCGTGAGATAGTGTTTTTAATCTTATTGTACTTATTTAGAACAGAATCCTTCCTGCCATGTTTCAATGCTCCATTCATTTCATTACTTATTGTACCGAGAGTTTATACAAGAAGAGTATAGTGCAGAGGGGAAGGCACAGAGTGAGTAAAAGAAGGATACAAAAAACCAAACTCCATTCAACGGGACCACGGCATAGCCTCATAAAGACGCTCCTTCTATCAAATAGGAGTCAAATACGAGCGATAAAGGGACTCCTCATGGGACATCATCAAGTGATGAGACATCTCCATCTTCTAAAGATTACTGACTCTCCTACATGCAGGAGATGCGAGGAAGTGGATGAAAGCACTTCCCAAATACTCGGAAAATGTCCAGCCATATCAAGGACCCAGAACAAGTATCTGATCTCACCATTTTTGGAGCCCAACGAAGTAGGGGATATCATAGTAGGGGACCTCCTCGCCTTTAGCAAAGCACTCAAACTCTATGGGTGACCACTGATAGGGTGGCTGGCACAATGGACCGATTTGGTCCAAGTACCTCAGGATCTCATCAGTAGTAACTTCACCAAAAACTCTAATCTCATCAAATCTGGAGAAACAGCTTGATATCATTGGTGAGACACAATGGGTGGCACGAGAGACGGAAAATCACTCAAGGGATGGAGAGAAAATGGGGGAGAAAATATGAAAACGACATGAGGATTTTTTTAAGGTAGAGATATGACGTACATAAAGGAATAATCATTTTTTCATATCTCGATCCATGTCTCCTCGTCTTTCCTCTCATTAATAATTGATCACCGAGGCTGGATGAGTCTAATGCATACACTGTGCATCGAACGATCACATTCACGTACATACATGAGACCTTAGAAAAAAATCGTCCGCTAATACGCGCCACAGATGGTAAAAACACAAGGAAGATATTCAGAGCCACATATAAGCCATAGTCTTCAAGGAAAATACAGTGGGGCCTGACACCAGCGTTATAATTATTTGTTTTCTTTTGACGCAGAAAAATGGCAAAATCGTGTAGAAGAGGCTGCTGGCTTCAAATTTAAAGGGATTTTGTTCGATTTCCACCCGAGCTCTGGGTTTTTCGGAAAAATCTCGATTACTTTTTTTAAGAGCAATATGAAGTGGGATGCAAGAGCACAACTCCATCCATATAATGAAAAAGCTACTAACAGTTTGGCGCCTTTCCTTCAGTGAAAATTGTAATTGTCGCCGTTTTTCTCTCTACCCTTCTCTATCATCAAATAATACTTGACTAAATCTAGCTATCAGCCATGATTTGGGTAAATATCAGTAGTAATCGAACGCCTCTCTAGACTACCCTTATTACAAAAAATATAGTTATTTTTTCACAAACATATAATTACTAATTAAAAACTTTATTAACCGAGATTTCATTTGCAGTTATGATTCCATGGTCTGAGAAGTTTCAGAGGAAATGTATCATAGTTTGTCACCATATATCCTTAAACGATTTGACATTTCACAGCTATGCGCCAGGAGAAAAAAATGAACAAGCGTAGGATAGGACCTATTTAAACAGTGCGGAAGCTCTATTAATAACAAAATGAAAATTCACTTTAAAAATCATTCCAGATTCATTAAATAAAAATTGAAAAATTAGGTGTTGTAAAATATAATTGTGTCACGATATTAGTTTTCAAGGACAACAAAATTCCTCCTGTTCCTCCGAGGCAATGCAAGTTATTAAAGCCGACTTTTTTAATTCAAGGAGGACCAAAAAGAGCAAGAAAAAGAGGACTATGGCATTGAAAGGATTAAATATTTAGAGTGACAAAGAAACAAAGCCCAGGATGGTTACAGCAAGGTTCATGCGAGGACGATTTGCATAAAAAAAGGCATGAATAAAATTTTGATATTAGGTGATTATCGATATACAAACATAAGGGTGCAGAAAAAGAAATTTTGATGAGGTAATGAGAAAGGAGGACATTATGATTGCAAAAATTGGAAACGAATGAATCAATTAATCTATATAATTTTCTCCTAAATCGAGGAAATGGTTCTATAATTTCTCGCCTTGGACCCCTCACTGGATACTTGGGATGTGATTACGACGACAACGCGAAAGCAATTTATCTGTCTCCAGAGGAAAACGGATAGTGGATCAGCGTAAAGTGAGGCCAAGGGTGAAAAACCATTTACTCACAAAAACAACTAAATCAAACGTCATTTCATTACAAAGTTTGCCAATTCAGCCCCGTAAGGTAGAATTAACAAGCTATTATTATAATGAAACAAATATTTTTATAGGCCAAAAAATAAAATATCGCAACTCCTTGAGCCAAATTAATCTATTTTTACGCTAAAAGTTGCCTGAAGGGTATCAGCACTTGAAAAAAACCATGAATCCGCACTCATATTGCAGCTACAGGTTAAATTTTTATCCATACTTATGTCCCCACAGATAAGCTTCTGGCCCAACATTTATTGGACATTTCATCAATTGCCAAAGAGGTAAGAAGGAAATAATGACGAAATAATTTAGCGTTAGAGGAAAAGGGAGATTCCCATCTTGCCTAAACACACGGATTCCTCAAGATCCTGCGGGTGAAATCTCATCCCAGATTTCGAATTGATTCCTGCGATTTGTTACACATTGACCTTCAAGACTCGACACCAGCAAGTGGGAAGTTGGAGGTGGTTGCAGCGTGATGAGTCTGGGATCAATGGATGGAGAGGGTTACTCGCTGATCTGGGTCGGTAACCGTATACATCTGGCATCATTTGGGTGTAACACGGGCACAAGTGAAGCCCAGGTGGGCAACGCTAGAACGTAGCGAAAGGAAATAGATGAGGGCAAGACAACGAGAACGAGGGATATAACGTCTAGGCATACGGCAAGGCTCCGATAAGCTCAGCCATATGTCCTCCTTCATCTCGTTTAACGACCACGCTTCTCATTGCGCTGCGGCAAGGGAGAAAGATATGGCTGGAGAATCATGTGGAATCATTCATCTCCCGACGCGTGGGACAAGGATAAGCCTCTTGGCACGAGACTATTAGTCGGAAACGAGCCAGAATATTCCCACCTGTGCCTTCTGCGCGTTAAAATGCGAAGTTATTATCAAAATACAATCGTGTGCGGCGGGTGAAAATTTTTCACGGACCAAACTTTGGAATTTCTCTGGTCTTGTTATGCAGTTTCAGTGGTTTTCTACGAAATCCATCCGTCTAAATAAGTATTGATTCCAAGATTAATATTCCTAGAATGTGAAGTAATATTCAAGCAGCTATAAGAAACGGACATCCGATTCATAGTCACTATTCACGATGGAATAGTTCATGACAAATTTTGAGGACGGAACAGAGATATCATAATTACTTTACTGTGATTAACCAACTATGATGTGTTTAAACGGAACGAGTAATACATATTCGTCTTCACTCTAAAGGCGCAGGCTCCGGTCTCCTTAGATAATATCTTCATTTAACTCTGCATGCGTCTTACCTCAGTTCATGCCGCCCATAAAGCTTGTTTTCTTTCTATTATACACCACTCACCCTGTTTTCCACGGCCACCAACATCCCTTCACCTCTCATTATCAGCTAAAACCATCTACGTTGCCTCCTTCAAATCTCTTCCACAATTTTTCTCCCCTCACCCGCATTGCCAACTACTTCCGTATTTTTTTTCGTCCACCACACTTTGCCACTCTATGTCCACGCCTACGTCTACAACGCCTTTAGCCCATTCTCGTATTCTCTTGTTAATTAAACTCCCTGCATCAAAAACGCTACACTCCATATTAGACTCATTGTCAATCACCACATCTCCGTCCTCAGCTTACTCCCTTTCCTGAACAACATATTTCGCTTGCACAAGTCTCTTTCTGCAGTGCCCACTCTCTATCAACGCACAGCTGTAATAATTAAACTGGTCTACTTTCTCCAGTTTTACTCCTACTTGTATGACCAGGCATGTTTTCTTTGTTCGAGAAAATCTTACTGCTTCTATTTTATCAGGAAACATTTGCATTCCACATTTCCCACATGGTTTCTGCTGCATCAACCAAAGTGAAAAACCATTCAATTATTGAGAAATCAACGCCAGGCCGTCTGTGAATCTCACGGACATTTTCTGCTGCTGCCCTCTTTATCCCCATAACTAGCTTTTCCAATATATTTCTTCCAATCTTCATGGTATGAATATGATAAAAATCAAAGGCAACACGAGGCAGCCTTATCTTACACCATGGCCAACATCTACCCTCCCTGATTCTCCGTCAGCCACCCTCACCCATGCCCTCTGGGTCATATATAATATTCGGACGAGTCTTCTATCAGACCAATCTACCTCCACTTTTGGAAGTATATTCATTATTTTTCCAACATAACTTTGTCACACTCCTTAATATAATCAATGAAACACACAAAAACGTTCCGATTACAGTCTAAATTCTTTATACAAGAGTTCTCATCACCGCAAGTACACATACAATGGTATTTTCCTTCCTAATCCAAACTAGCCATTACCTAAGTTGTCCATTGCCCCAGCATCTTAATTTCAATTATGGTTCTGAGTGCGATTTTAATTGGGTGTCAAATTAAACTAATAATTAATAGTCTTTGCATTCAAAATATACTTTTTCTCTTTTTGGTGATGAGTTAAAACTTTACCCGAAATCCTCTAGTTCAATTCCCTCTTCATAAATGCTAAGATTAGAACTAAAAATATTCTTTCCGCTCTATTACCTAAATTCCTCAGTTAATCGTATGGGATACTAAGAACTCCAATGGTTTTCCTTGACCGCATTTTACTGTTTGAATGCATTTGTTTTCAAAAGCGCGATATTTTTAATCAAAAACTAATGTCACCTCTTTTGACTCTCCCTTTGACGATACCAACAATCATAAGTACGATAAAAATAGTCCACATTTTTCATATAATGCGCTACAGTTACTTCTGGAGAAGGGTGCATATAATCATTGTAAAATTTCAACTAATCATCTGATCTCACAGCATCTGATCATTGTAGTACGTTTCTCTGAGACTTTTCACCAAGGGCAGAAAATTACTCCTCGATTCCAGATCTGCTTAGGAAATTTACGTCAAAAAAAGGAATGTCCGTACTCGTAGGATTAAACTAAGATCTAGTGCCGCAGAGGTTTCCCTTTGCTTTCCAAGGAAAGTGAAAAAAAGAAAATTCAGGGGGCATCCATCGAGGGAACAGTGAAGACACGAATTAAAAACTATTGCTCCGAAAAAAGCACCGAAGAGACGAGAGAGTCTTAGGAAGATGGGAAAGAATAGTCCGGAAGAGGTCATGGTAGACTGGAGACAGAGTATGAACGTGACGCGGAGAAATTGGGGGTGATAAGAATGGAAGTGATGGAAAAAAGAGACGCGAGGGGGAGAGAGAGAAAGGGAAGATGAAGAGAGAGTGGAAAGGAGAAAGTTGGATCAAGTAAGGAGTTGCTGCATCCGCGGACGGGTAGTTTGAGCGTAAGGAGAATCGCCGAGGTGGAAAAATGAGGAGAGGTTAAGCACCTCTGTTGCGCCTTGAAACTGAAAATAACATGGAATACCCCGGCGCTTAGCTCGAGAAAAAAATTTGAGGAATTGAATGGAAATAATTTCTGGTTCTTGACGGCACTGCTTTACGGAAAATTGGTGGAAATAGTCTCCACCTTCATATTTGAGCACATTTACCTGGTGAAAATCCACTTAAACGAAATGATATATTTCAAGCATATATTAAATATACCCTCAGAAACATTACACGACTTCTATGATTAGGAGTACATACAATAATTATTGTCCGCGTATTGTGATGGACATTAATGAAGGGGAGTAAGGGAAAAACCTCCATTTATAAAGAGTTACTACTTATGCTTCTCCGAAGGCAAAGCATTGGCCGTTTTGCTCGTAGGAATCATACATTGGCCAAATATTATGTAAATTTCACGGATTTTTGTAGTCTTATGATGATGGATTTAAATTTATACATTCACCATGGATTTCACAATGATATGCAGGAATAACACTTGCAAAAGCTCGTCTACATAAATGTTGAGCTTAAAAGCAATGAGATTTTAAGGACAAAACTCAATTTCCAGAATATTATTTTGTATGCCATCAAATTTTGCTGATTATTGCCCAGCTTTGAAATTATTCCCGGTCTATTTTCATCAATCTTATTACTTATTGGGGTTGAGAAGAGGAGGTGTTCCCGAAGGTTCTAAGATAGATAGAGGGAAAATTGGGGTGCCGGAGACGACATGGAAAGGAAATGGCCTCTTCAAGGAGGAGGAAATTAAGTGACTGTCGTCGGGATATAAATCTCTGGCAATCCCAATTCCAACTGAAATGGACAGCCTATCAGTACTTAATATCTCTCAAGAAGAACGCTCCGACCTGCATATGCTCAGTGTAATTGGGTCGTGTTGTGGCAAATGGATCAGTCACAAGAAAGGGATCAGTCATATTCCGTGAGGACGAATGGATGAAAATGAATGGCGATGGAAATTGTGAGCTACGGACTAGAGAAAGGAGAGGTGGAGGTATAAATATCAAAAAGACCTGCAAAAAGAGTTTCTCAACGCTTAGAGCCCACCTGAGGTCATCTGGGAAAGGCACAAGTCCACATTTACACCTGTTCCTACCAGATTACCTCTTCCTTTATTCACTCTGGCATGGAGAATTACATACGAGCCTTGCCGGCTTAAGTCGTTCGACTCGACGGTAAAGGAGAGAGAACAAACGGAAGGAATATTAACAGAATGATGGGAGGAAGAATGGTGCGTTGGGACATATTAAGGAAATCCTTCGCAGGATTCACTCCGCTATAAAACTTATCCCTTCCTGCGGTCACGTTGCCCAAAGCCGCCTTCCCTCTCACCCTCATTTTGTTTTTATACCAACAAGACAACAAAAGGGACCCTTTCAAATACCCCAACTATGCAATTCTGAAAAAATGCCCCACTCTTACGACTCTGCTATCTGCATCGCCACTTTTACCTGCGAGAGATAAACTAGGGAGAACTAGATGCCAGAAAAATAATAGGAGAGTTCTTCGATTTTCTCCACTTTGTAGTATTTTCCTATTGAAGGGTGACGTTAGAGAGAGGTAGAGAGGTGGAGGAAGGGAAGGGGAGTGAGAAAAAGAGGGAGTGAGAGAGAGGGAGATAGAGAGAAAGAGAGAGAGAAAGTTAAAATGCAACTGAAGTTGCTACTCTTGAGGTAAAATACGGGAATGAAATACGAAGAAATAGCCGGAAGAAAAAATACACCTAAATGAAACTTTTGATTGCCAGGCCCAATGGCGAAGAGACGTGCTGGAGACCGAAGAGCTCAATTGTAAATAATCAGAAATGAAATCACCAGAGGCATGCCTTCATCAATCGCCTCCTTGAAATGAAATAAGAACACTTTGTAAAAATCCACACAGACTTTAATGGTATAAGCCCGACCGGTTTCAACACTTTCGTGTCATTCTCAAGGGGCAATACAAGGGACAACACAAGGGACAACAAAGGGACAAGGGACAATATTGTCCCTTGAGAATGACACAAAAGTGTAGAAACTATAAGCCGGTCGGGATTATACCATTAAAGTTTGGGTGGATTTTCACAAAGTGTTCTTATTTCATCTCAATGTAAACTCCATTTTCCACAAAGTTAGCTCGAAAACCATTGAAGATAATCGCCTCCTTTCTGTAGACGAATATGATTTAAATGATGGTTGAATAGCAAAGTAATTTATCAAATTCCGTGAAGATTTTGATATATTTGGCGCAGAATTAATTAAAAATGGAAGTGTTCTCTTCCGAAAGTATCCAATTTTACTTTCAATTTCATTGCTGATATTGCACATAAAGTAACAAAGTAGTAGTTCTAATAGGTTAAAACAAGTTTTATTAAGTTATTGATAGCGGCTGACTCGTGTTTCGCAAAGTTTATTTTTTCCCGTTATTTTTGAAATTCATTTTCTTTATTTTCTTCAATATACCATCCCGTTTAGTTGACTTATACATCTAACTTAATTGCTGCGCATAAATGTTTGAGAAGTTATCCGGAGCCTACTTTAACTGAATACCAAATCCAAATATATGTTTTTACCATCCAACAGTTTGATTTAATGTAATCAGTATTAAATTCTGACGCGTTAGGTGTAATTAATTGACGTGAGTACATGAAATTATATAAAAATCATTGTACTTTACAGCTGATCATAATTATCTGTCATGAGTGTAAGAGAGCGAGTCGATTGTGCTGAAGAGACACCGTCGCGTTGAGTCCCCGGATGATGCGGAAGTCGACAGTTTTTTCCTCGCTTTATCTTCAGCACTTCGCGGGGTTAAGAGGTCCTCTTCCGCCAAAAAATCCTCTCCTCGTGATCCATTTTATAAGCAGAACGCCCAAATCTGATCACCGATTATCAAGCGTGTCGCGGCTCTTCCACCAATCGCACTTAGGCCGAAGGAAGGCACCGCCCGCGCCGTAGCTTGGGTAGAGGAGATGGTGAGAGAGAATGAGAGAGAGAGACTAGTTAGAGGCGCCACGGTTTGCTCTCCTGGTGATAGAGAGGCGACCCTAGAAGGCACTTGACCGAGCCTTCTCTAATTGCTCTCCAGAGAGTGGGGCAGACAACGTGGGAGGAAGGCGTTCCCGCTTGTGGCTCGGGGAGAGTGAAAAGCGGAAGGTGGGTGGGGTGGTAAAAGACACAAGGCAGACGAGCTTGCTGAGTGAACCCACAAGCTCTCATCCACGGGAACTCGATGCAAGTCGCCATCAGAGTTGGTTAACCACTTAGGATATATTTTAGCCCTTCGAGCAGGTATACAATAAAGGGGGCTGGCCGAAGCTCTCCTGGTAATGAATTGTTAGCGGGACCATAGCATGTAGGAACATGTGACGGCGGACATGGTGACTAATTGAGTTGTTAATACATTTGAGCCAAGAGACCTCATAAAAATACACTGGATAAGATTGCTGATTAGATTTAATATAAGTGGTTTTAAGCCATTATATTTACGCCGTTTTGCTTCACTGCCTAAAATTACTTAGAAAAAGGAAAGAGAGGCGGTTTGATGCTTTCCCCGTCGTTAACTCCCCTTTTACCAACTAAATTGGTTTAAAATCCCATATTCATTGCAAAAAAGCAACAGACGAGACTTATTTACTGAATAAAATATAAGTATTTTAACATCGGTTTGAAGTTGTTTACGGCAGCCTTGCTACGTCTGACGTCACACACCCTGGAGTTAAAAATTTCCTCCACGACAACGCCTCAACTATATAAAAGCTCTAAAGTTTATACGGAAATAATGATTTCTTTTATAATCTTTCAAAACTTCATACACATTGTTCCCTCGTAGATTTCCGCGGCGTCGAAGAAAACGTCCTTCCTTTCACCTTGTTGGTTGGTTTTCTAGACGACAGTTCTGCTCGCATTTTGACGACGCCCGATGACCTTAGGATGTCCGCTGAAATATGAGTGAAGCCATTGCCATGAAAAACAACCAGTGTGGTGAAAACCCGAGAATGGAGGAACATCCGCACGCAAATTACTTCCTCCAACCTTCCTCCTCTTTCTTCACCTCGACAATCCTCTGACCTCTCCTCGGCCCATTCAAAAAGTCTATTATCTCTCTCCTGTTTCCCCACAGCATCCTCCCCTCAATGGTGACCTTTCGTATGCCATGGATTCTAACAACCTGTTCCATCTGTGAAACTCAATGGTTTACCTGAAAGCCTAAAATATCATACTCAGTAGATCGAAATAAAATGAAGATTAAAAGAATATCTCAATACAATACAATTACTTTACTGAGAGAAAATTTTTTGTTGAAAAGAAAATGCATGTTATTTATTAATTTGTTCTATCAAATCACATATATCATGTTTTTTACGTTTTATACTATTCTATGTGCATCCTGTGAAATCACGAAAAAAAATAATACCAACATAGGGCATTTCCCATTAATTGCATTCTTCATTGTGTTTTGTATGGCTATTTGAACAAACTTATTGTAAAATCTATCTGTATATATGTTACTTCATTTCAAAATTCCAAAATATGGCAGCCTGTGTACTGGTATATTATCTTTATTGATTTGCTAATGTTTGGAGCCATATAATATTTAATGGTTAATTTAACGAAACCTGCCGACAAACTAATGAGGTTTGCCAGGACCGAATTTTGTACGAATCAGTTTAACTATCTAAAAAAGATATTTTTTCCTGTACTAATTTTCAATTTTAACAGAGGTGAAAATTTTCCCACCAATACCTATTGGAGGAATCAAATGACATTGCGAAACAACCCTCAAGGAAAGGAGGCTTTTATTGTGAGCCGTATCTAAGTGGGCGGAAAGGAAACGATAGACGCCAGGGACGGCACCGTTTACGGCCATTACGTCAATGTCTAGGAACATATTATAATTAGAGTAATCAACTGATTAAGGAAAGTTTGAAAGGAGAAGAGTAAAATTCCTTCAAATGCTAACAGATAGTTTCATGAACATGAGGCGGAGTGTATGGAGGTAAGGGAAGGAAAAACGAAATTGGACTGGGCGAAGGAATTGATTGGTGAGCGAGGGACGGAAGAAGGTACATCAGACGTGAAATGAAAGGGTAAAGGGATCGAAAGGAAGTTTTTGAGGAAGAGCCAGGGGCAGCCGACGACTCCTTAATCAGACGGTGACAGTGCGAGTGGGAGAAAAAGGAGGAGAAAGGGATGAGGACCAAAAAGAGATTAAAGGTGACGAGGGAGAAAATTAGGGTAGATAGCTAGGTCGATGTCATTATTGGAAGGGTAATCTACCGGTTAAGGTAATCATTAATGGAGGAGTGTTAAAATCCTCCAGATTTTAACTGGAGCAGAACTCTATTTACCTCATTATTTTTTTCATCAGTTTAACACACATCTTATCTATCTTCATATGGCAAAGGAAATAAAAAACAGATTGAAATTTGTCTTAATTGTCTTTCACTTCTAGTATTGAACCTATGCACTACCAGGGAATGAGGAGGATATCACAGGTGATAACGTTAGAAATTGTCTTTGCTCACCGTGTTAGATATACGACTGGATGTAATGCACAAAACCCGAAATCTACACCACAGTATTAATCAATCATCATACATGTTCCATGCAAAGATAATTCCGCTGCTTCTATTACTCTAACTATGATTTTCCCAAAGCGATTGTAACCAATGACGCCGGCGATCACCATATTCTGTAATTGGGTAATAAAATGAAAACAATCTGTGTTGCTGGCATTTTACTAATAATAAAATAGTGATTTCAGCAAATTCACTAAGGATTTTCATGCTCACTTAAGTATGACATTCATAATAAATGAGTTCTTTCTTGGCATTGGGCCCAGTAAATCCTTTTCTTCAACTGCTATGATGCAAATATGGGGGTCAAGAATTTCATCACAAAGCTATTTTTCGGATTCTGAAAAATATATCTACATCATTTTTACGACTCAAGGACGCTTGAGATAAACCCGAGACTAACGTTTAATACAATTATATTCCGTAATAATCTCTCCCCGTTCTTATTCCACTTTTACATGGAAACAAATTTTGACCTCGTTTATTCTTCTCGTTCTATTTCTTTTTATAAATCAACAGCTTATAGCGATTGAGTTGACGGAACCCGAAGTCCATTTCATGATAAAATTTACAAGGCTGTACACCATGCAGTGCATTGATTTCATACGCTTGCGATGTGAAATCAAAGGAACCCTGTGCTAACTTCCTGAGCTCTTCGAAAATCCTGGCCATCCTTACGTCTGTCAAAATTCTGTCTTCGTCTTCCCCTCCCTCAATATCTCCTTCATATATTCTAGTCAGCAGGTAGTCTTTCCCACAGGGCTTGTTCCATCTAGTTTGCTTTCCTTTTTTTATAGTTCTCAAAAAGTTCCTCTTCTCATTCATTCTTTCCAGCAAAGACTTCGTACATTCGTTCCAATACACGTTTCTCACATTATCATTCCATTTGACTCTTTCCATTCCACGCTATAGCCACATTTTAGTTCCCCTAAATACCTTTCATTTTTCCTCCTGACTGTCCATGTTCCAGCTCCATAAAGCACAACACTCCAAGTAAAATATGCCTCAAGTCATTTCCTTAAGCCTACGTTGATTGATTTGGCTGATAGTAGTTGCTTGACTTAACTGAATATTGACTTTCCCTGAGTAATTATTTATCTTATTTCCTGATTACAACTTTAATCCCATGTGATGACACTTCCAAAATAACAATAAGATCATATGTTATATTCTCGCTCCATCAGTAGTCACCTTTAGAACTCCCTTCTTTTTTCCTGCCTTCATTACTTGGGTTTTTCTTAAGTTTATTTTCATTCCAGAATGTTTGCCTACTCCCTGAATATAATCCACCATTTCCTGTACTTGTTTCTCACCCTCTGCTATTGCTACACAATTACCTACATATTTTAAAATGCTTACTTTGACGTAACAGATGAGGACAAAAGCAGCAAAAGCCTTTTACAGCACGGAGAAAGTGATAACATTTTGATTATCCCGCGAAAGTTGTTGCGGAGGAATCCACGGGATTGGTCGTTACGGAGCCTGTCTCGTATTTCCCAAATCAAACCGCCACTGGGGGTCCTGTTTCGGGTTTTTTACTCTCCCCTGCCCTCGCCTTTAAGGAATGAGTCCATTGGGGGGAGGCAGAGCATGGAGGCGTGGCGGACGATAAATAGGAATTAGATGAGGGGAGATGGACGTGGTGGTGGAGAAGGGCCTCTCCTCCTTTACCAATTGAGTCAACTACCCGGAGTCGCATATGGAGGAATTTAAGGAGAAAACCAATGCTTAAGAAACTCCTTTCCACGCGCCCTTAGTGAATATAAATAAAACGGCGTGAGACTGACACAATTAACCTCGATAAAATCCCCTACCACAAGCCTCTGCGACGGTTAGCAAGATAGTGGCTCAATGCAGAAGCCCAGTTATAGAGGAACACAGAAAGGCCAATGTTATTAGCCCCACCTATTTTCCATAGGAAAGTTGACACGCAATCAGGAGTCCTGTGAATAAAATGCTTTTTTCAAGGTATTCTACCGGTAATAGGTGGGTTTTGCTGGAATTCAGAGAATCTCCTCCTCAAGTTTTTCTAGGCTTTCAGGGTACTATCTACCTCTAGCATTTCCTTTTTTGCCTAAGCATACAATCTACTCTTCTTTTCTTCAACCCGTCCATAAAACCTATTCTCCTCCATCCCCTTCCCCGCTTTCCCAACTGACTCCAGCCACCTACTCTGTCCATTTCTTGGAGTCATGAGCGCAACACTGGATTTCGTTCAGTAAAACGCTCTACAGGCAATTACCATAAAAATGTAATCAAGATTATGGGTTTTTGCTTGCTCAAAAAGTTCCCATCCATTTTCCTGGCAACTGGTAATCAGGTTGGCTGGCTAAATATAAACAAAGCACAGTCGCATTAATTTTCCCCTACCTTCAAAATTGAGTTCATGACCATAATTTACTCCAACTAATAAATTAACCCTAACTGTTCGACGGCGTACCATAGAAAAATGCTAAATTCAGCAATGCATGCTCGCCTGAGCACTAAAGGAATGAAAAAATTCATCGAACTGGTTTTGTTTTAGGCGATTGAAAGACTATCTTAGAACCTTGTAGACAAAAATATTTAAATATGGTCACGTTAACCAAAATTAACATTAAAATTGTGAATTTTTTAAGCAAAAAAATGTTTGCATATCTGATATCCATTGCATAATTCTACAGTTTTACTTTTATTGCCATTCTGTAAAAAAGGGGAAGTGACTATAACGCTAAGAGCTAATTTTTATATAAAGACCTGAGGTCTGCGGTAGTAATTATTGACTGATATTAACGAGAGACGGCACGCAAACAATTAGATGAAAATCATAAAGGTTACAAAATGAGGTTAAAAAATGATACATCCGCCAGCTTGCGGATAAAAAATCCTCGAAAAAGAGTACGCTGGATGATTATATCAGAAATAGGAGTGTTCGTGATGTGTAGGTGAATTTGGATCAGCTATGAGTTTTTTGCATGGCACAGAGAGCCAGAGAATGCATGCACACGTGTAAGAAAAAGGAAAAAAAGGCATGCACAGGAGACTATTAAAAGTAGTGATTTTGAAGGAAAATAAGGCGAGGAATAGAAAGACAAAGAATGAAGTGTGCAGGGAAATTAACAAAATGAAGAACAAGAGCGGCGAGAATTTGCTTGATAAAAGCCACGTCAGGGACATGGGAGTACTTTTAAGAGCGATACAACAATGGTGCAAACGCTGAAGGTGAGATTTACAAATAAGGATACACAAATACTAAGAGGGAAGGAAAGATAAATGAGGATAAGGCCTTGATAACCGAGGAAATTTGGAAAAGTTTCAGTCGTTGATAGGAAGATCCAGTAAAATGCTAAAAAGTGGGCGTAAATAACTTAAAAATGCATACATGCATATTGTTCCATTGATGGTTGAAAACTTCTTTCGCTTCAACTGAATGGAAGAAAGCGCTCCGAGTAACTTGCAGTGTTTACAATAATGTATGGTGGACAAATGTAAAAATTATTAATTGAATTATTTTGGGAAAGCAGATAGGTAAAATAATAATCCAAAACTTGAGGAAGATGGTGGCTGACAGAACTTGTGGCTGGTATGACGGGCACATGCGTGGGAGGGGTTGTACTTATCAGCTGTTTGTACCTCGGTAATTGCCATAAAACAACCGCGTATCCGAAAGAAAGTATATTCGGCGTTCAGATTACGTGTATGACATGGTAAATAGAAATCATATAGGGAAGTTTTTGTGTTATTATGGGATAGATTAGCAGTCATTAATCGCTACGAAGTCAATGAGTGATACAAGTAAGGCATGTGTGAGAGGGAATGTAGCAATTATTATCAGGTTTGGAATAAAAAATTGCATATAACAAGGATGTGTAATGCCAATTAGGCGAAAGATGAAAGTATTGGTGAGAAAAAATTGAGACGTAAGAATGCTTATGTCTGAGTAGTAGGTGTCATGTTAGCATAATAACAAATGAATGTTAGCCTCAGGAAGGAAATATAGCAGTGCATTATAGTGAACTTTACACTTCAGGGTGCGACAGTGAAGCCTGAGTAACAGTGCAGTGAATGCTAGGATGAGCGTAAATATTAGCTAAATGCATTGGGTATGAATTATAGTAGAAAGGATAAAAGTGGATAAAATTAAAAGAGTTTGATTTAAAAATGAGTGAATGATGTAACTTTGTGGATGGATCCTCCGGTAATTAACATAATTCACTCATTTTTAAACCCAACTCTCTCAATATTTATCTTACAAAGCTTCGTTACTTGGCTACGTTGAGAGAAATGAGGATGAATAACTAAACAGAGCTATGACAGAGAATCGACAGTTGAGGAGGTGACAGATCAGACCGAGGAACTTGTGGGTAAATGCGGTGGAGGAGATACTTAAGGTAGTTTGAGATAGATATTTCCCTAGTCTTATGAAGATCACATTTTAATTTCATGTTTTGATTTCAGCATGAGTAGGAAGTAAGAATTAAATATTGCATCATTAATCGTGCAATATTATACTTTTATATGACTGAAATCCTACGTAATGAGATAAAAATATCTAAGTCATTAACCTGATCCATTTTCTTCACGCGGTACGTTTAAAACTCATTCAACGAAAGGTTGTTAACAATCCTGAAAAATTTACTGCGGTGACTATACTTTTTTTTCAAATATATTTAAAAAAGCATACAAACCACGAACTGTTGATTTTTTTACGAAATCTGGGTGTTGGAATTCCATCATTTTTTAAGTAAACTCTCTCTGGAGAGCACATACGTACCATTTATCATGTAACGGCTGGTATTTTTCGACAAAAATCTCGGAAATTAGAAAATATTCAAACATGGCGGGTGAATTATTTGAAGAAATTGCCATGAGAAAAATTCGGCCTGGACCGGGAATCGAAACACGGACCTTTGGTTTGCCGGACCGATGCACAGACCACTACGCTACCCATTCCCAAGTCAACAAGATTGCCATGGGAATTGTGAAGCCTGGATAGCGAAGTGGTCTGCGAATTGGTCCGGAAAACCAGAGGTCCGTGATTCGATTCTCGGTCCAGGCCGAATTTTTCCCATGGCAATTTCTTCTCGGAAATTAGTTCAGAAAAGGGCTGGTATTTTGGTATCTTTGGAAGAATGGGATATTTTTCTTTAAAATGAGAGCTAATGTATTGATTTCTAGATGAAATGATATTTCGCTCCAACTGCCTTAAGGTGGCTGAAGCGCTAATCGTGAGTCCATGAGTGCTCATATTAGTAACTTTGCAAGTAAGTTAGTACTACAAAAAATTATTGTGGTACCTACCAATTTTTACCTAAATCATCTCTTTACCTAGATCATCTCTTTTGGTGGAAATAACAGAGCGGCTTGAATTACAAATGATGCAAGAGGTATATTTTAAAATTTTTTCCTTAATCAGACTTATTTTGACTTGAGTTTACGGCGCAGAATTCAAAGTTTTAATAAAATTCATTTAAATTACGTGGGTTTTACTCAAGATGATTCCCTCATATTAGTTCGTCACCACTGAAATTATATGAACGGTACTATTTCGCGTTTATAAGAAATTCTACACATTCATTGATTGAATGATTTTGAAATATATGTCAATTACCACAAGGCTACGTGTTAAAATAGAAAAAAAACTGCCAAGAATCCACACCGGTAAAAATCATAGTTTTCCCTTTTTTCTATGCATATTAGTAACGAGAACACATACGCAAAGTTTCATCAAATTTGTTCATAATTATTAATCGCTTCAACCACCTCAAGTGGAGGAACATTAGACGTATAAAGCAAACAGAAGAAGAGAGTGAGTACGAAGCAACATACAAATATGGCAGAAGTGGAAGAGTAAGCAAAGATAGGGCATCATGGAGGAAATTATCACAAAAGCAGTTTTCTAGGATCATTATCGAGAATTAAACTTTTCTTGACTGAGCCCACCTGGAAAAATAACGGCAGGATGAGTACATACATATGCATTTAAAGCCTTCATACATCATTAATATAAATTTTGTTCACCCTCCACGAGGCACACCATACATTTTCGCAGAGAATGAGCCGAGTTCATTAAATCGCCGGGCACCGTGGAGGGACTTAATAATAACGCCCGCCACATGCGAGCTCCGGGCGTGCGGAAGACCCCGCAGGAACTTATGAGGTATCTCGTGCGTCACGTGAACGGGGGAAGCGGTGACCTCTTTGCATTCACCCTAAGGAGAGACTTGTACATCTACATATTACCCAGGGAGCCGCCGCATGGGCGTGTGGCAGGAGAGGATAGGACACCAGCCGTGTAAAAATGTAAAAAAGAGGTTCTTAAATAGGAGGTGAAAAGGAGGTGTATGGGTGTATTTTAATGTGTATGCTATATGTTAAAAATAAATCTGGAAAGTCGAATCATGCATAATGGACAGTTCACGCTGAAGGATTACACCTCCAATGCACACACCGAATTAATTCAGCAGTGCAGATACAAATAAAACAGATTTAAAAAAAAGTATTTGTGAATAATACGGCTGGAAGAAGAGAGGAACGTCACGCGGTGAGATAAAAGAATGGCTACCACTTTTCTTATGGTAGCACAAGAAGACCACGTAATCTCCATGGAATTACTGTTTTAGATACTCTGGTATAGTGTACCAAGTTAGTGGCAATTTTCATGACTTAAGAATCCATACCGAATAATTTCTCTAAGTTGAAGAAACCACTATAAAATGAACATCGTGATTTTGGCCTATTTTGAATTTTGTACCAATGTACTAACTTTACACAGCAATCACATGTTTAAAAGTCTTGTTTACAACATTTATGCATCCTTCATGACCAAGAAAATCAGAGTCAGGGATTTCCTAAAACGCGAAATTTATTTGGTTGTAGGACATACGAATACAGGAAACATTCCCATCAAGCAACAATTTGAATCACAAGTCTCGTTAAGGAGTCGTACATTTATTACTTTTTCCAATAGTCATTAGTGCAACATCATTAAAATAACTCGGTTATTAACGCACGAAAATTATCACTTTGTTACAAAATTTGCAAAACAAACGGAGAATTGGACCGTAATGTGCTAGGAATATCAGCATCAGGTGCATTTAATATGAGAATTAGGGAAATACATTATCATCGTCATATATTCAGTAAAAGATATTTAGGTAGCCAATAAACTCAGCAGAGCACGTACTACGAAGAGCCTTAGCCACTTCAAACCACTTTCCTCGTACAGACATTTTGCATGAGCGCAAAACAACATCCGGGTTTCACAAATGTTAATTGATGTGGCCAAACCTAGGAAGATAGCGGTTTAAGGGTCTGTAACAGAGAGCTTTGTGCTTCACACTGAGGAGTAGAGTGTGTATGTACTGTGTGGGGGAAGAGGGGACGGTTCCGTCTAATCCAACCCAGGCTAAATAAACAATGATAATAATAATAATAGAGGACTTGATGGATTTCTATGATGACAAACATGAACAGTGCAGGAGTATTTCTCTGGGATATATAACAGTTGTAGCGTTGAAGTTGTGGCTTTGTTTATATAAGGATAGGTTGAACAAGAAGAGGTGCCATAGAAATACTGAAAGGATTCGATTGTAGGTCTGAACCACGGGTATGGTTCAAAAGTACCTGCTTAAAACTTATTCGCATGAATATAATCCATCTTAAATTCTTCTGCGAATGACTTACTCTCCAAGTTCTGGATGGTGCCCCTTTAATAAGTCATCCGCATCAGGAGAGATTCAAAGTTAACTCTTGGAATACATATTATGCTTACACGGCCGCCTACTTAGCGAACTTTCGAGGTTTAAACACACCCCACGGCCAACGTCGGGCGATTGATGAGATGAAAAGTCTGATAGTAGCTTACGGGAACGCTCTCTGCACCCTGAGTTTCGTTTGGAGATAACCTGAAACAAGATAAGGGTTCTGAAGACGTTGATTGATGTCGTGAAACTTCTAGAAGACTTCTATTTTCATCTAAGATAACAACGGACTCGGGTAATCAAGAAAATTTTCCATATCATACTGAAGTTGAAGTTCTAATGTAGGCCATTATAGAATTATGGCCGAATTTTAGAGCACAGTGCCATTAATTCTTATGTAAACTTTTCAAATCATCTTGATTTTTGCACTTTTACATAATCATAAAAATAAAAAAAACTGTTAAATAAATAATTCATTCTATAAGTTATTCTTTTTTGAAATATACAGCTGTTGGAAACATAAATCTATGGTATCGAGCTAAGAAGTAAATGTCATAGTAGTATATTTATCTATTGTTAATTAAGGTCTTCTAGTTTGACAGCTAGATACTTCGAAACATCAAAAGAGTTGCACAAACACCGTTATCGCGTGAGGTGCAGAGTTTTACAATGATTATCTCACACTTTTCTTGAATTTTGTGAGTCTATTTGTGAGTTTTGAGTGGGTGCGACGTATGTAACGAGACTTTAACGAAACTCTTGAGGATGGTAGACAAGCGACTTAAGACCCGCAAATTCTCCGTTCTTTTAATTGTCCTCTTCCCTTTTCACACTTTCATTTTAAACGCACAGAGACAAGTGCAGAAGGGCTGAACCAAACCATCACAGGCGTCGGTAACGATACATTAGGAGACAAAACTCAGCGTTGAGCCACCATTACTAAATTAGGCTTGGGAAAGACAAACTTCATAAGAGCGATCTCTGCCCAATTTCTCTCCCATGACCTTGTCAACATATTGACCGAGCGGACACTCTGTTTGCGTGGCCTTCATTTCCTCTTTGACTACTTATTTGAAGCCCACACTGGAAACAAAGCGCGCTTCACTGCCCTCCCTGACCTCTTCACGCTCATCGATTGGCTTAGAGTATGACCTCCTTCTAAAACTTAGACTATCCCCGAAGGGTCACAAGGCATATGACAAGGTCGTGTTACGACAAAGTCCGTTCTTCCACGAATACGGTTTTTTGATAGGATACTTCGATTCTTTCTCCATTGATAATATAATGGCTTTTTTAGTGAACGACATGCTTTCATGAACAGGTTCACTTCACATATATTCCCGTATCAACATTTTGAAAGAATACTCGAGACGCTTAGCTTGAAGTGAAACAGTTATATCAAGGGAATGTTCACAAGAAAGAACGTCTAGCTTAGCTTCAGGGAACGGAAAAATCAACCATGAAACAGTCTGCAAGAACTAATGTCATCCAAAGCCTACTCTCATAAAACGTTTTGAGATAACCTCATGATCTCGCTCCAAAGGTCGATTATCTTTTCTCGATTTTTAATGATGCCAAGTATGGCAAAATCACTTCTAAGCATGCCTGCTATTTACTTTGGTGAGAGTAAAATTAATAATATTTTATTGCTAAATAATAAACTGCTTCATGGTGTAGTATTCTATTAAAATAAAAATTATCTCAGCATACTCCCTGCTAAAAATACTTGCGTATACCAAAGCATATGCCGGAAAGACCCTTAATGTTTATAATATTGTATATGCCAGATGCCAAGATGGAATTCAAACTATTACAGTAACTTAAAGAAATACTCTGGCGGGAAGATATAAATGGCATTTTAAAAAATTTGCCCCTATTTCACTTATTCTAGAATAATTGATGTGAAAACAAAAGATTTTAATTTACGATCCATTAACAATTATGAAGGAGTTTATTCAAGGTAATATACATGCTGAGGATAATTCTTGGAAGAAATCCACATAAAAAGTGCTAACATGAAAATCAAACATACTTTCCACTTATCATTTGTTAAATTACTCGCCCAAATTATTCAATTATTTTGAAATAAATTATTATGGTAACGTAATGAGATTCAATTTCGATAGATTATATATTCATGAATCCATTCATATATTCTCTCAAAATATCACGCTTATTTTTGATGTTATCATGGATGGCTTTTAATTTGCTGGCTATGTCAAAGGGCGATATGTTCATCGTATCCAATTCCATATCAAGTTCACTGTGTTGATTTTAAATTCAATCATAATATGCAAAATTTCACCAAATATTTTAGCGGTCCATCAACGAGACCAAAGGAGTCGTTCTAGTTCTTGGAAATGATTTTTTTAAGTGTTACACCACAAGACACAATGACTTGTATTTAACGATTTCACCCTTAGCCACGGTTCTGTTTTCTTATTTGCAGGACATTCCGATCCACGTGACGATGCTCAGCTTCCTACTGATCGCCGCCGACCGACACCGCCTCCTCATGAACCCAATGAAGCCGCGCCTGCCGCCTCTCTTCTGTTCCCTCTCGGCCTGGCTCTTCGCCCTCTGCATCGTCCTCCCATATCCCATCTACACCACGTACCTCGACCTCGGGGTAAGATCAGGCGATCTCTTATGTTAGCGATGAAATTCCAGATAAATTGACTCCTTTGTTAGAATTTCAATCAAACAATTGGTTGAGAAAGGCTTATTGCAAGAGAGCAAATCGTGAATGTTTGGCATGGTCTTCATTACAGCTCATAAGCTTCAGCCTTCCCTTGCATTTTGTCTTTCATTAATTCAGTATAAATATGACAGGGTTCTGTATCTATCCAACTTAAGAATTACAAAACTAAATGAGAAGAAGTGGTGCACCTTGAGTTATGAGCGTATGAAAGGGTTTCAGGCGTAATTTTGTGGAAATATTCAATATCCATATTGGTAAGAATGAAAAGTCGATGGTAAATTTCCACAGTGTTTTAATAAGCATCAACCATGGTTTTGACACTTAATGTCATTCTCAAGGGCACCTTGAGATTGACATTAAGTGTCGAAACCATGGTCGGTGCTTATTTAAATAGAGAGCAAATTTACTATAGCCTTTGGATTCTTATCAGTATTGAGTTATGAGCATCAAAATATTGATCCAATTCAGCTAAGCTGATTTAAAAGACATCATCGAAGTATTTCCTCAAAATTGATTTTTAGAATGTAAAATGTTGACTTGGAGCTTTAGAATTTTGACTGAAGATAAAAATTTCTCCGATAAATTAGAAATTCTTTTGATTACTAGGACGAGAGTACCCGTGAAAATATTATCCTTACACTTATTTACTCCTTAAAACCAACCTCTATGAATATTATAACAACTTATGAATATTGTAACCAAATGTGATAGGCTACCATCGCTCGTACGCGATGTACTTGGATGACAACTACTTTTCGCAAGTTCTCATGTCGTCATGCATCATATGCACAAGTAATCTATTTCACCCATGACTATTTTGCAGGTACCATTTTCCCACCCATCATTTATATCTACGTCTCTCATGCTTCCTCTTTTGGTAGTAATATGAAAATTCACAAGTTCTCCCATTAAATTTCCCTTTAAATGTAGAAAGCTGACTTCCTTTTCTTCCCCCTAGGATTTGAAGAAAGAACTGTTTGAAGGGGTCGGCATCTGCGCGGTCAACCTGGGCGACGATTTACAAGAATACATGAGAGGTCTTTTCATCGCCATGTAAGTCACAAAAAATCCAAAACTTCCAATAGATTTTCACATGGCCTGATTTCAGACCTTATTACGAAGTCTTTTCATTTACTTAGGGGTTTATGACACTACTATTGCTATTATGCCCACAAATCCAACCGAAGGGCTAATACATATAGAAGCGCACATTTTCAAATAAATGAATTTTGAGGCAAGCACTATGTACTAAAAATGAGAAATATGCTTAAGTCATTGACAGGCTGCCTGTTCAATACCCTAACGGGGTGGGAATCCTATCATGCTTTCAGACATACGTTGAAATTTAATGCATATTGATGGAAATACCAAGATCCATTCTGCGTAGCTGGTAAACCGTATAATAGAACCAATGCAAATTCTTTGGAGGTAATTTTGAAGTCAAAATTCGTACAGAAATTTATCAAAAGTAACGACAGGTACCAATGGAAAAATATAATATCAATACCATCCTACAACACTGCTGCACGCCGGCATTTTTTTCCATTAAAAATCCACGATAAATAATCGTTGGCTAAGATTTTTATGCGACAATTTTCGATTATGAGTTTCATATCAAAATAGACTCAAAGTCAGATTATTTCTGCTTTAAACGTTCTAAAATAATATCATCATCTCTGTCGTTGCCACCTTAACTATGTTAGCATTATTTAGAGCGGAATACAATAAACCTAACTTGAAATGCATGGACAAGAGCAAAATTTTTTTATGAAAAGGTAGTGTTTTAAAAAAAATTGTGCATAGAAGAGGTTATCATTCAACTCTATGTAAAACATTTGGTATTCTGCCCTAAAGCTATGACGTACGTTTGGTATGTTGGTACGTAACATATCGGCTTAAATAGAGCGAATGGTTCTCTTAAATAGAGCTTAAGACCTTTTGGTCTCGATTGGCAGAACTTAGCCTCAAATTTTTCAATAGGAACGTAAACAAATATTCTACTGTATCACGGATAAATCATGCTGCCAATGATTTTATTAAATATTATAGATCACCTTGGCGATTCATTATTATGCATAAAACGAGAGATAATAGGTGTTTTTACCGTAGTATTCGTTTATACCTGCATTTTGCAACGCATAAAAACGTTATGATTTTATATATAATTTAATTATTTATTGAATAGATGTAAATTGGATCATCTGAATATACTAAATAAATAATTTATACAGTTATCGCTTCACGTGCAGTGTACTGAGCTCTCTCTTTCTTTACATTCCCATCTGCGTTCCTGCCGCCGACGTCTCGTGAACAGGTACGTCGTCCCTCTGGCCGTCATCGCTTTCCTATACGTCCGAGTGTCTCGGGAGCTCAAAATGCTTCAACTGAGCGCCGAGGAGAGCGGCGCCCTCACGGCCAGGATCCCCGCAGCAAGCGGTGTCTCTATGGATATAGGGAGCAGTCGAGTTCACACCCCGGTCGCGTCGGGAGGACCGCGGACGGGACGACCGCAGGCCGACGTGGGGTACGTCAAAACATCTCATCCTGTCCTTAATAATTGCTTAATAGAGATTCACAAGTTTGCCTGCGTCAAATCTTGTAGCTGAAATTTAACCTACTTTTTAATGAAATAGAGCTATAAAATGTTGGCCATTGGATACATTTTTGGATACAACATCGTAATCAATTGAAATACTAACGAAATTTAATCTACTTCGCGCTTAATAAAAGGTTTTCTTAAGTTCCACCTATTTGCATGGGTCAAATTTTGTAGTCAGAGCTCTGATTTTTGGGCAGTGAACCCAGTTTTTGGAGAGCGTAAAGTAATCAATTGAAATACAGGGGATAGCCACTCACTCACCAAAACTTTGGCCACGGATAGCTTCACCCGGTGCCACAATTGATATGTTATCATAAATGTACATGTGTAGCCACATATAATTCTATGCACACGTGTGTTCCCCTTCCGTTGCTATGAAATTCTGATTTCGCAGAGGAATACATATACTTAATGATTTTTTTAATAATAAAATGAATCGCATAAAAAATGTATTCATTAACTTTAAAGCGTGCATATTGGAAATGCCTACAACTAAATGAATGCTGATATTGGCCCAGTCCTTTTGTCAAAATATAAGGCCACAGCTATTAGGTACGTTCGTTCTGTAACGCAAATTATAAATTCCATAAAGTTTGCTTTTAGCGCTCGAAGGATTCATTTTTAGTAGCACGCCAGATGGATTCTGAAAATCATTATTTGTTACTTTTTAGAGCATTTCATTATGCGCTAAAACTTTTCTCCTTAAAAAACTTGTTTTTACTAGATACTATTATTCATCTCTACCTCTGTCGACCAGCGTGCCCTAAATCACCTCCCTGTCTAAAAAAAAGGTATAAAAAAATTGATTCCATTACTCTAGCTTTGGAGCCCCGCGGCCGTGTCCCATTTACGTGATCTCGAATACCGACTCTCTCGGTTTCGTTTTAGCTGCGTTGTCCTCATTCGGGACCCACATCGCGAAATACTGCACCTTTGCTCCGCAAGTCTAGATGAGAGGAAACATTTTTGCCAACTCTCTGATGTTTATGTTTTTTGCACACACGACATGACGAGATCAGCTGAGACTGATCAAATTTTTACCCCTCGAATGATGCAAAGGAAGATTTCTTGAGTGTTTCACTGGCCTAGAAGCTCCCAGCTAACAACGTTTCGAAAAACGACTCGCTCTCCATCATCAGATAATTAACAATTCATAAAGGCTGTGGCAAACTTTTCACCCTTAACAGAATAAAATTTTAAAAATTCTTAAACAGTCAAAGTTTTATTAAAATATTTGGAACACTTTAGCTTGTCCAAAATATAACACCTTTTGCCAGCCAAAATTATCTACTTCATATTGCCTTCGTAGATCTTCACCGCAAGACACTAAATATTTTTACTCCTATAAATCTGTCACAAAAAAATTGATTGGTAATTTAATTAATAAGCATAATATGCTTACAGACCATTCCTGCGCAATGATCCAACAAGTAGATTTGGCTAGAAAAAAACTTCATCAATCCTCCGAACGCTTTCAACAGACCTAACAATAGGGAGGTATCAATAAGTTACTAATTTTAAGTCCAAATGGGCTCTCTCAAAACTAAAAAAAAGTAAAATAAGGGACAATATGCACATCGAACTCGATTAATTTTGCAGGTAAATAGTTCTAATTACTAGGCTTAGTTATGAGTTATTCGTCTTTATCATATTTTCAAATGGCTACAAGAATATTTTAATGTTACCACTAGACTCAGTCACAAAATATGCTGGATGACTACTTCAATGCTCAATGGATAATGCTGCATCTGAAGAGAAAATAATCTCATTTAACTGACAGATCGATATGTAATGTGGATGGAAATTTTCACAAACAAAAACACGAAAAATCAAATAATTGAATAATTTGTCCCAGAAATGATTTTTGCACCTCAATGATTTCTTAAAGAACTGATTTAAACGAAATCTTCTGAGAATTTCAGATAAAATTTTTAAGCATATTATTTTATTTTTTTACCTAAATGAGCCAAAATTTAATAGGAAGCTGACTACAATGAAGCTTTTATCATTGCTGGTTCTTAAATATGGGAGACCGTCGACGCCAGTAAATTTACGCATACAATGCGTTACCTTGCAAGAAGAAAATTCTCCTCGTATTTTATTTCGCACGAAACGCTTTTTAAGCTTTCGAGAAGGCCAAAATGTTATGCATAAAATCTCTCGGCCGAGATTTTATGCATAAAATTTACTCCATGCAGTTTATCATAGCACATATGAGTAAATTTTCTGGCGATCGCAAATATATATTCGAAAAAATAACGCGTCAACCCCAGACTTAAACAATTGCGTGCACGGCAATGTGCACGGAAATTTGAAGCCACGTGATTCAAAATGGAGTCCCGATGGCTTGGCATCAACACACGGTATATCATCATAGTCCATTTCTGTCTCCATGGCAAAGATCTAACCATACTCGTTTATAGCTCTTGAGAAAGAAAATTAAAAGATTGTTTACGAATTATCAGGATAAACCATGTCATTATTGCAAATATATAAGTCATGCAAATTAAAGATATACCGGTCGGTGACCACATCAACAGCTTTTGGGTGCTTCTTTCTGCTCCTATGTAGTGTCGAATGCTGGCAACACTTTCTAAAACTACCCTGTGGGAGTCATTTGTTAGGTTGTCATCAGCAACGGACCCAGCACAGGACTATCCGAACGGGTAGATCCCACAAGCCAAGCGCCGGGGAAACCTTTGGATCAAGGAATATCTTCTTTAAACAACATTGTTACCAAATTTTTGTAATGTTGACTTTAGAATAAAATGTTTCATTGCTCAAAATTTCATAAATATGCATATTACCATCTTGAATGAACACGGCACCCTGTTCCACTACAGGGGCAATAACTACTTCTACCTATGCTCCATCCTGCAGGCGCTCCACTTCATCATGTGCAATATCCGGGGGAGACGTTGAGTCCGGCGCGCGGAAGGCCGTGACAATTACGGGAGGCAGCAGGGGTGGCCGCCGCTGGGGAAGCGGCCACCGAGAGGAAGAGGAGGAGCAGGGGGACACCCTAGATTCTGAGGTTGGCATCCGGAGGGAGCAGAGGACGCAGAAATACCTGATCGCCATGGTCGTCGCCTTCGCCATCTGCCTCTTCCCGCTTATGGTGCTCAGGTGAGACCGTAGATAATGAGACTATGTGTGTCTGTGCCATCATCATGTGTGTCTGCCACAGAGCTAAGTTACCAAAGTCCTCCGCATCCACCATCGTTTGATTGACTCGATTAATTGATGTCGATGGATTTAATACTATGTTTATCCGCGAATGTTGGGATCCAGTTCAGATTTTTACTTTAACCTTTACTGTATTTACAAAGGTTCTAAGTGCCTGTCGAGACTAGTGGAATTAAGTGCCTGGAATAGTTCGCTTGAATTGAAGCATCATCAAAGTAACCTAAGATACCTTAGATTGAGGAACTAGAGGAATTTAAACAGCTAAATACTTTAGGGGTATGATATCTTCAGAATGCAAGGTGGGTAGGATTATTGGAGTGGGAAACAGTACACAAAAATAGGTCTAAGAGTAGACCAAATTTTGCAGCGCATTAGGTAGCTAACAAAGAATACTGAATTTCCAAACTCTTCTGCATCCTAGCGCGGAGGACAGTAAATTACTACCTTCATCACATCTTATCTGTGATTAATGTACAATAAGAGTATACAGACGAATTGTCTCATATGACTAAGATTCAAAAAAGAACAAAGACAGCGCTTTTCCTAAGAATACGCTAATTCCAAAAGAATTTATGCCAAAGTCAATTAAATTTATTCTTCCGGCTACTAGGTTAATTAAAATTCTACGGAACTTGTCATATCTAAAACATACTGGCTCGAAAACTGCGTAATAGGTCACCAAAATAGTTGGTGGAGACATAATTCATTAAATGCATTGAGAATAAAATACGCAAAACGTTTCCACGTTGCCGGGAGGCATACATAATGGAACCAAGGTCTATTGAGAGGCTAAATACCATCCATCAACGAATGCTGGAAGTAATTTCATCCTGAGCCACTATTTTAGTCATTATATTGAAAAAATATCATAATAATCATGGGTTTGATGTCAGTGTAAATAAAAATTTCGGTAAAATAATATGTCATTTTAAGGGCTTAGGGTCGGTTCAGATACTCAAAAAAAACCACAGATTTTATACCACGAGGAAAATAAATACGCGAAGTATATTCGGAAGAATTACGGTAATGGGCAAGCTACCTGATGTCTAAGCCCTTTTTAAACTTCAATGGGCCTCCGCCGCAGGATAACGAGGAGGGAGAAGTGTCAAGGGATCAGCTTTGGCTCATTTTTCTTCCAAGTTCTCCTCAACCTTCCTCTCTTGCCAGTGGAAAACTACCGTCCGGTGAGGAAGAATCTTTGGCGCACAGTCTGGCCTCAGCATGTTTGCTGATGCGTATTTCATGCACTATCCAAGTTTGGAATTAAGCGCCAAACTGCGCTGCTTCTTCCATAGTCGTCGTCATAGCAATTCTTTTCCATGTGAGCACGTGATCAAATTTGATGAAAAAGCTACAAACTGGATCTCACAATAATTCGTCACCTCCGCTATTGTTTTTTAATCCACCCTGAAATTTAGTTCAGACCGCTACACAAT
Source organism: Ceriagrion tenellum (assembly GCA_963169105.1). Taxonomy (NCBI): domain Eukaryota; kingdom Metazoa; phylum Arthropoda; class Insecta; order Odonata; family Coenagrionidae; genus Ceriagrion; species Ceriagrion tenellum. The sequence goes on from OY720635.1 coordinate 80,991,769, forward strand.
GTTTCATTACCGATTCCAACTGCAAAAAAACTCTTTAACCATGTAAATTCAAAGCTGTCCCCTTGGCGTCATGTATAATGGAATGTCTCATTAGATGAGTAACGGCAAATATACGCTTGGCAAATGATTCAAATCGAAAAAATATTCAATCATTTCGGAAAACGGAAAAAAGTTGAAAAATTTCCTCTTGACAACCTATCAATGGAAATATTTAAGAACTGCCCCAAAGAAAAATTTACTCCCAGCACAATGAATGGCATTGGAAGTAACTTCTTCACAATGAAATGATGAATTACTTAGATTTCGACAAAACATTTACCATATTCTTACGACCCAAGCTTGCTTTCGAAATAAAAATTCAACCTCCCTCTCAGCCAAACATTTATTTGAGGAAAATCTCTCTAGTGATTTATAACCACCTATCCTTCACTTCGCGAAGAATGGATATAGACTTGACCTTCAATAACATATGGAGATCGTCAAGGGGATGAAGAGCAACGCTTTCATGCTGAATGGAGTGTTCTTTCCCAGCACTCACCCCTCCTCGAAGTCGAAGCACATGCCTGGACCCCTTCCAACTCCTAGCCCGCCACCTTAAGTCACTACCAGACCACTCACCGGCGTAGCTTTACTCAGGCTCAACCCACGGATCCCTTCCTCCCCTCATTTTATTCCCATAACCTCCCATCCGTCACCTGAAGACTACCTTCTCCCCTCTCTCATTTTTTAATATTTCAGCAATGATTTTACCGATGTCTATACCTAATGATGAAACCCGGGTCGTAAGAACGTAATAGATCTTTTGTGTAAAAGTAAGTAATTCATCAATTCAGTACTCCAAGTACCTCTAAACGTGACAGATCAAACGGTATTAACGTACGAGGTGTGTTCAAAAAATAAGGTGACTTTTCAAATTTCGCGGGCAACATATATTTTATTTTCGATTTTTTTGTTTTTTTTTTGTGTTGATACACAAATCCCAAATATTTGTGTACAGTTTCAACAATATAACATATTTAGTTTGTTATTGACAGATACAAATGTTAGACGTGTTTTGATGTGCTCGGCGATTTTCTGCTATTACAAAAAATGGATCAAAGAATTTGCAACAAATTTTGTGTAAAAAATGGAATTAAGTGCTCCAAAACACTTAAAATGTTGACAGTGGCATACAATGAGTCGGCTCTGAGTAAAAATAATGTTTATAAGTGGTACAAGCTCTTCCAATATGCCCAAGAAGATGCCAATGACGAACCTCACTTTGGACGCCCCAGCACGTCAACAACAGATGAAAACGTTGAAGCAGTGAAGAATATATTGTTTTGAAAATCGTCGAATCACTATTAGAGAAGTTGCTGAGGATATTGGCATATTGGTTGGCTCGTGCCATGCAATTTTTTTTTTGATGTTTTGGGCATGAGACGTGTGTCAGCGAAGTTTGTTCCGAAACTGCTTAATTTTGACCAGAAGAACCATCGCATGAGCATCGCTCAGGAACTGTTGAATGGCGTCAATGATGATCCTGATTTGCTCAAAAGGATCATAACTGGTGACAAATCATGGGAATATGGTTATGACGTCGAAACCAAAGCCCAATCGTCCAAATGGAAGTACCCATGAGAACCAAGATCGAAAAAGCACGCCAAGTTCGATCAAATATCAAGGTTTTGCTCACTGTTTTCTTCGATTACCGTGACGTATCGCATCAGGTGTTCTTACCACAAGGTCGTACGGTCAATAAGGAGTATTACCTTGAAGTTATGCGCCGTTTGCGAGAATCAATACGAAAAAACGTTCGGCATTGTGGAAAAACAATTCATGGCTTTTGCATCACGATAATGCACCTGCTCACTCATCGTTGCTTGTGAGAGATTTTTTGGCCAAAAACAACACCACTATCATGCCTCAGCCACCATATTTACCGGATTTGGCCCCCTGCAACTTTTTCCTGTTCCCAAAACTGAAGAGACCTATGAAAGGACGGAAATTTGCAACGATTGAGGAGATAAAGACTGCATCGCTGGAAGAGCTCAAGGCTATACCAAAAAGTGCTTCTCAGAATTGCTTCGAGGATTGGAAAAAGCGTTGGCACAAGTGTAATATATCTGGGGGGGATTACTTTGAAGGGAACAACTTGAATATTGAAGAATAAATAAATATTTTTTCATAAAAATATAGTCACCTAACTTTTTGAACATACCTCGTACATAAGGCATGAAAAAAAACCCTTTCTTTAATGCTAAATGTTTCGTTATTTTACCTTTATTTGGAACATTGAAAACAACATGGAGAAATTATATTAATGCTGAGTTAAATTTTATTTCCTCATACATATGGATTAGAAATGTTTAATTTATATATTTATCTAATTTCTTTGGCTTCTTTCCAGGTTAGCAAAGCTAGCTCTAACGGAAACTTACGAGAACAGCGGACATTTCGATATTGCGTACATTACCTTCGTTTGGGCTGCCTTCCTGCCAACGCTTACCACACCATTCCTCTACTATGCTTGGAATCTCAACAGGTATTATGAATAAATGCATTGAAGAACCGTTTCCCCTCATTCACTTTAGGTAGCCTTTTTTTAAATTATTGCCTAAGACACTACGTTTCCAACTCGAAATTGGTGGTAATGACACTTCATACAAACGAACCTAAAAATAGTCATAGTATATCTAAATGAAGCACTGGAAACGAATGATACCTTACAAAGTGTTATTTTGTATTTTTATAGGGAAGAAAAATGGTTTTTCGCACATTTATTTTATTCCAATGGATTAACATCCTTTCCCATTTGCAGTAATATTCCCCATTTTAACATATGCATGCAGTAATTCAATTCTTAGCAGTGTCTTCCTAATAGCATTAAAAGCAAAAATTACGAGCACACCACGATACAGCCTTCAGAATGGAACATGACAGTCTACGCTGAGTATAAAACATGAGCAAGTATTTTAAAATAGGCAATTATTGTGTTCCTGGAGTCTATTGTTTATCATTTGCATCCTTTCCCGAGCACTGATCATCCTCTCCATCCATCTCGACGTACATATCTATAGCACCTTCTATCCATTTTCATCCTTCTTTTTACAATTTTAGATTTTACCAAGAGAAATGAAAAAGTCAATAAGGAATCTAGGTGGTATGATGCAGACGTCCGGAATTCCCTCAAGTGACAACGAAAGTTGCACGCGAGAATGAAGAACGCCCATCGGGATCTACGCGACGAGGAGCTTTAGAAAATTTATGATAAATATAAGAGAGCTAAAATAACAGCAAATGCGTCCTTAAGACAAGCACTAATGGAATTTAAGAGTAAAATATTAAGTGAAATTTTTGGAGATAACCCTAAGGCATTTTAGTTTTACGCGAGGGAGGTTTATGGGAATAAATCTACAGTAAAGTCACCGAGTAATGGTCAAGAAAAAAGAGTTAATATCAGTAAGAGTTAATATCAGTAAGAGTTATCGCCAAGTCAGGGTGGTAGTGGGAAAAAGCGAAAAGGAAAGGGAAGGGAAAGTTAGCGAGCCACAACCCCTTCGAGGCCGACACCAATGAGGCGGATTGAGGTCAAAAGGACCTCAATTGGTCCTCCGCCTCCCCGAAGTACTCGTATTAGTTAGGTTATCCCAAACAACTGAGGCGAGTAAACTCGGTCTCGCTTTACGCGAAAGACCTACCGCACATCTTTGTGGACCAAGAGAGCCCGTTGATCTGGCTCATTTTACGGGTTGACACCGTGCGGTCTGCCGAAGTACGTCCTCGAGTCGGGGACCACCGGACCCATGGAGGGTCAATTCGGACCAATTCTGGTCAAAGCGTGGGTACAACCCTTCTCTCAGTAGTTCTCGTCAACCCCTCCAGTTAATAGACAGTGCAAACATTAATGTTCTCTTTTTTTCTCAATTTTTCCTCAATTTATGGTATATCGTTCCGTTTTGGTGTCTTAGGATGAACGGCCATTAGATCCCATCAATTGTTTATATCATATTCCTCTTCTTAATTCATCCAGAATTCCCATCCTCTTCCATTCTTTTCCTAGCTTCCCCAATTTTTAATGTCTGGTGAGGGCAAATAATTTTCCTCAGTGAAATTTTCTTCACTTATCCATCAATGTTATTACTTAACTAAAATTCTGAAGTGCTAACCCTTAATCTAAAATCTCTTTCATGAGCAATCGATTTTATTACAGTGTGAACAAGGAACGCCTCCAGGAATGCTTCCTCTTGGCCCCCTCAACGCAGTGTAACCCCGAGGATGACAAAGAAGATGAGGCGGTGGAAGAGGAATGCAGTGAGGGAGAGAACCGAAGCGGATGTGCCGCCCTGCTGCTGGGCAGACGCCGACGCCGGCGTAGAAACCGACGCCGCGACGTCAGCCGCCTCGCCCGTCAGCAGCCTCGCCTCGGCGCCTCCGATGCCCTTTCCTCCACACCGGGCCTCAACAACCAGGCCTTCACGCACCCTACGCCGCCACCCGCCGCACCCTATCCGGACGCGAGCATGTTGGTGGACACTCAGAGCACCAGAGACGTGATGGGAAGTCCCTTCAGCAAGGGCTCTTTCTCCTGACACTACAGCGTGGAGCCGAGGGAAAAGATCAGGCTGTTTCACGTCTGATGGGAAGTCCAAAGCCGAGTGTCCTTTGCCCTTGCGATGGGTTTTTTGTGAGAAATAAGTGGAAGAGTTTTCGGTGCCCGTGATTGTGCTCAGCAAGAGAGCCTTACACTACCTATACGACTACTACTGCAGTAGATCGATTTGTTCAGTCGACAGAGTTTGAATAACAATATTAAAGAGTGGAATCTGTAAGAAACTGATTCTTTCTGAAAAATTCTGCGGAATACTAAGAAATACATTTTCCCTTGCACTTTGATAGCAAAATTTGCGCCCGACGCTGCTCGTTTTATTGCAGTTTATCATTACCAAGGGAAATAATACGAAAGAATGCGAAATTTTATGACCTGATCACTTATATTCTCTGACTGCGGGCTGCAAATTTATGAAATTTTTTCTCCCAATAGGAGAGATAGTCTTCCATGAGAGAGAAAGTTCGGGCGTTTCATGCCTTTGCCTGCAATCGATTAGTTATATTGATATAGTTTGAATTGTGGACACATTTTCCGCACGGAATCCGTAATTAAACTGGAAAGGATTCCGTGGAACGCCGAGTACATTCTGTAGCACTTGGAAAAGTTTGCAGCAGCGGTTGCCACCCTTTGTAACGGCAAAATATATTTTAAGAAATATCTCTCGCCGATTGTGGAAAAATGCATTCACTGAAACCACTTACATTTTTCTACGATCCACTCCAAGCGTTGGCCGGTCTGCTGGTCGTTTTATATCCTTGATGTAGAGAATTTCTTTGCAGGAGGTGAAAATGATCAGCCGCAATAAAACCTCACGATTTCTTAACACAAAACACTTTACTAGTCTTTTGTGTTAAGAAATGAGTCAATGACAAAAGAGGGCTTTTATGAGCATGAAAGAAAAATAATGACTGATTGCTATAAATTAATGTTCTAGGACTTTTTCGAAAATAAGCCTATATGATTATTGTCTAGAGCCTGATCCATGACGATTGTTTTTATCGCCAACAGGGGATTCATTTTTACCCTTTCTAGAAAAAGAGATACAATATGACACCGATTGTTTTTTCAATAGGTATTACTATTGAACTAAAAAACGCATCCATAGCGATCATTTTCCCACTCGAAAAAACTAAGCAAAATGGCAAACACATATTTTGTTTCCGCTCATAGCTTCAGGTTACTGCACAAAATGAGGTTGAAGGATGAATTGCGAATACTTAAAAAATATAATTGCGGAAACAAGAGCGACAAAACTCAACCTGTACTACGCGATAAATTATGCAACTTCAATTTTAGCATTTCCCTCCTCTACATTATCAGCAGCCTTGACCCATACCATTTATTTTTAGCCCAGGTAGAAGAATAATTGGAAAACCGTATATTTTATTAGTGCCAAGATAAAATACCCTAAGACAAGATAAGTGCAAATAAAAAATATGTAACGTGATATATGTTTCACGACGAATAAGTCTGCAATTTTGGCAAACTTTCATTTTCGGTTCACATTTTATACTACCACAGAATCTTTTTCAATTTAGACCCTATCCTAATTACACTACAGTTCAGGGCTGACTAAGCATCATTGATGTAGCGTACAAAAGCTTCAATTCTGAGGCACATTAGTATATATATAGCGTCAGCCGCAGAACCACTGCTCCTCTAGTCCGTGGAGACAAATGAACCATCAAAAACTAAACAGATTGCCTCAGACTGCATCTGAGGAAAGAGCTAGCCAGGTGTCCAGCTGGATACAAATGAAACCTACAGTCATGTGTCCGAACATTAGCCCAAATCTCTGTCAGGAGCATGGGTTACCACGAGCCAAGAGTTTCATCGCCAGTTTAACTGAATCGGAGCCGAAGGTTCGTTTATTTGTTTTAATAATTAGTCTCTAACGTTTTTGACGAGTGTCTGATTTTTTCCAGAGGCAGCCGTTGATTCAATATAATTTATTTGGGACCAAGAAACATTCATGATAAAAAGCCTGTTTAATTCCGTCGAGAGAAGACAACTGGTTACGTAAAGCCTATAAGAAAATCGGCACAAAATCTATTACAGGTAGGCTTTGGAGCCGAAGTGATTGGGAGTGGCTCCGTTACAGCTCCGGTTTATTTCTCAGCTCCTGCTTAAGCTTCACTTCGGCTCTGGTTAAACAATTCGACTTCAAAAACTATTAATTTTTTCATACCTCTATGTTGAATAGTTTTTCATTGTTTTCACATGGAAATACAAATTTTACTCTCCATGTAAACCACTCGCATTTATTTCAGCTAAAATAATCTCAACCTTATACAAAATAAATGCATGTTATCGTTCAGATAAAAAAAAAGGCTACAGATATAAAATTATCTAAAAAAATTGCAGTTAGTATAACTGCAAATATACATTCAGTGGCGCAATAAAAGACGCAAGTGTTACTCGTCTCTTTGCTGGGTTATGTTTTTAACTTTTGCACCTCTTGTCGCAACCTACCAATGCCAGACCAAATTACGTCCAGCTTTGCATTCGGATGATGGGATTCCGTGTCTCTATCAGAATTTCGAAGGCGGCTCTTAATATTTTCTGATAGCTCGAGAGATTATGCGTAGAATGTCTATTTGCCAATTGCTATTTCGGAATGGAAAGATCACAAAAGCAAGATATCACTCAATACTGCGATATTTTGAGCCCCACTGACTTTCATTATCCTATACGTAAAATTTTTTCTACTTCTTTACTGAATAAATCGAATTTGGCGTATTTTTTTGTTTTAAACATCAAGACTTTTCTCCCATAATTTTTCTCCGTGGCTTTCCTCTAGAATTCATCCATCACGAATAGCTACTTATACTAAATAATGCATTATAACCATTAATATGTTTCATAAACATTTCTCATTCAAATTTCAGCTTATATATAACTATTAATGTCGCAATACCTGGTCATTTTTCAACAGAGGTCTTTTTGCGTTTGTGCCTCATTTTTTAGTATCAATACCTAGTCTAACAATTCGGAAATAAACTATTTTCTAAATATATGTACCAACACACCATAAACTGTCATTGCTTTTCACTGAATGCGAAGCCAACGAGCTGTCTCCATCATACGCTTAGTCAGAAGAACATTTTGAAGTAACCAGATTGGAAGTTCACACTCGTCGGAGTGAGATTTATCGCTAGTTTTCTAATCTTAGAATGAATAGGTTTTCGCGATGTCATTAAGGAATGGATAGGTTTTCGCGATGTCATTAAGGAATGGATAGGTTTTCGCGATGTCATTAAGGAAAAAATACAAAATTATCATAAGTATGTAGGATATAAATTCGAGTGACTTGAGTGGTAGACACAAATAGTCAATAACGATCATGTACACACGCATGGTTGCGAAAAACTCAGAAGAAAAAAGCTTCCCACCTCAATATACTGGAGGGCATTGAAAACTTGCAAAAACGATTACTTCTCAAGAGTTGGCATTTGATAACCAAATTGATGAATAACTCTTTAACTTAAAAAGTGAATTAATTTATCTTACAGTATTTGGCGTAACTATTCTTTGCCACAGAAATGAAAGGTGAGTGCATAAAATGGCAATTTCTCCAGAGAATCATATCTTTGTGAGTAACAGTAAATGGAAAAGACAGCGTTTTGAAATCACCTTGCATCCAATGAATCAAATTAAACAGAAGTGAATTTGCAGTTGCTATTCGGTGCCATGCGAAACAATAAGAACAAATAGGATAACGCTGACTAGAATGCGTTACTAAGTAACTATTATTATCCAGTATAATGAGTCATTAGTTATGCGTTAAGAATTAAGAGTTATCATGCGTTATTGAAATGTTCAATGCGTTATAAGAAATGCGTTATTAAGTATTAAAATAATACACAAGTATTTCTGGTTTGGCTTCAGATAAGAATTGTATAACTATATCCTAAAATCTAGGGTCACGAAAGTAAATCATTCGCAAATATGGCGTAATTAATTCATTACACAAATAGTAGTTTCCGCCGAGATCTATTGATGAACCGTCTTCCAAATATAATTTATTTTTAGCGCAATATAATACAAATAGAAAACGGAAATGTAAGTATGTCAATTGGTATGAGAAATTCAGTATATGATACAAGAAAAATGATTTTTTTAAATGATGTAAAAAAAGTAAATGATGATTCCTCATCTGATGAGGATTTCACCACTGGCGTGGCAATTCTTGCGGAAGGTAAACTTTGGCATACCCCTCAAGTAAAATAGATCCACAAACAATTAATAAACAGTGTTGACCATCCCTACCTAACGATTTCCTCTTGAGACTACAGCAGACGAAGATTTAAAACATTTAGCCGATAAGTTTGGCTGCGAATGACGTGGAACATGGTCACTATGTAATTCCGAATAGTGTATTTTTTTCCAGCAATTAGAAATCGGGGAGAATTAAAGTATATTTGAGAATTAGAATTTTTCGATAGAGGCATAATTAAATGAATATAGCTTTATGTTGGTGAAAAAATGAAATTTCTTCCTCTGCCCCTCAATATAAAAACAATGCAGCCTGACTCATTGTCCTGCACTGCTACAAGAAGACACCCGCAGGGACAGAAGGATAAACCGTACAAACAATAAATAGAGATGAAGATTGACATTGATTATCGTACCTTTTCCAGCGACCATCTTTTTTTGGAGTTTTAGGTTCTGTTTCGTAACGCATACTGCGCAACTTCGTGGAATAAGGCACGACGCGTGGCTACCTTAGTTCCAAAATGAATCAGCCGAGCAAATTGAGTATGAAATGAGTTTTTGATGCTTAATCGTATGTTGTATTTTTGATACGAAGCATGATTCTCCTAGAAATTTCCAATTCAGTTCAACCATACGGAAACGTTAACATCAACTTGAGGTCAACTGTAACGTCATTTCCACAATGGCAAGCTAGCTTATGAACATTGATAGTGAACTATGGTAAGCTACGTATCCGAGAGCCAAGATGGCAGCAAGTATCATATTTTTTCCTTCCTTCCAAATACTGTCACGTGATGGACTACCTTAGAGGCGCCAAAGATGTCGTGAAATCGGCGAATAAATCCATGGAAAGGATTTCGATGTGCGAAATATATGTATCAAGAGAGCTAGCTCAACGGATCTTTTCCATAACACGTAAAACGTATACAACTGTGGTTTTGAAGTGATTTAAAGAAACGATGACCCAGGAATGAATCAATTAATCAGAATAAAACATGATGCGGTCTCTCGCGATAAGCATAATTTTACTATTGGCTGTGATATATCCCAAAAAATCATGAAACCGAAAATAAAACATATTTCAAGACCACATAGTTTTATTTACCCCTTCCGCATTCATTTATTTCATGTTTCCTTATTACCCAGGTCAAAATGACAAAACTGCTCTAAATTGTTGTATGGCTCACTGCGATACCTATAAACTGAATCCCAAATACCCGTATTGTATAATGATATAAACATTTGAGACTGTTGTTTGAAATGTGAATGTAATTATATATCATCATTTAAACGAAGTAACTTGACTTTCAACACTAAATTCAACTGTTTCCGCGAAAACTGAATTTTTATAGATAAAACTGATTTTTTTTTCATTATAAAATAACATATCATTGTAGCAAACAATATTCCATAAAATATTTCTTTCACAGTCTGCAGACTTCAGAACCATTATTAGTAAAAATCTCAAATGGGATCTCTGATGTTCAAAATTGAAATTTAAAAAAATGGAGGGACACGTACTCTTTTGCTGGACTTGATCTCACAGGATCTCAATTTATTACATTACATGGTACATACCATAGTAAAATTAACAATGAAACTTGCTCTGTTTCTTTTCTCATTATTTTACCACACACCACAAAAATAATACTCTAAATTACCCTAACAGAACATAAATGAACACCCTTTGCATCAGATATAAACATTTATAAACTAATCTGCGACAAACTATGGCCATCACCTTCACACAACACAGAAATTCACATAAATCAACACCCCTCAAGAAATGTTAACAACCGCAAACCCCAGTCTTTCAGGTTAAAACAATCAGTTCACCAAACATCTTTATAACCAGCAAACCTGCTTATGGTGAAAGCAAGGTGCAAGACTCCGTTCATGCAACTCCTCTCCTCTGACGTGTCCGAACCTTCTCTGCTGTACTACACGGTACCTCGTGCGTCGTGGCGACACCCCGTGGTCCCTTCTTACTCTCGCGACCGTGGACCTGTTGATGCTGTTCCCCCTTCACTATTAACTCCCACAAATAACTCAGTAAAACAAACTTTCCGTCGGAAATTATCCTCCGATATTCGGATTATCGTAGTTACTCGTGGCAGGCGGTCGACACAATGCCCCCCGTCCAATTATTAGCTCAGCGTGGCTACTCGTTGCAAGCCATCTAAACAATGAAAAACCCATCGGCTCGTCCACCCCTCCTTTTAAATTACTCGCAGCGACCTATTGTTATCCTTCTGGAAATTTCTTGTGTGTTCGAGATTTCTACGTATTGTGAAAATTACATAACATAAATACATCACGTGGATGTATACGGGGTCGGAATTTCCCAGCGTGCACCAACAAACATGGGGGAATACGCCCTATTTAATATACTAAAATATACTTTAAATACGGCATGAAACTATTGACAATATATCATGACAACAAAATAACATTCGCAGAACGAAAACACGCCACACGGTAGTAAAACAAAGTATCCAACCCCCGAGAACGCGTTGAACATGCAGTTCAACACGTCCAGAACCAGAATATGAATACGTTACAAAATTATACTGGAATCATCACAAGGCTTTAAACTGAAACAAAAAAAGTCTACACTAAGGACAAACATACGCTATTTTTTTCATCATCAGTGGATCCCACAATAGGATGAATCTCTTTAAAACTACTTTTTTGCCGAACTTTGAAACAGAAGCCAATCTCTTGTGCTCCCGGAATCTGTCATTTTAAAAAGGATTACAGATAAGTTATCAGTCACTACATTTTCCGTTTCTTGGCCTAATTCTTGGAAAGCGTGTATTTACACTATATATCTTTTAGAATAAAGGTTCCCGATACTAATTAGTGAATGTCTCCATTATCTATATAACGTAAACTCAGATTTGATATGACAAAATGAAACTATTTTTTCAAAAATAAAATAATAATCAAGTTCTTTTTCAATTTCAATTTTATGATTTTTCTCTGATGAAAAAGGAAATCAGTGGGTATGTTTGATTGAAGTAATTACGTTTTATTGGATGTTGATATAAAAAATATCGTATGACAAATGAATAAATCACTCATTTTGAATCTCAAAGGTGGAATCATCATGAGCTTATCGCCTTCATACGGGGAAAGGTTTACCGTCTTCTACGAAACCTTACATTGAGGATGATCACTGAATAAACGCAAAAGGCATTTTCCTTTGCTTGGTTACAAAGTTATGACAGAATTGTCTACAACGTCTTTTTGTATTTGAATTAGAATATAAGAGAAGCAATATTTCTTATGTACTTCTAGATGAAAGAGAAAAACCCTTGGTTATTCAATTATTGAATCCTATTTGGGCTATCCACAGGATCAAATTATGCATTTCTGCCGCCGTTTCAACATGTTGATGTCATGAAGACGATAGACGACACTACATAGAGGCTAGGTTATTTTCCCTAGTTTTTTTCTAGCAACTGACAATTGCTCCGACACCATGCAGTATTTTCAAAGTAATCAATTTGAAGATTTTCAGGGTTTCGACTTTAATAAACTTGAATATGGTATAGTGTCGAAACCATTCTCGATTACTAGATATAATATAGAAATGTTATAATGTTATAATAACATATAATAACATGAAATATGTACTTGTCATCTCATTTATCATTTTTTCCAAATCATATTCGATCATACGTTGCCCGAGGCATTCTTCAAACTATAAAGCCATTAATAAAACAAACAATGAAAATTTTGAAACAAACGAGATCGTTGTTCCCATAATATGGTTGGATTTTAAATTACGTATCTCTATAAACAGCCCAGAAAATACGACAGGAGAGAGGTTGTTTGCAGGAACGGAAAGTAGGCTTGCGTCAAATTTGCGTGGTAATGGAATTAGTTCAGGCCGAGGAAATGCACGCTCATGATAACGAGGGTTACGGGAAAAATTCTTTCCCCTTAATTATTCCCATGCACCGAGGGTAACAAGAAGATTCTTGGGGTGCAAGTGTTGAGCCCAAAATCATCTTCCCCTCCACGTTCCTGACTCCATGGGCCAGTTTCCCATCAAGTGAACAAATTTAATTCCCTCACGCAAAGAATACAACCCCTCCTCTACAGTTTCCTCCACCTCAACTTCACGAAAAACCCGAGGCTACCATCCGAGTCCCCTCCATCAGTGCATCCTCTTTTCACCTTTCCTTCCGACGCTCCATTCCTCCTTCAATGTGACAAACTACCGAGACATCTCGATTATGATTATTGCCGACTCAATGGAGGGGAACGCAGAGATTGCCGAAAAACCTTCTTTTAACTCCCTAAGTCAATATCCTAGACAGCCAACGACTCCTCCTCTACCTTCCATTTTGCCATTTTTACGAATCGACAAAAACATTCAATTAATATAAGCAATTCACTCATGTCTCATAAGCGTTATTATAGTACGGTCGCAAGAGTAAATGCCATCAAGATGCCATAATATCAACAGTACTTTCCGTCGCAGAATAGACATGTATGTAATGGGCAAAACGCGTTTGGTGAAATATAACTCTACTATCGCAAGGCAAACAATTTTTCATCATTTTCTCTTAACTTTGCTTTAAAACGAAACAATTAGGCCTAACCATCCACACCTTTGCTGTTTGCTAGGCCAATTACCTAACCTAGGTTCTATTTACCTCCATGATGTAAAAATGCCTATGCTTTGCTCTATGCTTTGAGTGCGGGTTGAAGGCGCCCAGGAAATGCATCAGAGTGGGTGGTACGTTGTAAAACATTTCCCACGTTAAAAGTGACAACGCAAGGCATTATAAATATTGGCAGAGCATAACGGCTCAGATAAACAGCACTCTCGTTCCATATTAGTTCCATAACAGCAGGAAAGAAGGACAAAACTTCAGAACAGGTCATAAAGTCAAATTGGACCACCCTCTCCGGGGAACGCTTCTAGCCTCCTTTTAGCATTGGATGAAGTGTTTAAATGATGTTTTACATTGAACTCCGTTGTGTCAAAGTTTAAACTTACTTCATTCTGTTCAGGTTTAATATCTAAGCAGGGTATTCCAAACAGGTGTAATATATCGTTTCAGTTCGGCGAGAAAATAAATAGAAATTCTTTTTGATTACTTTTTTCCATTCATTAGCCTACCATAATAAAGTATCTCTGCGTAAGACTAAATGAGTGTAGAGCAATTTGCTATTGAAATTTTGCTTTTATCAAACAATCATAAAAGTTTTATAGGGCATATAGTGAGCAGGAAAAATTAATGACGTATCCTTACAACATCCACGCATTAAATACAACGCCGGCAATCACCAGCCCCCATTTTCCCTTCCCCTGTATTTCTGCAGTCCATTCCATATATATCCGAATCATTTTACGTTGCATTCGCCTCTCTTGGTTAAATTTTCCTATTATACTTACCTGGAGAATATCGAAGATAATAAATTATAACACGCTCCGTAAACCCTACCCCTCCGCCATACCACCAAGAGTTGCCGAACATTACGTTCCCCTCATTCTCGCAGCATCACCCCAGCTACTAGTCACTACGCCATATAATCTATTCCCGGAGGTTTTCCTCCACCAAATCTCATATCCTTCTTTACCCCTGTCTTTCCCCAACCTCCATTTCCTCCCATTCCCTTAGCTCACCCAATCCGACGATGCCACGGTCCCTAGGAGTCGGGTTCTACGATAAAGGGGGAAGAGTAGAGGTCCCGACGGCAGAGGGATGTCCGCGTCAGGAAGGTAGGTACCACGGGAGGATAACAGAGGTCCAAGGGGATAGCGGTGACCGAGGATGCAAGAAGTTGACTGCGAACTCGCTGCCAGTGTTCTCCCTCAAGGTAAAAGTTACAGGGGTCTCGTCTCCCTTTCTGGCCGGCAACTCCCAGCAGGCCCGTGGAGGTCGACGTTCTACTTCACCGGGAAAGTGTAAAGGATTTTATTCAGAGAATTGGATAGTTTTTCCCGTTCGCTGAATTTTTCGGTGTTTTTGTATGGTGTCATACTCACCATTCCCGATTTCGATCTTTAACGTCGCTTACTCAATCTACCCCCTACCAACATTTCCCCGCCAAAGGTTTCGTAAACAAAGCATTCTTAGTCGAAACTGTCTTCAATGGCCGCAATTATTGGCACCACTCGTCAAAAGAAAGAATAGTAATATTTACTGTGTTGGTTTAATGGAAATGTCAGTGACCAACCACAACCTCTCAACCAGAAAATCCCTCCGCGGTGGTTTACAGGAATGCTAACACCTCGCCAGTGACCACTCACAGACACGCACACTCAACCTAAAATGAGATCCTTCACAGGGGCTAAAGAGACTCCGTTCAGGATGCCTGGGTTTAGATCTGTGCGCCGATGGAAAAACTATCGGCGGCGGACGCCGCCTGGAAATGGGTCGGCGATCCGATGGTTTTTTACCGGCGGCGTAATATTAGCCTTCATATGTTCACTAGTATTGCAGCACTTTAGCAAATTATAGGATGAAGTATTCATTTTTTCTTACCAATAAATACATTAATTTACATAATGTCATGTAAAAACTTATTTAATGAAATTCCTACTTACGTATGCGACCAGTGTCTCACAATTTTAAGCGTTTAGACAAATGACGTATTAAATAGCTTTAACCAAAATTATCACTATGCACGTGCCTTACTATATTACCTTTTATCTCAAATGCGACCGAAATCTACACTATAGTATTTGGGTGTTGGCTGTTCGTAGACTTGAGATGAGCGAAAGTGTCAATGCTAACAATAATTTTTTTATTAATAATAAGTTTTGAGCCGTAGGTTGTACGATTTTTGGAATTTCACATACAAATTTTCAGATGGATGAACAGATAATAGGATGCGTTATTAATACTATTTGTATCATTTAAATGGTATTTGATGGAAAATTATGCCTCATCCATGCCGTGGGATATAAAAACTTCCTATTGTAAGCGGTCAACTTAAGGGTCCGTCGAGGGTCAATTAAGGGAACGACACTTCTTCGAAAAAAAGGCGTTTATTCTTTCCTTATTCACCATTTCCACTTCCACAACCGCATCTCCAACTCGCCTCCTCCCGACTGCCGCTCATCCGCTTCTTCCTCTTCCTTGTGAATCAGAAACCATGGCTTGGCGTCCCCATGTGACCATCCTGTGTCCATCCCATTGGTCACCAACTGCATATTGCCCCAAGACCACTATCTAAATGACGCCCAGTGAGCTCAGCTATATTAAAAACTAGATTACAGCCTCCATAGATGAGCACCCACACCATGGCCCGAGGAACCCACTGAGCTCATTTCACTAATCTAAATGACCTCATGTCATTCCTTCCTTGGGGAGCAATGAGCAGATAAACCAATGGAATGGCTCAGCCCAGCCATGGTCTCAGTCACTTAGAAGTTTCACTTACACTATGTAATTTATTCCTTCCCTTATTTCGATTACTTCTCCCATCCTCATGCAAGGCGAGGTCCTTAACATCCTCCTAGATACTCTCAGACTGCACTGTAGATTTAGAACTACTGCAGACTGCACTGTAGGTAGGTAGGTGCACTGCGGATAAGCTTAAAAAGATATCTCGAAGTCTTTGAAGATGGTTCCCTTCCTAAACGCACGGATAACTGTCGCTATTTAGGAAAGACTGTTAATACTGCTGCACGGATATCAGAGTAACTGTAGTGAGTAATGTTTGTCAATGATATGAAATATAATCATGAGGAATCAGCAAAAATATGTGTACACAAATACAGAAGCCATGCTCAAGAGGAAATGATTCGTAAATGGTCGCATATGACGGCTCGCGCCGGCGTACGTACATATTCTGCCGAGAATAAGCATTCACTTTCGCGTAGCTTAATCAGTATTCAGAATAAAATGAGCCGCAAAAAAATTTATAACGGATCCAAATTCCCTCATCTTCTCCAAAATCCTTTACCCTCGAGCACTTAAGGCAATTTTCTCCATGAATTTTGTTGCTTCTGGTCTCAATTATGGATTAAAAGTTACATCGATTAATGCCATTCGCCAATTAATCATCCCAATGAAAACAATTGGATTGAGCTTATTCTGTACCTTGAGAATGCACATTCCAAGGACCAGGGTTTGAATCTTACCAATGGTATTCATAGATGAAAGTTATTCCAGTTGGATCCACTACGTTCAAATGTCTATTTTATTGAGATATTTACGACGTGACCGGAATAATATGGAAGTCTTTTTATTTATACACTCATATAATCCATTTTTTTTGGCTGCTACACCTAAGTCTAATATATTGGGTCTACTATTTGAAGTTGTAAGAAATAGAACGAGAGAAATAATAAATTAATGCATACAATTTTTATGTGACGTCAATTCAATGAAAATTCATGTAAACAACAGATGATTAGACCTTATAAAAACATTTTTTCCGCGATAAATGACCTGAAATCCGGCGCTATTTTCACCACGAAATCTAGCCTTAAATAGCTTATAAAGTAGTGGGGAAATTTTTCAAGCCCCTTTGATCTTTGATAACGGTCGATAAACTGCTAAAAAAATGCAACATGACAACAGCGTGTGCCTTTTTTTTGTCAAAACACAGGAAACCACTCCGGCAATGCACTCTTAAGTGCTCGACAAAAGGCACGGCAGAGGAAAATCCCTGTCGACTATTTTCAGCGACGACACTGCCAAAGTATTTCGGGCTGCCTCCGGCTCAAGTAACAAAAAAAATGCTCTGACCTGCATATTTACCACAGGAGAATGAAGTCTCGAAATAGGTGCCGTGAAAGCAGGACAGGAATCTTGCTTCCGACTAGAGTTCACAAAGTTCCAATATCCCCTCTTTCCCTTCCATCATAACTTTATGGCGTGGAACTCCCAACAAACTTTTATTTTTTTATCTCAGAAGAAAGCTTACATCTCTTCCGCTCATTTTTATGCCCCGATGAATACATAATGTCTCTAAAAAAGGGAAAGAAAGCGTCCATCGATTACTTTATCGGGTGTCCTCCGCTTTTTTAGGCAAATTTGTTTTTTTATTTAACGAGTCAACAGCCAATATTGTCAACGAGTTAAAAAGGATAGGGAACAAAAAAGCAAAAAATAAAAATGATGACGGGCTCAAATTCAGCAAAGTTTCCGCTCCGTCAATTCATATTAAGGTACAAAAGAGTCATGGGTCTATAAGGCGTTCAGGATTTTAGGAAAAATGGAAAATTATCTGCCATAACTGTGACGAATGACGCGCTTCCTATATTGCGTAATAAGACGGTTAAAGACTTGCGAGACAGTTCAATGAAATAAAAACTATGGTAAAGAATATTTATGAGAAAAAGGAACACCTGAACATAAAATAGCTATTAATTAAACATTTTTCAGAGTAATTCCTTTTCTTATTAAAAAAAGATTTCATTATATTTTTTCGAGCTTAACCTAATAATACATCCATTTTTCGAGTCAAGTTAAACATCGGTCATTTCTGCACTCCAAATAATACAACAAACGACAAAAGAACAAGGTCGGACCCCGCTTTAGGCTTATGCCTTTAGAAGGAAATGGTAATGGAATCTGGGGCATTATATTTACGGGTGCGAGAGTGCTCATGGCCCGGCTCTCGCGCAAGGATGGCGGAAAATCCGTACAATCACCGTCAGGCTACCAAACTTAACAATAACAATAACAACAACCAACCATTATTCTTGAATAAATGCCATTTACATAATAATAGTATAACATTAGTAAATATCAACAGGTGCAAAAGCTTACAGTTTAGACTTCTTTGCGTGAACAATTTCCAATATTAATATTCAAAATGACATTTGACTTAAAATTTCGAGAATGAATTCCTCTAACGACTGGTAAAATAGCGGTAGTGTATCTATAGTTGAACAAATTACCTCATGATTTACCGGTAAAAACATTAGAAGAATAGGTATTGCTTTCAAATTACTGACGTTAAATATTAATTGCAGGCGGTGTCATGCGCATTCGCTAGATAACATGGCATATATTATGAGGCATTAACATACGTTTTCTTCATATTGAGCTGTTAACCACTGTCTTTCACCACCAACATTTCGAAAGCAGTCTATCACCATCTTATTTTTGAAGATATCAGACTACCAAGCCTCTAGTATTCTTAAAAGTACTGCGGCTCAGTATTTTCGCCAGATAAAGATTTAATTTAAAAATAGCCTTCCCTTCACACTAATAACAGGAATAATAATCAGAAGTGAAAATAATCAGAAATATCAATATCAATATGCTTGATATTTAGCATCCAAATTAACGTGGAATTATTAATAGCCGAGGATTGGATTTTGAGTAGCGTCGTGGATATTAACTAAAACACATCTTCGTGGAAAAAAATATCACCAAACTCTCAGAGGACGGTGAGTATTGATCCCATTTACAAATAATTTAAGTGCCGACAGAAGATTTTGAGCGGTAATAAATTTCCTGGAAGAGGGCTCGCGTGTTTAAGACTGCTCCGGCCATATTGGCCCATTATTTGCCACAATAACCTATTTATTGCCTCATATATAGAGAGTTCCCAAACTAGCGCCTATCAACCAGTTATCCATATATTTTTAAACCAGTTCAGGTTTAAGCCTACAGGTAAAAAAGTTACAGATGCAGGGTTTAGAGAAAAGTAGATGCCAAAAATATCCTAATCACTCAAAGCAGTTTACGCTTTACTATCGTGACGTCTCTCCTCATTATTTAGCACTGTTCAGCATAGGAAGGCATGCAGTTAATTTCTATTATTAAAATCCTGTACATGCTCGAGAATTTTAGATCTGGTGTATTTCAGAGCGACACAGAGAATATTATCATGGCGCCTCATTACAACTCTAGGTCCGAAAAAAGTGATAAAATAAACAAAATGAGATACATAGCCGAACAGATAGGTACAAAAACCCGTTCTTTCCACGCACAATAAGTGACCACAATAAAAACTGAGTTCCCACTTAATAAACTCCTATCATACACGTCACCATTCACCTCCAAAACCTTAGCCCTTATTTCTTTACACGACTGGTGTCTTAACACCTACTTCCACACGCCGAAATGGCGGCTCGCAGGGTAGTATGTAGCTGAAGATAGAATGTCGTAAAAAACACAAATTTGCAATTCTTGGGTACGTGCGTAAAGCAAAAATATTAATAATATCATTAAATAATAACACCAGAATTTGGAGTAGCTACTTGATCCAAAATACCATTCAATTAACTGACGTCACTACACGGTATGGGTTACCTGCTAAACAGTGAAAAAGAAATCTATTTTATTTTCTTCCACGTAAAATATGATAGAACCAATTGACCCTCACATGTACAATCGTGGGATTTATGGCAGATACACCGTTCCGTGACGTCATATTCCCGATAATGCAGGGCTTTGACGCCTCATAGCGCGCATCTTTTTAACAATTGACACATCCGTAAAACACAGTTGCAAGTTGAATTCATGTTGGTCCCGTATATTTAATTAAATTCACATACAAACAGTTAGTGAAAATATGCTTATATTCTACATTAACACCCATGAAGATGTTCAGCTTCCGATCCATCTCCCCATACAGTAATGTATTTCCACGAGAAGCAACTTTATATATTCTATTTATTCTATTTATTCTATATTTATACTTTCTATATTCTATTATATTTTTCTTTCGTATCACCCATTCTTCCGCTTCAAACGACGCCTTCCACGCGTTAAAGACTTACAAAACGAAGGCAATACAACCCGAATCCATCGAATCGATATAAATCGCTCATCTTGGTGTTATAAACGGAACGGGCTGGACATGTCGATCTGAAAAGCGAACCGAGCCAACCCGCTTTGGCGGACTGATTCTACAAAACAATTAAGAGAGAGGCCAAACAGGGACGCTCATCGTTCTTCTTTAGATTGTCAATGTATTACAAATTGAACTAGATATCACTCACGGGTTGGTTTGTTTTGAGGAAGAAAAATAGAGATGTGTGCCATAAAGATGGCTGTAAGATGTGAGAAAATTCAAAAAAATTCGACCCGCTGAGATTGAGAGCTTAATATGCGAGAGACTGATTCAAGGCTGTATCTTAGTTGAAGCCAATTTAATAAAAACAATGGCTTATTATTTTCCAAACTATCTTATATTGCCGAACATGGTTTCATCAATTCATTACCATAAAATAGGTAAATAGACTGCTGAAATGGCAATAAAATGCTGAAACTTGAGTTATGTTGATGGTATTAAATTACAGAAACCATGTTCGGTAATAAATTATTGCGGAAATAATAAAGTTATTGTTTTCAGTCAGAAAAATTAACCCAGACGATCTGAGAGAGCTTGTATTGTAACTTATGGATCGATCATTGTTCAGAGCGATCAGTCAAAATTTGGTAAACACGACGAAAATCACACTATTCCGCTAAGAGTCATAGCATATTTCCAATCCATTTTACAGCAATACCTCTCCTTCCAATAAATTTTACGAAACCTTTTACGAAACCCGAAATAGCATCCCTCACATTCACGCCTCTTCCTCTCATCCTTTCCGTTACAGTCTCTCATTTCCTTCAGCGGAAAGACGCTCCGCCACCCATCTCACTTCGTTCAGTTCGGGTAATGAATGGAAGAGCGCTTAAGACCTTCGTGGGGGGCGCGCAATATATTCCGGAAAGTAGTGTCCTTGATGGAAGCAAAACAAAAGAGAAAGGGATAGTAATGAGAGGAAAGGGAGCAGAGGGATATTGAGATGCACAAAAGAAGTCTAAAGAAAGATACAAGAGATTGTGAAAGTGGTTGGTCCAGATTTATGAAGAGGGAGTCGAGGAAAAGAAGGCATACTTGAGCTCTGTTAGGAACGAAAGGAAGGAAATATATCGGGAAAATTGAAATTAATGAGTAATCGTGCAGGGACAGCAATGAGAAGAACGCATGCAAAACATGCTCTTAACAATATACTTCAACCCATCTACTACCATAATATCCTCTGTATCGGAAGGAAAATTGAACGCTTAATTAAATTCAGGGGATTTTGACGAAATTTGTTTTGTGCAGAGTGCTTTAGCACAATGTTGAATTAATGTTTACCGTGGCAACTAATTTCATATATCCATATGACGGAGATTAATGCATTCATTGCTCCAGTAGAGAAAATACATGCTCCACCTTTAGCAAAATCGTGAGTAAATACGCAAGGTATTCCTACGTTTGGAAAAGCTAGAAAAAAATAATAAGGGAAGGACACAAATTTACTCACAATGAAAAGGAATTTTTGCTTTAATTACTCAAGGGAGTTAATGCCATTGTAGGCGAGATGAGTTTTAGCAAGGATAACTAAATATTGTCCTTTGTCATTTCGAGGGTCGTGGACCTAAAAGAGGGTCGTGACACGGCCGGTTTTTTATGAATAATCTGACTCCATTTCACCGATTTTAACAAGTCTTCATCAGCAATTCTATCTCCACTTCGAATTCCCTCATCGTAGCTTCACCTCACCGGGATAGAATTTTCATTCAGCAGGCGTTCCTTTCCTCCGGGAGCAAAAGAGAGTATCCACCGAGAGAAGGGGGAGGGGAGAAAATGGAAAAGGAATCATTTCAATCGGTTCTCGGATTTGCCTCGTCGCACACACCTACGTGAGGTTTGAAGATTGTCGAATTCCATGGATCTGGCCCATGCCGCACGTCATCCGTGCGGCGTTATACTCGATCTCCCTCGGGAAGCCTCGCCGTCGCGACGCCAGACTGCTTAAGGGGCTTAAAGTATTCATCATCCAAATCAGAGTCCTGCTTCTGGTGGACTCTAGCGGGCCTAAAATTTACTAGCAAACGTGGCCTGACTTGATGGATAGGAGATCAGTAAAGATACGTCTGCACTTCGCGCGTTAGGCTACTGCCGATGGATTGGAATTTCCTTCTTCGAAGTAGGGCCTGCGCAGACTAGACAAAGTTAAAGGGTTTGCGCTTACCGGAGTCAGAAGAAATGCATATACTACAAGGCACCACCTTTAGAGAAACGCGAGCTGACAGACTGCACACGTAATCGAGCTCGCATCCCACCATTGGGGTAACATGGCCATAAGGCTCTGCGTAATCAAGTTCTATGCACCAGTGCCACTTCCTTGAAGCGGCAATAGAAGCCAACATAGTGCGAACTTAAAACCCGTCCCGCGTCACCATTCACGCTTGCACGAAACTACTTCTCCCATAATTTCCATTTTCAAGCACAGGACTCGTGAACAGCCACTAAATAATTCAATTGAACAATCTAAACTCACAACTTACCTGTAAGCACCAATGCTAGCGTCGCATGTAAACTATCGGTACTTAGTGTATGCCACGTTAATGCTCAATGTTTATTTGCGCACATTGATGAGTTTAATAATTAAATAAAATTTGAAAAGAATTAATAATTAATTATTATAATATAAATATTTATATATAATATAATTAAATATATAATAATAGAATATAACTATCTATTAATATAAAATATAATCTATTACATCATAATTATCTCGATAATTAAATAAAATTTGAAAAGAATTAATAATTAATTATTATAATATTTTCTCTCCAAAATCATTTAGTTGGAATATCTGAGACTTGGTTAAAATAACGTGTAACAGGTAACATGGTAAAACTTCAAAATTACCAGTTAGTACGCAATGACCAACTTGGTAGAGGTGGTGGTGGTGTTGCTGCATACATTCACGATAGTTTAAAGTGTAAAGTTCTAGAACCCTCTAGTGGAATTCATCGAAAGCCTGAATTTCTGTTCATTGATGTCTCCCATGTAAATGGCAAACAATTGTTTGTAGTCATGTATAGACCGCCAAATACCAGTTGCATGTGTGATGACTTTGAAACCTTGATATGTAAATATTTACCTGTGTATAAAAATATTATTATTTGTAGTGATTTTAACATTGATACGCTCAAAGACACATAAAAGTACTTATCTTAAGAATTTAAAGTTTAATTATAATCTTCATCTGCCTTCTTTTCAAGCAACACATGTCTTAGCATCAAGTCATACATTGCTTGACCTAATAATTGTTGACGATGAATGTAAAATAGTTGACTTTGGCTAAAAACCTGTCAACTTTTTGTTAGAGCATGATCTGGTAGATGTAAACCATACTTTCAAGACGCCTTCGTACAAACCGCCTGAAATCTGTTTCCGTGATTTTTCTTAATTGAACTAAGCCAGATTCGAAATAGACTGGAATGGCCTTTCCTGGGAGGACCTCTATTTTACGCACGATGTTGACGAAAAAGTCACCTTCTTCAATTCTTACCTTACTTGCCTTTTAGACAAGCACGCTCCATTAAAAAATCAAGATAAAGCGTAACCCAGCTCCCTGACTCTCTCAAGATATTAAAAATGCCATGAGTCAAAGAGACTTTTTACGCAGGCATTTCCGACGAACTCGGTCTGTTTTGAAATTCAACGAGTATAAATCCATTCGAAATAAGGTGAAACAAATGCAATATGATGCAAAAGTTGCCTATTTTCATTCCTGCTCATCGGATAAGCGTGATGCTCGTTCTATTTGGCAAGAAATAAAAGGCTAGGTCTTGGTAATACACGCAACTAACCAACCAATATTAACTTTTCCCTGAACGAACTTAACAACTATTTTCTAAATACCTCCCCTCGTCCGATATTGTGGACAGTGAAGAAAATTTCGATATTGTTATTAACGCCAACAAAGAATTCGGCCATGGAAATCATTATTTCCCATCATTTTACCCCAGACTTACTATTAACATATATTTTAATGGTAACTTCAAATTCTACAGGAGCGAATGAAATTAGTATTAAGTTAATTAAAAAGATCCTTTATCTAGCTCTTCCAATGATACTTTCAATTTGTAATTGTTCGTTAGACTATTCTAATTTCTCTTCGTTATGGAAATCTGCCCTCATCCAGCCTATTAAAAAGAAGCCCAACCCTGTAGAAATGTCCCACGAACGACCTATTGCATTATTATGTGCTATGTTAAAACCTCTCGAACGATTTGTGCACAACTGTATGATAGAACATCTGTCAAAAACAATTTTTTTAATAACTTTCAATCAGGATTTCGCAAAGGGTATAGTACTCAAACTGCTTTAACTAAAGTAACAGATGATATACGACTTTCAATGGACAAGCAGAAAATAACAATATTGGTTCTCTTCGACTTTAGCAAAGCATTTGACTTTGGAAACCACAATATGCTCTTAAGGCGTCTATCCAACTTAAAATTATCTAACTTCGTAGTGAAATGGTTCCGCTCTTACTAGACCCGACGTCTTCAGGCGGTGAATGACCGGAAGAATAATCTACGTTCTGACTCACTTCCCGTCGAACGTGGTGTCCCCCAAGGATCAATACTCGGCCCATTACCATTTGCCATATACATTCAAGATCTCCCAAATAGCATACACCATTTCAAGTACCATTTATACGCCAATTATTTGCAGATCTACATCGACTGCAATTGCAACGATATCTTAAGTGCTATCACACTAACTAATTGATATGTATCTTCTATATGTAAATGGGTGTCAGATAATTTGTTGAACTTAAATTCTCAGAAGACTATGTGCATCATAGTCGGTAGTGCAAAATCCCTTAAATCTGTAAACATTGAATCGCTGTACAAGATTCGAGTTCAAAACTAAGAAATAGAACACACTGACAAAATTATTACCATGTAAAAAAGTAATGAAAGTGTAATCCGAAAAGGCTGCTAAGTCTGTCATCAGGTTTTTCAGGGACCGGTACAACACAACTTTACATATATCCTAGCCCTTGAAAAACCACCCACGTGCGACTCAAACCTCCGACTAATTTTATCAGGCGGGGACTTTACCCCGTCGCCACCAGGTCCGGCTTAAAATAGTCATCACAATACACCAGGGTTGAAATTCGCTACGAAAAAATCATTTGACTTGACCGGGATTCGAACCCGGATCTCCCAATTGCCGGTCAGGTGTGTTAGCTAGTTACACCACCAAGCCATCTTCCTTCAAGGCGAATTTAGAGGGGGGTTTATGCGAACTAGAACTGCAATGTTTGGAAATTAGTCATCACAATACTTCACTTAGAACCATCTCAGGGTATTCTTCAATCTTGTTATAATTATAAGCAAGTAATCACAAATATAATGTTAGAAATGAGAGAAAATCACAGCAGGATTATTAGAAAACACTTGAACACCGCAAGAGTACAAAACAGCCACTCCACCAAGATAACTAACAACATTGACAAATATATTGTAGGGTATTCCAGATCTTTTCACAGCATTGATGTGTTTAAAAGAATCATAACAGTTGATGGCATCCACTTCTAACACCACTAAGACCATAAACAAGACATCCATCATTTCTCACGTTTAATTACCATGTTCACAGTAGGTGTGCTAATCATATTGTTGAATAAAAACCATTCTGGTCATCGAACACAAAAATTATTCACAATATAGTATACTAATGTCTATTTACCTTACCACACGCGAACTTTTCGATGCAAAAGTCTGCTCACAAAGCAGAAAACCTTTATTTGGGGAGGATTCCAAATCAAAGTCTCAGAACAAATGTCATTGCAAGCATGCACTGACCTCATCGATAAAAAAGCCTGGACCAAAACACTGATTTTAAGGTGTCCCTCTGATAAATGCACAGAACACGCAAAATAATGGGTACTTTTATCAAGCTCCTATCGCCGTTTCAGGAGAGCTGACCGAAGACAAAACTTAGCACATTCATTACCCCTAAATAGACACTAAATAACGATTAGTCAAGGGGGAACTGCAGGCCAATAATTTCCAATAACTCATAAAAAATGAAAAGAGACAACACTCATCTTATATTTCACCCACTAGGCGGGCTTATCTCTTAGGATCGGAAAGCCGAAGAAATAAATTTCTTCATCCTGACGGAGTCCAGCAATGTTATCACACCACCAATGCAGCACAGTACTCTTTGCCCGGCATTTTGATGTCTCCTCATAACGTGAATGGGATGCAATACAAGCAAGTCACCTCCACACGATTGTATAACCATGTGATCCTAAATTTGGCGTAATCAGGAATTTGGCGGAATTCAAGATGGTTGCCACTATTCGTTGAGCGCATTTGTTTACATTATTTATAAGTAGATATAATGAACTTCAACATTCTTTATCAATTAGAAGGTGTAGAATACACGCATAATTGGTAATAACTGAAGCACAGCACTGAAACATCGTAATATTGCGTTTAATAACAGTATTTGGATCAGTTAAGTCAATTTTGAATTCGCGGGTGCCAACACCAGCGCTCTGGAGTCGCCTACTAATAAGAAGTTTCATTTGTTTTCCCTCGAGAAACTCGAACGCAATTTGGCCTTTATGTCACCCCTATAATCCCACTGAGTGAGCACAAAACTACTTCAGTACTCTGGCGGTGTTTAAGCGCGGGGACCCGAGCGTTTTCGCTGCAGAGGTGCAGGACGAGACTCGGAATTATGGAGTAATCTTTGCATTCGGCAATTCAGTAGCGTCCAATATACCCAATGCAAGACACGGATTTACCAAAATTGAATTTCTGCAACCTTAATATAATTTACTAGATATAATATTTATTCATTTACATATGCATATATTTCATACTTATTTCCTCAGAAGCTATTCAAAAATATTTTCCTCCACACTGCTCACAATGCCACACCCATGCGTTTTATGAACCGAATATTCTTCCGAATACTGCCACCTCTCTGGCTCCATTATTCTTCTAAATGACCGTCTCCCGAGAGATGCCTTTCAAAAAATAAATTGTGGAGCAAAAATAATTTACATCAACTTAGAGCTGGTCAGTCATTTCCACCTAAGTTACTAAAACCAATATGGCTTCTTGGCGACGCAATTCCAAGAATTTCGAACCGCGGGTCTCATCCCAAGCTTTTACCGCTAACTTGAGGAGTTAATATCTTCCCAATTGAGCAAAACTGGAGTCCTTGATTTCTGTTTTCACGGCAGTTATATTCTCGCAAAAGCCCACCCTGAAGCAGGGCATAGTGGCAGTTTAGGAGGCCTCTTTCAGTGTAAGAGTCCATTACTTACGAAATTCTCCGCAAAGATTATTAACGTAGTCTCCTCGTTCAAGTTCTATGGCCTTCAAGCCCGCAAAACTTGACCGCCAACTTTAAACTGTTCAATATATAATTCACATCAACTTTGTATCTATCTTTGACTCTTAATCCGGTTTTTGATCGGCATTCTTCGGTGAGTAACAAACAGTACTGACATATTTGAACCAGCTTTGACTTTGAACTTGATAGGTACTTGGAACAAGGACATCGTCATATAATGCACCGTAGACACATTCCCTCTCTATAAAGTAAAATGAAGTTATGTTGGCAGCGTTGGCTACCATGTCCTATTCTCTCCACTCTGCTACTTAGCCAACCCCTTCCGCACGCGCCTTCCCCATCGCGCCTAGCATAGGTGAATACCACAATGCTTCACTACCACTGGCAAGAAAGAGAGAAGAAAATGTTTCTAAAGAAACAAATTTTGGATCTGGGAGGAAGCGAGAAAGAAGGAAAAACAATGGGTGGAATGGGGCTTAAAGAAGAAGAGGGTGGTGTCGTGGGCTCCGGTACAATAATTTCTCACGACGCGACGGGGGAATGTAGTAGATGGAGACAGAATGTTAAGAGAGGAATGCACTAAAAATCAGAGGTAACTGACGGAGTCGGGAAATAGATGGGACACTGGGTCCCACTAGCACTTAAACCTTCGAAAATTTTTATTGAATTTGCCGACCTCGGAAAAAATGACGGTATTGAACCTACGCTGTCATTTCCAAGGCCTTCCCAATTTCCTTGATATTGACTCTGTTAGTCAATATCTTCTCCGGCAAATTCAATATATGTTTTCGTGGACTAGGCAGTTTTCTTTTACTTAGTTATATAATAGGCAAATTAACATCTAAAATCAATAAGTTCATAACTTTATGACACCAACGCTCGATTTAAATATTCAAATTCTTAATTGCAGCTTGGTGAAATAGATACCGATGCAACGGTATCCAATTCACCAAGCGTTGTCATAGGTACTTCAGCGAGACGGAAAGAAGAAATGGCGGTCATGCTCTCAGATACTTGATTATCCCAAATGCAAATTTTTTCTAGAGTAACAAACTAAGATGTCTCAGTATTACTTACGAAATAGAGTAAAAACGTGTACACCCATAGAAAAATTATTTAAAAAATTTCACAGTTTCTTCACATTCATATTACAGTGTGCCAGATTTAGGCCACTAACAATTAAGGACACTCGTTTGCTCTTTCGGGACACCACCGACAACTGACGTTTAGGAATGGGTGCGATGATTGGTAAGGGATCATAGGAGCATGGAAGAAATGTAGAAAGAAATTTGACATCGGCAAGATTCCTCTCTTGACGAAAGGTGCAGAGAGGATCACAATTTAAATTCGGGTGCCCATTTCATTTTGAAACTGATTTTTACACTTCGCATGAATTGTTACATAGTAACAAGTGGTCATCAATCTAAAGATTGCTTTTCTACGAGGTCGTTCAATGTCGATAGTATTCTTCTTTCGATACAGGTCTTCGCAACCATTTCCACCACATGTCCATCATTTATGAGCTTTTTGAGCATTTACTGCCATGGCGCACCCAAGGAAATCAACAAAAATACGGTTCAATTCATCATTCAGAATACAAATGCACAGTCAAATAAACAAAACGTTGAAAGAACTATGGTATGCTTGAATACACTAAAATTAGCCCATTAATGGCGCACTTATTTACGTGGCAAAGACCTGTATTGAAGGAAAAATTTCAACCGATATTGAAGGACCTAGGGTTTGCACCATCTCCTAATTATTTCCACCTCTCTGCCAACCACTTCACTTCGACATAGTCATAAACTTTGACATCCTTCAATATTTGTCTGATGTATTCCATTCATGGTCGCACTTAGTCATTCTGCCTATTCATTTCTCCTACCAACATTGTTTATAAAAGGCTGGTGCGTCGCAAAATGAGTCCAATAAGTTTGTCTCTCGCTTTTTGAAAAGATTTTGTTACTACTCATTACTGGCCCACTCGTTGTGGAACTTCCTCGTTAGAGATTCTGTGCGTCCATTTTTTCTTTATCATTATTTATATTATTTTGCAAAGATTTCGTTATTACTCTTTACTCGACCACTCGTTGCGGAACTTCCTCGTCAGAGATTCTGTGCGCCCATTTGTTCTTTATCATTCTCCTGATACACCACACCTAAATCTTCATTTATAACTAACTGTTTTGTTTTGCAGTTGTTATAGTCCTTCCTTCACCATCATATAAGGGCATGTATTGATTACTTTGCACATGCAAACACTATGCTTTAGTAAACTCCTTCCCTACTTCCATTTTGGAGTTACTAGCTGTCAGTAAAGTCTTCTTTTTCTTAGAAAGCTTCCTCTGCTTGAGTGATTCTACTCACAACGTCTTCCTTGCTCCTACCATTCAAATGAAATAAATTCTTCCACTTGGTTAAGTTTTCGGTGTCCCCGTTGAATAGAATTTTTGATTTATTCCAATTCTTTGCTTTTATTAATATCAATCATCCATTCGTATTTATTCATAGCATTTTATTCCACTATAATTTTCTCCATTCGTAATTCATTGAGGGAATCGAGACGTCTCTTAGAGTATTTGGATATTACTGACTCGATTCCGATTCTCAACGGCCCAGTTTCCGGCAGAAGAAAAACTAAATTCGTGAAGAAAAGTTGCGTTTGTATATTTTTCTCGAAGAGTGGCTTCGTGGGCATGTCCATTTCTTTCCGCTTTTGCTCGGTTTCTGCCACAAATATTCCTTCTCCAAAGGCAATCTAAATTCCATCTTGAGCGCGCTAGCCTTGGATCTTCGAGGCTAGATCAACCTTGAATCTTCCAGCAAATGTGAGAGAATTAAAGGGAGGAAGCTTCAAATCTTTTGATGTGGCAATTCCGAATATTGAATGGGGCTGGCGTACAATGTGCTGGGACAGCACACCTCGGAAACAAAGGCTTTGACTCGGATTGGTCAGGATGAAATTATCACTAGGCATAGCGGAATAAAAACAACTTTAGCGATTCGTCTAAAATGATTAAAACCGAAAAATTACGACATAATAATGAATCAAAGTTAAAAAGCGCTACTTCGAAGTAAGTAGGATCCGTAAATACCTTAAAAAGATAAAAAAATAAAAAATAATAGTTTCAGATGTATTCGATCAAACTTTACGACGTTAATGAATAGACGACAGACCAGTGTGGGATATTATAAGCTCTAAATCTGTTTTAAAATCAATTTTAATATTTTCTCAATGCCTTAAACTTTACATTATGGCTCAGGAATTTGAATTAACCTCCAAGTAGACGGATGCACTGACGGTTGTCACTTCATCACAGAGGTCAATACTGAAATATTTGCCCACCGGAAGAAAATTTGATGGCGAGAGACAGAAGCCGTGAATTAATTGTAAATTGAGAGTCCATGAGATTTTAGATTTTCTTTTACGTAAACATACTGCTTCCTCTCTTTAGACACCTACACAAACACATGAAGAGCACGAAGATGATATTAGCTGACAGGAGAAAAATGAATGCAATAAACTTCCATCAATTTTGAAAGAGCATAAAATATAAACACACACAGAGTATGATAATCGAAGCTCAAATGCGTGATTAATGCATTCGTTCATGTTATATATCCTTCTTCATGCGA
Source organism: Ceriagrion tenellum (assembly GCA_963169105.1). Taxonomy (NCBI): domain Eukaryota; kingdom Metazoa; phylum Arthropoda; class Insecta; order Odonata; family Coenagrionidae; genus Ceriagrion; species Ceriagrion tenellum. Next base: position 81,023,309 of record OY720635.1, read on the forward strand.
TATATCCTAAGTTCTTCAAGCATGCTCGTATGAATTGGATTGAAATGTAACTACTGGCAGAGTAGATGTATGGATCCATGCAGGTCTGTACCCTACGGCTGGTTTACGAGGAAATGTTTGGCAAATTGAAATATTTGGCATACTTAAATGCTGGAGCTGTCCACAGAAAGAAATAATAAAAATTCACCATGAACATTCGTTCACTTAAAAGACTACTTTTCCGAAAATTACCAAATAACTAACGAAAAGCTTACAATTAAAAAAAAATGATTAGGAGCAGTGAATGTAGTGAAATTCCCAATTACTAAAATGCATGGAGATAATAAATAAAAAATAAAATAGGTCTATAACAATATTCCTAAAACATTGTCAAACTGGGGAAAAAAGCACGTGACACGAAACACATCCTCATCACGATCACAGAATGATGATCCTTTCTGCTGCTATTAATACAGCAAAGACATTTTCCGTCACCGATTTTTATCTAAGCAGTACGAAAGTTCATAATCGTATATTATAATTCTCGCCTTGCATTTCGAGACGTAGGTAATGTTTGTTGTTACCTTAAACTTCATTTGTTCTAACAAAGATAAAATATTATTATTTTTGAATACTTCAAATGCGCCACAGAAAGAAAACGGTACCAAAACAGCTCCATGTAATAATAAGTCTATTAACCTCAAAACTCAAATAATTCAACGACAAAGGAGAGAGAACAGTTAGTTTGGACTTGACTACGGGAGGAGAAATATCCGAGAAACAGATCTCAGAGGAAGAAAATAAAATAAGCAAAAGCATGTATAGACTTTGGAAGCCATCGAAGAAAGAGGCAAAGCCGAGGCAGAGCGATAAGGTTTGGGATTGACGGGAATGGATATAAAAGGAATAGGTCGAATGAAGGGGAGACAGTTTTGGTGCCATTGCATCGGTAGTTTCCCCTCAGCGAGAACGCTGAGAATCCGCGAATTCTGAGTCATCATGGACTTCCGTTCCCAGGTGCATGCAAACGACTAACGTGTGGTATCTTGATGGATTGAGTTCATTTGCCCCACTGCCACATACAAACTTCAAAAGAATATCTTAAGAGTTGTTTAGGCTTGGGCGTTCTTTCACATTTACTATTAAAAGGATACGATGATATCTGTGATATAATTCAAGGTTTTTCTTCAAGTGTTCTTATACAAAGCCCCAAACTATGGGAAATTTTTCCAGAATGTGCCAATACACACTATTACAACGACGGGGATTATAAATATAGTAAAAATTGTATTAGCATAAAATTTTAAAGCAAATGATCGCGCAAAACAAAACAGCACCCAAGCGAAGAATTTTCAAAATAATAAATAAAAAAGATTGATAATTACAGCGTGACACAATAGCAGTATTGCAAGATATCGCCGGCAAGTCTTATGTAGAAATGAACGAGGGAAAAGGACTTCGGATTTTATGTATTAAAATGAACTTATATCGTTTTTTCAATGTCCTAATTTATCTTATGCAGTAATATCATCGTATACATCGTTAGCAATTGAGATGTCCATTGCGACTTCTTTGAACAGTATTATATTCACTTATCCCAACTTAAACCCGATATGTGCATCAACTACAAAGCGTCAATTGAAAGACTAAAAAAATAAATTGGGAGAAAAAATTCAATGTTCAGTCAAAATGTAATGTTAAATCGAACAAAGTGATACTATCACATAAATCTGCCCCTCGCCAATCGCCTTCTGCTAAATGTGACTCGTAGCAAGTTGTTGATTGTACCGAAGAATTATTAGCAGTGTGCTCTCAAAATTCTCATACGCTGCCATCACCTATCATGATTTTGACTGAAATAAGAGACCCCCTTGATAAGTTATAGCTAATAGCGACCGGAGAGGGGAATTTCTAGTGAGTGAGAAAAATCTTGCCCATGGTACGTATTAACCCCCCGTGGATGGCGATGATGCTAGCACATTAGTTCGGAAGAAAGGTGTGTGCCTTGATTTATGGTCCAGGATACCCTATTTCTCTCGCAATCTCTCATTCAAACATAAAAATTTGTTAGGATAGATAGAACGATTTTGCACTCCGTAACTATATTTTTAGAAAGAAAGAAAAACGTAGAATGCAACCAGAGGGCCTCAAGTATACATAAAACAATACATGATGACGATAGCAATTATTCTGTACTGCATGTTAAGCAACTTATTTTCCCTCACCGTATTAGTTTTGGAAGGATCCTAAACCACTACGCTTAGAATATAACTCTGCTAATTATCTTTCAAATACATAAAATTATCAGCCATTGTAATTCTCGCGGCAACTCGACACAAAGTCTGGAACAGTTTGAAGTTACACATGGTAGAGATCAGAGTAGACAGCTCCAGCTGTGCTAGAAGTTGGAGCACAAAATCTGAAGACGAGATCTCTGACCCTTATTTGATGAGGGTAGAAGGAGGGTGGTATTTCTGAGGAGCATAAACTTCTAATGTGGCCTTCTTCCATCGAAAATAGAGATCGGAGTTATAAAGGGTGCGAGAACCGCCGACGAGAGATGAGGCAGGGAGGGGAGAGTGGAACGCGGCGGAACGTCCGATGAAAGCGTTACGGCTATGAGGCTGACAAGGAGCGATTGGGATAAACCGTGTGAATTGACTTCCAAGAGCGGGGAGCGAACCACGGCTCAGAAACAGCCCATCAGTGGCAAACGGATCCGAAATTGTGCATCTAAAGGGTTGGCGGCCACACCGACGGTACGAGGCCTCAATAGTCCCGAAAGTACAGAGGAGGTTCAGTTTATTCCGAGAGAGAAGGAATTAATCAGCGGACGACTGAAAGATGAGAGAAAGCAATGCAAAGAATAGGATTTGTGTGACGACTTGAGTGCTGGCTCCCCATTCCGAGGGCCCTGTACCAAATCCCAAGTTTTTGTGGCATTTTCATCCCTAATTGAATGCCATGTAGATAGTAATTAGAGTGCAGTCCACCGTTTTTCTGGTTAAACTCCTTAATGTGAACTCCTTTGCGCTTTACTTATTAGGAATGTTAATTCCTTATGGCTGGATACAAGAATGTTTAATTATGTAATCATCAGTAATGAGATCCATGAAGTAATGAAACTCACAAAAGTATTCGGGTTGCGGTTACACATCTACCAGTTTCATAACTTACCTACCAATAGTGAATTGCTTTTAATGTTAGGTCTAATCTTCTCAAGCTAGATAAAATGTGCTGTGATTTATTCTATATTTAATTGCTAATGCACATAATAAATATTCAGTCAGTGTAAACAAATTGGCCATTGGTCTCAAACCACTATTTTATCAAGTAATTAAAACTCTAAGCGGTTCATCGAGCGTCCGCCATCTTGGCTACTTATGGAACTCATAACTCCATTCCGTAAGTTATGAAGCCATCTTTAAATCCAATTAATTTATCGAATGTTTCTGCAACGCACACTGAATGGTTGCCATGGCTTATGGGTCCAATCATTCTATGGAATACATATGTGTCGTTCTTGCAACTAGCCATTAGTCTGGCATTTGTTTCTCCTTCCGCTCCTCAAATAAATTCTTAATTTCCAACCTTCGCAGCAATCCTGAATGAAATACAATAAATATATAAAGGAGGACAGAGAATGTTGTAACGAATAACTTCTGGCCTCTTATACTGAACCGTCTTTTTAACAGAACGATTAAAATATAACCGAGAAATGCGACTATTTTAATGCTCACTGTCAAATTTCTCAAGTTCCGGTAGTAAATTTTGCTTCATCTCACCTTTTTCTGAAGACTTGAGCTGCCAGCCCTCTCTCTTCCAACAATCCTCTCATTTACAGACTTCAGACGTTTCTCCATTCACAACCTTGCTCTTTCCTCCATCACACCCGTCATGATAGAATGATTCATTCCTGCTCTATTTCCTCTCTCGACCGAGATCGGAGAGGCAGGCGTCGACAGAAAATGCGATAGGGAGTATAAATCTTTCACTTAAATTCCGAGAACTCGGCTTCTCCAATCTTTCTCTCGTGCTTAGTGCTTATTTTGAGATGACCTGGCACAGGCGACTGGGCTCTTACCGTGATTAAATTTCTCACCAATCCCGTTCGGGTCAAAAAGGGTGGAATCATCAGGTAATTTTCCGTGGTGTAAAATTAAATCGTGTCATGGGTTACGTTTTATGTCCAGAGCATGAATTCAAGCGCTTTCTGACGAAAACGTTGCAGAGTGGAAAATTGAATTCTTTTCATTTAACCAAGGAGAACGACACTCAACGCAGAACACATGCTAAATTGCATCGACCAGAAACTATCCAAGAAATAGATTTAAAAGGCCAAAACGAACTAACAATCGAGCCAAAATTGACACTGAACCTTTTTGGTTGCTGTGCTCCAAAAACCAATGGCACGCCTAAGTTTCAGAAAATAAATATTTTTTGAATGACTTACATAACAGCAAGTGGTCAATGGTATTAAGTGAATTTATTCGACTAGGTATCCGCTCAGCAAGCAAGACTAATATGAGCAAAATAAATGCGTATGTCTTGCTAACAAGTTAAATTGGCCAAATAATATTCCAAACCCTTGAAATTTGAAGCTGAGGCACCTACCGAGGAATAACAGAAAAAACAGTTGAGGATCGCGCATAAGAGGAAACCCATACGAATAGACAGAGTAAGACCCTGTCTCATGTTTTGGCATCCCTGATACAATTTGATAGGAAAGGTAAAAGACGGAAAATTAAAAGGGAAAAACCCAAGATACGTACACAAGCACAATTAAAGGGACCAAATTGATATGAAATTAAAACAAACGGATTGCGAGCAAAAAGATTTAGCTAGGTACCCGGATACTGTGAATCACTCTCTTGGAAAATAAGCATTTGTTTCGCAGCAGTTGAAATGTAAGTTAGAAATATGATGGAGCTCGTTTGAATAGATTAGTATGAAATGATTTCACAAGGGCCATTGGAAATTTTTTTAAGGTTAAATTTCTCTACGTATTGAAATTAGTAGATGCACGGAAAAATTTTAATCCGTTAATTATCAACTAACGAAGTTAAGATATTGATTAGAGGTTTAAATTTTTTAATCAATCTAAAAGTTCTAAATGATCTTATTAACGACCGTCAAGTTTAACTGCCGTTTGAGTCCGTTACTTTTGCTCCGCGATGCGTGCCACGATCTTGTGGTGGGCGGTGCGCGGCATGAGTGAGATGATAGCTAAGCATGGTGTTCGTGCGAGCAAAAACCCTAAGAGTTATTGTGTTCCGTTCGTGCTAGGATTGTTTAAGCAAGAGAACACCGGCAAAGTTGTGTTGTCATTTCGGTCGGTATTTAATTTTGTTGTTTTTATAACCTTATTTTCACTTAATAAAATTACTACGAACAAAAAAGCGTGCGACTATTGGTTTGTGTTACGTGAAACATCATTTATATTCTTTCCTAACTCAGCACATTTGGAAATTCAAAGGCCACAAATCTCTGAAGAAACGCAGCTAAAAATTTGGTGAAAGCCTGGTTGGGTGCAAATTCAAGACTCTTACTGATTCACTTTAACTATGCGAACCAGTTTCAATACATCTGTATATTAAATACATAACTGCCATTTCGTCTAGAGCTGCAGTACAACGTCTTTTTCTACGGGATCATATATTTTACGGGTTAACCGATCATCTCTCTCCGATGATAATTTTAACTTGTCATTGTTTCTGAAGGGAAACATACACATTATAAGTGATAAATGATAAATAAATCAAAAAATAATATACTTAGTCTTTACATATGTTCCTTGCCTAGCCTGCCCCAAAACACCCTATTACATATTAAGCTTAACGCCTGCTATACATAATAATATAATGCCTTACCTGTGCTATGCTACTGGAAAAAAATATTACGTACTAGTCTTACTATAAAATCCTTAATAGACTGATCGACTATAAAAATAATTATTACGTTAAATAGTATAACAAAAATACCCAAGTTTTATATAGATTTTTAACTTTAATGGATAAAATTAATTTTCTTTAAAAATCCTAGCTAACAAACGATTCTACAATTAACAAAGGTTACATTGTAAATAGCATTTTCACGATTGACGAAGCTTATAGCTGGATTGCTTTTGCCGAGCTAATATTACAGGACCTATCAATCGTTAATACAACACCTGAGAAAGAGCTCTGATTTGATAATTTATTTTCATTTCATTCTGGGTTAAGAGCATCAAAAGACTTGCGAGAGAATTTTGGGTAAATTCCTCGAAATAGGGAGAAAGTGGTCGTTTAGAGAAGAGCCTCCATTAATTACATTTGGGAGTACTCATTCACCTCATCAGATTAACTTGTTAGCTATTTACTGGCTCTCTCTTTTGGCTCCCTACGGCAAATCTCTCTCCATTTAAGGACCCTTTTACTGACAATGAGTAAAAGCTCACGCAACGTGGTTTAAAGAATTTTTCATGCTTGGGTGCCGATTGAAGAAAGGTATTCTCGCAAGTATTGTAACTTTTCCTTTATGCATGGATATTGGAATTTTTTAATTCATCATGATATATCCTTCAGCTCTACAGATGTACAGTTTTCCAAAAGGTTGAGTTGAAAACGATCGTAGCCACTTACGTTTGTCAAGAAACTGAGTTTAACTTAATGAATTGTTGCTCTGGTCCCAAACCGCAACCTATTCACTTGTTCGTAAGTGCATATTCTAAAATAAAATTGAAGAAATTGCTTAAAATGTTATCATTCCAAAAAGTTTATTCTTGCTTTACAATAACCGGTAAATATTTTATGATATACTCAATAATAGTGTCAGGTGGCATCAATAAATACCCACACACAAATCGTATATCCAAAGGGAAATGAAAATGTAATGACAGGTAGTCGCAGGAAAACGATTTTTTCACTGATAATTTAGAATTAGCATTTACAAACAAATGAACAGGCTGCGAAGCGAAACTAAGGACGATAATTCAGTAAGTGAAACTCAATATTCTCAATAAGCGTAAGTGGCTTCCTCCATTTTGTCCGAAATTTTGAAAAACCTTGTGTGAGGGTCGGTAACGTAGTGATACCACTGCACTGAGCTTATATCAAATATCACTCCGATACCTAACAAACAAAATAAATGTACTGCAATGAACGATGTTAATGATATTACAGGCCCCAAAAAAGCAAGTAGTGTTAACACCGTATCAGCCAGAAATTGCCTCAAGCTTCAAAAACGTGAGCTTCAAATACTTTCAAAAATGTTGAAAGTTAGTAAAAAAAAATACGGACCTATCTCAGTTGAAATACATAAATGTGAACCAAAAAGGACAAAGTCTTAGAGCTGCGTTAAAAGCACATAATTCGAATAAAACTGAAAACTCTGGGGATATTTTACCGGAAAATAAGAGAGAGGAAAATTCAGATAGATGAATAACTTTAGCCCTTGCACTTTAAAAAACTATTGAATGGATAGATGTGTACATATAAGCATATTAGACTGGTTTCGTGGTTAGTGTTGAACTCAAATTTTAGACATAAAGTTACAAAAAAAATCCCTAGAGCTTAAGGAAAGAACGTCACAAATGGGATAGTCTTTCATCAGAGGCGCCAAAGTTCCTTGATATGAAACGCTTCTAGCTGAGGTGCGGAGTTATTCAAGTTTGTCAAACAGGATTGGCGAGACCAAAATTTATATAAAGCTACAGGAAATACCATCTTAAGTCGATGGCATTGATTGAGGGGCAAAAGTTTTCCGAGGCCTATCGAGTTTAAGACAGGGATTCAATCAAGAGTTAAGGTAAAACCTCAAGAAAGCCAGTTAAGATGGTTGAAATAAATAAAAATCATCAAGTTCCTCGGCTAAGATTTATGCCGCAGGGAGGTATGAAGAAAATATTGCCTTTCAATGCTGGCAAAAATGATATTTAATTCGAGATGGGAGGACTAAGGACTGAGAATGCAAAAAAAATTGTCTCACCGTTATGCCTTTTTTGCAAATGGACAGCCGAGAGACGAGATTGTGCACGACATAGAGGGGTTTTTGATTTATTATCCATCAAATTTAGGAGCCCTCTCTCCTGACTTTCTTCGCTTATTTTACTCAACAAAATGACCCGACCTTGAACATGATCATAAACATTAATATCAATAGCGTTTGATACTCCACCACAATATACCTATGTAAGATCGAGCGGTTAACATCCGTAGTCTCTTAACGTATGCAGTTACTGTGAATTCCATAAAAGCAGCAATGGAATCAACTTAGCAAAATTATGAGCAGATGATTTTACTTCAATATTACTGCACTGGAAATTTAAAAACGAAAACCAAGTTTAGCCTTAAAGCGCATGTATCACCCACCACTGAAACGTAACTCGGACAATGAAAAGTTACCAAGAAAAAATAATCAATGATAATTTATAATGAATGGTGAAAACACCATTATGAATAAAAAAGGGAAGAGCGGAAAACTCCGCTTCCTCGTCGATACTCAGAGAACAGAGCTATTTTGAATATGATATTATGCCACCACTTCCATTGCACAAACATCAACCTCTCGTTAACTTCGTCTTTTGTACCTAATAATACAGGGATTGGTAAAAGAAAAGCAATGATATAATTTACCCAGTTTCCCAGATCCTTTCAAATTTACACAACTAAAAAGTAACGAGTGCTCCATTTCACCAAAAAACGATGTAACAACCACTTTATGCATATAGCAAGGATAAAAATGCTACGCTTGAAAAAAAATGGATCGCCATATTGAAAAGTCAGAGGCACAGAATTTCTGTTGCAAGTTAAAAGAAAAACCAAAGGAATACATCAAACACAAAAAAAACTTCCTCATTAGCTAGAAGCCACCAGTCAGTATGCGTTTTAATAGCTAAAATCGCCAGGGGTCCCAAAACCTTTCCCTTCGCTCCAACAAACTTTCATTTATGCATCTTGAGCTTTAGTGTCATCGGCTCACGTAGGTGCTGTCACCTTTGAGGCACCACGGTGATGGGATAAACAACGAGCTGAGATAGCAATTTTACGAGTTAAATGACCTGTCAATGAGAATAATGACCTTACCTCCTGCTTTCTTCATTGGAGGAGGAGGAGACTCACTGAGCAAGAATTTCGGTCGACATTCCTTAAAGCAAGACTGGTAAACACCGTGACAGTCCTTTTATTTTTTCAGAAGATAAGACTTTTTACTCATTATTTATAAAATGTCACAGCAAGCTGGTTATGACTTTCAAGTGCCAAAGAAATGAACCGAACGGCAATATCGTTCATGAATTAAGTCAATAAAAAGGCCTTGGTTAACATTAATTGCAGTGTGTAAAAAAAAGTTCCGCACAAATGTGCTAATTAACAGCCATTTCTCAATTTAAGGATTGATTAGTTATTTCCACCTGCAGTTTAACGATACTGAATGATGGTATTTACATGAGTGACATCGAATTTGATCCCACCGCATAAGTGAGTCAGGCGCCAGCGCGCAACTAAGACATTGCGTGTAATAATTACGTCTCGAGAACGTTTGTCTGTATGATACAACATCATTAGCGGGAGTACCAAAACATCTAAGTCAGCAACAAGTATTTTACTTTATTTGAATGAATAAACTACAGTTTAAACAGACATAACTGTCTTGGTGTAAAAACACCTACTCGTTGGCAAAGAAGTAACAGCTCTAATAAAAAGGAGAAAGAAAGATTGGAACTGCTACTAGCAAGGGCTCAGCAACAATCTTATTGAAGACAAAACACTTTCATTACTTAGAACGTCAGTTTTAAGAAACGGTGACGCATAAACCTTCCCCGCCAAAAAACTAAAATAGCTCTTCCACAACCCAGTTCAATAATTTACTGTTATTTTCGGGTGCAATATTTTTAGTCCATAGAAGTCTAACTCCCGACTCGCCGGGTGAAAAGAAGGGAACTCGAAGCATCGTTGCCATTCACCAAGATGTCCACTCGTGAATCATACATAACAAGTAAAACACCAATAATTCTGTTGTGAGGAGGACACAACTCCTACGCGGGAGGACGATTGAAAGACATGCACCACCACTGAGGTAAAGCGACGAGAAAGAGGAGGAGAGATACGATGTGCACAGAAGTAGGTGGGAGTCGGACGTCCATTTCAATAGCTTGTTTGCGAGAGTGAAGGGATGTGTGGGTGGATACGGGGGGATTGACGAGCCAAAGGGGTTGATGGGAAAGAGTGAAAAGAGGGAGACAGTTGATGGAAACGTGAGATGGGAGGTCCCCTTAACAAACGGTGTACCGGAAATTGGCTAAAGCGGAGTGAGCAATGGGTTTAGGCGTCAGAGGCGTGGTCGAATCTCGGCGGTCCTCCCACGTCCGCAATTCACTGTCTCCGTAACTCCGTAAGAGCGGGCCCCGAGAAGGGAACAGTGGAGGGTACTCACTTAAAGCGACTCTTAAACACAGGGAGAGAGAGAGAGAGAGGCGTTAGCTTTTCTGTTTTCTGTCTCCATTTAAATTCTCCAAAGCGCATTTAATGTTCCCTCTCGTTCTCTCTCCACTTCCGTTAAACCATATTTCTTATGGCATGGGAAGAGTTCTACGGCCTTTGAATAACGAAAGATAAAAATAATGCCAAATCGCCGTAAAGTATTGGCATCTTACGCGGGGAAACACAAGCACTCACCGGGAGTTATTCCACATCAGGCCTCCACCTGAACACGGACAGCACACATCCCTGTAGTTTTATGCCGGAGCTGATTGGGATCCGATAGAGGTGCATTGACGGGCACACACTCAAAACCAACCACTCAAGGGAAGGGGGAGAATGTAAAGCGCAGAGCGAACGCTTTTTTACCTCACGTTTACCCCTTCCCTTGCCTCGAGTGTTTGCGTAAGTTCCCCTCACTGAATCTCTCCCCGATCTCCATAAAAGCTCCTAGTACCTTACGTTTTCTCCCCCTTTCCTTGATTTTTTCGTTTGAGTGTGTTACCGTCAGTCCCCTCTACCGGATCTCAATCAGCTCCGGCATAAAACTGCTGGGATGAGTGCTGTCCGTATTAATGTGAAGGTCTGATGCGGAATAACTCCCAGTGTGTGCTTGTGTTTCCCTGAGTGAGGTGCCAATACTTTTCGGCCATTTGGTGTTACTTTTATCTTTTGTCATATTTATTATGGCACAGGATTTCTATTACCAGAGCCTCTATATTGTCTAGCAATTCATTTTGGACCCATTGTTTGAAAATTTAATTCCAGGTGTCATCTTTAAAATTCTCCCCAGCTAAGAAACTAAGTAGCAAATATTCATAAACTCCTCTACTCATTGCCTCGCCTCCAGATATCAAATCTTCTTTATGCCCATCAAGTATTCAAATTATAACTTAATTTTTGACACTATCATCCATTTAGACCATTTCCAGTGAGAAAGACCAGCCGGCTATGATCATAAAAGGCTATTTCTTAAGCTGTGAGGTAATTTATGATATTCCAAGACAGAGCAAAAAGCTAATCAGAATTTTCATTCAAAAACCACGAGTAGAAAAGAAGTACGCACAAAAATACAGTAAATGAAGAGGATCACATTTAGATAATACAATATTAAATGTATTCCGGTAAATTTATGTTAATTGTCAGTTATAAAAGGCTCTATAATAAAAAGTTGGTTCAACAAGCTAATACGTAATACACAATAGTTCAGTATTCATCAATCTTTGCTTCTTAATATAGTCCACACGCAAGGCCTTCCTCGTTTTCCCCACTCGTAGTCCAAAGCTCTAGGTAATGTTTTTGAATATTTGTCACATATTCAATCTCATAATAATTTCAAAGTACTTTTTCAACAATTTTAGACTAAAATAAAGAGAGAATGAATGGCAGTAGCATACAAGTGCATGACTGCAACATTGGGGTAGCAAAGCCCGCTACTAAGATGGAATTTATATCAAGTATATTTGTCCACCAATTGATGATATGATAAGGACAAAAAAAACCTCTTTCAATACTGTAATTTTTTAAACAATCCACGATATAACTTCCGAAATTCATCATCTGGTACTAAGAGCATTTTGCCTGACCATTTCCTTCTGTTCATTTGTAATAAGGTAACAACAATCTACCAATAAAATTTGGTGAAAAACTGATTTTGCTGCAGATGAAAAGCTTTAAAGCATTGATGACATTGACTGCGAAGGTCACTCATATTCGGTCACACCTCATACCTCACGGTTAACATGATCAAAGTGTAGTTTCACATTTATATTCTCGCTCTGCAGAAAGAATAAAATCGGCGTCTGATATTTTATATACTTCATACGTGCTCAGGTTCTTATTACATTAATTCTACCGTTTTTTTGAGAAAGAAATATCATTGTTAATGATTAGAATTCATAATTCAGTTATATAAGTTTAAATGCCATTAGGTAAAACACACGGAGGAGACTACTTATCTATATGAAAACAGGTTGAAAAATTTTATAACTACGACAGTGTTCTGGAATTTTAATGTTAAAAGACTGCGATCCACAAAAATTTTCCAATAAAATACTCGCACTATAATAAGCCAGGCTCGTGATGTGACGAGAGATCAGAATGTGGCTAGCAGCTGGTGAGCAAAGGTATAGACGGCTTTTTATGAAGTGTATTAGGGTATAATAGTTAGAAGATGATGGGAATTGTGGATTAGCACCCATGCCGACGACCAAGCACTCAAACCATCCCACTTACATATAAACCCCCCACTTTAAATCGAGCAGAAAAGAAAAATAAATAGAGTTTGAACTAAGAAATACTAACATGACTTATAGGCATTTAAAACATATATACAATTGCTCTATTCAATAGTGCAAGGAGCGGTACAAACTTATATAATATCAAACTATAATTTTTGAGCTCCTTCTCTTTTATCCCTTACGCCTTTACTCCTTTCATGCCGAGACACTTTTATTTAAACTCATTCGCATCCTATATATCACCTTCTTCAACCAAATAGGCCCACGCTACAGCTAGCCATTTCTCCCTCAAGATTACCAAAAATGCCCTTGGGCGTTGTGATAGGCTTTCCAGAAAAAGGCATTCCCAAAGTTCCTTCCTCTGATCAGCGCGGCGTTCCACTCCCCATTGAGTCACAGTGGGCCGTGAGCCCTAGAACATGTTTAAGGGTCGAGATGAAGATGGAACACGGTGTCCAGGAAAGAATGAGGATCGGGTGCGGGTAGGTGTGCAAATTTCCTGAATCCACAATATAAAGTATTAGATGAACATATTTACGGACGATTAAGTAACGGGAAGAAGAATCCCCATGGTCGTTGTACTAATAGAGCAAGATAAGTGATGATGGTAGGTTAATATGTACTTGCAAGGGCAAAAATAAGGAAGAACACTTAAGCCCAGAGGGAAGTAAAATTCAGAGCAGACTCACTCAAAATACGAGCAGCGTAAAAAATATACTCACTAACAAATCACATATACAAGGTAAGAAAGGGGCGAAAAGAAAACTACATATTCTCAGACGCTCGGGTGTGACTTAAAACGTAGACCCATGAGATTCTCACACAAGTGCATACTCAGGTATTAGATGGGTCTCTTCTCCACAAACAACTCACCACTTACACAAATTACTAACAAAAAACAATAATTTATGAAAAATATGTGTTCTCCATCAGTCAATCACTTCCAGTTTTGTGAAAGTAACCTTCGTATTTCTCACTCACGCGCTCACTCAGGTTTTAGGAGGAACTATCCTGCGCCAGTGATCCACAAATGACATACAATAATTTAAAGCAAAAGATGAACAAAAAAATTCATTCTTCCACTCTAGGTACAATTATTCTTCCTTGCATATGTACTTTAAGTTTTAATGAGGATTCCCCATTTTCCTTTCCCCTCAAAAGAAAAGGAAAGTGAGGAACCCTCCCATCAAATGATGATTACGGCTTAAAAGATTCTTCAATCCATTCGAAACCACATTGTCTTTCTTTTTCAAATACATAACAATGAGGATAATCTAGCTTATACCAGCAGAATGATACATACTGGGCCAGTGAGACATCTTTTGACCATTCAATTCCCGTAGGTGGTGGCAGAGGTATGACCAAAAGAGTTAAATCAGGCTTTTTTTAGGAACATAAGGCACCGATAATTCCATTTACTACGTATAAACATGAAGGCATGGTGTTAAAATTACGGACTAAATAACTATTTTGGATAAAAACCGAAGTAAATTCCTTATCTAATACATAACGCACTCTTCTACAAATTGACAGGTTGATGCCTTATTCATATACTCCAAATTTTGATCAATATACAGTCAACGAGAAGGTTACCGTTTACCATGCATAAATAAATCGGGCCTAAGATTTCACAAGACTGGGAAGTAAATATCACATTGGAAATACAAATTTTACGAAATATTCTCAACGAAGAAGAAAGAATAGCCACCCCTGTTTACTGGAAACAAGGAGCAATTCATAAACTTTAGAGAAAACTCAATTGAAAGTGTCACTATAAGAGAAATGTAAAAGAGCATGAAAATGTCCAAGAGGTTAAAAAAGAAGAGAATGATTCTAGTGCCAAAACTACAAAGCAGAAAAGCCGGTAGATTATCCATAAAAATATATAACTTTTACAATACAATGTATTATACATTTTTTATTGATAAAATGTCATTCCACCAAGTTAGCAGTGATCTTGTCTGATTTGCAGATAGATTAATTAATAAGTACAAATATACATTTAAGGGTATCATTTTTCATTCTGACCAACCGTAACTTGTAAAACTGCAAATGAAACTAGTGGAAATAGGACAGATAGCATAGTAAATAAAATAGTCAACATTTCATTTCTTCACACGCATATGCTTTTAATTTTTGATAAGTATGTCCTATGCTCTGAACCAAGAGTGTTGCCAGTATTTATTTTCCCATTCTATTACAGAGGAATGAGAAACAGAGAAAAGTATATGACTACATGAATGATGACAGGGAATTTGGCAAAGACGTTTCTAAGTAGAAAATATTTTATGAAAGCGTATGTTAAAACCTTTCCATGTAAATTCAAGAAACTATTCCCCAAGCACATAGATCCAATGCATTTAATATTCTCCTGAGCCTCTGTTTATACTGATTCAATGAATAAAGAACATAGTAAGCACATGGAAAGATTGTTTATTTGCTGCAGGAAGTATTTTATCGCTTTATTTTGTCATACAGTCTATTAAAAAAGTCGAGTCCGTTGAGTTTAGGACGTTGTATCTTCAAGCAAGGTCAACCGATGTTAACTAAATAAAATATATACGATAGAAAGATTATATCTACGTTTATTGATGTGCGTAAACCTTTTTTATTGATTTATCTACATTTTAATGATATTTCTTTAGAAAAAAGGCCCGATTTTTGGCACTCGAAACCCGATGGCCAGACTTTGTGTTTACGCCATTCTCTTAATATTTATTATAGAGACGAGAGATTTTGATATAAGTTAGTCAAACATGTTTTTAACATACATACGGAAAAAAATGTTTCTATGTTGAGTTTTACACGAGCTGTCGTAAAAGTTACAAACCAAAGCTAATTCCGAAACTAACGATGCGGTGCAAGTTTGAGTTATACCGATTGCTTGAAGATACAGCGTCCTAAACTCAATGGACTTGAATTTTTTTATGGACAGTCATCATAAAAACATCTGCGATCGGTGGGCCAATAATGATACTATTACCGACACAAACTAATAAATATTCCAAAATCTATTAACACAAGTACTGAAAATAATGTTTCCTCCCCAACTACTCTAAAAAAATCTAGGAAATGAATTCAGGAACGTCCTGGATTCTTCTGGACATGGATTTTGCCAATTACTGGAGATTGATGAAATATCTCAGCACGAAAAACAGCATAGAAATGTCATTAAGAACACAGAACTTATCATTTTTACTTCCAAACAGCGATTTGAGAAGATAAATGGGATGAAAAATCCATAACATAACGCTTGGCGGCAAAAAAAAAACAGCCAAATTTCCTCTTCACAGCTCGCAACCAGAGACGCATTGTGGGTTGCTTACATTTGCGGCGTACAAATTCAACCGTACCAAGACAAAGGTAACTGCTCTATTGGAAGAAACGAATCACTAGCTTGAGGTTTCTTCTAGCCCTTCTAACATGGGAACAATATTCCATTTGACTGGAGTTTAAATCCAAATCCCTTCAAATAGCACCGAGGGCTGTAAACTGTTGAGCTATCGATGCGTCCTCTGGATTTTTGCCGCTTATAGGTGGTTGGAGCAGTAATGGGAGTCATTAGGTGCATATTTTATATCGTTTTGTTGACCCGCAAAAAAAGTTCTAGGATAAAACTCTTCTTCTGATCTGTTTATAAGCTTAACCAAGTATACAAGCAAGATAAAAAATTATGATAAAATTATATACCCAAATATTTTTCTATATTAATACACAGTTATGACTTGAATTTACGGTGCGGAATTTAAAGTTTCGAAATATTCTAATTTTTCTTCGAATTTACGAAGGCAAAAATATATGTAAATACGTATTTTAAACTCGGCAAGTCACTTTGATATTTGCTAGACTCCATTATAATAGTGATAAACTTGTAATAAAATAACATCTATGCATGAGGAATCGAATTACTTCGAGATATATGTCAAGTGCCATGGATATGCGAGCGAAAATTGGATTAAATTTTCAAGGAATCAAATCGGTTACATTTAATTTCTTTCAAATTCACTATACATATTATTAAACGGAAACGCTTGAAAAGTTTCACGCAAATCTGTCCATAGACGAAAATCGATCCAAATACATTAAAGGAACGACATGTTCAAGACCACAACACATGCTACCTAACGATGTAGTCCAAAACGTGCGATTAGCACCATAGTCCGCGAGCCTAACGCCAAAATATGAACGCGATGACGTAATCGCTATTTCTGACAAATTTAGAGAATACCAGGATTAGCTACGATATAACCTTTAAGGAATCACTCATAAATACACATCACTGCGAAAATCCACAGGCGAAAAGTCACTCGCTTACGCGCTCTCGCGGCTAACTCCGTAATGGCTCTACCGTGGTTATTCCTGGTATCCTCAAAATGATTGTCACACTGACGTATGTTCAGCGAGAGAGAGTGGTAAAGGTCATGAGTCTGCCGGTGATATGAATAAATGGATTTTCATCATAAGTCGCCCATGCATGGGACGTGAACAAGAGGTTAAACTCGGGTTTTCTTTGCAGGTGGATGCTCGTTCACTACTCCGTCCAATACGCTTCTCCCAAATTTGGACCATATCGTGGAGAGCATTAAATTTACCGCTCTATCTGCTCCTATCACAAATTTATGCCGCTAAAAATCCGCCTTCACTACATGGTGGCGCTCCCTGTTAGGATGCTTTTATCTTAGTCAAAGGCAATTTACTCTCACAACATCAGAGGACAGTTAACAAGCCTTGATCCCACGATGGTTCTTTTTATTCTTGGTTATTCTTAATTCTTGGTTATATTGCTTCTATAAAAAATCTATAAAAATGCAGAATACCGTAGAGACACGAGAAAACATGGTTAAAAGCTTTCAACTGGATTGGGGTTCGTACCCAATTTTTTTACTCCCGCCGATCCCAAAGTACCTCACTCCGATAAGTTTCGCTAATCTACCATAGTATTTCAAATACCTATATCAACTTTTCATACAGCATCCCTTTAGAAGAAGAGTTCTGAATCAATGGTGAATTTTCCTTCTAGGAAAGTTTAGGGAGGATATGGAGGCACATTTTATCAATATGTGATGTTCTGTTGCTAATGTATAATCTCGGTTAGGAACATGTGCACAAGACTGAGTCGTTTTGCCACTTTTTTCCGAAACGAAATGTAATTCCTGGCAAAAGTGGCCCACTCACATGGAAATTAATGTTACAATTTTCAATCCAAAAAATATTGTCTGCGAGAAATTTTGCCTCGAAGTTTCGGCATTTCGAGAGAAAACGCCGAAGTTGTCATTATTTTTAGTTCGGTTTAAGCGACCATACATTTCGGTAAGAAGATGTCACTTGCAATGAAAACTGACCTACAAGCCTTATTATGATAGTTATCCTTGAGGTTTTAATAACCAACCAGGTAATGATTTATGTCACAGGGGGCAAACTTAGTAGGTAACATTCTGATGAGTAAATGAAAAGCTGTGCATATTCAAAGCACACCATCGGGGACGCAGTCAAATGATATGAAATGAAAGATCGGAGAGTGAGTTGAAGAGGCAGCACGTAAGTAGCAAAGAATCAGAATATCCACTGCATATAGTGAACAAAAGAAACAAAATGAGATGTGTGTGATCTGTAATGATGCAAACGTGAATGCGGTAAGAAAACATGGATGAAAAAGTAAAAGAGATGCTACTTAACTTAACTCTGATTAGGCCAAACTTCGAATACGCCGCAAGCTTTTGTGACCCTGATCATAAATATTTAGCTAAAAAATTAAAATACAAAGAAAAGTTGCACGTTTTGATAAAAACATCTGCGAGCAATCATCTAGTGTTTCAAAACTTTTACAGGGTTAAGGTGGAAGCACCTAGAGACTCGGAGGCTTCACGCTAGGCTTAGGTTGCTTGAAAAATTCCGAACTGGTGTGTTTCAGAGTGACACAATTAATATTATCATGACGCCTCACTACATCTCTATGTCTGATGAAAGCGAAAAAAAAAGAATACACTGCCATTAGCAACCATTCTCACATTCCCCTTCCTTTCCTCGCCTGAGTTTTTCGGTAAACTTGGCGAACGAAAACTTCCGATTTAAAAAACATGCCAAAGCCTCGGAATGGCAAGGTTAAGTAAACTATTTTAGAGAATACGGTTAATTTCCATCGGAGTGAGTTATTCACCACCAAGTCCTTGAGTGCTCGTGAATGAAATTATTTCGATTGCGATTCATTCTTATGCACGTGCTAGATGCTGTACCTCTGAATCATTATCGTTAATATCGAGTACTTTTTATGATATAGCCGAAAGTTTTATTACATTTTTAACATATTCCCGCAAAGCGAGAAAACATCTACGTGTATATGGCAGTACCGTACACAAGTAAATTATTTTAATTTTCAAAATTGCTCTCGGAAATTATAGCACTTCCCCTTTGATTTTTCTAGGCATTCAGAATCAGCATTTTGTTCTGGATGGAAAAGAGATGATATCAGACTACCCCAAGTGTCGTCACGGTTTCTCTTTAGAGATTACACCGAGCCCACCTGCTTCCACCAACGCCGGGGAGCAGGCGGCGTTTTCTGTTTGAAATCTTGTTACTTAATTACTTCCGTAGCGAGATCAATTCGGAAATTCAGGAAAGAATTTTCTTGGTAAGCTGTTATTTTTAACTAGCCTGTTTTATTCCCTGACAGAGTACTTCAGCAGTCACCGCCAACTGGCTTCAACTGAATTTCCCGAGAGATAGAAACATCGGAGATTATAACTGTATTTCATTCTGACCTAACCAAATAAGCACGTTAAAATGTCACAGTAGAATAGTATAATTTCACAACCATTTACAGAAATAAATTAATTATTAAATTATTTACATGCCATGCTATCTTAATAAATTAAATTTTTTTAAACTTCTCCCAAAGAGGCCTAAAAAGGTAATTGTTTTTTTAAAGTTATCAAGTCGGTGTTTAGCTCCCAAATCTTTGTGCATTTGAGGTGAGAGACGATGAGAAGTATATCTACACAATGAAATATAAAACTAAGTGTCCTCACCTTGGTCAAACGTTTAATAAAATTTACGGAAAATTCCGAGTACATATTTTAAATATGAGAGAATGACGTGATTAGGTCAATTATCAAGGCTACAACAGCGCAATACTAACTCCCCTAAAAATATTACTCCCCAAAACACGCATAATATTCTGGTAACTCAAAAAGAGCCTCCCGATTAATCGAAAATATAAGATAAATACGTCTTTCATTTATTAGCGCAAAAAAGACTATAGTACACTTCTCTTCTTCTCACTCCTTTCACAATTTATTCAAATCATCGACATCTCCTTTTGCTATTCGGAAATTCACCGACTTTATCACTCTATCTCACCACCACCAAAACAACCCAATCAATATCTTCCATTTCTTTGCAGGCTGTTTCCACTTCCTCATCTCCCTATTACCTCAGCACTCCCCATCTGAGATCCGCTTTCACCAAATATATCGTCATTAAACTTGCTCTCAGTTTTTAACAGTTTTTTTATGGCAGCTTACTCTTGTGCAGTTCCGAATGGATGGTACAATTCTCTAAGCCTTTACCGGCACACGCGGTTAAATATGCAAGCTGTGGAGAATCTCTGGAAAATCTCCCATTACTTTTCTCGATTGAACTCAGAGGAAGTTATTCACCACCAGAGGAAATTCACACATCCACGAGTTGTCTTCACAAGAAAAACAGACATTTGGAAAACTTCCCTGCAAGAAATTTCGGGAAGGCAGCAGGTACAACTCCCTAAAGAGGTGAGTGAGTAGATGTTCTCAGCGGAAGATAACCCTGCCCGTCAAAAACTTTCGGTTCCTTTCTTCAACTTCAAGGTCCGATTAGGATTTAAGTGAGCTAAGTTGTAGTAAACCCTTATATTTGAGTCTCATATATGTTAAGTAATCTTATAATAATCTAAGAATAAAGAATGTTCATTCAGAATCTAAAATTCAAAATATTACAAATTGCTTAACCAGAGAACTCATGGTATCATATTTATGCATTTTGCTTAGAATGAGACGATTATTGAACTTCATCATGAGATTAGAGAGCAAAAAATGACAGCAACCAGTACTCAACTATTAGCACGGCATGACACAGTGTGTCCATAGGGTTACAAATTTATTTCCGCCCTCGGGGACGTCTATTGATGCGGTTTTTTTCCACTGTTGCATTCTTTCTATATTATAAATTTATCACCACATTGTTTCCTTTTCTATGGATTATTTATTCACAGCATCAACCTTATCATTTCATAAATGGGTGGGCTTGTTTGCTCTCAAACTTGGCCACGCCCCCTCATCAATGCAGCCCATTCTTGTTTCCCGGAAATACGAGTGCTTCAAGTCTTAATTTTATGCCTTCTTCTTTGACGGCACGCAGGGAATTACACAGAAATAACCTCAGATTTCAATCCCTCGGGGAATAAACCATAATTAGTCGCCCCTCGTTGCCACGATGTACACACCGGGAATCCCTTTTTCCGGCTACACCATACAATCTAGGACGCAAACGCTGATGTAACCAAGATATAAAGACGGCATGACACCCCAAAGCCAACGTGGAGCAAAGAGGGAAATTTCGGGCCTCGAGCATGAAGTTCCTCATCATTTGCCATGTGACGGCTGCTGGATGCGACCGATGCTTGAAGAGGAAAGAGGAAATGTGATAACGGTGGAGACATTCTGGATGAACCTGTACTGGTGAGGGTAAACTCCATAGCGGCCAGCTGTGTAGAACTCCAGCTGTCGGTACCCAAGGTCCCTAGGTTTCGAGTGCCAATATTACTAGGTTCCCTCGTTATCGTAGACGAGGACGAAAAATAGTTCTTCAGTCGAAAAGAAAAGTTTCACATTCACCTTAAAATATAAATTTTTCCCAAAATAATTATGCAGATATCATCAAACGTTAAACCATTAACTTCAACAGCCAAAAATTAGGGTAAGTCTGATAGACCTACACCAATGGTGATTTTTTAAAATGAAAAGTTGAAACATTTTTTGAGAAATGTTACTTGAATATAGCACAGATATTGCAGATATTACAGATATTGCAGAATTTTGACGACGGCAATACGAGGGATTGGAATTAAGGTATTGGAATGTTCACTAATTAATGCCATGGATACAATGCAACAAGCTACACATGGTGGGAAAGTATGGAATTTTGAACTAAAGAAAATGGAAGACAAAAATAGAAGCGGGGAGAGAACTCCAGTCAGACACCAGAAAATAAAAATTCAGTTAGACAACGGATTTCAGCAAGGTTTCCCAATTTATGTAGGAGAAAACATATTTTTATGCGGGACAACTAATACATTTCCCTTTGAAACCTGCGAAGGCCACTGAGGGTGGGACAGATGACTCAAAAAAATTATACAGCCAAGAGTGTTGAAGGACAAAGGAAATGAGAAAGGAGATGCTAAGAGAAATAATGAGCCATATTATTCGTAAACTGTGATTGGAAACAAATATCGTCATACATACAGCAAAGATACTGCTGAATGTTCGGCTAAAGCCTCGTAAGTTTGGACAAATGAATTTTAACTACCATATTTCTTAAAATACCAAGCCACTCGGAACCCCCCTAATTCTCTGAGGCAAGTGGTACGACAAAGTTCCAGGAGATTTTACGCAAGCCCTTCAAAAATTTACACGTCATTTGGAGCATACTATACGCTGTGCACACCATACAAAACCTCTTAAAGTAGCCCTTATTTTCTCAGGAGACATTGATGGAGCTTACACGAGAACTAACTGAAGAGCTACGAGCCAGGACGGGGGGAGAGGGGGTAAAGCGGCGGGGTGTGAGGAAAAAGATGATCAAAACGAGAAGTCTCATGGTGATGATGGTGAAGTTTTGGTCTGGCGCTCACGACGCATTCATGCATGTGTTACGCTCGCGGACAGCGTCCCCTTTCTACCCATCTCCCTCACGCAGTAACCGGAAAGCTCGTAATCGTGGGTGTGCCTAGATAGGGGCCCGCGTGTGAGCTAGATAGGGCCGCACTCTAGTTTGAATATCCTATTCGTACACCGAACAGTTCTCATTAGTGCCTCACCAAGCGTTTCTAAGCACCCTCGCACACGATAAGGAGAGCTATGTTGAGCTATCAGCTCCCAGCTTCGGTGCAAGCCTCTCTTCTTGCCATAATCCTCATTATTTACGATACGAAATCAAATGCAATCCCTATATGGCGTTGTATTGAGAACATATCTTTTCTATCAATAATTAAAGTATCGTGGATGGATATTATGTCGAATTAAAAAAAATAAATCTCGGAAAGATAAATGAATAAGAGGAAAGTTGTACATAAGATTATGTTATCCACCCATCATGCTCAAATTCCACGCATCTGGAAGTTATTATCAATAATGCTCATGAACTAATTTCCTTCTGCTTATATAATTTATATATATTGAGCATATAAGAATGAGGAGTCATAATAACAAAAGGAACAAACTTTCTACTACTTTCTATTTAATATACTATTAAATAAACTATAAACTACCAACTTTCAATTACCCGAACCTATCTATTTGGCAAGATAGAAACAGAAACAATCATTTCCCAAAATTGAGTCCGTAATTCATTTAAATTCGAGGAAAATGGTTTGGTCACCAAAATTTACAACTATATAGTTTGCTGCATCTTCTTTGGGTACAAATTTTCATGCCAAGTTCTCTTAAACTTGACTTTTATCGGTTGAGTGTCTCTCAATACATGCTACTTGTATTAAAATCAACTCTAGGTCTAAAGTTTTAACTCTTCTCTGTGTTATCAAAATAATTTAATAAGTGACAAAAAATGGACACAAGCTAAATTTTAACAGAAAAATAATTAAAATGATCCCAAAAAACAATGTCACAAGAAGAAAAAATATGACGTGTTTTATACTTTACTTAGTGCCATTACGTGAATAAGTATTAAATCCGAGATAAGCGCACAATTAAAAGCTCACTATCAAGTAAAGAGCCGGAATAGTACTTACGGACTTATAATCTTAAGAAAATAATTACCATCTTCGACTAAAATGCAATATAGAAATATGATCATACCTTGCAACCCCGATTTCTTTCACTCTAAAATCAATGGACCACGTCAGATTGAAAACAATCCCAAAAATTATAAAAGAGTGGCCACAGCATAGAAATAGTGGCTATTTCACCAAATTAAATCGAATTAAATCGATTATTGTAATAAAGTATTTATGAAGGCAAATTATTTTTAGAATGTATATTTTCACCTCTACATTTATATGCTTTCAGCCGTGATGAGATTAGCCTCTGCCGTACGTGGTCAGGAGAAAGACCGCTCGAGGTCTTCGCCTCTGAAGTTTAAACCCTCATGTCTCGTACACCACGCCGCCGACATAATGTGACTCCACAGTGTCTTTCTAACCCTTTCCCCGGATGACGATATTTTACTCCTCCCTTTCCTCTCCTCACCAGCCTACTTATTTCTCGAATTTCTCTTCATATCTCTCTTGTGCACGTTCCCACTTCTGCATATTTCAACGAAAAATGTCGAGAAGGAATCCGCGTTCTCATGAGCGGGTATGATTAACGACCACACGAAGGAGGATCCGCTGGAAATGAGTGGGCCAAGAGCAGATCTTTCTCATCTTCATCTCGTGGCCATATCATTTCTCCAAAGCTGGAACCGAAAACATTCACGTACTGACGGCCAAAAAGCGAGAACTGAATCTGAACGTCGCGAAAACACAGAGATGTCTTTCAAAAAATCTTTTAAATCCGCACCTATACAGAGCTGACAATTTTCCGATGAAAAACGTTAAAAATTAATTTTCCTGAAGAGAATAAAGCCATGGATAATGAATTTGATCGGTACACAGCAGATCTGTGGGAGAATCACAAGATCATTAGTAGTGATATCATAGTGCTGTAATTTTTGACATAGCTATCGGAATCCTGGGGCACAATATTTCATTTATTATCTAGACCGATAATTGAGAAGAAAAGAAAACTATACGACTGATGTGCGTAAATATCAGCAGTATCTTGGAAATTATTCAGCAAAAATTTACGTCGAAACTACGAAAACTGGTTACTTGGTGAATAACCATTTTTGGTGAATTGGAAGCTTAAGAGTAAGAACTTAGGAAAATTGACCTCTGATCTGAGTTTTGGAAAGAATAATGATACATAACGTGTGACATCACGAAATGCTTTATATCGACAATAATGATACATAGATTCAATTCCATTCAATACATAACATAACAGCACCTCATACAAAGTAAAATAAATGGAAATGGTTCCTCAAGTATTAGTCAAGAAAAGATAAGTAGTAGGTAGAGCAAGTTAGTATTTCATTTAACTTCATTTTCATATTTTGAACCTAAACCAAAAATTATTCATATGAGCCAGTGCAAATTTGACTACAAAGACAATTGAATGATGATAGATTATGGATTCCCTGGGGCAATGCTAATTGAAACTGGCAAAATGGCAGTGTAAAGATAAACAGAAATGAAGAAAGTGGATAAAGGTGGATGAATGGAAGACAATGGAAAACAGGGAGGTGAAGCCTGGGGGCTGTGGGTGGCAGGTGATATTTATGATATTATACAAGAGTGTTACAAGTTGGCTATTTTCCGGGTGGTAACATTAAAAAAAAACGAGAATCACATGGTCTCATAAGATGTATGACAAGATCTTATACTAAAGTAAACAGGGATAGAATCAGCGCTTGTAACTTAAATAACACCTACCAGATCGAAGCATGGCTTTGTATGATTCAAACGAGAACACGGTATTGAGGCCATGGATAAAGAATACGAATCCATTTTAGGCAAAGATTAATGCGTCAACTTTGGTTAAATTTCTTTGCAACTATACAACCATGGATCAGCAAGAGAAAAAACGTTAAGTTTTCATTCCTTCTTACACCGAAGCTCCTTCCCGTCAATTACACGTATTCAAGTATGGACTCACTACAATTTTTGTATGCAACTCACATTTGTCCATTCTGTCTTGAGCGTTTTGAGAGTGGCAGAGTGACGCGTTTACTCCTGAAAGTTAGAAGAATGTAATTTTCATATCTGTGTCAGCTGTGAAAAGGGAATGAGGTACAAAATGAGCTGATATGTATTATCATCTTTGGCAGGCAAGAAAAGTGAAACGACACATAATGAAACAGAAAACTCTGTGCCATCCAGTACATCTTCATTTTTCTAACCTCCCAAAGATGATGATACATTGCAGCTCATTTTGGACTTAAGACCCTTTACGCAACTGACGGAGGTATATCATTTACACGGTTAGATCCAATGACTACAGCATTTTCTAAAGTCTCCATAAAATTTGGCTGAATGCTGCATTCCGTCATGCTCCATTGGGTTCCTTATTTGAACTTGACCGAGCCACCCACATGCCTACTCCTGCAACAAGTCCTAGAGATAACATCTAACAAGACTAATCTCGCCTTGAAACCCAGCCAACGTATTACAAGTTGGCCACTTTCATTACATATTTTTAGATTTCAGATTAAGCTCCTGAGCTGTTACGATCTCTAATTTAATTGTGTAAGAAACGCTGACGTAAAAACCTGCACGAATAAGACTCGAAAAAAAATTTCTCGGGCAGGATTAAATACAACCATCCACTGCAGTCATCTAAAACAAAGCATGCATACATTTCAGGAGTAGAATGCTATTCTGCAAGCACTGCATAGGGGATGAGAAAGAAAACGATCAATTTTCGGGAATTTATTGCAAATTCCGCTCAAATCACCCGAAAGAATAAAAAAGGAAAATTCTCTTCCTTCAAAACTAAGGATTCCATAGCATAATATATGTAGAGCAGATTTGTCTCCGCTTGACAAAAACTTTGCCCTTCTTTCCTCCGCGAAATATATCGCCGCAGAGAGAGAAATGATCTCAATTCATACTCTTCCGAAAGCTAGGGAGCGCCCTGTGGACTGAGTGACCCAGGCTGCCGTCTTACTACGGAAAAGAGATGAGTCTGGCTCTCCACCATCTAGTCGAGCCTGTCACCAAAGTAGACATCGAGGACCCAATAATATTGTGCAACCAGAGACGCTACTACCCCAGATTTATTAAAAAGGCTATCAAAAGAGTAAGGTACCCATAAAACCCACAACCGTGACGTTGGATGTAATATGTTCAGCGCCTGGAGGAGACTTTTTACTGCAGAAGTCGCTTGAAACCAGTCAATCGATCAAGACAACCCATCGGATGGAGCATGACTTCCTAAGACAGACCCATATTTTCAAAGTCATTTCTAAGTTGAAGACGCCAGAAGGATTGCTGGAGGATTCCTAAAAAGACTTCACGCGGAGGAACACCCGAAAGAAGACACTCTACAAGCTAAAAGCCGCGGAAACCTTCGAATCAAGATTAAAAAAGAATACACTGAATAGCATAAATGGAGACATTATACTCGTGACATTATGCACGTGACACGCAAAGCTTTCAAAGTTTTGCAATGGACAACGAGAAATCTAAAGGGCTGCAGGACGACCACAAAGGAAATGACGTATAAAGTGTTTGTTCAGCCAATCCTGGAGTACTCGGCAATGGTATGGGACCCATTTGAGGAAGGTTACGTTAAAAAGCTGGAAAAAGTTCAAAGGAAGGCCGCGAGGTATGTTCTGAATAGGCATAACAGGACTGAAAGCGTGACAGAGATGATGAGAGTCTTAGGATGGGAGAGTCCACAGAGCAGGCGGAAAAGAAGTAGAATTAGCGGGATGTATAGAATTATTAAGAACGAAACAGAATGGGGAGAGCTTCGAACAGAACTCGAAGAGCCAT
Organism: Ceriagrion tenellum; assembly: GCA_963169105.1. Classification (NCBI taxonomy): domain Eukaryota; kingdom Metazoa; phylum Arthropoda; class Insecta; order Odonata; family Coenagrionidae; genus Ceriagrion; species Ceriagrion tenellum. Next base: position 81,050,788 of record OY720635.1, read on the forward strand.
CCTTCATCAGCAAGAATAATCATAAGTTCAAAGTAAAACAGAGATCCCAAAAAACAAATGTTAAAAAATTCTCATTCCTCAACAGGACAATTATTGAATGGAACCAGTTACCTGGAGAGTTGTTTGAACCATTACCTTCTAACATACTGGCATTTAAAAAGAAATATAATAAATGCATGCAACGACTTTGATGTACACCATTTATGCAAGTCGATCGGTGATATTAATATCTAGGTTTATGTTTCACGATGTTTTTTATTATCTATGATTTTGTTTATATTTCGCCTCACATGGTATATTTTGACGTAACCTTACAGTAACACCTGACCTTTGTCTATTCCTACTGACCTGTGTAAATAAATGAATAAATAATACTCGAACTGAGTTAAATCGGGATGCGATATTACCTAATTTAGTAACACAACGAAAACACGAGAAATTATCAACAAGATATAAAATTATTTATTCAAAAAATAATGAAAAGGGCTGCAAAAAAATATATTAAAGGACTAAGGAATGCAAAGGGATACATAGAATCATTACAGGAGTAACAAAAGAGAGATAAGTTCAAACAAGGGTGGTTGGCGTAGGCCAAAGTTTGCATGAAAAATACTATAAAAGGAAAGTCCTTGGAATGAAGGAGGAATGCTAGACAATAAGACAATATTAGCAGAAAGGAAGGTATGAAGAGACTGGAGGATAAATTTTTCACAACGCTTTTGATCTTCATATCCGTCTCGAAGTCGAGAAAATGCTCCACACAGAGCTCAAATCCATTTTCATTTCCTCACTGACTCCCCTTTTTGACGATATTTTTTTCCAAAAGCGAGTCTTTTTTTCAAGCTCATTTTTTCCTCAGTCCTCTTCTGATACGCTTAACAAATGGCCAAGCTCACCTTCTCACGACCGTAACTTGGTTAAAGGGTAAAAGCAACAGTATTTATCTACATTCAGGAGAAAACCCCTAGAGGAACAGTATTATGTTCAGGTTAAAATGACAAACCATCCTCTCTCAACGGTCAAATGGCACATATTTTTAAGGCATCATTTTAAAAATCTAACAGTGAAATGAACGAGTTATTTTTACCTTGATCAGGGATGTCTCTTAGGCATATTATTAAATTAGCAAACAAAGAGATTTCACATTCCTAACATGATGGCTTCAATCGTAGGAATCTCACTCACTTATCAAATACACACACAAAAAATATTATTGACTTATTTCTATATAGCTGACAGTTACATATTTAAGTTGATCTCACCACTTTGGGGAAACCATATGCTTCTGGGGTTACCCGTATTCAGATAGGACTGAGGTGATAAAAGCCGGAACTTGGCGAGCGGAAATTAATAAGGGCAGAAAATAATACGGCTTTGTTCAGGTTAGCGCAACCAAATTCTATCCATCACCTTGATTTACGACCTATTTCTTCACTGAGTGGAAACGAGAATTAATATGACTGTCAGGGAATCCAACGGAACAATTCATTTCACGTTGATGAACGCACATAAAAATGTGGTCGCCAGATGTATGCAGCAATATTCCACATTACTTCCCAGCATGTACAGGAACGGGAGGAATATATGACTCAAACATATGTTGCCGGTGAATTGCTTTCAAAAACCAAGTTTCACGATGTCTCCGGAAATGAAATGCACCGTCATTGATTTTCTCTGCATTTTCAAATTTCAGATGCCTACACCTTCAGCCAAAATCTATACTGCAAATAAACTAACAGCAGTCAAGGTCACAGAAATTCACAAAAAGATTACTTTCACCCACAGGTTGTTGATTCTAAAACAGGTGGATGCTGTTGGGCAGCATTAGGAAGGAAATATTCCTTCAGGCAGGTTACCTTCAATTTCAAGCTTTTAGTGCATTTTCCATGTAAATTCGAGCTTCTTAGAAGAAGGAAAGCAATTGATATTACGTTAAACATTTTAAGAGGCTTTTTGGAGTTCGGTGGGAGAGGTGGAAGACACATTAGCCACATGAATCAATGACAAGGTTAAATACCTCAGCTTTGTGGTGAGGTTAAGGATCAAATTTCTGTTTCAACTCACCCCTAAATTTCAGATGACTAATTAAGAAAAAATTATTAATATATTTTATTATCCTCATTTAATTAGTTTCACTCTTCTTTTTTCATTTTATGCCGAAGAAAAACAGTCACAAATTATTTGTTTCCTTCTTTACATTTTTGTTTTTATGATACCAGTTACTTGTTTGATTAATATAAAACTTCCTTTCCTAAAGTATTCGTATATTATGTGCCAAAATATGCCCAGAAGTAGACGCTAGAAATTTTTATCGAGTACATACTGACCGATATTCATTTCTTCTTCTTTCCTAGGCTTAGAGCCTGTTTCACCTTCACTTCACCATCTGATCCTTGGTCTTTCAAAACTTTTTTTACCCCACAGATCATACTCCAATGCCTGCGTTTGATATACTTATGTCCTTTAGCATTAGTCGTACATGCTTTTTCCACGTATTATGAGCTCCTATGAAACTGTTTTAGGCTGAACACTCAATTTCTCTCGAGAGGATGTATTACTTATCTTGTTTAGCCTTGCGGCCCTTTCCACAGCTTGAACGAATTTCATTTCTGACGAGATAGCTCTATTTGCTTTATTTCTTTGTGATTTGCCGTCCAGCATTCTCCGCTAAACAACAAAGTAGGAAGTGCCATTACTTCATAAAATTTAATCCGGGTTTCTTTCCTAGTTTTGCCTTTTAAATTTCTTTCTCATCTCATCTCATCCCACGCATCCTCTGAAATATGGTTGTATTATTTGCGATATCTTTGTCCTAGATACCGAAAATCGGTCACCTGCTCCAGATCTTGATCTTCTATGGCAATTGATATACCTATTGGGTTGCTCCCTAAGAAAACCATAGTTTTTACTTCAGCTCTTGATATTTTCAGGTTATACATGCTACTTAATGTGCGTAATTTGTGAATCGCAATTTGAATTTTATCTTCACTGTCTCAAATAATAACATTATAAACTCATTTAAGATGCAAAACCTGCGACTCACTTTCTACGCAGGCATGCAATAATGGCAAGTTCAGCAATCGTCGTTGTATCTAGAACTGCGAATGATATAGACACAGGAGTCAGATATGGGGAACGTTCAAACATGGAGGTTAAAAAAATTCAGAGACAAGTATGAATTTCCCTTGGCCCCTACAGGGAAATAGGAAGCCCCTAAGCATACCATCAGAAGAGATTTGCAAATTCAAAGCCTAAATTTGCCTGTGGAACGGAAGACACTGTAGAAGACGATACAGAAAGGATACGGAGAGGTTGTTAGGCCGGAGGCAGAGTATAAACGCGACGCGGATAGAGCAAGGAAGAGAAGGGAAGGTTTGGTAAAAAAAAACGAAGGGAAAGTCATCGAAATTGGGGAGTGGAAAAGGGGGAGTGGCACACAGGAGAGGTTGAAACATCGGAAGTCGGGTGGTTCAGACACGTGGACAATGTTGAGCGGGGAATGAAGAATACGCAAACGCATCCTTTGGTGCAACAGAACTGTAATAAACACATATTTAGCTTTTAATCAGTTGTGGTAAAACCTTTAAAGGGAATAAAGAGATGCTTTAGCGGAAAAAATTTCACAAATCGTACGGGAAGGAGCCATTTGATTATAAAAATGATATTTAAAGATGTAGTTAAACAAAAGTTGTCCAAAATAAGTTTTTTAAATCAAACTTGTTGTGGACAAAGTTTTAATTCAATTATATTATCTCATTTTTGAGGATTTTTGGCGAATAAGTTCAATATGAAGCCTTTGTCTAAGTGTATAATTCTTTTTAAGGGCTAAACAAGTTCCATTGACGAAACAACATTTACAAATTAAATAGATGACTTCTTATTTTAAGAATCACACAATTTTTTGTGATTTACTGACTAAGATCTTCAAAAATAAGAAAATTTGCAATTAAAATTTTGATTCAACGTCTCCTTTCTTTGCTGAAGCTCCAGAATAATTTCCAGCTCCGCTCCTTTATCGTAATGGATTTCTCCTGGCTCCTATCTCACATAAGTTTTATTTGAAGTTTCACATAGAAACACTATTATCTGAAATTACAAATAGTAAACTTCTATCGAAAGGTTTTATGCCCCGTGGATACAATTTTAGGTTTTTCACTTTCTCTGATGGTGGACTGGATTTTCTTTAACCATATTCTTTCCTTTACAACTCCTCTTATACTGCTGAATGAGAATTAACAGCTCTCAATAACTAAATTCTGTTCTTTGATCGAGACTTCCATTGTTTTTTTTTACTTTCTTATTTTGTTACATTTAAATAATTGGCAATCACAAAACGCCTCCTATGCCGACGTAAATACAGTGTATATTTCACAAGCTCCCCACTTCCGCTCACACTTATAGTCTTCGTATACCTATTGCCTTAAAAATACACTACATGCTTCATGAACTACTTTTCACGAACTCCTTCAAAACATTAACTCTTCTACCCAACAGTACACTTTTACTTATTAGGATATTTTCACTTTATTTAATTCACCTTATTTCTCAATTCTTTACAAACTCTAGCGTTGAAATAAGAATTAAAAATTAAGCTTCAAGTGGTGGAAGAGTACATATCTGATGCACACCATGATGATCCCGGTTTCAATCGCAGCAGTGGCCATGGGGATCTTTGAGCAGAATCCCAATCGCTACTCTGTAGTCATGAGGAGGGAACTTCAGGCACAGTACCCAGTATGTGCGATGGAACGCAAACCTAAGGTTCTATTGCTGCCTTTCGTTGAGAGCGCGCTATTAAAACCACCAGTGTCACTAACTTTCTCCTTTCCATACAATTCTTACTTGCCAAAATGAGACTTCACCAGTCCTTTTTTACATCCTCCAGAGCTCATTTGATAAGCTACCCACTCTCCTTTCCCTCTCACAAATATTATCATTGAGGTAGTAAAGCTGTGCCAATTTCCTTCTAAAGTTACCGAAATATTTATGCACATCTTCACTTCATTATGCTTAAAAATAAAACGAATATAAACCCATTCACCTGCCCTCAATGTTACAAATGACACTCATTGTCGCTCATTTCCACAATCAACCAACCAATCGCCGATGAGTCTAAATTTTGTGCACCGACTTCTCATATCTTTTTTTTTACAATCTTTAAAGCCCTTTCCATGAGTACCTACTCATAATGATAGCTTCTTTCCCTCTCTCAAATATTATAGTTGAGGCAATGTATTTATACCAATGTTCTCCTAAAGTTATCGCGAAGCATATGCACTGCTTCACTTTGTCCAAATTATACCTTAATTTCATTATGCTTAAAAATAGTATTAATGTAAAATGTTTAAAGCTGGATATTGAATACGCAAAAATTAAAGTAGCAAAAATTATCGAGATCTTTCAACTTTTTAAGAAAATGAAAACATGTTCTGGTAAACTAGAAACGTGAACAAAGAGGAAAAGATAAAATTCTCACCACCAGCAACATATTTTCCTGAGAATAGAAGTATAAAAATTAAGAGGTCATAAGTTTGAATTAATATTCCAATTCCCACTTCACGTGAGGAGGATGTTTGTGGATTAGTCTCAGGGAAGACACGTATACGTCCCGTAAAACAGACAGAGATGAGTGGGGAAGAGAGGTAGAGTACAAGAGGAACGAGACGAGATAAAATTGTAATGTAAATCAAGTTTGGAGACCTAGATGACGGCCTCGGGATATTATTCTTCTCAATCTAAATTGAAAAAGAAAGCCCAACTGTTCTCAATATATCTCATTAAACGCTTTAACACATTTTTTTGCCAAACTTGAACAAGCCACGGCTAACGAATTAGTCTAGATTATCGCAATCCATGAGAAAATGGCGAAGAAATACGGGAGATCAAGACATGAGAGTAAAGAGACGCAAGTTCCCAGAATCCTAGGTAAAAGGGTATTTTTTGCGTAAAAATGGGTGCCTAAGGTCACTTGGAGAGGAAGAGGTTGGCATTTACACCTATTCTCTCGAGAGAGACTCACCCTCATCCTCCTTTGTCCACGAGAATTTTTTTATGAGCTTTGTCGGCTAAAGTCATTTGAAGCGTCATTTCCGTTGCAATGGGATATTCGGAATAAAAATGTGCAGAATGATAGGTAGAAAATGAAAATTGGGATAGATATTAAGAAAATCCTATCTTTACTTCATTTTGTGGATCCTTTACCAAGAACCTGCAATTATTATTACCTCTCCTCCATTTGAACATAATTTATTTTATGTAGTGGACGAAAAAAACCGTCAATTTTAAAGTATTACCATCCCAATTTAAAAATTCAAGCTCTAACGGCGGCGCAATTGTCAGAGTATTAGAGAGAAGAATAAAATATTTATTTCAGCTTCATAATTTAAACTTGGTAGGAAAAGGTATTGACATGGCAGTGGTATACTAACCTTCAATTTGTATCAAAAGTGGTGGAAATTGGTACAAGACAAAATGAATTCCTCATAGTATTTATACGCTATTGCTATGTTCCTTTATTCTCAAATGTATAGCACATACAGATGTAACCAGTGCTGAATATTAAACCAATATTTGGCGCTGGACTAATTTCAGCAAAATACCGATCAATAATTTACTACCTCCTTCACTTGCCATGAACTAAAACTGTTCGTATCCAGAAGCTGACATTGCATTTTGGTATTAAACAACAGATAATCATGAAAAATGGAAGACAAGGAAGGGATTGACTATCTATATATATTAATTTTGTATCGTGTCAGTCATTTGGTATCCGTTTTGTTTCTAGCTCTGTCAATTTTTGGGCTAGAAGAGTGAGGTTTGATGCGTTGAATGTGGAATGTCTCTGCATTCATGATTTGGTAGTAGTTTTTTATTATTAGAGCTTGGGCGTGTGGCAGGGGGTGTCAGGTCACCTTTCATGCAAAGGTGTAGGATATTTGGAGATAAAACTAGGGCAGAGGTTTCTCTTTTTGCATATTTTAATTAGTTATTCTGAAGATAGAAGGCTATAGTTTTCACCATTAGATGGATAAAAGATCGCAGTTTCTTTTTTTCATTTAATTTTCTTATACGAATAAATATTTCTCTAGAAATCGCGTTTTTACTGTCAAAATCATGATTATTACTTCTGTCAAGAATAGGATTTTTTGCTTGGTAACCATGGAATTAGCTTTATCTTTAGAAGGAAAATGGTACCTTAACAATGGTGTCTGGGTTTTATATCTTGAGATAGATATTACATCAGAAACTAGGCCGTATACTGAGATGTTGCTGATTAAGATATTTTCAGGGATATTTTTGCCAAAAATTGGCAAAATCATTTCAAGTGGACTAATTAAAGTTGGACCCCTGTAAAACAGGAGAATGCCAAGATCTTATATTACTTCGGAAATCCTCTGAAATGCAAATGGCCTGCAGTTTAGTTTCTATTTTTTAATGCAAACGAAGGTCGAAACTCGGTAAACATAATGTTTTGCAGTTTTCATCTGCTGAATTAAAAATTAAAACTAACATTATAGCTGAGTAAAACAGGAGGATTCCACGATGTTATATATTAATTTTGTAGCGTGTCAGTCATCCTGTATCCGTTTTGTTTCTTTCTCTGTCAATTTTTGAGCTAGAAGAGTGAGGTTTAGTGTGTTGAATGTGGAATCTCTGTCTTCATGATTTGGTAGTAGTTTTGGATTTTTATATCTTGGGCGTGTGGCAGAGGGTGTTATGTCACCAGCAGTAAAAAGGTGTAAGATATTTGGAGATGAAATGGAGACATGAATAAAAAGGAGTGTATTTTGTTAGTTGAAATAAGATCCAAAAGAGCGGATACTTGGGCGTGTGTCAGCGGATGTTAGGTTCCCAGCCGAGCAAAGGTGTAAGTTATCTGGAGATAATATGGATCATTTTTGGGTTGTGGTTGCAACAACTAGATGCTGGGAAATCTGTGACAAGGAGAAAGGCCAAAAGGGAGAGTGGAAGAGTGTAAAGGTTGACACAAAAGAAACCACAGTGCTCTTCGATTCAAATGGCTTTAAAAACAACAAAGGAGAACAGCTGATAGCACTGGGGCGGGTACACACCCCTGCTCATGGAGAGAGCAAGCTAGCTGCCTGCTAGTCGATAAATAAATTAAGTAATTTCAAGCATAGGGAATGAAACAACAGGTCCCTCTGATGTGCTCAGCAATCAAATGATAACTCTGTCATCTAGAATAAAATGGTATTATCCCAATACAGACTATTCTCTTATACACTTCCTAAATCCAGACTTCATCCCATTACCTCCTTAATTTTAAATAAAGGGCAATTTCAATATAACTATCTCTGCTACTCACACGTCGTAATAATTTTAGGAGGACACTGAATTCAGGAAAATAGGAGACACGAAGTTCAAAGACTAAATGAGAACAATGGCGAAAATTGGCACGATGGGATTAAGTTATGGCACTTGATGTTGAGGTTTTAAGGACAGTTTGTAAGCTTTAGAAAGGGTGCGTCCTCTCTTGCTGAAAGAGCAATGACAGAACTTAATAGGTCATTAAAATAATGAAAATAGAAGCGTCAAAGTGCTGCAATGCAATTACTTACTCGTTGAATTTAAGTTGTCCCCGGATGGGAGATAATTGGCTCTCGGACATAATTTTTGAAGTTGCAATAGTGTCCTGAAGTCATCTCTCAAGGTATCCGTGTTTGTATGCTCCAGCTAGAGTTAACTTACGAAACTAATTTTTAGCCATCTATTTTGTGCCTTGCATAGTACAGAAATATTCTAACTACTTCCATGACAGTAGCCTTGGAAGCCGCTTGCAAGCGACATTTCGATGTATAAGCACGCACTTCCATGACAATATGGGTCGATAGGGGCGGTAATCGACCGCGGTTGCTGCTTGCAAGGAAAACAGACTAGTATCAATTTTTCCTCCAAGTAGCATGTCGATTCTGCGATAAAATTGCATCGCATCAAGTGGAATCCTGATCATATGACAGAAAAAGGTGATTTAAAATGTAAACAACAAATAACTTAGCAGAAGGATGACTCATTGCTGCTTATGTGAATATTAATTTGCACATGAAAATATTTAAAATGCGTTAGAACCCCAAAGGTAAGCCTTTTAATATCTCTTATTTGATAATTATAATCATTCTCATAGATATCATATTTGATACGAAGTAATGATGCACAATTGGTGTATTTTTTGCAAATTTATTAAATCCACGAATACTTGTGGGACTCAAATGGCTGTATACAAACCTCGCTTCTTCGCATTCAATAAATGAAAGAAACTCTACGAAATTGGGAAGGGAAGACGCACAAATCAGAGGAGGGCGTTGTTAACACTTCCCTTAAAGAAAAATGGTGCCACTATCGTCTCACCTATCGAGGAGTTAAAGATGGAGAAAGGATCGGTGAGAGTGAGGATAACCATATGGGTTTTGATTGCGATGACTATAAGGGGGCTAGAAAGAGGGAAGGAAATGCCAAATTGGGAATTTTAGGAAGGATTGATCGGGAGGGAGACGGGTAAGGTGGATGACAGTGAAGCAGATGACATGAAAGGAATCGACGATGAGATCGGATGGAAGTCTTTAATGAGGTGCAGCCAAGAACAGAATCGGTCGCCACCTCCTCCAAGATCCGATGAAGAATTTAATGAACGGGAGGAGGGATCAAGGAGAGGATGAAATATGAAGAAAGGCCATGGCAAGATAGGATGGAAGGATGTTAGCGTGGTTATTCTCAGGAGGTGAAGCGGGGAAATAACGTCGCGTAATAGGCAGTCCTCCGTAGTTTAGTAATAATGTAAGTTAAAAGAATTAATATCACAGCTGCTGATGGGTTATTTTTTGCCCAATAAATCGTAAAAAAAGATGTTGTTTACAGTCAATGAAGTGAGGTACCACCTCACAAGGTTTTCAAGGTAAACGATTTCTCGCTTCAGGAGTTTTACACATACGGGTGACCCCGTAGAGGTAGTACCGTGATAAGTCCTTTTATCCTCATAATTTTTCAAAAATAGCAATAACCTCATTGTTTTCCTAGTATGGCTTTAACCCTGCGGACTGTGGCGCAATTAGCTCGCTTTTGACAACTTTTTTACATCTATGTCCGTGAGACTTGGAAACTTTGCTCCTTTGAAGCCTTCAAAAATCCGGAAGAGAGGAGGACTCTTCAGCAGTCGCTAAAGCACACGGTGCGATGTCAAAGGATTAGGCGCGAGTCTAGGTCAAAACGAATGCTTTTTTTATCCATCCCTTTACTATTATTATGGAGGGAGACAAATATTTGTTGAAATACTTGTCTCTCTAATTTTGTTTAGTGATATATCTCCCTTTATTATATTATGCGAGCGTTTATTTTATTATGCGTACCGTAAAATGTGAGAGTGGGCATGTTGTTTCCAGTGCTATTACCTTGACATTTAGTACAGTCCAGATTACCTCAAAGCAAGATGTTGGATGCTGGTGGTGTTGGTGACCAGAAGATGATAAGCAGAGAACAAGAGGAAGGGCATATTATAATAAAATATTGAACCACAACAATTGAAATTCAATCGATTAATTTATTGTTTTCATATTTCTGAGTCGTCAGATAATCTAAAACTGGCACATAAAATGTAATGCAATCGGTTACCTTGCTCGTTCGATGCTGGCATTTAAAATGAGAAAGGTTCGCAAAACACCATCCGACAAGAAATTCTTCATCTCCAAGTATGACGCATTAGTTTCAATAAGGCAATTAACTAATCATCGGTTTATATTGCCATTGCCAATGTTTACTTCAATAAAATTTATAAAGGCACTTCAACCAACTGCAAGTTTTTTTCATATAGCCAATACCTATTTATTTACGAAATGAAAGCAGCTACTTCTTGCACACATGTGCGACGCAGCTTGCCGGAGGAAAACTAATCGGACGGTAGCCGAGAAATCAAATTTCTTAAATTGTATTAATGGCGTTTATATCCGGAAAATCCATGCTTGCGATCAACACAAGGCAAAAGTAGAAGCTCAGGTATACCTTCTGACAAAGCTCAGCTCTGTTTCTTCGCTGCTGTGGAGACTAAGGTGATCGAATCGTGGCTTTCCACCGCAGCTAATTTAGCATCATAAATTTTAAATGATCACTCCGTGGAGTAATTAAAAACACCTATACGTCTACCTTTTGCATCATAATCCTCAAATCCTTTCCTCTATTATAGATCTCCTCGAATCCAGCCCTATTCTTTTCTCAGACGACTCTGTAACCGAAAATCTCCTGTAAAACTCTTCCTTTAGCTCAAAGGAATTTACTACTCTCATCCCATCATCCAATACTTAACCCATCAAAAATGTTTCCTTGTGATTACTCTCAGGTTGATACCTTACTGATCCCATCACCTAAAATTCGAGATTTTTTCGTTTTAATCCACAAATATGCACTTCTGTAGTCTAGAAAAGCACTAAAAGAACAAAGTTTGATGAAAAATGGGTAAGCAAAAGAAAAGGCATAAAGAATCAATATTAGAACCAGTGTTTAAGCCAAGGATTATAAATTAATGCCATTAACTTGATAACGCCAGAGGACGCTTTATCAAGGAAAAGACCTTGATAAATACATCTTTTTTCGAAACCATAGTTAGTATTAATTAGCCATTATGGAAAGAACAAAGCGCAATTACAGTTCATGTACCACTTTTCCACAAATTTAATCTTGAAACTTAAACTTGTAGCCAGACGTTGTTCTAATTCCGTAGAGATGAGTAATTTAAAGCAATAATCTTAATTCATCTTCGCTGGTGGATCATGATGAATGATTCAACATAGCTTCATGTAACTATCATTATTTATAATTATCTTCCATACACCACCTTTAAAAACTAGATATTGGATTTAACTCGAGCAGAAAAAGTTTTCTAGGCCATGAAGAAGAATTTATTTCATCATATGATACTTAATTTAAATTTATTTCCGACTAAGGCAGTCGAAGGTGAAAAGAATTTTCTGTTTTGGTCAGGAAAAGTCTGATTGAACAAATTGATCAATTATTTGAAGTATACACAGAGATAATACTGTATCTAATTCAATATAAAAGGTTATACCAATACAATATAGTAGTATTTCTTACAGAAATTCATGAGATAAGATATCCTTTGGAACAGAGCGTAGGAAAATTATATCTTCAAACTGGTCCTATTTTGATGAACCTGTTCTTCGATCTTATCAGACATTCAAGAAGGCCACAAAAAAAGACTATTTGGTGTCCGTGTTCTAGAATTGAGGTTTCTTTGAGTTTTGCAGATGCGAGTCACTAAATATGCAATTCAAATGGGAGGCTCTTGAAACTTTTGATCGACTACCATGGAGTTTGATCAAAAAATCTGGCAATGAAATGACGTATTTCTGCATCAACATTTTTTGAGTTGAATTTTTTTCAGTTTTCCATTGATGCATGGAATAGTTCCATTTAAATGAAAATTATCAATAAATCTTTTAAAAAATCAAAAATGGGTCAAACGCTTACAGTACAACTACATTTACCCATCTCTCAGAATACATTTATTTCGAATTTGAGTTTGAGCGGAGATTAGGCAAACTTTTTTTATTAATCCGTTAACTATGAGTAAGGTGTTTGATACACTCATTTTGCAGAGAAATAAATATACTTTCACCCATCCTTTCATCACATTGCTTATATTTTTTCCAGAGTGTAGGACCTAGAATGGCGAATTGAGCTGACGTTCGAAAGAAATCTGGGTTATACATGGAGAGTGAAGATTTGGATGTCAATACCAATAGCGTGATGAGGCCAGCAAGAAACACAGTTCTACATTCCCTACTCGGTGTGGAAACAGTTCACGCAATGGAATTGAACGACTAATGTGATGTTTGTCGGTCCAACTTTAGCGAATAGCATCGAGACACAAAAATTAAATAGGAAGCTCGTCCAAACGCAACGAGTCTCTCTCGGGGACGGAAATAATAATGACTAAAACAAGTAGCAATAATTATGCAATCACTAAGGAGTGAAGAAGCGGTAAATATTCTCCTTCTTCCCAATTAGGAACGTTTTTTCCCTCAGGCAAAGGGGGTTGGGAACAGTGGGTAGGGAAACAGACAGATGAGCAGCGTTACAAGTAGCAGGGAGAAAGTGACGATAATGACGACCGTTTACGAAACAGCCTTGTATTTTCCAATCAAAACACCACTTGATGGCGCTGTTTTCCTTTCCCACTCTACCTTACTTCCATCTCTGGGTCCATTGGGTGTTGAAGCGGAGAATGGATGTGTGAAAGAGGCACAAAAGGAACTGAGATGATGAGGTGGGTGCAGTGGCGGGGGAAGCCGTATGAATTCTCCCATCATCCACCCGACGATAGCGTTCACGTGTGTGAATGGAGGCTTTAAAGGAGAGATACCCTGCGCTTAGAGAGTAGAGAACGACTGTAGTGAGAAGGGAGGAAGACGAAGAGAATGGAGACGAATGATTACTGCAACTTGCACCTTCAGGTTAGAAATAATCCGGTAAATTTTTAACGAGACAACTCGAAAGCAATTTTATGCAGCTGTTGAAATGAGATTTAATGAAGTGAGCGATAATATGCCTATACAGCAAGGTTCCAATTTCAAATCCTTAAAGGTTACCTCAGAAGAGTCATTTAATCTGAAAAAACTCTCTCGGTGATTCATAAACCAAAATTTGATGCTAATCTGTTGCGCTAGTATCAGAAAATGATTTTAAGTGTAAACGTCACTGTTATGCCGTTCGATTTCTGAAACTATCAAAATTATTGTGCGAAACAAAATATTTAGGGATATAAGATCTTTTAAAAATACTATTACGCTCTTAATTTCACAAAAGAGAGGAATTCCGACAGTACGAGCTATTATTAGTACGAAGAATACTATGATAATACTTTTATTTATGCAATACATTCTTAGAGAATAAGATGGGTTACTTACTTGGAGAGGGACGTAGATTGGTACGTAGGAATGAATGAATGAAACGGGACGAGGGAATGAAAGTGGAATTACGAAATTCCTTGGATAATTTAAAAAAATACCAAACGCTTACAGTTTGTGTTACTCGCGTGTAAGCAAAAGTAATTAACAAAAGTCATATATCGAGTTAATCCATTCTTCTCGATTAAAATATCAGTCATTTTCTGCAAATTTCTTTTAAGTCTAAGAGTGTGAGAATGATAACGTCGTTATTTTTATAATTTCTGTCCTTATTCTCAAATAATTCACGCCCTTTAACTTACATAAGTCCAAAAAAACTGACAAATGTCAATTGGTATTCGTGATCTTTGAAACTTATCGCAGATACAAAGACAGAGTAAAGCTGGTCATTAGAAACTTAAATATTTTTCGACAAAGTGAATGTAACGAAAGGATAAAAAACCTATGAGGTACAAGTCATTTAACGGAGATGTATGGCATAAATTACGGAACTCAGGGTCATTAAGAGCCGAGCATTGATACGAAATACGATTACCTGAAGTGTGCTCGCCTTATGACTCATTTGCCCGCAGACTTTCCAGGCAGCATCTTTAGCCAGTTGGTGGGAAGAAAAATAATTATAGAATGTCACGTTAAACACAAGTTAGATAAAAATTGAAATTGATATCATCAAAGTAAAATGAGCGCCTACAGCAGGCTGTAATCCCCGAGTCTCCTGGGAGCGAAAAACGTTTTAATGAGTTAAAGAGGCTGCAAGAATAAACCGCAGGTTTTCCACTTCAGAGAAAATCGATAAATAAAGGAGATGTTTGGAAAAATTATGGTCAAGGACAAGTTACCCTACGTCCCACCCATGTGTAAAATTTAATGGCCTTCCGCCACTGCATAACAAGACGGTCGAAGTGTCAAGGGAGCAGCTTCAGCTCATTTTTCTTTCAAGGTCTTTGCAAGCTGCCTTCGCCGCCGGCGGAGACTTCCGTCATGCGTGATAGATAATTTAACGCGAGTATGGCCTTAGCACGTCCTTAGCCGGCGTGAATTTCATCTATCTAAGTTCTATCTAAGTGCACTATCTAAGTTCAGATGGAGGCAAAGCCATAACGCTTCTTTTAAAAACCTTGTTAGCTCTTTTACTCTCGAAATCACGTAAGCTATCCGCGATCCAAAGAGGAAATAATGATCAAAACTGAGCAAGAAAATTTTTGTAACTTATTTCTCTTCAGTAGTATGCTATTTATATATAAATGTAACTTTAAAATAATGTCAATGTTCGTAGGATCGCTTCATTTTTATCTATAATTATTATAAAACTCCTTTTACGCTAACAAAGTTCGTCAGCCCTTCAGTTTTACATTGTTTATGCAATATATTACTGACTTTCCAGATACAAATGGCCTTTTAATAACAAGGGAAAATTTTTTATTATTTGTATCAGATATAAGACTCATTCTAAAGGAAGTTGATTAAAATATTTCTATATGACATTGAATCCAACTAGCGCATTCCATTCCATGGTTTGAGCTACTTCTAAATAGAAAATTATTAATGAAAACACAAATCCTAGTTCCTACAACAGAATCACTGTATAATGTCTTCTCTAAAAAAACCTTCACATCAGAAATTACGTATTTTTCGTATTAAAAACATGCTTTTCGACAATACTTCGTAAACAACTCAATTTTATTTTCATTGCCATTTACATAAATTAGTTTTAAACTACCAATTGCCTAATTTTCAATTTTTTGTCAGTTTTCTCAACTACGGAGGCGTATGCACATGAATTGCGGATCATCAAACAAAACTCATAGTCTACCGGACAAATGCGCAGACCACTTCGCTATCCAGGCTTCCTAATTCTTATGGCAATTTTAGTGGATACAATGGAACTAGATCTTAGGCCCTTGCGGTCCATCAAAGATGGCAACGCAAGGGTGAAGAGGGCTTCAAAGAAGCCACCACCAAGCGACAGTATCCTTCGCCAGCACTCATGCCGTGCTTGGCCATTTGAAAATATTCAAACATAGCAGGTGAAATTTTTGATGAAATTGCCATGAGAAAAATTCGGCCTGGAACGGGAAATCTCATAGTCTTTAGGTACAGCGGCTAACTGCTGAAGCTTTAAACACGGTTCCTCTATTGTTAGAACTCTCAACAGATATTACATTTGGAAGTTTTTTAATTGCTGAAGAGGGGAATAGAGGCGGGAACACTGGAGAAACGCGGTAAAGGAGGAAATAGAATAGAAATTCTGGACGAAATGAAAAGCGGTAGATGATAAGAGGAAAACAAGAGGGTATTCGTAGTAGTAAAAACGGATCAAGAAAAGAACTGTCCAAAACCTACCAATCAGCTGGTAGGATACATAATGATGATGATGAAGTACTAAACGGAGGAGAGCAAAATGACCTTTTCATGCATTCCTCATGTTAATGCAGGACGTCTACTGCGGCGACATTGTAGGTGCATTACATGGACTGAGTGGAAATAGCCCTTCATAATCAGTCTTACTAAGTGAGCGCACATGAAAGTTAACCATCGGATACGTTACCCAACTCAGGACGCCACTCATGGAATTACATTCGTCACCGAGTGCAATAGAATACATATACTGGGCTCTCCCAGCGCCATAATAGTCAAAACTACGCAAGATTATCTCAATATTGTTGAGGAAATTTTTTTATCTGCCAATTTTGCAGTTATTCCTCTTACTTACACACTCCCATTAGTTCTAGAGGTATAGCACGTGAAGATAATAAACTCCGTGTCGACTCAAAACTCACCTCATCGACGTTTTTTTTGTAATAAAAGCTTGGAAGGTAGTTTCCAAGAGTCGAAAGAATCCGCACCAAACCTTTTCGTCAGCAGTGTGACACTTTCTGAACGCTCGTATCAATTTTTAATGAGGCGTGAGGATTTTTTTGTATTTCATTTACTCCGTGAATCAAGTCTTTCTATGCAGGGTTCCAAATTCTTGCAACGTATCTGAGATGTGGCCTAACAAGAGAAAGGTGAAATCTTCCGCTCTCTCATAAGAAAACCTTCCAGCTATTCACCTAACAAATCCTGAGTGTTTCTACATTTCTCAGGACTTCTGGTTTCAGACAATTGTTTCGCCCGTGTTCCAACGGGCGTCTTCAGGTTGAAGTACCGGAGCATCATTTTGGCCGTGTTAATACAGGCCATCGTTTCCCACCGTGTTCTGTGATTGGCTCTTGTCTTCCCACCAAATCCTTTTCCATATACTGGAAAGGCGGTAGCCATCTTCTCTGTTACGGCTATCCTTCGCTTACTCATAATAGAATTTTGGTGGACGATGGAATTAATAAATCCTTGTTGCTCTTTGCAACTCCACTAATATTTTCCTTGCGTTACCCTCATGTTACTCAGACCTCGGCACAGACCCGTCAGTTTCCTCCTCTTTGTAAATGCTTCTTTTGCCATGACAATTCTATACGAAAAGATCGTCTTCTATACTCTTAAACTAACCCTTTAGGAAACTGCTTCTTTGATGGGGGAATGATTCGAGTGCTTGCCCTGTTAACGTTGCCCTAGTAGCGTTAGGAATCGTTCAATTCAGCATAGGCAACGGCCACAGTCAATTTATATGGTAGGTCGAACTTGATAAGACGGTACACTCATCTGTCCATCCTGAACGGCAATATTCGTCACATGTCCTTTACGACCAGCTTAACATACTTATTCGGATTAGATTGGATATTTGGGGAGGCGACCGACGGCTAAGGTCATTTGCGCCATAGGAGATAGGTAAGGGAGGAAGGGTGGATAGAAATCTGCCGTCGGCATTAGCCTGCTCTTTACGAAAGGCGCCAAGGGGACCACGGCTTCACGTCTCATCCGACAGACTGAGTACTCTATTTGAAGTGCCCTCCACAAGACACTCAAGTATGGATCGGGTTTCCTCTGAAAAATATCCGCCTCTGCAGGGAACCATGGCCGCCCGTGTGGTAGGCGAGTGCTCTAGCCACCACACCAACCCGATCCCCATACTTATTCGGTTCGATGAACTCATTCTTCTCAAAATTACTAAGCGAGCATGCGGTGGCCACCGTCGGAAATCTCACTGGGTGAGGTATGGACCAGCAATCAACGCCGGTATCAGGGGAGCTATCACACCGAGAGCGGGACGGTGGCGCTATTTTAAGGGAGTCGATCGGCCATCGCAGTAGCGTGGCTGGCGTGGGAGGGAGCGGTCCCCCCCGCCCCGGACGGCACTATATTTCCGGCTATATAATTCAATACAAACAATATTTTATAAATATACTAATCAAATTTTCTATACATATAAAAGTTTATATCTATAAAACTATTTCTGTTAAGTAAACTAAATTTTCTAAAATTAATTTGATATAAAAAGCAAGAAAGTACACTCCTAACTTTGTATTTCTATTTGCAAAGAAAAAAAAGGAATGAGAATGATTCCCCCTAAAATTTATTTCATTTTGTATCTAAATCGATGTGATGTACAGGTATTGTGGTTTCCCCGAGGAAATGGCAGCGAACAACAGACCGCCGCGGGCGGCTTAAACTGTGGCTACGCCACTGGAACACTTCCCAGATTAACCCAACCCACTCATCTACTCTACATTTTCATCCCATCTCATACTCTACCTTTTCATCACACGCCCAGCCACCCATTTCATCTCATATCTCTGTCTCTTAACTCACTTTGCTCCACTGAAGCCCGCATTCCGATGTGCTGCTTTCGGATTCCGATATCGGTGCCAATCTTATGCTCTCTGATGATTTTAGCGCAGCCAAATGATTTGCAACCATTCAATAAATTTCAATAAAATGCTCACACACGGACATGCTTTAAGGATGAGATCATCAGGAGTAAGAAATATACCCAGTTCAAAAATCGAAAAAAGTGAAACCTTGATTATCTGAGGTAATGTGAAATGTAGCAACTATAATATAGACTGAGAGAAATACGGCAAAGAAAAGGAATAGACCAAAAATCATCAAACATGCAGTTAATAGAAACAAGCAGATAGATACATGAGGATCAATATTGAATAGGTATTTGCAAAAGCCACTAATTCACTCGAATGAAACATTCTGCAGTCCCATGACATTAAAATACAAAAAAGTTACCTCAAATGAAGAAACTTTGATTAGTAACTACCAGAAAAATAATACATTATTCACTTAAAGGAAATAAAATATCATAGTATTTCCGAATTTTCTGTCCAGTATATTTTACAGTGAATAAACATGAGAATAACCTTATTCGAGGGTGTGATTATATGAAGTAATTATTGACCGCAATGCCCAGGGCAGATCAATATTGCACATATTATGTGAGTTCACGGCGAAATTTAGATTCAAAAAGATATAACGGCCGCACATCGAATCCAGCATCGGCCTTCAATCACGCAATTGTAAAAAATATTTATGAAATCGTTATTTTTCATCTTAGAATCCGATCAAAATCGTGTGTACTACCTTAAGTATCAAGAGTGCGATGAGTGACCTTAGTTTTGGCTATATATCCTAATGTTAATTACAGCACTGCAGAGAACAAATAAGCGTTATCGAGTAAATTGAAGAGTCTGGAGTGAGGGTGGTGGGATACATTGGAAACAGAGAATTTAAAAAACAAATATTAGAGCTAAAAATGCAAGAGTACTAAAGTATATAGGAGTGTATTTGCTCATTTTATCAAGTCCCTTCGTATCTTCTTATGTAACCTATAAGTAAATGAGGAATACATTCTTCAATTCACGTTCCATATAAAAATAACCTTGCAAGTACCAACAAGAGTCATTACGACGAACAAAAATGAAATTCTCGATTCACTAACTAAAATAACTTGTCTTTCACAAGGACCGGGAAAATCCATGGACAATCTTTACATTCAAAATGGCAAACGTTTCCCGTCGCTCGATTTGAAAAGCTATTGACGTAGGAGATTGCGAGGCCATCCACCCAAAATAATTTAGGCTTTCCAGGTACTTCACCCTCAAGGACATCCCGAAAAGGGATAAATCGATTGCCAACTGGCGAGACCAGTGAGTGAACGAACTTGGAAAACGTCCACCCGAGGGAGCAGGTGTGGAAAAGAAGCGACTACAACGCGAGCTGACTGGCATTGGTTATATTTTATTCACAGAGTCAACGGAAATGCTAGTGAAGTAGGGAAGGAAGGGAGAGTTCGGTGATAAGTGAGCAAAAGGAAAATGCTTTCAAGAGATCTCTCTAACGAAGGATCGTATTTTGATAAAAAGTTTCAGAATTCGGCTGTAGACGACGGTAAAAATGTTGAAACGACACTCACGGGACGAATTCACGGGACATGATGGAATTGAAAAAGTTACTTTCTTTCCCAGAAGGAAAGAAATTCTGGAAGGGCAGGGAAAATTCCACCACGAAGAAACGGTGAGAAGTTCCTATTTTAGTAGAAGGTCTTAGGAAGAACAAGATATATCGTTGAAATACATATCCTAGGGGTATAAATTTGAATCCTAGATGGTATAAGACAAAAGCTCTAAAGCAGGCACATCATCGGTTGATACGGGATCCTATTTTTTGGTATAACATAGAGCGAAAAAATATGAAGCATTCAAGTGATGCTTTCATCTCAAAGTTGGTACAATTTTAAATTCGCCAGTCAGTATTATCGCCGAAAAATACGTAATGCAAGGTCAGGGTTGTAATTATACAAGCTTGCTAGAAACAATATAGCCAACATACAGCTTGATCCTTGAAGCCGATTCTGCCATTACATTCGGAACCTAAATCCTGACCCACATTATTGGAGGTCGCGTTTGATATTTTTTTTTAAATCTTATGAACATTCGTAAGGTACAGCTCCCAAACTTCCTAACTTCGCCAAACTTCCTGGCGCACACCTGTGCGGCAAAAAATGGAAGTAAAACTGGAGCGTGATGCGTATGAATTGAGGAGAAGAGAGTAAGGCAGCGAGAAAGATGGTGAAATGTAACTTCTTAGGAAAAGTTAGGCGCGAGGCGCACACAAGCTCGGCTAATAGGCAAACGGCTAAAATCGCTAATATTTGACTTTACAGGGGACAGGGGTGTTATTGTGAGTCGAGCCGAAAAGAGATGACAGGTAGTGGCGAGAAATCCAACCTTTCGAACCCTTGGGTACATACCAATTAAAGAGGTTTTTTGAATGACCCTCCACGCTAAGTCAACTTTCCTCCCCCGCTAAGCAGGATATTGGAAGTTCCATTACCCACGTCTCAAACTCATCCACTGCGCAGTGCCATGAGTTTTTGCTAAAGCAAAATCGAAATGTTTTCCGTCGACAACACCACGCCTACTCGGCACAAAAGCACTGCCATGGAACTTAGTTCATGCTTTACCTTTGTTTAATAGAGTTCTCAGTTACTGCTGCCTCCATTTCATTTTAACCTTTGCAATGATGATTAAAAAATATTTTATATGGAGTGTAGTGCTTTATGGAACAGAAAATGGAGAGTCAGGAAGAAAGAGGAAAAATATCTTCAGAGATTTGAAAAATAGCTTTAGAGAAGAATATAAAAGATAAAATGGAGTGATAAAGTGAGAAAGGAGGAAGTGCTGGCAAGAATAAATGAGAAAAGGAAACCTTTTGTGATGAATAAGAAAGAGGAAGTTGAGCGGAGGACACGTCCTGAGGAAAGATTGCCTGCTGAGCAGAATATTAGAAGGAAATATCGAGGGAAAGAGAGAGAGAGGGGGACACAATATGCTGACGGGTATAGAATAGGCAGGAGCTACGAAGAGCTGAGGGAGGCAGTACAGGACACAACTTGGGGGGGCAGTTATATTGACACCTGTCTGAGGACAGATTCACCGCAGAAGAGGAGAAGAATGATGAGCCTCGCGTCTCTTTTGCGTGATCGTCACGATGAGTTGAGGAACGAGAAGGGAGAGCACGAGCGGGACAGGTTAATCCTTTCCCCACACTGCAGCTTGGAGAAGGACACGAGGAGACCTTGAGCGCATGGGCCGAGCGCCCTCCCGAGCCCTCGGCGTCCCTGACCCCAGGCACCAAGTCTCACTACCCTTCAGCTTGAAATACCAGAGCTCTTTCCTTTTCCCTTCAAATCCACGAATAACTTGAGAGAAGGCCACGATCCGCGTCCCTTTCATCCTTTTCCCAGTTATTCCTTGCGGCACCGAATTCCTGCTTGAGGTGGAATTTGCGCTGCGAAGTGCTGTTTTCTAAAGATGTATTTTTTAAAGCATCAACAGGAGAGGGGTAGAGGTCTCTCTTCGCCCTTTAAACAAATTCTTTCCAAAAATGCAAGTGAGATAAAGAGAGGAACCCGGGGACAAACAAATAAATTGCATAAACCACATGAAACAAATGAAATACGTATATTTCACCAGCTAATTAAATGCAAACAAAATATTGCAAGGGTCAGCCAACCTGCCCTCTGAAGTTAACAGCTCAAGAATCAATCACCAATTTTAACAAAGTGTCAAAATGCCAGACAATCAGCTGAGCGATGGGCACTCCACGGCGATTGCCAGTAAAAGAGAATGAGTAATCAGGTGTGTCGTAGGAGAGGAGGTTTTTGGCAAATTTTGGCAAACTTGTGATAATTTTAGGAAATTTGCAAATTTGGGTGAGCTATGCAATTGAGGCGATTGGTAGCCTCGGAGGGTAAGTTTCGGCAAGGTCAAAGAGTGGAATTTGGCGAGGGGGTGTATGGAATACATGCAACTGGTAGCCTAGGAGGGGAGGAAGATAGTGGAATGATTACATATCTGCTGTGTATGATTTCAATTGGAGCTTAGGGAACTGTTTTTTATCTCCAACTGCAGAATTTTGCCTTTGCCATGATTTTATGACTTAGAATGTCCTCGTCGTCTTCCGGCGCCAATTTCTATTTAAGCGAGAGAGGAGCTGGAGAGGGGACGGTTGCGAAGGAATTTTCTGGCTGGAGACGCTGACTTACTGGAGACGTAGGAATTGCATGCGCCGTTGGGTAAAACATAACGGAACAAAGAGTTAAACCAAAGCTTTACCTAGTAAGTTGAAAACCAGTTGTCGAACTGACTCCAGCCTTCACTGCTTTTCAGCAGGATATAATATCATGATATTTTAACGAACTGAGGAAAGAATATGCTTATCTTTAGGCCTGAAACATTTGAAAATTCATGTAGATTGCCTAATTTTGAAGTATTTTAGTAATAAAATTGGTAAAGATAAACTGCAGAAGTTTCCCCAGGCAACGTTATAGCATTCATCACAGTCCACCACCACATTCTCGGCTATCGGCTATGTTCTACGACGATAATTGGAAGTCTGCTATTTAAACCTAAATACTCGTGTTAAATTATGTTTGTCCTAAGCTAAACAAGGATTTAATGTTCCTCAATTTTATTAAATGTTATACAAGTATTTTAACAACATAAATCGAGTGAAAGTTAAGGTAAAAAAGTGAATTAAAAGAAGCCATTGTATTACCATTAAGACACAGCATTTCAGCGTAAAAAGTCACCATTTTTAAACCAATATATCTCCATCACATGACCAGTGGCCTTAGAATATTTGAATCCTTTAGACAGTAAAAATATCACTTTAAAGTATATGTTAAAAAAGGTAGATTATCGGGCACGCCTAGAATAAAGGTTCTTCCTTTAATGTGAGAAACTGTCGAGTACCCTCTTAATCCACACTTTAATGGGGGGAAAAGAGAAATGGTCGGAAAACGTTTTTACAACCCTCCTTACCTATCTTTTTGTTGACACTTTCAACTGAAATATCAATTCCGCTCAAATTCTTGATGGCTAGGAGTAAATCTTTCATCAAAATGGAGAAATAATTACTTTCAATCAGGGAAAAATTGAACCTTAGATTTGCATTCACGGGCGTTTGCTGAGGTTAATCACCAACGCTAGACGATTTGGTTTATGTCGTACCTTCTACACGGTGTTCTATGCCACTAAGATGAGCAGCAAACAGGATAAAGAACATTCTTATCCAATGGCATTGTCACCAAAATTCTACCCCTTAAACGGATTTGTCTTGAAGAAAACAGTTAGTGGAAAAATATTTCAGGATATCTCAAGTCTATGCGGGTTAATTTAAATTTCCATGGTGTAAATCTGCCATAGCTAAATTACTTAGCATAAAGGTGCATGGTAATCTCAAAATGGGTCGCAGTAGGAGCTATATTTTATAATTAAATCTAGGTACGATGAAGTGAAATGAGTTACTTTTTTAGCACTTGAAGATTAAAATATGTTCTAAATAGTACATTACAGCTCTCATAATGTAGTGATTTCGTTAACTGTAATGACAAAGTACTCATATTCATTTGACGTATTTTCTTAGTATTTTCATTTTGGTATTAGCTTTTCAATGAGTTACATAAGTATTATTTCGTGAAATTGGTTACACTGATAATATCTTCATACAGCGAAGGGCTTTCTCCGACTCTACTGCCGGCTTCGTCAGGAAGGTCAGAAAATGCTCGCACGATATAGGAATATAATCAGCGTAACCGAGAAGAAAAACTTACATAAATCTTCATTATTTAACATTTAAATATGTACCATTCATTATAGATCTTTACATGAAGAAAAAATAGCATAGAAAAGATTTTCTTTCAAGATCATCCTTTACACTCAATAGTAAAGCGCAAAATAACTCCTCAATAAGTACGTATATTAGTTGCATCTTTGGGATGGTCTAGACGCTTTGCTCTGCAACGTCATTTTAAATAGATATAAGTAAACATGTAACAAAATAAACACCAAGAATACAAATGGAAAAAAATCAGGGAATTTTAGTAAAGCTAGTGCATACATGTAGCACCCTACAATCCACTCAAGAGTGAGTGCCGGGGGGCGAGGTTTAATCAACTTGCAGTACATAACACTCTGTTACAGGTAACGTAACAAGGATTACAGATGCATAAGCTAAAACCAGCAAAAAGTTTTCAGGGGCGAAATTTCACAAACATGCATACATTATTGGAATGATAGCAATATGAGACTGAGTTAAGTATTCATCGATGATATACTAGAAACACGTACAACGTGCTGTTGGTACTTGGTAGCAGATACGCATAGATAAGTTGGGAGACAATTAACTAGCCATCGATACTCTCCACCGAAAAACCAAGCTAAAAGACTAATTGGCAGCTGTTATGGTCTCTTATTTTCCGGACCCTGATTGCCAATTAAAATTTTCTTTACATGATCTACCATGGTTAGTCAGATTCAGTAAATTTTTATTAACATCCTCAGACAATAAATATTAGTGGAATTAACATAAAAGATTAAGTCTTAATTTTACTCGACGGCCTAAGAGAGATTCCCACCCCTGTTTGTACAAAAGGCCACTAAAACTGACGAGATTATCGTTATGGCCTTTAATGTTCCTCGCCGATCTTCTCCACGCGTCCGAACTCGATTTTTAAGCCTACGTAATAGGGATCCCAAATATTGGTCTATTATTCCAAATAGGGACTAACGAGGGAGAAGTACCTGATTGCCCTACCTTTATCCTCGCCCTTTCCAGATACCTATTCTTTAAACAAATCCCAATTTACGATTACCTAGAGTTATTTCTCGAATGTGCTTACCCCACTATAGATCCAAGGTATTTAACAGATTCTACAGTCTCTAATTGTCTATGATGTATGCAATAATTGTAATGAAGATAATTCTCCTTTTCTAGAATTTCATTGCAACACATTTTATCAAATTAAGTTCTAGCTGCCACGTTTAGCACCACTTGTGGATCGAAGTCCTGCGCTAGCGCTTCCTTTTCACTATGCCTACGGTCTTTCATGCACAATGATGCATCTTCGGTCGTTATTCGAAGCTTATTCTCAACTATCTCATCGCTATCGTTAAAATTTAGACCTGAAGAGTTTTACATTAGAAGCTGAAAAGTGATTTTGTGCTTACAAAGAAGTGCGGGCTCCAAACTTCAAACATAGAATATCACCCGCATCCTTGTAGTGTCCTTGACCTCTTGCTATCGTTGCAGTCCCATGGCTCTGAACCATGAAATACGTCGTGAGCTAGTCCCAGCTCGAGACGGAGGCCATCCTTAGTAAGTAGCTCAGCGTCATAGTTCATGGTCAAGGTTCACTTCCTCTCTGGCTTTTGCCACGACACCGTGAACTTAGGACGGCCCCACTTCAGGCCGTCCGTGGTACTGAAAGGAGCATTCGACGTCAGCCGCACCACCGCTCGCATTGCTCTGCTCCCAGTGGTTTTCTGGCTAAGGGCCGCAGTAGAGAGGAGCGGTCGCGGAAGCGTGCATGAGGCGCCACTGAGTTCGGTGTTCGTCGCCCCGGCACCAAGGCGAATCGAACTCACTCAGTGCCCTCCTTTCGGGAGACGTGACCCAACACATTTAAGCCCCGCCACTGGATCAATACCACGGTTAGTGTTCCTGATGAGTGAAGCACAGAGAGCTAATTATTGAAAATTATAGGTCGCGCTCCAATCGGCACTTACCTGCAATCGGCCCTTCGACTATTGATCTTGAAATTAAAAATCTGTTACACGTAGGTCACTATCCATTAATTTGATCCATTCCATTAAAATTTAAGAGCGTTTTGAAAGCGATGATGACGAATTTTGAGAAAACCTCAGAGAGAAAAGCAATGTCTTTGATTCAAATCCCTGCGGTTCCGAAGTTTGACATGCGCACATAAATATTTTTAACGATTCATTGGTCTTTACCCACGTTCTAATTCGAAAGGATGCTATGATTGAAACACAGATTTCCGATCAGTGATCGATATTGACCATTTTTGGGACACGTCACACACTTATTTACCACGTAAAAGATATCACAGGTGGGCATGATTGGAAGAATCTTTCCTGCAAAATATCTACATATACACCTACATAATTTCCCGCGAACCGCCGCATGGGCCTGTGGCAGGGGGTGTAAGCTCACTAGCCCTGAAAAGGTGTAAGTTGTTTTGGAGATGTAATGGCGACATGTATTATAGGAGTGTATTTAGTGGAGCTCAATTTTTATTGTGGTCGCTTATTTTTCGCGGAAAGAACGTGTTTTGGTACCTATCTGTTCGGCAGTGTATCTCTCTTATTTTATCGCTTGTCAAACCTAGAGATGTAGTGAGGAGTCATGATAATATTATCTGTGTCGCTCTGAAAAATATCAGTTCAGAATTTCTCAAGCAAGCTTAGCCTAGCGTGTGGCCTCAGAGTCTATAGGGGCTCCCACCTTAATCTCTCTAAAAGTTGTGAAACACTATGTACGCTCGCAGCATTTTTTAACGAAACGCGCTACTTTCTTTTGTATTTTATTAATTTTTTTGGTTAAATATTTATGACCAGGATCCCAAATGCTCGTAGTGTATTCGAGGTTTGGCGTTACCAGAGCAAAGTAGCATCTCTCTGACTTTTTCATCCGAGGACCTTCCTATTATACGTTTAACAAAACCTAGTTCCTTTAATGCTGCGCCACACATGTTCTGTATGTGTAATCCCCACAATATATCTGAAGTTAAGGTAATTCCAAGATATTTTACTGTATCTGAAGATTTTATGAGTACTCCACCCTCAGCATAGGTATGGTATTTGTGTGATGACTTTCGCAGGAAGTGAACTGTGGTGCATTTGCTGATATTTAATTCTAATCCCCACTCCAGGCACCACGAATGAACGTTGTTAAGGTCCGATGACAGAGCTTCAAAGTCCGCGTCTTCGCTTATTTCACGGTAGATAACTGTATCGTCTGCAAATAATCTTAATTTACTGCTTACTTGGGAGCTTAGGTTATTAATATAAATAATGAATAGAAGAGGGCCGATCACATTTACTTGAGGAACACCTGATGTGACTTCGATCATATAAGGGCTAAAACGATCAATAACTACTTTTTGTTTTCGATCACTGAGAAAGTCACTTATCCAATTCACTATTTTTCTATTAACTCCACATTATTGCAATTAATATATGAGTTTTTTGCGAGGAATCATGTCGAATGCCTTCTTGAAATCAAGGAATATGGCGTCGACCTTCTTAATCGATTCTCTTGGTTTTAGAATATCGTTAAGGAAGAGAGCAAATTGTGTTTCGCAGGACCTGCCCTTACGGAAGCCGTGCTTACTGCTATGTAAGAAGTTACGATTATCCAGGAATGTGGAGGAAATATGGAGGCATACAAGGAGGCAATATGAGGAGGAGGAGGAAATATGGATGCATATGAGCTCCAATTCTTCAAAATTAATGGCAAGAACCGGGTGAAGCTGAGGAAAAATGCAAGCTTGGCCACGTATTTAATTTTGGGCTCATCTGCACTAAAATAAAAAATGTATATCATAAAAAACTGCTGTTTCGAAAGATAATGATAAAAATTAAAGTGGTTTAAACAATGCCGATGACAGACCATGTAGTTTAAATTCGTCTTCCTTAATTTACCTTGTCTACATTTCCTACGGGTCGTTCCACGTCAGATCAGCAGTGAGTTGACCCTTGGTGTCTCCGATTAGAAACAAAATTTTTGTCTATCAATATATTAAAAAGTGTAGAAGCGTTTTTGGAAAAAAATTTTTGGCAGATCTAGAGTTGATCAAAGTTTCGACCATTTTGCGATTAGACCTTTATTCCTTTCGCTAAATCTCCTAAATGAAAATAGCTAGAGAAACGGTTGACATCTTATTTTGTTTGCCAAAGAATGTACAGCAATAGTGTGTGATCAGTTTGGTAAATAAACTAAATTTTTTTCAAATTGCTTAATGCTTAAATTTTTTAAATTTAACAACAAAAATACAGCAATTTTTAACTTTAATTTCTAGTTTAATTTTCTTTCCAAAAACGCTTCAACACTTTTTCATATAATGCTAAAAGGAACCCACACAAGAATTTTGGTTCGAATCGGAGACACCAACGGTCAACTCACTGCTGATCTGACGTGGAATGACCCATATACAAAGTCATTCAACTCAAAACGGAGTCAGTCATCAGAAAAAGAAGCAATATATTTATTTTGGCATAAGTTAAAAAACATGGAAAAGCTTCAGGTTGACAAGAATACTATTAAAAACAATGCACGCATTGGCTCAATAAGGAATTTACTGGAAAAAGCAGAAATTTGTTGACGAGTTTCTCCCTCTTTTATTCTTTGGAATCTTGAACAATGATACTCAAACGATATAGTACTGTCTACCAAATTTATTTCAAACTCTTACAACACGTGTTTCAACTGTCTAACAGTCATCATCAGGTAAGACTCACTCAGGAGCAGTCTTACCTGATGATGACTGCTAGACAGTTGAAACACGTGTTGTAAGAGTTTGGAATAAATTTGGTAGACAGTACGATATCGTTTGATTATCATTGTTCAATATGCTCTTCTACAACATCTCGCCGGTGAAAGTTGAGTTTACTTTGGAATCTTATATAAAAAGCATGCTGTCGTCTTAATGCTGCGGCGATTCTGCACTTCTTTCGATTTTAGAATGCAAATATTTTTACTATCGATCCCGTAATGCTGTTTTGAATGTTCACAGACATCAAATGAAGCAATTATCATCCTGAATCGTCAAAAAAGAACCCCGGAGTTTATCGTAAACGGTAATGAATTCATGCAATTTTGATGTGTGAGCCTGTTTCAAAGTTGAGTTCAAAGTAAAATGTCACATATGCGCAATTTCCGTTTGTGATATTTTACTGGTGACATCACATTACAGCACTTTGCACACAAAATTACTTCCTTGGCCATATTTTTCAGTACATTGCGTGCATTTGAAGTGTGGACTGGTCTTCAAGCTAGTTTTTTTGCTACGCATTCTCCATGCAGATCTTTTTCAATTTTTAGCTCTTGGAAATGAAAAATACGGCGTTGCGATACCCCATTCAGGTATAATAACTTTGACTTATACGTCTAGAATATAGACAATTGACCCTACCCTCTGTAACACAACGCGGGCCTCCATATTCTTTTCCCACCTCGTGGGAGAAATAACAATTAAACACCCACCAGGTTTAACTTTTCGCTGTGAAACAATAGGGAAACGAAGGGCAGAGCCAAAGCCGACAATGATGAATTGGGGAAGGGGACGAATAGAAAAGCACGAGCGAGGAGTGACAGCAGAGATCTTGAAGGGAACGGACGTGTGGTGGGGGTTCTGTGCCATATTCCGGAGGAAGCGGACATTCAGCCGCGATACTGGGGCCAGAGAGAGAGAGAGACCCTGATACAGGACTACCATTCATGCAGATGCTGTGATCACATTACGCCAGGACTACGGGTTCCGGAGGCTGTAAAGCTAGAGTGACACCAGCCACGTATCAACCTGTATTGTCAACAAGAGCGTAAATATGGACTTTAATTCTGTATTTTAAATAAGCCATACAACCCAGTTGGGTACAACCCGGATTAGAGGTTGATGCTGGTTTTGTTTTATTTACATTGGAGTAATGAATGTTTAAAGACGATATATGTACTTAATATAAAATATATATACTTAATTCAAAGAAGTTGATTATCATAAAATGTTTAAAGATAAGTAAATCATTTGAAGTAACTGTATGAGGTGCAGAATATTACAATTGTCTGGGTCATGACCTTAAGTTAAAGGTAAAGATATTATATACTTTGTTTTTGTGTGTCTTGATTCAATGATATAATTTTGTCTGATCAATTAAATTGCTAGTTATCACGTATCGCATGTTGTTTTGTGTTTCTCTTGTTATCTACCGCAGAGAAGGCTGGGGCAATTGAATAAGGTAGGAGACCGTGGTTAATTTATCTTACATTTATTTTCCATTTTGATACTCACCACGTGGGCATTTTGAGTTTACGATAATAGAGATTGTTTCCATTTCCGACCCACAACGTGGGGCTGTCGGGTTGCATTGTTAATATTTTACACCTCGGAGCTGAGGAGAAAAATTTTTCAGGTGTACTGCTGATGCATGATACTGACTATCACTACCACACTTTAAAGAATTTCAAACCTAGTCTTACCCCTTTCCATCCACCGATCCATCCAGTTAAAGTTGCACCCATATCGGCACCATTACCATTTTCCGCACTCCGTCTGGGCTAGAAAAAAACCATTTTCCTTTTCTGGAATCGAGTTCATTTTTTGCGCCCCAAATCAAGTTCCCATCAAAGTTTTCTCTCTCTTTTTTTCTCTCACGTATGAGTTCCGACCTCTAACGGGTACCGAAATAATTAAAGCATAGTCTCTTGACAAAGACGTTCAGCGGGATCATGGTAAAATAAATCCTCCTTATCATCATCATGTTTCACTGGAAGAGGTCCACATTGTTAGCTATTTTCCTGTCCTCCATGATTTGGTGTTGAGTGTAGTTTTTTCCAAAGGGGAGATTTTATGGGAACCAATGAAGGTTTAATGACCTCATAGCGAGTGAAAGGAAAATTTTAATATATATAAAACATTATAGTGCTATAACTATAAATCTTAGCCCCCTAGGACGAACCTAAATATTAAAAGGACAATATCTGCGCTCAATATCCAATATTAAAATAATTTCATCTTCGTTAAATTAATTTCACCTATATTCAATATCAATTTGCATTTTGAAAGTAAAGCAAAGGGCAATTTTTTTATGACTGTGTATTCCACGCTGGTATAATTGTCTAAATTAGAGGAAATTAAGTGCTTCATACTTTCCAAAAACTTCATAATCTTGCCGAGTTTTACATGCTGTACTGCGGGAATATGAACAAGGGAATAACCTATTAAAAGACTACATATGCAAAATATTTAAATTATTCTATCATGCAGTTCCACCAAATTAGCCTGAAAAAGTTATCAGTCTATCTCTCACAAGTATTCAATATGTAAGCATTCAGGAAGCGGGGCAAACTCGTTTAACAGGCTAAAAATATCACGCAGCGTTCGCCCTGAAGGAATTATATAGCACATATGAACCAAAGGTTTTGATTAGTAGCAATCCATTACCCACAACTTCCTCCTATAAATTCATCCTGGGTCATATTTCGTAAAATATTTCACTTAAAGGTGTACAGGAAAGAGTAACTTAATAAAAAGGTGTAAAAAATAGCGAATTGTTGTCGTAGTCGGTCTAGTTAAGTCAATTTCAATATTTACACTGCCATATTACAAATTAAATGAAGTGGCCTCAAAATTGGACACGATTTGTGCACACCCTCGCACGTAACACTCCAATTAACGCCAATATTCAATACCTCTTCTATTTTTGTAGAGATGGAAACAGAGGTGGGATTGTGCAAAAAATGGTAATCAATACTTTAGGTATTGTTTCCGGCTTGAAGAGGAGGAATCATACCAAGTTGAAACGAATTTTTCTTCTTTCAAAGCTTAAGCTTTATCACGAAGTTTTATGCATAATTTTAAAACTCATGATTTTTTAAACCATAGGCACAACCTTGAGATTTTTTCGAGCGCGGGGAGAATACGTTTAGTTTTTCATTTTCTTCATGTTTGATATATTTTCGCAGCAAAAATGTTTCACCTACGATTTTTAAATGCTTCTTTTCTAATGCACAGTGCACAGTGGAACTGCCGAAGAAACTATATATGGGATGGAACTATTTTTATTTATTTATATATTAATAACCTTGGGCTATAGCCCTCTATGACCCCTTAAACGTACAAACATTAAAAACCCAAGTAATATTTTGAAACCCTTTAACACAATAATTCTTCCCAGGGCAGAAACATTTTGGGAGCATACTTTTATCACGCAAAGCTAAGACAAACCAATAACTAAACATAAACTAGCTAGATATTTAGCAAAATTTACAATAAAATTCCAGGGGATTCACTGCCAAGTGTCAAAAGTAGTATCCCCGTAGGTGTTAAAGCGATGAGTCATCAGGTCATGTGATGAAAAATTAAGCTAGCTTCCTTCCTCTCAAGGTTTACCTTTAGCAATTCATTCCGTAAAGAGGAGAAGAAATATTTTTATCAAATATTCCTTGAGGGGACGGAATTCCTGAGAGAGGGCCACGAGGAAGAGGACATCGATCCGCGTCGGCAAAATCCCCTTCTCTGCGCCCCGCCTTTCCTTCCCTTTGTCTTTTGCTTCGGCAGGAACAGGTTACAAAGAATGTTGTATGACCTCACCTTATGATGATATAAAGAGTCGTTCCACTACAATTTATTTTCATCACAACCCAGGAAATTATATGCATATAATTTTCCGTAACTCACGTCAGTTGAAACATTTATATAACAAAGGCAATATTTTTGAAGAAATGAGTTAAAATTATATCCTACATACATTTATTGGGAAAAGATTCGAAGGCCAACGGCATCAAAAAGTAATGGATCATAACATGAAATGAAAATGAATAGGAAAACATGAAAGCATCAACCCAAAGATGTGACACATTAGTGCGCAATCAAACCTAGGCCTTATTACTTGAGAATAATGAATTACAATATTTGTATCTCAAAATCAGCTGTTACAAATTTTCCCTTAAGGAAACCTTCAGCTCTTGTATTTCACGTCTCACATGCCATTAAGGGAATGCTTCATTAGCACGTCCATTACCGTAGGACAAGCAAGCAAAGGGAAGAGCGTGAAATTTACTTAGAGAGTAAATGGCATACCATGAAATCTGAACAGCTGGCGTAATGATGTTAGTTTACGTGTTGCACCTTGTTTACGATCACCGGTGAATAAGGAACAAAGATCGTAGGCGTGGAGGCACTTTACTATTAGTTCATACTCAGCAACGACTCAAAAATTAAGGTATGGACGGCAAACATAATTTATTTGATGATATCCGCATTGAACCTTTGATTGGGTAATTGTACGTAGATACTGATAGTATGACAAGATAATCATGGAGATGAGATGAAAAACGGGGAATAATACGACGGGTGACAAAGAGACCAATAAGGACAATATGCTGCCAGTTTAGTAACGCACTTCAAGTGGTTGATCTCTGGCATTAGGCAAAATGTAATGGCACTTTCTATAATTATACAAGCATAAAAGCTTTTAATAGTAGTTATCTTATTATTATGACACTATAATATTTATTTTTGGACCCGAAAGGCTGACCACTGCTGGGGTTCCCACTAACCTTAATTAAAAGCCGCATCAACTTGTCTTTATGTATTGCCCTATCGCTATCTACGTCCACCTCATTTTCTACATCATCGCAAGGCCTTAATTAATTTCAAAACATCTCGGGAAATCGAAACGAACTATTCAGTTGTTCTGCCAACAGGTGCATTCCGGTCGCCTTGCCACACACCCTGAGGACGTCCGCGGGTTGACATATCTCCATAAATTCCCTCCCGCGACTCTGCAACTGCGACCAAACTAAAACAATACCCGCCAATTATATCGAGCGGAAATAAGGGGGAAGAAAAACGAGTTTGGGGGCCATCAGGTTGATCAATTACATCTTGAGGCAGTTCACATTTTGGCACCGGAGGGTTGTAAGAAGTGATTGATCGTAAAAAAAAGCAGGTCAACGCACCCTCAGTTGTAAAATCATTTCTACATAATTATACCTCTGTCATTGTGGGAAATGCGTTCTAATCCGTTTAAATATCACCTTATTTTACAAGAGAGTTTAGAATGGTGGAAATTCTTCATTACTCCAGGATAACGTTTTTCAATTCAGGGTCCTCTTCGTCATTTTGCCCTATTTTGAAATGGATTATGCTAGGTTAACAACGCATTACATCGCATTCGGACCTCCCATTTCACCTTTCTACCGGTCAGTTTTGCAACATATTCGCCATTACGCCGCAAGAAAAATCAAGACCCATTACAATTTTAGGCCCGTCTTTCTACTCCAGATAGGATTATTTCTGATTGATAAAAAAGATGAATAACAGAGGAGTAAATATTGCAAAAGGAAGGGGTAGACCGAGAAATATATGGTAGAATGTGGTGGACGCATCATCATCATTGGTCGTTCGATCCTAATATTGTTTGACTGAAGCCTTCCATCCTTCCCTTACCTCCTGGTATCTCTCCCTATGTATTTTCTTCTGTAATCGGTCCATGAACTTATTTCTGGGTCTTCCTCTGGGGACTTTTCCCTCCATTTTACCTTCGATTACGTCCTTCACAAACCAATTGTGTCTCAGGGTGTGCCCATGACGCATAAGAGAAAAATATTATAAGCCTCATGAATAGAGAAACATTTAAGCTGTACGTGATAGAAAGAGAATCGAAATAGAAGTTCAAGGATCGAGTATTACGGAGAAT
This sequence comes from Ceriagrion tenellum, assembly GCA_963169105.1. Taxonomy (NCBI): domain Eukaryota; kingdom Metazoa; phylum Arthropoda; class Insecta; order Odonata; family Coenagrionidae; genus Ceriagrion; species Ceriagrion tenellum. Next base: position 81,085,886 of record OY720635.1, read on the forward strand.
ATTATAGGGGATGAACAAGTTAAATAAGCGAAACAGCACAAAATAAGCACTTTTAAAATGTTACACTTGATAGGGATATAAAGGCGAATATATTCCATGACATCAAAAGAAGCGTGCAGATTCCTATAGTATATTTTATGGTCGCTTACAGAAACATTAAAAAGCACGGCTCAAAATAAAGAACATGGAGCTATGTATGACGTCAAATAAGTCAGACATCAGCATTAAATTAAATATTTTATGGTCATTTACAGACACATTAAAAGCACGGCTTCAAATAAAGGACATGAAGCTATGTATGACGGAAAATCAGCCAGATAACTGCATAAAATAAAAAATGAAGACTGTCAATTTAATAAAGGATATTCTTCAAATCAACCAATTTATAGCTACTGTAAGTTTACTGGTACTCAGCTATAATACTTAACCATACGCTGTAGAAAAATTTGGCCCGGGATTATACACCTATATATTACCCTGTGAGTGGTCGCGACGTGCCTCACACACCTATTCAACAAACATTATAGCTTTCAATGTCATTTTGATGGAATTATTTTCCTTCTATGTACGGAAAAAATTTTTCGCATAGCACATTGAAATATTTTCACATAAATTTTATTTTCTTTCGCGCCTAGACTTAAGGTTCCATTCTCGGACTTAAGTGCGTCTCCAACCCGCATGTTCCATGGCGGAAATATCGCAAATAAAGCACTCTCGAGTGGAGGAAGAGGTTTGGAACTGGGTACAACAAAATGTCGATTAGTTTCACTCGAGCTTGAATAAGGGCAATGGCGGAGATTACTTCTGCCAAAATAGTGTGAAAACTCTCATGAATTCCCCTTGATGGAATATATCACCTTTAAGGATTTCCAAATGGTTCCAAATGGCTCCATCTTCAAAACCCTTCCGCTTGAGTACTAACGAAAATTGCTTTCCAATCTTGTCCCTTCTTTCCCCAAGTATGAAGTGATTATTGAGTTAAATAATGTCACCCACCTTTTTTATCATTCTACTGAACTTAGAATAGATCGGGTAAAGGAGGCTTCTGGAGGTATTACTGCTCAGCCCTGGGACCCGAGTTATAATCTTAATAGAGGCAGAAAAGGATTTAACATAATTTGTTTTCACACAAAAAATTCAATATTTTAAAGTGATTCTTATGCCTGCTGCTGAAAGATAGCAAAATAATAAGCTTTTTTCAATAAAGTATATTCAAACAATTACCTCAACTGAGGTGAAGTAGTGTTCGCTGGGTCTTCTATTAGCAATAGAAAAATATGGAATAAGATCACAAAATGAATGTACGGAAAGGCTCTTGAGATGGAAAGTCAGTAAATTGGTTTTATTTAGCATTCTCTTCCTTGGATGTTGGTCACCAATTCTCCTCTATTTTATCCTCATAGTTATTCAGTATTAAGATAGTTAAGGAAAAACACTCCGAAAAATTTTTATTCCCTTTCAACTTTGACTCTGATGGATAAACTGCTCACACGTTCAGCACAACAAGAAAATGTACCTTTTTGTCAGAAAAGCGTACACTACTTAGGATGCACATTATTCAATCCTTTTACGCCAAGGGATAAAACAACGATTCACAGTCGACAATTTCCAATGCCACTACCGCTGATTATGTAAGTTATTTCTGGCTTATGCAACGGAAAAAAAATTCACCGACCAGTATATTTGTTGCGAAAGAAAACATCTTCAGGGTAGTTGACGGGGAAGTGCGGTATGAATGAAATAGATAACTTACAATAAAAGAAAGGAGAAACGTTGCGATCAATTCTTAGAGCTACTAAATGGTTTGCCATTTAGGGAGACGCATTTTAAAGCTTCGATGCATCTTTATTTGGAGTTCTAAAAACAAGTAATATAAATTTCAGCGGAGTGAAAAATAACCAGACCTATTAAAATACCCCTACTTAAAAACTCACCATTCTTCTCAGATTCTACTCGCGGACTTCAGGTGACAAGTAGGATATACAAACGTCTTTGAATTCCATGAGTCATTTTCTTATGTGAAGTGTTTGACTATTACTTAATTTAATTGTTATAATGTAATAAGAAAACCAACAAATCCATTAGTATGTGTAATAATCTACAATGCCTGACGTTGAAGATTATTCGGGATTTTCACCCGGTCAGGTTCTCCATTTCTGCCAACATTTCGTTGGACGAGTTGTCCATCGAAGATTTGAAATTGAACTGATTTGAAATTGGCAAGAGACCATGCGTTTAGACAAAGATGGTCATTGTACTACCATTCTAATATGGTCACCTCTCTGAATCAGCGTTACGATATCGTTAGCACATATGACAACAAATAAAATAACTTAATCATTAGTTTTACCTCCAATTATGTGTAAAAGTTTCAGCAAACAACACCAACTTCAATATAAAAAATACAATTTGTTTCAATTGGGATGTGGCACAATTTACTGAGCTCGGGACTATATTAGAATGAAATAGAAATGGATGCGGTGAAATGACTAAAAATTGAAAACGGGAACGAAAATTATGAAACTTTTACTCAACAAATTAAACCACACATTAATTTTAGACTTAAAAATACCAACATAAGATATTTGGAACTTTATTTCCCAAACGATGAATCTCCAAGACTTATTTACATTTAAGACCCAACGCCACAGTTTTGCAGCTTCCCTGCCTGCCATAATCTGTCTCTATTTTCCATTCTCAACTTGCTGGGTTCGTTGAATGGAAATTTTCTGAGCCTGTATTTTCACCCATTAGGCGAATGAATATGGAGGAGATACAATCTCGTTTCACAGAATTCTCATTCAACAAAACTCCAAAAGGTGAGCGGCTTCAGAACCACCCGTGAAAAATCTAAAATATTCTTCCGCCACATTTATTTCCTTGTACCCCAGAGAGAGTCCTGGGAAACCATTCCATTAAAATAATTAATTTTCAGTGCTCAGATTGAAAACTGAAATGGTCCATTCAGTCATAAGTTGTATTGAACAGAAGCTGCTGTCCAATCCAAAGCTCCTTCATGCCTGACGCTATATTATCTACACCGCAATCTAACTTATTTACAATTTATGTTGTCCACACTGAGCTCGATAATAGTTTGATATAATTAAAACATTTACAAGGTCTTTCATGTTAACATGCTATAAAAACTACGACTAATACACTTTATTTGACTAATATACTAGCTTTAACTTGGAGTCACACGAAAAAATCTTGCCTAAATTTTCTCTACCAAAGCTGAATCATGAACGCACTATGCTAAGATATAATATTTACCTTTACTAAGGAGAGATTCTCTCGAAGTAAATGAGGGAATCTCACATAGAATAGAATCGAATTAGTTTTATTATGCTCTGGGTTTCCCCATAAGAGCAAAAAAGGATAAACATATCAAATTCTGCTTTTAACGAAAAAAAGAACAAAAATATACCTGACCTGCACAGAGATGAAAAACAAAAATGTCACAATCACAGAGAATTATCGCTTAATACAAAATGGAAAATTTAATATCAATCAGAGGGAGATAAGGAAAAAACAGTAATTTCTCATATCATTATTTCAAACACACAATTTTGTTATAGAATACAAATTTTAGTCATACATGCTCATTATGGTAATAATTAAATAGTTTTCTCCTTAAAAATTGACAGAGTGGAAGAATTTTTATAGATAATGGCAAGGAATTCCAGAGATAAGAAAAGATTTAAAGTAAGTATCTGGAACGAATTAAGCCGCAGTGCGCACTTGTCCGCGATTGCTGATCAGTTTTCCATTTACTCCTCGGGTATCTTTCCTCATCTCCCTACTTCGTCTACGCTCACAAACACGCGCACCCTAACGAGTCCCTGAAAGTCCGTACTCTGACCCTCTGCAAACAATTTCCCCGATCCATCTCTCAAGACCCATATGCTATCTTTAAATTTGCCGGAACTTGCTCCTAAGTTTGTCCGCTTTCATTGAAAAACTAATCACCTATATGAGCCATTATAGAAACTTACTTGTGCATCCATCCTTTCTTAGACCCTCCGCAATATATTTCCTGACTCATTTATCAAGAGCCCATATTCTTTGTTGAAATTTTTCGGAACTTACTATGCAATTTTCCCACTTTCATCGCAAAAATATCACCTTGGGGCGCTTGGCGGTACAGATCTCTACATCCTCGATATTCCCTCAGAGTTATTGACATTTCATTACTTTTATTTCCATTCAGATGGCTCGTCAACATTTTTGACAGTAAACAAAACTCAATCTAGCAGCTACAGAAAGGGTTATTCCTCCCTTCGTTTTCAACAAAGAATACGTTGAAAAATCTGATTTTATAACAAACCTTTATGTTTTTATGTAATAATGGAATAGATAACATATTTAGCAGCATAACTCAGTCTGTAAAACACATAAACAGCACAAAATATTACACAGTTTTGATATTCGGTGAGACATAAAATCTAGAATATTCCATTACTTTTTTGCTCAGACGCCGAAGTGATGAACTCATCAATTGGTTCATAGGAGACATTTATCAGGGAACCATTTTGTAAAACGAGCTGAATGGCCTGCGTACTGAATGAAATGTTGTTATCAAACATACAATACTTTAAAAATTCACCGTGTAGACCCTGAACTTAAAACAACCCGCCGTTTGAAAACGCATTTCCAAGTCTCCTTTGCCATTTCCTCATTGATATATACTTTTTACCCACTATAACATGCAGTAAACTCCATTCTTTTTTCACTTCGTGCAAATGACATTAATGGACGAGCGTTTTTCGTCCGTCAGGAGGGTTGAGGGAAAGGGTTGTTTGTTCTTTTAAGGCTGTCCCAAAGAGAGAGAAAACAAAGAAGGGATGGACATGAGGCAAACAGTAGTCGAGAGAGACACAGAGTTGACCAGAAGTATAAGAATGAGCGTGCTAATGAAACACGAGATTGCGTTAGCGAATGGCTGAGAGCTTTGAAATGTGAGAGGGGAGAAAGAATGGCGAGCGGTGTATCTGCACGAGACAGGAAAAGGGAAGAAATATACTAGTATGCGCCGATAAATTCGTAAGTGATGATAAAGCATTTTCAAATCCTGCTGAAGACGCATTGCTCATTAAGAGAATGTGAAAATAAATCAATATATCTACGATAAAACGGCATAGTTTAAATCAACGAAAAACGAGACAACTGCTTGAAATCAAAATCTGATTCGAAAAAAATCGGCTCTCGGCCGGTGTGAGCACAAGTTCCACATTTGATTCTGTTATTCACTGCACGTTAGTACTCTCCTTATGACTAGGAGCTATATTTTCTCACAATTACCGTTTAAAAAATATCTGGAATTTATAGTGAGCCTTTGCAATGAAATTATAGTATCTTTAGAATATCATATTATTATATTGACTAGTGATAACTATATTTAACTCTGATATACTTAATAACTCGGCAAAAAAAGACGTCACTATCGTGTGAAGTTGGAAAAACAAGATAAAAGGCTTTCATGATACTATCACAACAATACCACAGGCTCCTGTAAATGGCATAGCTCATTGCAGTGTAAATTATCTCTGTTTGGTATGTTTTTTCACCATAGATATTAAAATTTTTACTAAGTTTGATTCTTCATGCTTCGTCCAATTACCAGCAGTTTATCAACTATACCAGCAGAAATACAATGTTATCGTTACTTTTGTTGCAACACATTCAAATTAGTTTTGTTAATTAAGAACGAGTCAGTATACCCAAAAAGATGTTTCTACAAAGGAGTACCTATATTTCCTATATTTAGGATAAATGTCATTGTAAAATGTGAATAATGTTGTTGAATATACTAAATTATTATTTTTCAAAATGAAATTAAACAGAAAATATAAGGAATTAAAGTAGAGCATGCGATGGGGGTTCATAAAAAACGAAAATTTTTACATAAATTACTCCCGGAAAAAAATTAAGTCGAACGAAATGTGCATTCATTGGGATAATCAAGAAACTTCAAATCAAGATAATCAAGAAAGAAAAGCAAGAAAGATAAAAATCAAAATAATCACGAAAGATAAACAAGATAACTTCCCCGATCGATTCCCAAGATAGTGGAACGTGACTCTACCCGTACTCTTTGAACCATCCTACCTACTTCCATTAAGTTATCGAACCTGAACACTGATATCACCGCTACCCACCCAGGTTTCATCCCACCACGAAGAATGCAAAATCAGCCAGGATTTCCTTCATTCGATTAAAATCAAGCTGTGTGTCCGTATTAATGTACGAAAAAACGAGAAAGATATCATGTGCATCGATTTTCAGTTTAACTTGATCGCCAAACAGCGCTTGGAATAGAGACTACCGAAATCCGTATATCTGGCCCCAGCCTACCAGCATCCGCGCGACTCTCTCATCTCTCAAGATACCCCGCGCACCGTCGCGACGTCATGACGAAATAATACATTCAAATATCGGTTTTCAACTTTCCCCAATTCCTTGTCCAGCAGTTTCCCATGTGAATCAGAGCGAGCGAGCTGATGTTAGGACTAGGTTGGGAGCCGTTAAAACTGGAATCGGAGGTAACACGCCAAACTTACATTGGACACTTTGAAACTTCCCATTGGGAAGTGTATGCATAACATAGAAGGTACTACTTGGATCCCAAGATATGCCTCTTAATCTGGTAGAAGAGACGAAATAAAGCCTTGTTCACTGCAAAGTAACTCGGCGCAACCTGGCATGACTCGGCGCTACGCCAAAGATGAGACCTTGAAAATAACGTTTGCTAGCTCAAAACGGCTTCAAGCGGCGTAGCTCTATTTGGTACAGCCTGAAGTTGAGCTCAGCTCAATTATCTGACTGATGTCTGATCGAGCAGCTACGCATAAAACGTGTTTTTTTCAGAAAAGTTGCCTGTTGATACGTTGAAATTTAAATGGATACGGAAAAGTTGATCGACTTAGTACAAAATAACCCTCACCAGTACAACAAACTCACCATATTAATACTTGAAAAGTTCAACGCACTATTAACTATCGATAACACACCTCAACTGAGTTTTTCCAGGGCAGCTGTGATTGATTTGATGATTTACGTACTGGTTGGCTTTACATCTACATCTACATAATACCCTACAAGCCGCCGCATTGACGTGTGGCAGGGGGTGTTAGGTCACCAGCCGTGTAAAGGTGTAGGTTTATGAAGATGGAATGGTGACATATATTATAGGAGTGTATTTAGTGGAGCTCAGTTTTTATTGTGGTCGCTAATTGTTCGCGGAAAGAACGAGTTCTTGTACCTATCTATTCGGCAGTGTATCTCTCTTATTTTATTGCATCTGTCAGACCTAGAGATTTAGTGAGGAGTCAGAAGACTTTAGAAGGGAGACTCAGTCAAGTTACGCCGATTTTAGCTGAAATGAACATTGTTTGGCGCTATATGGTGGAATTGACTCGTGCTGATAAAAAATTTTAAGTACCTTTAAAATTAATAAAAGAAATACTGAACAACCCGTTTCACCCGTTAGGCATCATCCGAGATAATCGGGTGCACTTATGAGGAAAACAGCAGTTCAGTGTTATGAAGAAGATTTCGTAGAATTGACAAAGTTACTTTTAATTTTTTTGTCAGTCAAGTAAAGTTGTTGTAAGCTAGGCTGCATAGAGATACGATGCCGAACTAAAACGTACAAATTTTTTTTCTTTTTACACACGATAAGCGATGATAACAAAAAGTGAAATACTGACATTAGACACATTGTCAACATACACCTCATCTCCACCCTCTTCCCTCCCCATCTCCCTATTTCTTCCTCTTCCATGGCCAATGTTCTAACACCCACTGCCACACCCCTACGCGGAAGCTCACCATCAGGGTAGAATGTAGATTTCGATATTCTGAAGCTTCCCAGCACTTCGCACTCTCCTCGCTTGCCCCGCACTGACGATCTTCCTGGGTGATATTTACGGATTATGCGTTTTAACCTTAACACTCCGACCTTTCCTGCTCGGTTCTCACCCTAAAACTCCGCCATCCGGGAAAATTTTTCACCGTTCGCTTATGCGTCAGTGCGTGCTCCGCATCATTTCTGATCATGTGAAAATTTCCGAAAATGCATTCTCCTTCCCTACACGGTCAGAATATTTACTATCTCCAGGAAATTTCTCCGGTCCACCAATATCAACTCAGTAAATGTAACCGCATTACCTTAGTTTTGTATTAACCATTCAGTTCACGGACTGCGTCACCTTCCAAAGCGACTTCGTAAAGAAAGTTTAAAAAAAATTCATTCGCCTTGGATTGAAGAGTTACTATGACACATTACAAAACATTTGAAATATATGGGACTCATAACATTTGAGGGGCGACGGAATGATGAGGTGAGGAAGAATTATTAATTAACTTTCCAACATAGTGACTCACTATGATTTACAGATTCTACACCCACTTCGAAGCCTGAAATATGCCTGAAAATGCTCATCAGGGAGAGAAATGATCATATAAATGCTTATTAATATATAGATGCTAATTTAATATTAAATGAGGATCGGTAACCAAATCGGAGGCCATGTGCTTCCTTGAAAATTTCCACCAGAGAACAAAAAGTGCACACAGGTGATTGTGGAACTAAGTTGTAAACCACTTTGACTTGCAGACAGCACGCTAGTCTACATAATCTGAAAATTTAAATGAGTTTCAGGGTGATTTGGACGCAAGTATATTTGCCATAACCATATTGCTCCATATCTTAAACTGATTGAAGCGACAATATAAGTGAGATACACTGCCAAACTCATAGGTTGAAAAAATTCCCTCATTCATCGCAGCACTAAAGAACTAACACAAAAACAGAACGAGAAATTCAGCGGCTTCATTAACCTACAATCGCCTGAGCCCATTACTGCTATTTGAAGCTTTATCCTATTACTTCCATTATGAATGGCTAACATTCCTTCCTACATTTTTCTTCAGTGAATCCCAGGGTAATGATGAAGATTTTATGTATGGAAATTTAATCACGCTAGGAATTATAGGATGTATTCCAGCTGGAAATTACATTTTCATTAGAACGAAAAGTAATGATGAAATTTAAATGGCTCTGTTTTTCTACTTCATTTTTGAATGCATAACTCCGAAATTTCCGTTTTGCAAACGTAAATGATCTTTGCATTTTCTTCCAATTTCCCCTGTGGCAATGTTGTGAAAATGGGCCATTTAAAGAGAAGTACTCAGAGGAATTGTATTTTAGCACCTCTCGAATAGATGTTCTTCAGCACCGAAGAGAGAGAATAATAATATTTATATAAGAGAAGGAGAGAAATTTCCCCAAAAACTAGATTTTTACCTCCGATTGCTGATTTACCTCCTCACCTCAATCACCCTGCGAACGCGACCTCTTGCCAAAACGGATCCCATCAGCGCAACCACCCACGTCCAATTCCCGGCACTCGCCCCGTAAACGAGGAACCGATGTCTTCCCTAATGAACCGAGCAAAGAAGAGCTTGATTTCATTTCCGGAGCCATTAATACCCAGCAACATCGTCGGGGGAATTCCCTCCAAACCACACGACCACGCCCTGACGCCGTCGCCGGAACGATGCAGGAAATGCCCCACAGCGGAGCGCAGTGAGGAATTAAGAAGTAAAAAGGCAATGAGTTTGAAAATAAATATACTTCTGAGCAAAAACGGAAGTAAAAATTAAACAAAGTAGGCTTTCCAATAGTTTAATACTGAGGGAAAGGAGATGTAAGAATTTGAGAAGAGAGGAAAAAGGGGGTGGAAGAGGGGAAAGATACAGGAGGGTAAAACATAGGGGAAAGATAAGAGCGAGAAATTAACGAGAAAAGGAGAAGGTTATGGAGAGAAAAAATGAAAGAAGAGATGAGGAAGAAGATATGAGGAAGCACGCTAATTCGGATAAAAGGATTAGTATAATCTCGTGAACAACGCCAACAAGCTGACTTTACCTGTATCTGCAACTGAATATTAGTGTCATGATTCTTGTGTTTGTGTGTGTGAGCCTTCGCGTGAAAAACAGGATTGTATTAAGGGAATAAATCAGGAAATGCAGTCATAAGACAAGTATAAATAAAAACTATGGGCCAAACTATGTAGCCCTTTGCAGCTGCGTTGTATGCGTTGCGAGTTCAAAGGTCACACTGATTACATCCCGCAGTTACGCGGACTCGGCCGCTTCGTTTCTCTGACCACTGGCCAGTGCCCTTTAGTACTGTCGCCTACGGAAGCCGTACGCAACGTCGTGTACTCTGATTATATACGAGATTCAGGTTGCTTGGTGTCGATGTAGGATGACTAAACATAGGGGAAAGATATGAGAGAGAAATAAACGAGAAAAGGAGAATAGTGTGGATGGAAAATAATGAAAGAAAAGATAAGAAATGAGATATAAGTGAGAACGCTGAGTTGGATAAAATGATTGGCGTATAATCTCGTTCACAACGACAATACGCTGATATTATCTGCACCTACACACTACCCTACAAGTTGCCGAAGAGGGGAGTGGCAAACGGTGCTAAGGTACCATCCAGGTAAGGGGACAAAACAGAAAAAAGGAGGGAGGAGATAATACATGCGAATTGTATGCTAATGTCGAGTCTTATGTTAGTGTCATATTTCTTTTATGTGTGTGCCTTTGAGAGAAAAAGTGGATAATTTTAAGAGAGTAAATGAGGAAATGCAGTCATTAGACAAGTATGAATAAAACCCAAGGGCCCAGGACTATGCGGCCAATCGCAGCTACGGTGGATGCAAAGGAGCTCAAAGGCCACACAAATCATACCCCGCAGTTACGCAAATTCGGTCGCTAGGCGTGTCTGACCGCAGGCCAGTGCACGCAGCCTTTGAAAGCTGGGAGCGAAAATAGGGCAAGAGTAACTAACCCTTCAGCGCTGTCGCCAGCGGAAGTGCTACGTTTGTCGCCTACGTTGTTTACATACGAGATTCAAGGCCTTGGGAGCCGGACAAAAAGCATAATTAAATTTTTTTAAAGTTCTTATTCCACACTACTCTACATTAAAGTTGTTTAGTGCAAATAAAATGTTAAACTGTATTTTTTCTTACTCACTAATTTAATTTATTGCGTTAAATATGCGTTATTATTTGTTAAATGTTTAACTATAGATACCTTTTACTAATATAAAATACTCTTGTGTTGGTAACTTTTTTGCGGGTATCTATGTTTTTGCATAAGATATATCGCCAATAATGTCCTTTTCTCCCTCCGTAACTTCTAAGTTTCAATATTCGTTTTTTCTTTTCACATGCAATATCGCAAAATAATATTTACATATAAAATTACCCAAAAATGGAGTGATAAGGATAGTTACACTTGTAAATTGTTGAAAATAATAATAAAGTTAAATTTTACACCAAATTTAAAAATCCAAACGTGCTATGAATAATATATATGCTAATATTTATCAAGTGCTATTTACGAGAAAGCTAGCCGCCTCAGCAGAAGTCACTCATTATCAGAAACCAACTGATTTATCACATATGAAAACACATCACTAGAGGATCACTCTGGCCCGAGCACATCTCATTTACTCGGAAATCTTTCAGATTGTTTAAAGAAGCCTATCGCTGGGTACACCAGAGGTGTTCAAAACGAAATACATACGGGCAGTCTCTCGTTTCACATTACTAGGAAAGACGCCGAATGGCCTAGAACTAAAATCTGCAGTAGGGCTCACTTATACATACACATTTTATTTCTGCTTAGGTTGGCAATAGGAATCCCTCAAACCTTGGCGGAAACTTTGTTTTCATGTTGAAAAAAATAATAAGTAAATGAAATTAGGTCCACCTCCCCGAGAGAGTCATAACATAAGACGACGTGTTTGTTGCGTATGGACTCTCAGGAGACAAGGCTATAAGAGGGACAATTTTTGTCACATATTATGTCTTTTAAAACAATAAAATATATAAATATATAAAAATGTCGTTTTTACAGTGAAAAAGAATTCAATTTACTTAACATTACGTTCAATAAACTGAAAATTACTGAATAATCAGCTCTAGAGATATGAATTAATTAATGTGGACAAAATAAAAGTAGAGCATTTTAAAATCCTTCTGGGTGTTAAAAACTCATGCGACCATGCATAAGGATTTAGTTTCCAATTATGGAAGGGTGAATAAAGACGTTGACACACGATGGAGGGAGTCACTGAGGCGGAGGGAACAGCGAAGGGAAGGGCGTTTCCCATCGATGCGTTTCGCTCCTTGTCCGCCGGCCGAGTTGGAACGAGAAGCACTAAATATTGAGTAAGAAGTTGCGCCCATTCCCCATTTTGATTTTAAGTAAATTTTTTCCCTAAATATTCTCAAAGTAATAGTTCATCATTCTCATTCAGGATCCGAGATGTTATTACGAAAAAGAGGAATATCACAGAGCAATATCATATATCTATTCATAGCATTGAGTGTATTATTAGGTCTACATCTACAGCTATATACTACCCTGCGATCCGCTGCGTAGACATGTGGCAGGGGGTGTTAGGACGCCAGCCGTGTAAAGATGTAAATGAAAGCGGATTTTGGAGGCAGTGTGCAAAAAGGGAGTGCTTCTAGTGGATGTTCGGTTTTATTCTAGTCACTCATTGTGCGTGGAAAGAACAAATTTTTGTACCTGTTTGGTAATTTATCTCTCTTATTTTATCGCCTCTGTGGAATCTAGAGATGAAATGATATTCTCTGTGTCGCCCTGAAACACACCTGTTCTGAATTTTTCAAGCAAACTACGTGTAGCACGTAGACTCCGAATATCTTGAGGCTCCCAACTTAATCCCTCTAATGTAGAGAAATACTATATTATCGCTCGTAGAGAGTTATAAAGAAGCGCGCATCATCCCTTTGTACATTATTTATTACTTTAGTAAAATATTTCTGTCCTGGGTACCAAATGCTCGCGGCGAATTCGAGGTGTGGCCAAACCAGTCGATAAAGAACATCAAATTTCCAATCAAAATTCCATGACCCCAGGCGAAATGAATTGACCATTAAAGACGACCTCTCAGAGAAACCTTGGTCCATGCCTCAAATAATTTTTCTGCAAAAAAGGCCAACAGCTCGGACTGGACGAGTTGAAGTTGGCTCGTCAAAGGGCAGATTAAGAACGGATACAAACTCTGAGCAACAATTACAACGGGGCAGAGATTCCCAGCTGCAATTCAATTCATTTATTTCAGTTCTAACAATTTATTTCTTTTAAATTCATACAATTCCAATTAAAAAAGCAAGCAATGTTCGTGGCACGATATCGACATATCTTGCAACGGCTTTCCAAGAGCTCATTTCCGCTTCGACGGGCTCTCGCCAAACTCCAACTGATCTGCACCAAAGGCAATTCTGTGACTAATCCAGAAACATTTCGTAAGAAAATATTTTAAATCTATACTCCAGCGTATATTTTCGTGTAAATGGAGTTCATACGTGTCTAAAATATTATATCATAGCCGGGATCGAAATGGATTTGACCATAACAGGGAAAACGGTGCGTATATATGGAGGGATTTTTTAATGAAAAAAGAGCTATTTAATCCATGGAAGTGGTTTTAATAGCAACGTTGAGGTAATCAAACTGCATTTTAGGCTTTGAATTAAACGAAACTTTGTGTCTTCCACAAATTTATTATTACAAACACAACCGGTTTCGGCAGTTACGGTCATCATCAGGTACACGGAATATTTTTTCAACGAATTCAGTGTACCTGATGGTGGCGTAACTGCCGAAATCGGTTGTTCATAATAATAAATCTGTGGAAGACACAACGTTTTGTTTCATACGATGCCAACCTTCCACCAAGTGAAGACTTCACTATTTGAATGTGCATCTGAGGCTCCCGAAAACCAAAATAAATATCCGCCCAAAAGCTAAAGATCGCCAATTAGAAGTAGCTGAGGTTAACAGTCATTTAATTGTTGATTAACTGCCATAATTATCACCTTTTGACAGTGTTTGAAAGAAGTTTATAGATTTGTTAGCGAAGTTCATATGTTTTAAATGAAGTTTCTTCGTAGATTTTTTTCACAGAACTACGAAACTAGCCGCGCAGTAATTTTAACGGAGTAACCTACTGGTGTTTACACAATTGTAAGAGATTCACAATGGAAAAACCATTCTTTATTCTCTTTATTGATATTTATAATTTTAATTTATTCAAAAAAGTTTTAAAAACGCGTATCTTAGGTGTACCTCATTTTAGAAGCAGATTAATTCGTAATTCACCCAATGTATCGAAGTCTCGCGGAGTTGTTGAAGCTCCCATCTAGATCAATTAGCTCACACTACACAGCTGCGTTTCACGGAGCAGGAAAATAACTGCGTCGTTCGCAGGCATCGTTTGCATGTTTTTCGAAAATGGGGTTTTCCAGGCAATTCCGTCTCTTCCCGCCTTCGTATGGCTTTTGTTTATGCCAGTGCTCCGCCTTGCCAGAGGCGTATACAACTCTTGAACGCTGCAGATTTAGGCGTCCAAGGAAGGTAAATATAAAATTTAAAGGAAGCTTCTTTATAGGTCTCAAGATGGTGAGACCCCTGACGGGTCCCGTAGACACTGCTAAGCCAGCAGTCATCGACCAAAAAGGATTAGTCCAGACCTATTAGTATGCAACTGCTTATGTAACTGGGGAGAAAATCAATTATAATCACCTATTTAAGGCAAAATTAACAGAAAAGTACGGATTTTTTGTACATTGAACCAGAATTCTAGCTACATGACGTCAAGTTCTGTAGGATCACTCATTCGTAGAAATTTCTTCCGTCAGCATTGTACTGCATGTTTCGAATGTCCGTGTAATAAAAAAAATTGAAAAAAAAATAAATGGAAAGGTTATTACATATGGGTTAACAGAACATAAAATGCCGCTTTGCACATTGAAATAGTTTTGCACAATTTGGAATTAAGAAAAAAGCTGATTTACAATTCTCAGAGGAATTAATTAACAGATCGGGTAGACACAAAAATTAGTACGACATTCGGCCGGCCAACACGCAACTCTTGTTTATGATTGGACAAACGATCAGTTTAACCTCACCAGTTATTTACAAATTACATTACTCATAAGCCTAATGTAGGGAAAATACAGACAACTATGCTTATTTTCCAAACTTCTAAATAGCTTTCTATTGAGGAATTTTATCCCCACCGTATTAGTGTTTTATAAGAGACGATATTATAAAGAATATATCAACATATCCATCAAGTTTGAGCAAATTATTTCCCTGAGTCTCAACTCATAGCTTGCAGATTTGAATTTCACACACAATATATAGAAATTTCAAGTCATTTCAATCATTATCTATATTGGATTCCTATTGATATGAAAAGAATGGAAAAAATCGGTAAAAGGTCACACATTGACGAATCTTATATCTCTTCTTTCAAACAACTTCTAAACATATAGCATCTTTTGGACATAATTATACAATGATTCCATAACTTTAGCCATCGCATGATTTTATCCACTGAGGTGGTTTACAGTGTTCATGCAACAAGGAAAAACATCGATGAAAAAATGTCCCGCTAGTCGAGCAGCTCGCATCATTGACTGCATTTCCAACGACCACCTCCGGTGGAATCCTGAATCAAAAGAGTGAATTCAAACTATCTAGATTAATGCCATTTCATCTCGTTTCACCGCGCAAAGTTCAAGCCAGAAATACGTGTTCGAAGGTGGAAAAATGTACTATATAGGCCGTGAATTACTTGTCTCGGGAATTTAACTATTCTAACCGAGGTATTCCAGCTGGAATAATTCAATTTATTCGTAACCATAGTCCATTCCACATGATTTGTTAATTGAATTGTCATTTTACGTTCTGCAGAAGGGTTAAAAATACATTTTTTGTTTTCAAAAGATCTCATTTTCTATAACAATAAAGCAAAAAAGAATTAAAAAACTATGAAGGCCAAATCGCGATCAGAAAGAGCTAAGTGTGTTCCAGGCACTGAAATTGAGCAAAATACCGACTTGTAAAAAGCTCTCGGGTTTTCTATACCTAAGGACCATCAAACCATCTCTTCAATTCAGTCAAGTATGTAGCACCTTGTCCATTTCATCAACAAATTGACCTTAGTAAAGCGCATTACATTCGAACAGCACGTGGACGACCCCTGCGGACTGGTATGTGGCATACGAAACATTACCATTGCTTTTTAGCCGTCATTGCAGTTCTAATCTCCAAAACTTATAATACAGCTCTTATAGCTATCAAGACGCACTTTCATTCATTTTCAAAAAAAAACTCTTTCCAAAAGGATAACTAAGAAATAATTTCAGAAAAGGTATCTCGACTTTTGTAGTGTTTGTAACTCTACAACTGTTCAGGATTTGATTTTTTGGTGGAAGCGTAACGAGAAGAATGAATGCAACAAGAAAATTAATAAAATAGTTCAACGGATTGGGAATCAGCAACATGATTTTTCATTCAATATGTTAAGCTAAAAATAGATGAAAGGCATAGTCATAAACGGCTTTTCACAATCCAAGGAAAGGCTTCCGCGGCGTGTGATTTTGAAGATTTAGATCTTTCGGCTTTTCCCGCGTTGGTCGATTGTGCAAGGATCAAAGTCTCTCCAACATTGCTGTCGCGTTACTCTTTAGACGGCTTTTGGTAATGATGAAATTCTCAATATAGGAATAACCATAAAAGTATTTCACAGATTTTCTTAAGCATACAATTGTAAGGAAAAAGACAAAATGAAGGAATTTTAAATTCCGATGTGGCTGCAAAGTAGGATGTGATGTATGGAACATCATCACACAAGATTACCAGTACTGGGTACAGAGGCATTGAAAATAGGCATCGGACAAAATCATTTTTCAAAAAATCTCACGCATTAGGGGCATATGAACGTATAGAATATGTTTATAAATTGAGAGTGAGCATAGAAAAGAAAATTAAAAACCCAGGATCCATGACAAATTACAGTCCACATAAAGCTCATCGATAGCATGATATTTCAGCAGAAAAAATGTATCAGAGGTACTCATGGGAGTTTAAGGCTTTTTTCGGGCAATTTGGAATTCCTTCAGAGTTTTTTTTAGGAGGCAGAAAGAGGGAAGTGGGAGGTGGAAGGGCATGGTGGAGAGAGAAGAAAAATATCGGGAACTTCGACTGGGAGAAAGAAAATATTGGGTAGAGTGTGAGAGTTTCGGAATTCGCTGAGGGAGATGAGCAACAGTCGAGATCAGGCGGCGTCGTTGGGGATTGACGGGAATGGTTGGGGAGGAGGAGAACGTCGGATGACGAGGAAACGATTTTTGGGTGCTATCGGGCGTTCCCCTTTACAAAAACGCCTCGGCTCCGCGAAAGTCACGTTACTCTGAATATTTTCCTACCGCTCCACAACCTGATGCATGTAAACGGTCTACATGCGGTATTTTTGAGGGACAGAGTTTACGAAGACGCAGACACAAGCGCCAAGCCAACTTTTGAATAACAAAATTAGGTAAGAATTTTTCTCCAATGGCCGTTATTATTGGCAACACTTGTCAAAAGAAGGAAAGCATGTACTGTGTAGGTTTAATGGAAATGTCAGTGACCAACCACAACCTCTCAACCAGAAAACCTTCTTTGGCGGTTCTCAACCCAAAATGGGATCCCTCTCAAGGCTTAAGAGACCCCGTTAAGAATGCCTGGGTCATGGCCATAAACATACAATCTGTGAATAATTACGGTAATATAAATTCCACGGCAGGGACAAACAGAGAGCAATCACTATAACAAGCAATCAGATAAATCACTCACTCACACATTCAAATGGGCCCAACTTCTGAGAGACTCAGACTCGAGATGAGCTTGGTCCAAGAAAAACAAAACAGGAAAGACGAGGGCGCGCGTCGCATAAATATTTTTTTCTTTTGACGAGTTTTGCCAATAATTACGGCAAGCGGAGAAAAATTATTACCTAATTTTGTTATTTTACGAGGCTGTAGAGCTCAAGTTTCCTTTGTTTCAACTTTTAAGTTTGAATGAGGCACTTCAGCATAACGAATAAATTTTCCTTTCCTTGGATGTGTCCATTTTTCAGGTGAGCCTGGCTCCGCGGCGCTGGGGTTACAACACGAAATTTCTCTCATACAGTTGCGGAGATTGGGATCCTTTTGCAGTTCCATCATCTGTAAACCCTTATTATGTCAGAAATAATAGATAAATATACCATACTTGACAAAAATTGGTAGCAAGGATATTCGAATATCGTCGAACGGTTCATTCAGAACTATTCACTGCCCTGATATTTACCCTGGACTTTCTAAAATATATTTAAATACAAAGAAAATATATAGTTAACAAGAAAGGCTAAATTAACAATTCTACATATTTATTCATTGAGAACTATTTTAGCCATTCAAAACCTTATTTATAATGCTAGATAAATATAAAATACACCCAAAACTTCCATTTGTTTTATTAGCTGCTTTGTGCAACGACCAATGTATTTCCCTGACACCACCGAGACCGACATTTTGCACGAAACATCGGGAGATTTACAGTTTAAAATTATAAAAATTTTAAACCAACTTTATGGTGACCAGAAGCTCATATATACTCTGAAACATCAACTGGAGCTCAAATTTAAGACTTCCTGTATGAGACAAGGGATGGATTTGTCATGGAGATGCAAAGGTTAACCATAGAAGAAAAGCAGAAGTAAAGATCGGGAATGTTTGCCTAGTTTTCAACCAAGAGGAATCATCGCCTTACGGGAAATTCAGAAGACTTATGAGGAAATGGGTGCCCACTATTAAGTAAAATGTGAATTCTCTAGATTGATTATAAGCTGCAGCTCTCTATTTATACTCTGTACTTTTATATTCTGAGACAATCAACAAGGTCCACTGAATGCCACGTATTTAAATCGATTCTTTTACTCATTCATTCATTGGTTCTTCAATCCTAAGATTGGTTGACTGCAGCCTTCTACTCTTCCCTATCTGATGCTAGTTCCCTTACCTCCTGGTATCTCTTCCTATGTACTTTTCTCTTAATTTGATCCATGAGTTTATTCCTGGGTCTTCATCTGGAGATTTTTCCCACTATTTCACCTTCAATTATGTTCTTAAAAAATAAATTGCCTTCAATTATGCCCTTCTCAAACCCATTGTATCTCAGAGTGTGTCCAATTCATCTAGATCTTTTTTCTATGGTGTTCCATATTGTCCTCTTCTCCTCAGCTCTTCTGTACACTTGATCATTTCTCATTTTGCCTGTCCATTTAATCCTCAGCATTCTCCTGCAGCACCAGATTTCGAAGGCTTCTAGTATTTTCTGGTCAGCTTTTCCAATGGTCCATGCTTCCGATCCATAGAGTGCCACCTGAGTGTTTTTACATATTTTCCTGGTTTGTAGTCCTATTTTCTTTGATCATAGCAATTTTATTTTTCTCCTGAATGCTTAGCTTGGGCTATCCTCCACTTGATGTCCGTTCTGCTTCTTCCGTCCCACGAGATGGTACTTCTGAGATAGGAGAAGGAATCTACTTGCTCTAATTTCTCTCCTCTCGGTGTGATTTTTGAATTCATCTTCTCTCCTCCGCATGCTAGGATTTTAGTCTTTGTTTTATTTATTTCGTTTTGTATTCTGGGAGAACTTAGTTCATAACGTTAAGTGACCTTTGAAGATCATCACGATTTCCTGATATGATTCTTAAATTCACGCATTTTATTTTATATATGCCTTTTGAGGAGAGGAAGGGACAAACCCAGAGCTCCTGATCAAGGTGCGAGATTGTAATGCAGGTAATAATGCAATTTTTGGACACACGCCGTGAACGATTCAAGGGGGAAGCAGGGTGGTGGGGTCCAAATAAGCCAGTGGTAGGCTGGCAGCATCAGCAGGCGCAGTTGAAAATGAGGGCAGGGGCACAAAGTAAGCGGCGTTATTTCCTGAGCTGAGCAAAAAATTCGTGAAATAAAAAATTAAATTAAACTGAACGACTCAGTAATCCTTTCCTACTCTCCCAACGAATGGTATGTAAACGAGAGTTCACCGTCGTGTGACATTTCCGGTGGAATTCCCCGGTGAGGAACGTGTAATTAGGTTCTCTCGCCTGATACTCTGGACCACTTTCCACCGTAATGACCCACGACTAGAGTCAAGCACCTACGCGTCAAGCTGCAACGTAATGCTCATCCCGAAAATCAAGGGTGAGGTCCAAAAGAATAACCCTGAAAGAAGAGTTCGTATATTTACTTCATTGAGGTAGAAATAGCCCAGTTAATCCACCTTTCACAAAGCTAAATATACCTCTTCTGATGCTCGGCAGAAATGGAGGAGAAATTGGCATTCATGATAGCCCATCTTGCTCCAAACAGTAATAAAGTCAAAAGTAAAGTTGTCTTGGATTAGGGTAACTTTCCAAACTGGTATCTCTACTGAGCAAAATCATAAAATATTAAGATAGTTACTCTAATATTACCTTCAGAGTTTCTTCAACAATAACATATATGCGAGTACAGCCAATGAAAGAAAGTATTTCAGCAATCCTCGATTTCTGATTTGCTTTCCCAGATTCTGAATGATTAACCTTATTCTGCTAAATTTTTGCACATCTCTTCCCATCTCCAAGAACAAAGCACTCAATAAATTTCTCAGCCACAAGTTTATTAATGTTTCACCCAATTTTGTGCATTTTTTCGTTTAAAATTTCGAAAATTAGTTTCATCCTCTCCGACATATAGTATTTCAGATTCGCAGCAGGAAAAATATACGTAAAATGCAATCAGGGACAGAAAGAAAGATCCAAATAATTTTCTGTACACAAAAATTACCTGGAAACACTAGAGAAGAAATTTTCCCTCATTCCTTTTGTTCCTGGAGGGAATCTAAACAACTTCGAAAATGAATTACGAGTAATTATATCAGGTCAGGAAGACTAACGAGGAAGTGTTTGAGATGGTGGGCGAGGAAATGAAACTTTTGAATGAAATCCAAGATAGGCAGGGTAGATGGCTAAAGGTTGTAATAAAGGGTAATTGGTTGCTGTAGAGTGTGATGGAGGGGAGAATGCTGGGAAAGTGGGGAAGGGAAAGAAGGAGAATAGGTTTCATGGACGGGATGAAGAAGGGTAGATCGTATGCAGAGGCGAAAAAGGATATACTAGAGGGAGATAGGTCCCTGAATGTGCAGAAAACCGGGAGAAGATTCTCTGACATTCAACAAAACCGACATTTACCTATAGAATACATTTTTTTTAATATCAGATCAAAAAAGCAGACTTGATATTTTCTCGTAGGCTCGGTACTATATCTAAAAGATAAGCTTTGTATTGGACAGTCATAGTACACAACTCTATTCATGAGCAAAAGTGGTGCACAGAATCAGTGGATAAGGTCATAAGTTTTTCGATGATGACTTGTGGAAAAGAGTGGTGTTGACTGGAACGTGAGTAAACCACCGACTAGGCTTTACCATATCAAACATAAATATAGGAGAGATAGAAGGTGTGGGAACTGGCGATGAGAGAGTAGAGGGTGGCGAGATTGGACCAAGTTAGGGCGCTAAACCGAGGCGTGAGGGTTGTTCTGAGTGCGTGGACGTAAGACATTGGAGAGGTTGGGGAGGAGCGAATAGAAGGAGCCGGTGGAAGATATTGCCTTCCAAAAGGAGCATGTTAGCCAGCCGTGGGCCAACAATAGCCCAACGGTGACGATGTGGCCGACCTCAACAACGTAGAAGAGTCAGCGATTGGACGAAAACGGAACGTGCGGGCGATTTAAGGAGAGGAGTAAGCAATCATCCGGAATATTTGGATAGAGTACTGGTTTCCCAAAGGCCCAGGTTCAAATCCCTGAAGCTGAGGTGATTTCTTACTCTAAGAATGATCTCAACTTGAAAGCAATGAGAAGAATAAATAAAGATCATATGAAAGAGTTTCAGGTGTACTTTGTGGAAATATTTTACATCCATATTGGTAAGAATAAAATAATACCCTAACCTATCTTTGTTCCCACTTAGGGGTACATATAGAATCAAAATGTTAACACTTTTGCCTTGATAATGATAGAAAGTGTCGAAACCATGGTCGGTTTTCATTAAAATAGTGTGGAAATTACTGTTGTTATTTTATATCTTACCAATATGAAATTCCAGATCAGTCCACCCGCCCTCAGAATTTTGAACTGTGGAACCCTTCTTTACGAGTAAGCGAAATTCGATGTCCAGTATCTCACGTTTTCTCTTGCTTTGCTGCAGCGGACATTCTCTAGTCGTTATAAACAGGGATTTTAGAAGGCCCAGTCTTGGTTGGCCTTCCCTGATCACCGAATTACAAATCAAATCGTATTTTCCTTTCCTTATGGACCTTTTCCTCAATTTACCTCCTGCTTGTATATCTTCCCTTCTTTGCCCAAAGGCTATTGCTTTCAACCCTCTCTCCACAAACAGCCCTCGTCTTTATTACCGCTGTCTCTTTCCCTTTTCATTCGCCCAACTCGCCTTTTCCTTCTTAGCGTCTGAAGACTGAGACCTCAACTATCCCAATGTCTTTTCCCCATCGTTGGGAGAAGGGGCAAGCTTAGTTATTTTAGGAATACAACTGACTGCTGAGATCATCTTTGCCACCAAGGAATGGTGAATAAGTATAGGTGAGGGTAGGATTTTTGAGGAATTGGAGGAGGGATGGAGATGAATCCATCGTCGGCGTTAGCCTGCTCTCAACGACAGATGCCAAGGAGATCAAAGTTTAAAGTCACATCTGACGGATCGAGTACTACTCCTGAAATGTTCTCAACAAGAAACCGAAGCAGCACTAGGGATTCCTCAAAAAAGTCACCGACTCCGCCGGAAATTTCACCCGGGCTCTATGGGAAGCCAGTACGCCAGCCACTACCCTAACCCGGTCTTATAGGAGGCTAGCGCGGAAAGAGAATGCGAGATTATGAGTATACATCGTTTATTTTGACGAGAGTTACCCCTCTACACTCATATTCTCGTGCAAAGCGTTCATTCCAGATCGGCACGACTCAGGCGTCTGAGCACTTACGGGATTAAATTTCTATCCACCTCCCCCACTTGAGGCAAAATGGATTGCGCTATCAGGGCACTTCGCGCGCCGCATTGGTAAATCGAGTGAAGAATCGCTTCCAAGAAAAGCATATTGTATTCGAGTGCTCTCCGAAAATAGCATTCTGAGGCGGGAAAATGAACAGTTAATTACCGCAAATGGAGGTAAGCAACGCACTACTTGGAACTCTTCCCTTATTTCACGGAACAGCCGCTTTCCAAGAAACACATCGTGGAAAGCATAGAAGTCAAATCGAACCATCGACCAACCAATTCAATTTTTTAGTTTAACTCCAAGCCTACCATAAATCTAAATTCAAATGAAGTTAATTACAATTTTTCCGTATGAGGAATTTCTGAATGAACTGATTTAGTGCGCAAGTTATAGGGATCAGAGAAGAGCAGAGGCCATAGAAATTTCGCTATGAAGAAGGCTGCTAAAGACCAAGAGGCAAATGAGAAATAAATAGCGACAATAGTACAAAATAGTACATCAGAAGTTAACATGGGAGATCATAAGGAAAAAAGGATAATATGGAGGCTACATACACTCAGGCAAGGCAAGTGTATAAATGTATCAGGCAAGTGAGTGTATAAAAATATCTTTTCAAAAGTGATTACTAAGGCATAAAATTCATACCAGAAAAGAATGCCTCACGAGGAAGACTTACGGATCGATTCGGTGACCAAATTAAAAGAAGTTCTCTGTAAGTCACAAAAACGATACAGGAGATGCAGCGACTAATGGAAAGGAATAATGAACAGTAGTAAACCAACCTTCAAATTGGACAACTGATCAATTCAAGTTAAAAAGTTTCTTCAAATAGGGACAGATGAACGGAAAAAATTATTCTAAAATTATGTAATAGTAATTAATAGTTGAATACTAATTGCACAATCACTCAATTAGAAGTGTGTATGCGCATGAGAATATTGCTAGAATACATTCAGCGAGCAGAAAGACTTGAACACGACTTATTATATACCTTATATATATATATATATATATATATATATATATATATATATATATATATATATATATATATATATATATATATATATATATATATATATATTATTATCCTTATTATACAAAGACCTGAACACGACTGGACTGAACAAGACATGAATTTGGGGAGTATAGCAGCAAGAAAAAAACAAAAGCCAAACAAAACGCAAATCATGCAAAGTATAACAATGCCATTGGTTTGCTTGAACATATTAGGGTATGTAAATATATTCGCAAGATATGTGTATGAAAAGAAATACACTGAAAGTTGAAGCAAGTCACTTAAGATTCATCTAACAGGAAACAAAGATGTAAAAGAGATTAATCACGCGGTAACGACCTTGATCTTCTAAGAGCCTGAGACACGAGTTCCCTCTGCCTTTCTGATACTTTTGATTTACTAAATCAATGTTGGATCATGAAAATAAGTTGAATTTTTCTGAACAGGGATTCATGAGTAGATGGAAAAGTGTTAATCTAGGAAAAGGCCATATTTAGCCCATCCTTTCACTTGTTAAGATTACTGGATAAAACCGTTGATTCCAGGAAATGAAATTTTGAATACGTCATTTTGTTAGAGAATTAACTCAAAATAAAAATGAAAATTCTAAAATATTTCCCATTAAACAATTATGAATAATAGCCTCCATTTTACGGGGAGAATAAAGAGATAAACTTCATAAATTAGCACACAATTCGCGTGCTACTCAGTTTCAGAGTTTTATCAAGTTCAAGAGAAGATGTGGCTTTGATTCCCCACATAGAGAAGAGATAATTCATTTGCAGAAGAACTTCCAAGGAAAAAAGGCTTAAACTTGTAATCATGTGGCTAAACACGCTAGCAATGATTAATTGCCAACAAGACAGTACTGAAACTTTGAAGCTCCACTTCGCAAGTTAACAAAAGAGTACCATGTATAACTATTGGGGAGAAAATAAACCAAAAAATAGGAAAACATTGGATGAAAATATAGCACGAGTTCTTAGATTAAAAGTATTAGAAATGCACTATTTCTCTTGCACCACTACCTCTCATCTCTTCACCACGAGTTTCAGCAACCGGACTTTTCTTTGAGTCAAATGGCGCCCCTATTCCTTCGACACTTACAGCACAAATATATTAGGGAAAACTCATAAAATGTAAAACTCATAAAGTGAGCAAATGACAGCTGATCCGCCCTTACTCGCAAAATTTCGCTTGCTCAAAGACTTATGTCAGAAGTAAGACGTGAAAATAGAAACTCGAGAAAATAAATAGCAGAACTGCATCGTTTCAGCTAGGAAGGATTGCTATAAGGCCTCAAAGGAAAAGTCGTTATTTATTACATAGAACATCAATCAACAAATAATAAGAACGAATCAACTTACTGCTCCCGCATTACATTACATAATACCAACAAAAGATTAACATGGTATTTATCACCCTTGTGTGTCACATTTTCTACATATAAGGAAAACAAACCTTTGTCCATGTTGCAAATTTTGATGTTGCATCTAAAATCAATGGCTTTATTACATCCAAATGTTAACGCAACACGCCTATTTCCAACTTAATTATTGCACTAGTTGACAGAACTTGCTAATTCTTTTATATCCTCCAGAAACAAGTAATAACATAGAGCATCAGACCTTTGTTATGACTGATATAAAGTTGCAGGCACGATACATACCAAAGAAATAAACTGAGAGTTGAGTATTAGCAGAATCTTGAAAGGAAAACCTAATGCTTTAAAAAATTTCTTACGGTCATATTGTAGAATCTCGCTAATATGCTAGATATTGAGGCATGTAAAGGTTGTGTGAAATTTATTATTTATCAATTTTTTGATACACCATGGCTTCTCTTCAAGTAACCATTTAAGGGAAGAATGCAACCAGCATTCAAGAAAAATTCAACATTTAAAAGAATAAAAAAAATATATTCATTATACCTAGGCAAAATTTTAGTAAGAATTTTAACGTGGAAATAACGAGTACTAAAGAATGATTCATATCCACTGCACTTCGAAACTTTTAATTGGATTGACGTAAACTAAAGAAAGTGATTACCACGCTACATTAAAGTAAAGGAAAGGTAAAGGCAACCGTTGGGGTTCCGAACACCGGGATTATATTTTCAATTTACGCCGATAATTTTGTCACTAAAATTTTCTCAGATTCAAAGATTACATCACAGTTAAAAGAAAGAACTAATTCTTGCCTGCGATTAACATTTAAAAAATTCTCTAATTACACACCGAGTCAACGTTTCCACGATTGCCAACGTCTCGGCAAGTGTCTCGCTCACCATCAACAGTGCAGTAAAAATTACGCAACTTCAGCCAGTCTGTAATTTTTACAACCAGGATGGTGGTGAACGAGACGCAGTCGAAACTTTAGAAATAATGTTGACCCGTTGCGTAACCAGAGAAGAATTTACTTATATACAACTGTTTTTCGAGGCCATCCTTATTTCACAACGTGGCGGTTGGATGGATCGATCCTGCCCAGAGGGGATTCATTCTCGGTGACCACCTACGCTACTACACAGCGTCCTCTTCCACCGAGCTGCTTCGAGGCATGTGCCCAAGCTGAGCAGTGCAAAAGCCCGCCACCAGAGTAATGAGACCAGGCAGCGGTTCTAGGATTATCAGGAACGAAACAAAGAGAATAAAATAAGACTGACAGATTACTTCACGTGGTATTGAAAATGAGTATAAAATTCGGTTTTTGCTCTACCTATTTTCTGGATAAACTTACAAAATGAGGACCACACTCGTTCCGTGAAATGACAGTTTTGATAAAAGTTTTTAAGGCTCATTTAATTTCCAGGGGCTAGTTCTTCAGCCAAGTTCCGTACTGAACCATTTTAAATGGTCAAGTTCTTATCCCGCAACATTCCGTGAAAAATCTTACTCTCTTCCTCCCTTTTAACTCCGTTATCGAGAATTCTCATTTAAAACGCCAACCAAATCCCATTTGCCTCTTACTATTCTTACCACTCTTGTTGTATATCTCCATTTTATCTATTTTTTCATTTGTGTGTCAACGCCATTCTTCCCGACTGCATGTATAAACAGAAAAATAAAAAAATACCGAAATGTTGACTTTTTTAAGTTCTGACTGGCTCATATTTCAAAATATATTAGAAATTCTCGCGTTACTTGACGTTATAACTACTTTTTCTTAGTCCACTTTCCTTCATATAATGAGGGCCAAGGAAGAAAATTCAATCTTTTGAAGATATAAACGTGATGAAGTTAGTTCATTTCCTAACCAATTGTTCATTCTACTGTTTTAAATACCACACATCTCAAAGTATAGATAAACTGCTCTAGATTGGCACCTAAAACAAAACCTTCACAAATAAAAAGAAACATGGACCGCAGCTAAGAAACTCAGCCAGGGGCCTCTAATCACAGTGTAATTTTAAACCGTAGATAATGGATAATTTTTCACCCGAACTTCTGAACTTTGTTCGATCAATTTATCAATCACTCAATGACAAAGGCATGAGTCAATGGATTCCGTGTGCAGACTTACCACATGCCCGTTCCGCTCCGCGCTCTACAACAGAGGCCCGAAATTTCAAATAAAAACTCGCAGGGACGTGGGATACCGCATTCTCACTATTACAACCTGTGACCTCCATTAATTTTCCGAATACAAAGCACGTACTTTTGCCTAGGGCCGTCGTTTCGCGTGAGACTCCAGCTCAGAAGAACGTATACCGCAATACTCCCCTGCAATGTTGCGCACAATGGAGAAAAAACAAGAAAAATACGCGCGGTTAAGCTTGATGCGGTCTCTGCGTTGGCTTTAGAGAAGATTTAGAGAGAGTGCAGTGGTGCGGTTTCGCTGCCTGTCGCATTAGTTGGTGCGGACGAGCGCGCAGAGACGGGAAATGTCACTGATTGAAATAAACAAAGGATGAACGTCAGGCGAGGAAGACAGTGCGTAGCCAGCGTAAGATGTAGGTAAGTGAAAAGGGTGATGGATACGTGCGGTGAATGGTGATTGTTTGGCTTCAAAGCATAATTGGGGTTAGGTTAAACCCTGATTCTCCAGCATCTCGCCTCTTCTCTGTATTTTCATCTCACTCGCCTTCTTCTTATCTTAAATTACTGATGATCTCAAAAGTTCATTCGCAGGAAACTCTGGTCATAGGGCTGATCACAAAACTCACTCAATCTGCCCCAATGTTAGTCACGGGCAAAATAATCTGCTATCATATCTTTCTCTCGCAAAAAATTTGCTCAGATGGACAATTCAACCTATGTTTACATTTATGAGTGACCAATTCTTCCTATTGAAAACTTCCTATTGAAAACAGTGCGTGTACAATGAAGGAAACCAGTGAATTGTGGCTTCCTACCTTGAATTGCCGTGACATTGGGAAAGTTGAATTCAAAGCGACATATACGAATGTAAGGATATAAACGAGGATGAGTATGATAGAAGAATCTAACGAGTGAACCACCCAAAAAGTTTCTGTGCATCGTTGATGCCAACACTTTGCGTCCTGGACTTTAAATTAGAGGTTCTCTCAGAAAAACTTCCTTGGATGTCCTAGTATGTCCACTGTCCTCGAAAAATATAGGACGGCGTACTATTACGCCATAGCACTCGAAGTGTTAACGACTTTGTGTCAATGGAGTCTCATAAAAACTGCCGTTCACTTTCTTACAAGAATTTGGTTTTGAGTTAAATTCAAAGTAACTTTATCTAAATGGACTTTTGCCTTTGAGGTAGGTCACGTGAGCAAAGACACCATAGGTTAAGGAACAACATTTGGGGCAGAGAAATGTAAAATACATAGGAGTTTTATCTAAAGTAAATTTATCTTCAAGAATTCATCATCATTTTTTATAACAGAAAACATATGCCTTAATCGCCAATATAGGCACATGATAAGATGGGCTTTTAATAATATATCTATCTCGTAAATAAATTGATGGCATAGATTCATAAAACCATTTCTTTTTTCACTATAGTCTCCTATAAATTTAATAAACTTTGACCACTTCAACTGTCGTGAGCTAAGCTCGATGAAAAAGAATCCTTCCGGTTGGTCATCAAATCACATCTTCACTTTTGCTTAGGCGTCTTCGCCGCAAAAAAAACGCTCTCCTAAAGACAAAATAATCGGAGGGAGCCAATTCTTGGCCGCAGAGGGATGGCTAGGCTGTTGGAACCCACAGTCTCGAATGAAAGCCCTAGCTTTTGCTGACATGTACAGCGGCGCATTGTCGCGCAGGAGCAGCACACTTGAAGAGAGCTTTCCTCGCAATCTCTGGACTTGATCGAAATACTCATAGTGCTGGCGTAGCTATCTCTTGTAGTATTCATCTTGTGTGGCATAAATTTCAGCTGTAAAAATCCTTCCGCATCGCATAAAACGGTTGCCATGACTTTGCCGGCAGATTTCGCAGCCTTAAACATATTGGGCGCGGGAGACGCCTGGTACATCCTATGCATGGGCTCCGTTTTAGAGTCAGGATCATAATGATAGACCAACTTCTCATTACCATTCATCAAGTGGTGAAAAAAGTAGTCGGTTTCTTACCAAGCAGCTCCAAAATCACTATATTCTACGTTAGGCATCTTTCTAAAACGGAGTCAGCATCGCGGAACCCATCTTGCGCTGACTGCTCATGAATGATGGTCCAAACTGTACCCACTGAAATGGTAATCTCTTCTGCAGCATGGGATACCTTCACCCGTCTGTTGGCAAAACAATACCTTTTGCACATTTCTGGAGTCATAACTGATACAGGTCGGCTGTGTAAGGGCTATCTTCTATGGAATCTCTACAGCAATTGAATTGATGGATTTGATTGATTGAAATTTTATATTATATCCTGAGGGCGAAGAGTCCCCACATAAGCGTATACGTGACCAAAAATTATCTTCTGCCTGTTTACGTCTCTATTGAGGAATTTTATCACAGTCCGATGCATCAAATCAAGCAATTTCTTAGAATCATCGGACACTATTGCGTCCGATATGCAGTGGAGCCCGTTGTCGCCAGGGCAATGAGCTAACACTATTTAGGTGTGTCCTTGAGATAAGGCTCAGCCTGAATGCTCTAGTTTGGGATGGGTAAGTTTGATGCTTCAAACTGGGATAGATATATTATAATACACCCCTCATAACTCAAAAGTATAAACGATGACAGACACAAAAATAAAAATTAAATTAAGTACTGCTATGGCATATTAATTTATATACAACGCTGCCATTTAAAATGCTTTCTCATTTTGATTCATATAGTTTTATTTCTCTAACCTGAGAAAAATTAAGGCAAAAATTTATTCTACATTAAAGCCAGATTGCATTAAAAATTGAAAATCTTCAAAATTATATTTAAGGCAATCGTAAGTAATTCCATGGCATCGATTTGGTCGTTCACACGGAGAAAGTTACAGCTAGTTACTTCTGGGGCCAGAAATGTCACCGTGCGTACGTCACTTAAGGGAATGACTGGACTGAGTGAAGACATAGGCCAGAGGTGCGATTCTAATGAGACCCCTCCAACATCTGGTGCGACGGTAATTGCTTAAAACGGGTGAGGTATGGGTTTTAACGCCCACGGCGGCGTCGAAACGCACGACTGATCCCAGACCGTACCTTCTCTTCAGGCCTTTTGAAATCGGCGAGCGGAAGTAATTCAAGGGGCTGAGCACGGAGAGAGGGTGGTGGACTCCCTTTTAAATTATATCTACTTCGCCCGAAAAACTCACAAAAACTGCTTATTCGGTACTATTTCACTCTCCCTCACTAACATTAGGATTAGAGTTGGCTCTTTTTCTCACAGGAACGTTGCCATTCATTTTCCTCATGCATCAATTTTTTTGCTTATGCTAAAAAAAATCTCTAGTGAAGAATAATGATGAGAAAAATAAGCCAAAATGACACCCTGCATAAATACTGTGTTGCAAATTTAGAGGTTTCCAGGAATAAGCTATTACGGCGTTACTTGTACGTGCGTGCAATGAGAGACCACAGTTAAGTGATCCTATCCAAGTCACAACCTAAACACATAATTCTCTTTATTCAAAATAATAACATGGAATTCGAAAAAAGGTGCATTAAGTCATCTTTCAAATTTAAATCCTATAATTACCTTTATGGAGTAAAAATTACACTGGTTAATATGAGTTTAAGCATATTATGGACTGTTAGCACTGTTCCAACTATGATATATCCAATGATCGCAGCACACTTCATTCATAAGCTGTCTTTGTCATAGTTCCCTATCCAATAAAAGTCTTTCAATTATTTTCCTAAAGTTGAGAAATTCGAGAAAAGTAAAAAGGTTGCTTTACAAAATACCTACGAACTTTACAGGAAAAAATCCATTCGCGAGTCCTTTATTTCATGCATCGAACCGTGTATACAAAATTTGAAATTAATAACACCAAAGAGTGGACGCAGCAATTTTTGACGAGTCCAGTCCCCATTCAAGACAAACATATTTGTTAAATCAAGCATGGTGATTTATTTTTGAGAGTCAGCGCTCGTAAATACACTTCATTGCCCATCACATTCCATTAACGACCGATCAATTAAAAACAAATCACAGGGCCTCATCCATTTTCCCGCTTTATCGTCAGGATTTGTCCTTAACAAGTGGAATCACAGAAAAATGTTTTTAAAAACTTCATCAACAGCAGAACCTTTTGCCGTTCAGGATTGCGAACTATAGCATAGAACCTTATAGTGTTTTGAAACAAATATTTACCATTTCTACCTCTACATCTACATAATACCCCGCGAGCCGCCGCATAGGCGTGTGGCAGTGGGTGTTAAATCACCAGCCGTGTAAAGGTGCAAGTTTTTCGGAGATGAAATGGTGAGATGAAGTATAGGAGTGTATTTAGTGAGCTTAGTTTTTATTGTGATCGCTTATTGTTCGCGGAAAGAACGATGCTTGTTTGAAACTTGGCAAATAATATTCCGCATACTAGCACTGTCAACCAGGACAAGTTCAGGGAGAGACACTAAGTCAACTGCGAGTTTCATCGCCTACCAGTCGCATTCGGGTGCATCGCAAATTTTTATTTATTTCCAGGAATATTCGGTAAAACCTCAAGATGAAATGAGAGAGCTCTGAAAGAGCCCTACCCCGATTTTAAGCATATAATAAATGCCTCGCGTAGGGCAAATGATTTGACCAGAATCTTTTCCCGGATCCATGAAAAAAGGATCAACTTTCTACACTTTTCCTACTTTTGAATTTCAATTTTGCTCTCCGTGGAAAGGATTTCATTTTTTCTGACGAGTAAGAAATTACAGGCCGCCGGAAATAACTTGCATACAACAGTTCAGAGGATGTTTTGGATTTTTTAAAAATATATCGTAAAAAAATCCGTTGCACTTGAAATTCAACTAACTAACGAATTTGGACGAGCAGCACTGGCCAAACGTACCGGTACTCTTGAAAACAAAATAATAGGAAGTAGAGAAGGAAGTAATAGTGAACGGGAGGGGGCGGTTTTTGCAAGGACTCCATTGAGCGAAAGGGGGAATAAGATGTGGTAGTAGCAGTTATCAACATGGTGCGAACGGCAGCTGTCATGAATCGCGGTATAAGGCTGCAAGGATAGGGAGATAAAAAGCAAGATCGTCAAAGAAAATAGAGATTGGAGATAAATGAAGGCCTAAGAAAAACGACCATTATGCCCTATCTGACTGTAGACCGGTGCTCCCCACAAGGCAGCTAAGAAGGATAGAGATTCAATCGAAAACTTGCCATCAACATCATGACTTAAATATGGATCCCTGGGATGGGAATTCAGTACTAAAGGGGATAGTGTTGATATTGCAGATAGATACTGAGTTTTACTTCTCTTAGAGTATTTTTCCAATGTGCAATAGACTTGGTGATTTTCCTGTGAAAATATTGAATTGACCCTCTTGGGGAACATGAGCTGATATGTTGTCTTAAACATGTAGTCTAAATAATATCTTCATTACTACATAGCATTTGTTTTCTGCAGTAAATTTGATGGAAAACAAGAATAGTGATCACAATTAAATAATTTAAGGAGGTAAAATTAAAGTACATGTTTTCATACTTTCAAAATATATAGTGCATAAAATGTTTATTTAAAAATTATCTTATTTTATTTACTAAACGCCCGCAGCAATTTCGAGACGTTCCATTGAAGACAGACGACACCTAAAGGATATTGCCAGGTGTCTCTCCTCTATTTCCGACATAAACTTTTCCTTTTTACCCAACCAACCAAGCTGTCATGGAGAAAATCACCACAATTTTCGGCCGCCTCCATAATAATCGGATAAGTATCACAACAATCCAGCCTTCGCGGGTAAATGGGGATAAGCGAGCTAGAGGAAAGAGGGATGGCGTAGTAACAGGGGAAATAATGTAGAGAAAAAGTCCTGATGACCCATAAAATGCTACACTCAGGCACTGAGAAGATGTAGAAGTTGTTGAGCAGGTTCAGAGAAGCGTAGATGATGTTATCAAAGGTGGGAAAATACAAGTCTTGACATGCGGTTTCAAGGTATGGACATAACAATCAGAAAAAAAGAGACTCAAAATAACAAGAATATTCACTTGAAAGAATTTTTGGACTAACCCAGGGGAAATAAATTGAACTGAAAATTCAGAGAAATGCATAAATAATTTAGCTGATAAAAGAAAAAAACTATGATCCGTTTCATCAAATTACGAAGAATTCGAATCTTAAGTCGGGCAACACGCAAGGTAGAGACATGAATGGAAAAGGTAATTAATATGGAGTCGTAAGATGAAATTAGGTCCAGAGGAAGACATAGGAAAATACAGAGGGGCGAGGCCATTAAGGATTTACAAAGAATGAATATATTCATCTAGAAAGCTAGCGATAGACGAGGATGAGCGTCAACTCTTAAAATGGCCATAGCCCAAAGAGGGACGTGGCGCCCAAATAAAAAGATTGACGGTGGGCGGAGTTATGAAGCAGAGAAGACAATCAGGGTGACTGCGAGCTGTTTTTCAACCGCCCACATCACGTGTCTATCCGCGAGCGCTGGAGTATATCCGGACGCGGGAAATAGGTTATAGAGTCTCTTCTTTCCTCAAAGCGGCCGTAAACACTTATCGCTTTGCTGCGCGCGTCACATAGAATTCCTATTTCCGTGCACGTATCAGCTAGGACACATAAATGGTTAGAAAAGATTACAGAAAAATCTGCCGTCTTCGCTGTATGGATGGAGACTCTCCTGCATTTTTTGTTCCACCGTCACGAGTAGTCTCAATCAAATCCGGAGTGAAAAGTGGTGATGGAGACAATCGGCTGACATCAACGTTCACACAGCCGAGGGATAAAATTAACCCTCCTATTACGCGAAGTGAATATGGTGCGAGATGAAATTACGATGCAATAAAGAGATAATAAAATTTAGGACACACGTTTTACATGAGTCATCAGTTATATAAGAAAATGTAAGTTTTTTTCCATTTTTTAGAGGCTCTTCACCATAAAAATTATAGACATTATGCTATATTTTTCCAGCTACTTCGAAGTATACAAGACTACAACTGTAACAGACGCTTTTACAGTCGATTTTCTTTCGGTTCCCGTGTGAATATTAGAAACCGCGGAACCTATTCTGCCAATCCTATTTTCAGCAAAATTATAACCTGGCTTGCCTATACGGAAAACAGGAAAAGAGCAGATAACAGTCTTTCACGAGGATAATTTTGAAACGAAAATGAAGACAACGGATAAATAGAAGAGGAAACAAGTAACAAGCTAAACATCCCATTCTAAGAAGGAATGACATTTTTTAAATTATTGATACAATATGTGAACATGTGATGTGAACATAGTCTTCCTTGATGAAAAAACACTGTATTTTTTCACAAATTATTTTCAGCGGTACGACTAGTTTCAGCGCAAGAGCGTCTCCCTCAGGTACTACAATTTATTCCGATGCACATCATAAATATAAAGTGTTCTTTGTATCATGATTAATTTCCACCAAGTCACACCTGAAATCACCAAGTTTATAGCCTTCCTTATTTGATTCGTAGAATACCTATCATATCAACACGAAATCAATGGCATGACCACAACAAGGCCAGTAGGATCCTTTAAACTAAGCTGTACGCGTTCGAAAGTTTTACGTCTGCGCCATTTTAAGTCAAATGTTTCCCTCGCTTCCTCCACTTTTTTAGCATTCCTCCCACATTTGGTGGCCATGGACTTTTTTTCAATTACCCCTTTGACCACAATCTCCGGTCACGCGTCCACCAGGTTTTTCACATTACTTTTTCTTCACCAAGAGCGAACTGGACCAAGTGACGTGACCTTTATTCATCTCTTCCACCCCACCGTGCCCTTAATATTCGCGAATATACGCTCTGGAAATAAATTTAAGGATGGCAGGAACGGCAGAGTGACGGTCGGAAGCTGTGAGAGATGCTCGCATGGCGAGAATAAAGTGTTTCGAAAAAATAAAAGCGTCGAATCCCTGGTTGAGAAGTGGAGGGTGGACGAGTCGGATTGGCGTTTATTCGACACGGCACTTTCTCAAGGCCCTCTTCGAACTCATCGCACCGTGAAAATTGCAAACGCAGAAAATATTACTCAAAATACGATTGCGAGACTGACGGAGTGAAGAGATCAGCCGAAATGGCGCGACAATATTTCACACGCTCACTCGTTTATCACACATGGAAGCGTGCGATCAATTGCCATTCATGTCATAAGTCCGTCAGTTACAACCTGGGGTCGGTTAGGACTCAGTACTTATTTCCCCGCAGGATTTTTCCATCTTGTTTATAAAAGTTTTATATTATGCTATTAAAATTATGCATTTCACAAATAATTAGGTAAGGTCTTTCAGCAAACTATCCCAGAGGTTACTTTAACAGAAAAAAATATCTTGCATAATCTCTGTTTCACGGCAATCCACGCTCGAGGTATACTAACCGAAACGAGTGTGTAAGTATAGCTTGAAACTGTTCGCTATACTCTCTTTCAATGAGTTTATTTCATAATTAAGCTTATCATTGACTCAAATTTAACGTTCATTTTGATTTTAAAAGGAAGGACTATAAACGACATTCTTTAGAAAATAAAGTTTTCTTTCTGTATGTTACCCACGCTATTTATCCATTCTCACCTCTTATGCCTTCTCTGCCATTTTTTAATCCCGCCCTCTTTCAGCAATTAGTTGACTCGTACAACTGCGGATGTATTTTCCCTGGTTACTCTCACTACGCAACTTACCTTGTGTTTCTCCACATCAAATGCCATTGATTGGGTATTGTACGCATTAAATACTTTGTTAACTACTTCCCAAGCGTTTAAACGACTGGCTCAGAGCCTCAGGTATTCATATCCTCCAGAAAAAATTACCACAATGTTAGCGTTACTAAGTGTCGGCTAATAATTTTTAACACACCTCCATGATATGTGAAGAAAACTAATAATTATAGACATCTCATTAACTGCCTACTTATCGATTGTGTCATGTATTATATTTCCTGTCTAAATAGAATGAAATAAATAAAAACCAAGATATCATTGAAAGATAGTTTGGTACATTCCTTTTACACCTTACACAACCGTTGATTGAATTTGTTTCCAAAATTCATTTACTTTTTCCCTCTTTGTCCCATTTCATCTGCTTTATATTGACATATCCACTACTTATTCTTTCGCATGAACATACAGCTTCTCAATATATGTCACCCCGCACTAACTACCACCGCTGAGAACCCAAAGCAATATCAACTCCATTATATAATGAGGGTGAATATTTTTCTAGCATAACTTAGCATAGCAAAACCCACCTCAGGACTCATTGCATCTTATATTCAAAACTAATTTTACCAATGTTTAATGTTAGAGTCCATTAGTTATATATGTTAGTCCATCACTAATAAAATTTGATCGATAACATATGAGTGTTCAACAGATCAATATATACGAGTGGTCAAGAAAATACATAACTCAATATACGAGATTAAAAGCGCACGAGAACCTTTTTCTCTAAAACTGGCAAACGATTTCATTATTCATGTCTGCTAAGTATTATTATTAGGCATTTTAGTGCAAATCAATCAGGGGAAACTTATGTATTAAAAAAAAAGATGTTACATACAAAGGAGACAAAAATGTATGCACGATAAGGTGGTTTCCAAACACTTTGGCGTAAGTTTACTTTTACATAAATTGAACGCCAATAGCAATAATTGTGCATCACGCTTTTATGTATGAACTCATGTTTAAAAAAAGTATTTATTCAGCTATAGCTTCATGAAAAATTTTAGCTCACGTAGCTACTGCTCTCAATGTTACTGTATTTAAATAAGGAAGAATGAAGTTTCAAGTCGTGTAGTTTTAATGCTGACGATGCTCATAGATACTTTTTGGAATCGGTTACGTGAAAGACAGAAAGACAAAGGCGAAGGCAATCGTGGGGTAAATCCAACTCCTGAGAATCGGCTTCAGCGATACACTGCCGTATTTTACTGAACGGCTGCCTTTTTTCCTGATCGTATTTATGTCGCGGCGATAAGCAAACTCGTCCTTTTCGCGTGAATCCGTTGCCTCCTTAAACTTTTATCTCTATCTCAGTTTTCTCCATTTATTTTTCCCGATTTTCCGCTCTAGCTTCGTATGAGCCCTTGGCCCTCCGCACGGCTCCCTCCATCATACATCTGTCTCCGCTTGTTTTTGCCTTGGCGCGAGGAAACGAAGTCTACGTAGCTTGAATTTTCAAATCCTCCTTTCATCTGATTTTAATACTTTTTATTTACCTTGTTCTCCTTCCTGCTTCCTAACAGCCACGAACTGGATACCGGAACTTGTATGAAATATCCATCCTCTTTCTTTAAAATCTTCAGTTCTTTTATTTAAAACCCAGTCCTAGAACTTTTAAGTGAGTTACATTGCTGTTGACAGAGTACCTGTAGGGTGATTACATAAAATCCGGAGTTACACACCGCCGCGGTCTGGAACGCCAGAAAACTTCGTCCGTCCCTAGATATTACGGATCTTCAGGCGAAGCCTTCAACGTCGGCGTTATCGGGAAGCTATCGATAGCATGAGAAACGTGTATTGCAGATTCATTCCACTCGAACCCGCCTTTGAATCTTTATATCCAATCCAAAGTCACGTTACTGAGCTTAGGGAGCAGAAGACGAGAAAGGAAGTCAAGCCGAGGAAAAAAATAATAATTCAATATTTTTAATGAATGCAGTATTTAACTTTCTAACTTTAAGTATCTCGATGACATTGGATGTAGATAAACAGCGATGCAAGATAATAGCATATGAATGAGAAGAGCGGCGGGCAGATGATTAATTCAAGGTGTTTTTCAATGGAATCAAACAATTTGCCTTTGATCAAGGCATAATAATTTAGTATTATTATTTTCAACCACCCATACCACATGGCGATAAACGTAAAGCACGATCATGATGATATTCATTAACATCTTAACGCTCTCTCAGAGATCTAGGGAACATAGACATCGGATAAAAGGCAAACATGAGCATAATGTACTTGAGAAGCTGGCAGGGACAGAGGGCACATTTTGCATGAAGCGCAATATTTATCTACACTACACCATCTCAATCAACTGGAAACCGTTCCCGGTAAACAGGTATGACACCGAAATTAAAATTTTGCTCTCCGATGGGTGATGACAGATTTGAGATATTTAAAATACCACGTCGTATCAAGGAAACATTCTATCAAAAAGACAATAACTTATGTAGACAACAACCATAAGAAAATTGTGAAATTATTAGAGAAAGACCGGAGTATCGTGCTACTACGAAATATTATTGTGACAAGTATAAACCTTACTTAACAAAGGAAATTGAATATACAATCATAACAGTGAAGCCAATTCGCCGTAATTACTATTTTATCTATTTTAAAAACTCAAATTCACCTCAAATGAGAGATAAAAATAGCGCGATACCTAAATACTACATATTAATGTCCATGTGCATGGAATTTAAGCACTTCCTATGCTTTCATAGAGTTTTACCATACCGCGTTTTTAGAAAACACTACACCTCTAGAATTATTTCATGAAAAGTGTACAAAAGAATCACCAAAACACCGCAAGAGCGAATAGCAAGCAACTATCACTCCTCTGCCGCGGAATTTATACATGCAAGACGAGCCTTCACCTGACATGGCACATGTGAATAACAAAATAACTTACGTGTAAACAAATCACTTGGCTTTTCACAAATCACCTCTAAACATATCAAGCGGTAAACATGATTTTACCCCACAGTTAAGAACTCCAAGACGCACTTAGCTTACAAATTGCAATAATGCACAACACATGTACGACACAGAACTCTACGTAACAAAACTCCGGAAAGGAACTCCGAATAGCTAACTTTTGAGAATAACTTGGTTCTTCTCTTATGAAATTATCCATATGTTTTTGTAACGCAAACATATGACCGAAAATTGATTAGGATGGCATCAGTTTACCAAAAATAGGTAAAAGAGACTGGTTACTTCTATTAATTAGCTTGATAATTACTATAAAATAAGTTATTCATTTTCATCAAGTCTATATGCTTAGGATTGCCGCGACAAACTTTAAAAGAATAGAACATCGCGGCCAGCGAGGTCGAATGACAGAAAAGGGTACGTTTCGTGAGCTACTATGCCCCAATGTTTAGATTGAAGCTCAGTTCGAACTGATTAATTTGCTATGATACGTATACCATATAGAACAGCTAATTTCGTCACACTTACTATCACCGTATGGATAATAACTGACCTAATATAGTAAAAAATGTTAATACTAAGGTAAAAAGTGGCAAAAACTAAACATTAATTTGTCGTGAACTCCATGCATGGTGAATACGTAAACTTTTGACACAATCACAAATCTGAGTATTATATATATCGTAAATCGTATATATATACTACTCAGTCCGTACTATATATATATATACTATATATACTACAATACGATATAAATCGTAAATATAAAAATTCTTGGGGTTACCGGGACAAGACACAGCATTACCTTCATAAAGTCACTCGCATTTGGTGTACGATAATTCATCACAATAACTCTTAGTTCGAAAAATAAAACTATGGCAGAGATATAAAGACAGATGTTGCAAATTTTGTTTGTCAGATATTTCTACTTTCCATAAAATCCTAGAGGTAACTTCACGAAAGTATTCGATAAGGTAAAAAGATTATTTGTCTCGCAAGAAATCTAAACGATTCCTCTCACAGGCGCTTCCTCCATTGAGAAGCTTAGCGACTGATTTCCAGGAGCCCTTCCCTCTTCCTCTGTCAAAGAGAATGACGCCACGAAGATTCCCTTTATCCCTTGTAGCAAGGGAATCCACCTGGTGCACTCATTTTCCCCACAAAATTCTCTTACGTCCACAAACGTATTTACTTTAGACTTCTATATCCCTCTTCGTCTCTCTATTCTCCCTCCACCAATCTGGGCCAGGGAGTGCTCCCTACAGGATAGAAGAGGCGGAGGAGGCATCAAGGGAAATCCAGGCCTGTTACCATGGTTATATCTTCCCACGCACTTCACACTCGGGGAAATTTGTTTTCTTTTGCCCTTTTATCCTCGCAATCACCAACTCCTTTACCTCCTGCTCTAACGCCCACATCCCACGCACCGCCCACGGGTCACCTCTCGCGACCACCACCCTTAAAATTTCTCCGCTTGCCGTGTAGCTGTCGCTACACATTTGCCAGGAAATGCTTGTTCAACGGACCTTCAGTTGATAGCCCAGGCGTCCACTTCCTCTTAGCGCTACTGTGGGCGGGAATTTAGGAGAAGAGGCGGGGAGGATTTTGATATAGTGAGGACGTGGGGAAAGCCGCTTTGATTTGCGAGAACGAGTCTATAGGTGCAGGTGGATGGCCTACCATAGCCGCATCGTGAATTTTATTTCAAAAACGAAATCTGGAAAAATTCTAGTCTTTGACTGACTATCCGCCGGTGAGTCCTCTTTAACATTCAATCACCACAACTACAGGTGGAGGTATTGTACAAAAATCTTCTGGGCCTTAAAAACTAGGACCTGTCAGTTCCTAAAAATGCCGATTCGTCGAATGTTTGACGATTCTCAATGCAAGAATGTAATTATCAGGACCTATAAAGTTACGATTAAAATTTCGCGATTATCTAAGCCCAAAAATCACCGAATATCCTCTGAAAGCCATTGATATATCAGACCCGCAGAAATCACATCGATATTTCAAATTATTAGGCTTTGCTAACGGCCTAAGACTTCAAAACGTCTAAGTCTTTGAGGTTATTGCGCAAAAGCTGCGACATTGAAAATATCAGTGATATCGAGCAAGAGTTTGTGACTTGACACGTAACAGACTCGTTAACTGAAAGAATAGAAAAATTAACTCATATCTCGTACACAATATCAGGTAGTTACATATAATTATCTGATGATTGCATTCTCATGCATTAGATAAAGGTGCATGGCTCTTTGGGAGCGTCTGTGAAGTGATATGTGGCGTATATAAATACGCAAAGTAAGCGCAGGGGTTTTAGCGCAAACAATTCTTACAATTTTCCAGACAAGTTTTCCAGTAATTTCTGAGGATTCATGAGAGAGAAATCAATGCAGAGCAGTTGCGTAATTTTGATTCCCATAATAGCCAAATGATAGATCAAAAAGTGAATAATTCAGCGGCCATTTGTTACCACGACACATATTCATCAAATAAACATCAGGGTATTAAATTCCGGAAGAAATAAGAAGTTGAAGGATAAGTCTCAAGATGAAGCCTTGATCGTTGAGTAGTCTAAAGCTTAGGCTACTGGTACCACATCGTCCCCCAAGCGACGTGAAGTGACCGTATTCCATTTTACAGCCACAGAGATGCGGCGCGTAGGCATTATGCAAATCGGGATTCCCCATCAATAAAGACACCATTGCCTTACTTAAATACCCATTTTCTGGGGGACTTACCCGTTTCAGCGATTTTGGTTTTCCGCGCTAAATCACCAGCTCGACATTCGCTGCGCCCGCAGAATTTCATCCGGCGGGCAAGCGTGGGAAGCAAGAGTGGGTGACACGAGGGTGAATAGAATTACTGGCGCAGACTGACTATATCAATCCACTGCTGATTTTCTGATTAATATTTTACTTTCTTAACAAAATCATCACCAAAAACCATTAAAAAGTATAATTGACCACGAGGTCACTGTTATCCATGAATATTAGTTCCCTGCCTCCTCCCCAAGTATGAACGCAGTTGTTTCCTTTTCCCATTCTTCTCCACCAAATCCCTCGATGCATCCCTCCCCCTCACCTCTTCCACTTAAGTTGGCTCTGGCTTGGCCACGCGAGTCAAGACAAACACAAAGTAAAATATTTTAACTTATTCATTCAAAAAATCCTGTTTTCACTGATGACGTGATTTACCTATTGAAAACCAAATTTAAGGCACCGAGCATTTGGTAGGTCACCAATGATAATTCTCATTTGAGATTAAAACTTTTCTACACACATTCCAGTTAATTCAAATATCGTAAATTACTGGTACCAAGAAAAAAGGTTTTCTCAAGCATTCAAATGTGAAACATACGAGTTAAAGTGCATTCTTAAATATCAAGATGGCCATGTACATCACAATATAAAATGATTCCATAAATTGATTCATGATGACTCACAATGAGAATTCTTTGAAGGAAAATATCAACACTAACCTCCAAACGTAACGTATGGAATATGAACTGGGGCACAAGCTCAAAATCTTTAGTGGACAACCAATTAAAATTCGGCTATAAAAAATCCTCCTCCCCCTAAGGCGATGTAGGTTGTCGAAATTCTCGGTTAAAAAAATTACATATGGCTAAGCCGACGGGCTATGAACTGTTATAGATTATTCAGATCACGCATTCAAAAAGGGACACGGAGTGGCACGGAGAGGCACATGGGTCACAATCAGCGAAAGAACTTTAAAGGTCAAGGAACAGCGCGAGGGTATAAAAAAAACTCATCGTGGATTGTTCAAGAAAGGAGCGGTGAAAATATGGATCAATTCGGATAGCTTACGGATGAATGCTCACCCTGGCCTCCGTCAATTGTGTTTCGGCCAAATTTAGATGGTAGCGAGAGGCGTATTATGTTCGCTCTGTTAACTCGGAAATCGAATTTCGTTTACGTATCATGGCAACACTTTTCGTACCGTAACCATGTTGGCCGGGATAAAGACCTCGTCGGGGAAAGGTTATACATTCTTCATTCCACCTTATGTCCATTCTGATTTTTCTGCAACAAATCAAAAAAATATTGGCACCATAGAAATGCACATAGAAAAGATGCAACAGAAATACAGATGCTATTGATGAATGAAAAAAACGATAGAGACGGAGAGATTCACCGATGAAGTAGCCCAACCACGGAGATATTTCATAACACTTTTTAAGACCTACGAAATTGTTACCGATTTGAAGAAGTAAAATTAATGGGTTCTGTCTATGACAAAATTGAAAAAAAATACTAGAAGAAGAAATGAACACGATGAACTATCATCTACATCTACATACTTCTCTACGAGCCGCCGCATGGGCGTCAGGCAGATGTAGTTAGGACACCAGCCGTGGAAATGATAAGGTTTTGGGAGGGAAATGGTGAAATGTATTATGAGAGTAATTAAAGTAGCACTCAGATTTTATTATGGTCACATAGAATAGAATAGAAGAAAAGAATAAGTTTAATTATGTTCTGGGTTTCCCCATAAGAGCAAAAGATAGAAAATACATATAAAATTCTGCTTTGAGCGAAAAAATAACACAAAAGTATTTACACCTGGCCAGCATCTCACAGCGATGAAAAACAACCAAATTCTCAGTTAAAGATAATAAACACTAAAAACAATGGAAAATATAATATATAACTAAGGAAAATATAATATCAATCACAAAGAGATAACAAACAAACAATACTTTCTCCGATCACTTTGGAAACATAAAATCTATAACATGATACATATTTCTATTACTGGCATATATGCTGCTTATGGTAATAATTAAAAAGTTTTTCCTTAAAAACAGACAGCAAGGAAGAATTTTTTTATGGATAGTGGCAAGGAATTCCATAGATTAAAACCAGAGATGAGAAATGATTTAAGGTATATATTTGTCCGAGATAGGAGGGGTCAGTTCTAGTGGTTCTAAGAACAGAGACTGATTTGAATTTGAACATGGAAAAGAGATAGACTGAATATTTATTGCAGAAAAGAGTGAAGAGAAATGACCCAAGTAAATATTTCCTCCAATAAGAGGTTTTAAGCCATGACAAGTTGTAGAGGTGGTGGGAGATATACTAGTCTTTACGAAGGTCAAGGACAAAACTTGCGCAAGAATTTCAGAGCCGCTGAAACTTATTTTCTAATTTCAATGTAATGCCATTATAGACCAAAGCCAATAACCAAATGAGGGAAATATAAGCGTTGAGACAAGCATTTTACATATTGCGCGTGGAAAGAACCAATTTTTGTACCCATCTGCTAGGGTTTATGTTTCCAAAGTGATCGGAGAAAGTATTGTTTGTTTGTTATCTCTTTGTGATTGATATTATATTTTCCTTAGTTATATATTATATTTTCCATTGTTTTTAGTGTTTATTATCTCTTAATTTTATCATTTCTGTCGCGCTTAGGAATGTATAAATGCAGAGCTATCGAGGAGGGACAAGGATGGAATACATTAAATGAATTATTAGAGACGTAAAAATGACAAATTATGAACAAATAGAACAGTTAGCTGAAATTAGAGCTAGGCATAGACCTGGAGCAAACCAATCATTGAAATGATGACCGCTTATGACGACGAACACTCGCCATTTCCTT
Organism: Ceriagrion tenellum; assembly: GCA_963169105.1. Lineage (NCBI taxonomy): Eukaryota > Metazoa > Arthropoda > Insecta > Odonata > Coenagrionidae > Ceriagrion > Ceriagrion tenellum. The sequence continues at coordinate 81,130,730 of OY720635.1, forward strand.
AATTTAATAGGCACTTGTTTTGATAATTGAAAATTTCTTTCCATTATTTCCTTTCAGGTATTACGACGATTTATGAGCCCAACAACGGAAACACGTAGTATTTTCCTCTAATTCTAGTAGTAAGTAATAGTAAATAGCTCGTGCCATAATGCGGAGTCAAGTTTAATTTTGAGAGTGACGAGATGGATAAACCTTCTAATTTCATTGGGCTAAATGAGCACCCACATTAAACAAGGGAGATAGACAAGAAATGGGCGAATATGTTTAAATACTCCTCAATACAACATACAAGAGGTGACAGCATGAGGACTCCTGTAAATCGATGATGTATTTAAATAGGGCATGTATTCATAAACTAACATAGGAAACTTTTCATTCAAAATATGTAGAAGTAATTGGTGCCAAATACTCACTGCAATGCGGCAGACTGCGGGTTAGGTACTACAACGATGTGAACAATGTAGATGTCGGGGATTCACTCGTGTGGGCGCGATATCGACTGGGTCGTCAACTTGAACTTGGCCGGCTATTGAGAGAGATTCGACTGTACCAACGACCCAAGATGGACCGGATGTGCGGGATAACATTTCTCTGAATAAGGGAAAGGACCAATATCGTCGTTGCTGGTGTGAGTTCTGTTTGGGGTGGTCTCACGGGTATGGCGAAAAAGACGACCTCGAGGGAAACTTTGGACCCAGAGTGGCGTGTTCTCCATGCTTTTTTCTTATTTCTTCCGACAGCATCTCGCTGCGTGTTGATCACGGAACTTTCAAACTCCATATTCTCTCGACTTCAGTTCCTTTCCTCTTTTCCGCGTCTCTTTTCTCTCTCCCTGCCAAGATACAATAACGTCCCTCCATCTCTCCAAATTGTTCCTCCGCCTCAACCGGGTCTCCATCTCCGTTAGCCCATCGGTTTCCGAATAAATATTTAACGAGTCCCTGAGAAATAAATGAAGCGTCAGGTTGACGATTTTTTTCCCGCTATCCAAAGGAATTCGGTCGTTTTCCCGCAAAACCAACTCTAAATTGCTCTTTTCATTTTGATACCTCGTGAATGCTAACTTTCTCACAAATGAAATCATGACACGAATATATTTAGTACTTTTAAGTAAATTATATGACATTCTTGTATTATAGCAAATTCCGCATTTATTAATTATAGAGGCATTTCATCACTTACATAACCTACTAACGCAGTGATTAAGGCTCACTTAAAAAGCAATTTCTTAAAAATCCATTGGTTGCATTAAATGCAAAAATGCATTAATTTCGGAGCTTAAAAACTAATTAGGGGTGATGAAAATATGATGTTAAGTAGCCATATAAATTTATATTCTCTTTTTAAAAATATTTGCAGAATATATGGTATTCAATAAAGATATAGTAACCAAAATTGAGTATAGAGTGCAGTAAAATATATCAATACCAAGTATTACGTGGAATCAAGACAAAACTATTTTCATTCTCATGCATACACAAAAAATCCAACCCCTGTTGGAGGCACGCATAAGTTTTTTACATTTAAGTCTTCAAAGTATCTTTGAGACCAGTTTCACAGACAAATTTCGTATTAAATAAAAGTATTTATAATGAAAAAGGACTTTCCCTATGTCACAGACCAACTGAGGAGTATATATGTCATATAAAAGCCATTACTTCCTTCCCTATTTTCCTTCACATATCTCGGAAGTACCATCGCGTGGGACGGGAGAAGTACGAAGGACATCAAAAGGAGGATAGCCCAAGCTGAGAAGGCATTCACGAGAAAAATAAAACTCCTGTAAAACATTTGCGTGGAGGGTGGCACTCTATGGATCAGAATCATGAACCATTGGAAAAGCTGACCAGGAAAGAATAGAAGCCTTCGAAACCAGGTGCAGGAGGAGGATGCTGAAGATAAAATGGACGGACAAAATAAGATATGAAGTGTACAGAAGAGTATAAGAGAAGAGAACCATATGGACCCCAGAAAAGAATAATTAGAAGGATAGGAAAAAACCTGAGACACAAAGGGTTTGTGAAGCACGTAATTGAAGATAAAATAGAGGGAAAAGTCCCCAGAGGAACTCCCAGGGATAAGCTAATGGACTAAATAAAGAAAACAGTACATAGGAATAGCTACGAGGGAGTAAGAGGCATATTACTAGATAGGAAAGGATGAAGGGTTGCAATCAATCAAACTTAGGACTGAAAGAACGATGATGAAATTCCATAAGTCGTCGTTTGAGCTTCTCTTAAACCCTCATAGAAGATATGTTATTCACAGAGAGATACAGATGAATGTTTTTAGACAAATGATATAAATGAACCTTATACCAAATTGTATTATTTGTTTGGTGCTAAGGTGCTAAACTTAAAACTAAGATGGCAAATTAGATAATCCTCAACTAGTATTAGATGAAAAAAACCCTTTTGAATCACGGAAATGGGGAAATAGTCGTATGCAAATAAACTATGTTATAACCTTGCAGGGGTATTAACTGTTGAAAATAGCAACTCATTCCCGATTCTTGTTCCATTGTTTTATGAAGAAAAACTTTTTCCACCCTGTATTATTCAATGTTTTGCTCTCGAGAGCTAAAATATGAGACTTGGCTCACGGCTTCCTGAGTTCCTCTCAGTGACTTTCTTAAACAAAAGAATTGAGTCTTAAGCTAACATCTGCGAGAAAAGGAAACTGCTCTGGAACTTGTCCTTTGGCTCACATGTTATGACAAAAAGTAAACAAAGGACCTAAGTTTACCATTTTGTAAAATTCTGTTAGTGTTCTAATCGACGACTAGACCATTTAAGAAACAAGGAGAAGCCACATCCTGGAGGGGCCTGCTATTTTTACTACGCCGTCCCACCTCTTCAAACTGAGCGGTTTGGCAGCTGTTGGCAAGTAGCTTTTCACGGATTACCCTAATGATGATAAATAATCCTTAAATCACTCCTAACCCAGCTATATATGCATTAGTTCAGCTAAAAGGATCGAAAAATAACTGCAAGAAATATACTTCATATTCATTTGTAGCTTCATTTGCAAACAATATGTTAAAGAAATATTTTTTACCAACATTTTACTCATATGCACCTTGTTTCATTCGTTTTATATCATCCGAATCGTACTTGCTGCGTATGATTGGATGGAGATTTGAGTCCTCATAGGCATATAAATTACACTTGAGACTTATATGATGGAATAAACTTCATGAAAAATGGAATTCACCATTTAAAACTGTTTATGATCAACCATGTTCGTCATCCACTACAAGGTTGAACAAGGACTAGGATGAATTCATAGGACCTCAGTATTCATTTAAAATTGATATTTTTCCTTGATGATACTCATTACAAACATAATACGCAGACAGCAGAGAATATTCAATCAGGTTATCTCCACGCTATGGCAATACAAACTTCTTTCTCCTTCAGAAATCGTTTGATATATTTCCACCAATTAGTTTTATCTCTAAGCCTTTGTCTCTGAACCTGTGGCAGATGTGTATTTTTCCAAATTGTTTCCTTATTTTATTCCTAAGTCTAAATAATATTCACTGTTCTCCTCAGTAGTTCTCAGAGAAAGTTGTCGAGCAGCTTGAAGCAGACTAGGGCAGAAGCTTGGGCAGAGCTTGAAAAGTTCCATGATTGATAAAAGTAAACAAATTTTAATAGCAATTTACAGAACCATATAAATGGCTTGAACACGCTCTATAAGACAACTGGATAAATAAGCCTTTTGATGGAAAAATGTTTGAAAATGGTTTCCTAAATTGAAATAAAAATAGCATTTCTGAATCTCTTTAGCGTAATAGATGGTTATTACAGTTTTATGAATATAACACCAACATTAAACCCGTATATTTCTAGCATATAATAGCAATACACCGACCAAAGTTCCATCATGAAACTATATATTCCAAGGCACTGACAACACTTAAATATATAAACCGTTAATAATTGAGCTTTGGGAATGGGAACTTCGGGAACAAAAGTGCTTGTATTCTGAAAAATTGGCTAAATGTGAGGAATGAAAGTAATTTTCTTAAAAGGGAAGGCATTGTTGAAAAGTAAGGAGAGATAAAAATCTCACTTTTTACGTTAATACCAGGTTTAAATGCTTACGCGAACAATGCAGAAACGACATGTATTTCCCTTTGCTTAAAGTACACCCTGAAGCCTGGTTTTATAAAGTCTGGTTAACATCAACCGCAAAATGACGAAAAAACACTACAATAACTCGATATAAAAGGAGAGTAAACATTCAATGGGTTTTATTCTAGCCATCAGGCTGCTGGTTGTTGTCAGTTAACCTATCAGCGGTAGCACGTAAGAGCTACGAATATCACATCGAGCAAATATTGAACCGGAGGTAGTTAGTTCAGAAATGATGAATAAGAAAATAAGGTTTAAATAAGCCACAAGAATTGCGGTATTATAAAGAAACATTGGAAAAGGCAACGACTGTCGATTCATTTGAATCCAAAAAATATCTCTCTTCCTATTCCTCCTTTTGCTTTATCCATAAAGATATCTTATTCCTCTTGCCGTCCTCCTCGGCATGGAAATCTCCCAACTTCATTAGTACATCCTCATGTCATCCAAACCTTCTGCATCTCGATTCCTCCATTAATATGATATCTGCCCCACCACTTCTCATGATCTCTTACACTCTCCTCTTCCTCCATCGCCGACAACTGAAAGCCTACCTCACCAAAACAAACACTCATCAGCGCACTCCTTAATTACTGGCGCAGTTTTGGAAGGCTTTTTTCCAGGCGGCTTCCTTCGGATGCAATGGCAGATGGGTGGCGCAATCCTCCCCGTAAACGAGGTCGTTAAACAAGCATGCGGTGGAACACCTGAGAAAATTATGATTCATTATTCCCGACGTAGCACGGAGGAAGAGATTCACCATGATGCAAACATACCTCCAGCAACCGTTTTCCTTTGCAGGCAAAGTAGAATACCTTGGTAGATTCCCCTGGAAATTCACTGAGGAGGAAGGTTCAACTCTTTTTAGACGTGGATAGGCATGTTCTCCATGGGGTTTTAAATTGGCCATCGAAGCGTTTCACGTCTTACTCCCTCACGTAAAGCACTCCATCGGAAAATCACCCGAGCTTCCTTTCCAGAAACAATGGTGATGCAAACACACTTACAATCGATGCTGATCGTAATGAATTAGAGTGGGGTGTTTTTGCACATTTTTCTCGGAGGGAGATGCAATACATGCCAAAAGTGGCCCACTTACATGGAAATTGCTGATATAAATTTCTTTCCGAATCGGATAATATCTCCTAAGAGAATTTTTTCCAATTGCGAAATTCCAGTTAAAAGCATCAAAATTAATTTTAATCGGTTAAAGCGACCATATTCTTCATTGAGAAGATGACACGTGTGATGTAAACTGACAATCAAGCCATATTATGCCAGTCGTATGTCCCTGGAGGGCCCTGGGATGCCTCCCTCTGGGCTCGGAAGAAAGGACAAATTTTGCACAATTCAGCGGTTGTGCAGCTCCTCGCTCACCTGGACTGCGGTGCTTGCCTTGCGACCAATTACCTCAGGTCTTCACCTCATGAGTGCAACTCAATAGTATATTTCCATCAGCCAGCCAACGACCCATTAACCGCATTAATAGAGATCCAACCCTTCTACGTGGGTGTGCCGAGATAACCTGCCGTCAGCGCGTGTACAACAGGGTGGCAATCATGCCCACGTGAGTCAACTTTCGTGCCTCGTCGGGCGTCAGCATGCGTGCACCCACGCATGAGATGGGGAGAACGTGTAGGGAAGGTCGTTGGCAGGTACGTTGCAAGCGTCCTTTCTCGTAATGATCCACGTTGCTCACGTCTCTGCGTGCATGCAATCCCTAACTGATTTAATATCCACTGATACAAACGCGTATACACATCACGCCATCCCATTTAGGGGTAGTTATTTTTGTTAGACCCCGGAAACTGGCTCTCTTTTAATAACATTCTCCATAATTAACTATCCTTACATCCGTCTTTCACCTTATTTGCTCTCATTCTTTGTTTCACACACGCAAATTCTTAAGATTCCAAAAGTTTCTCCTCTTAGGAGTCTCTTTCAGCAATTTTATCTATGGTATTCTTTGTCTACCTACCCTCTGACACCACTCATCATACTAATGTATATTTGTTTCGCCATTGAAATTTCGTCAACTATTTGAACTAGGCCAGATCAATGGATCAAATTTCTTTCAGGACTTCAAAACTGAAGAATTCAATCCACATTCTTTCACGATCCACTCATTTTCTAATCCTATCCATCCTACTACTTCCGCAAATATTTCTGTTCCTTATGCCTACGTCGCCATACATATGGGGCTATTTTTAAATCACATGACACAACATTAAAATAATATGAGACGCATGACTGAAACGAAGTACATATTATGATTCCGAAATACTTCTCAGATCCCACAAATCGTTTCTGCTGGATACAAGGATTTATATCTCGTCTTGCTTGTCATTCCTGATGGCCTAGCATTTTAAATCAATGTTACGCGTACATTTTATTCTGATTAGGAATAATTTAATGCGCTTCAAATAAATTAGAGCACTGTTGTTGGCCATTCATGCGCTGCGACATATTCCTTCCCATGATCTACTAAACTACGCACAAACAATTTCACATATCCTCCTACATCGAGATTAGCAAATTTCTGGTGTCTGTAGAGACAGACTGATGGACATGTTTCACTAAATTTTAGCAAGGATAATTCAATAACCAAAGTATCACTTCCATGACATTACGAAATAATAGCCTTTTTAGCAATATCACTTCTAAGGGCTAAAATAGCCTTCCAAAAATATATTTACATAGTAATAAAGGCTTAATCTAGCTATGAAATGGTTTTGTTAATGCAATTAACAGAATATCATGTCCACTACATTAAACATGGTTTACTTTCTAATTTTTTATGATCATATTAATTGTTTTAGCTTTTACGGAATTATCCTTCCTCATACTAATGAAAAATTGCGTAATGTGAGAGTATACAACACATACAAAGTACAAAAGTACAACCCATCGGGTGTCTTACACGAAGCATCAGACATAGCTATAGCTCCTCATTGATTCTTTTCCCTTTCCTCCAATTCCACATCGCTAATTATAATCTTTCATATAAAATCCGAAGATCCCTCCTACATAGAGTGGAATTGGCGCATGATGCAGAAATGAAAATTTTGCAATTATCTACAGAAAAAAAATACTGCAACCTAGGTTTCGATGTTTTTACACCATCATCACCCGATTTCTGTGGATAATTGCTGTTTTTTATTTCTACATTGCGATATTTCACTCCTCTCTTTCTCCTCATTCCCCTCTGCACTGTCTCTTCTCTTCTCCTCCCATTCTACCACACTCTCTGTCCCGCACTCTCAATATGTCTCGAAAGCGCATATTTAAACCGTAAATGTCGAGGAGGGATTACCGTGCCCCCGAGTGGGAATAATGAATTACACACAATGTTCCGCGGGAAATGAGATTTAGCAGGAAAAGAATCCGCTCTTTCCCTCACATGGCGCATGGTTTCCCCGGATCCGAAACCCTAGATCGCATTCCCCATAGCTGACCGTTATTTTTCGCATTTCATGAAAGACCTCACGGACGGCCGTGAAAACAACCCTGCGGATTTTTTCACAAACAGCATTTTGACGCAGGACCAATTTAAAGTAAAAACTTCGCCGAAGAACAATAAACATATCATCGCAGCACCCTCACTGAAAGGAGACATTGGATTCTAGAGAATACCGCTGGTTTAACGCGGAGTCTGGGAATACTACGGAAACGAGGCTGATAGGTTTGTGGGGATGTTTTAGCCGCTTCCATTGTACTCTAAGAGCGGAGTTTATTTTTCCTGAATCAGAGCTCTTGATTGAGAATGAAAGAGTATAAAAACGACCGCTCTGAGCAATTTTCAATCAAATTTAGGGATTTCACCTATCACTAGTTTGGGAAATGCTTGACAACTAATCCAGTTCACTGATCGGGCGGTCCAATGTGGATCAATACAAACCAAAACTATCCTAATATAATGTTGGAATTTATTAACGAAGTATAGAGAAAAATTGCCATCAATCACTTTTTTTAGATATCATCATCAGACCACGATATATGTAAGCACTTCCCGTACAGGGAGTTGGAATAGAAATTACTCCCACAAACTCCGACGGCGCAGGATCGAAAGGGGTTGGGGTTGGAAATTAACAAGGAATTGAATGATGTCTAGCGGTCCAGAGTTAGCATTGAGCAGACACCTAAGGGTATTTACAGTTACACTAAGGCTGGGTGATATTTTCTGTTACCAAATCTTTCCGGAAAACCAAATATGGCACTGGGAAATAAATTTCACCAATGACAAATTTAGTGAATTTCATCGCTGAGCTTAGTGCTTAGCCATATAGGGCCAAATCAACGAAAATACTTCCGGACGGTGCATTTTTCATTTTCTATCAAACCGTTGGCTGTATGATAAAATGAGGAGATATGTGAGGACAAACAAAACCATTCACCTACACTAATATCCTTTTTCAAACGTATGACGTTTTCACTACAAATATCTCACATTTGGGGTCAAGTCACCGTTTTTCTCCACCAATGGTAACGCGTTCCTGTTGCGACTCGTCTTTCAGCAACTACAAGAAATCAGCTACTTCTTTCTTGTTTGACCCCACTTAGAATACTCTGCCAGTGCTTCGGATCCTCATGAGGTAGACTTAAAAACAGAGTTAGAACGCCTGCAGAGAAGATCAGCAAGATACGCCAAAGGCCGTTATAATAGTCTCGTTCGTGTTACTGACCTCTTGCAACCACTTGGATGGAAATCCCTTTCAGACCGTCGAGTGTAAATTAGCCTCAATCTTCTATGTAAATTTAAAACTGATTTTTTTCAGATGAAGTTATTAATATCATGCTAACTCCAAAATACTACGGTAGATCAGATCACGAGAATAAAATAAGGGAGGAAGATTGTCGAACAGAAAGGTTCAAAATGTCGTTTTTCCCGCGATCGATAAAGAGACCATAATGGCTGCGGTAAGACTTTTAATTAGGCTAGTTGACAGTGTAGCTGATTAATTCACATGAATGCAAATGCATGTTTCTAAATCTGCCGAATAGTTCTAACACCATGTTCTGCATGTTACCTGCATGACTCTTGAGTCACGTTTTCATGGCAACATTATGAATTATTTTAGTAGTTTCTGTAGCATTTTAAGAATACCGATAGTGTAGTGCTTGCTGGTAAAAGTAAATTTCTTTACTCTAGTTGATGCTGGTGATACGTCACCCCCTACGAAACACCCTTGTGGTGGCTTGCAGGTAAATAAGTAGATGTAGATAAAATGAGGTATTTTAGCAATCAGGGTGGGTTCGGCGGTAGACACACTTGAGGTTAACATTCTGGACTGTTATACAAGGTCATATACAGCATCAGAAACTCGTTTCTCTCAGAGTTGCCCCTCATACGTTATCCCACGAATTCAAACTCACACACACACTTCCTGGCGGGATGCTGATGAAATTTTTACGTCGAGTGGTAGTAATTTAAATTTTCATCGGACGACTCCTCTGACTTTCAGAGCTTGCGAGTGGTTGGGGATGGACGGGTGAGTGGAGAGCGTGGCTTACTCACTGGCTCATGAATGGGTCATCACTTCTCTCCTCGAAAACCTTCCGGAGAACCATCACCACTGACGAGCCCGCGCCGAGCGCGGGGGATGATGTCGCCAGGAGGAAAAATACGACGCTGATGAGAAGTAGCACCAGAAGAAGTAGGGGCTAAGATGATCCCCCATCATACATTCATTATACCACACGCTCACGCCGGATTCTGCTCCCAGTGGATAGGCCACATTCGCGTGGGTGATGTTGCAGGAAAACCCACGGCTAATGCTTTCTGAAAGGAAGGCGCGAAAGAGGAAGAGACGAAGAGTTAGAGGGAGTAAGGAAATAAGGGGGCACTCGTGCGTTGGAAATGGGGACGCAGCAATCGTCTCTTTGATCTCACGAGAGGCGGTAAGATAATGGAAGAGGGGTAAGTGAGAAGAGGCGGGGATGGAGCAACTGGAAAGTTCAGCTCAAGTCTATGGGATCAAAGATTGGACTGTGAGATACTCGAATTTCAATATCACTCTCAGGTATAATATTTGCATGCCAAAACACGTTAAGTACGCCTGCGTAGTCTTCCGCGTAGGTTTTAGGATGTCAGCACGGTTTTCGAGTTCTGGCGTAATTTAAGTTCCCATCACAGGTTTGAAGTTTCCCGGTGATCCATTTTGGACATACCATGATAAGTACCACTCGCAAAAGTAATATATATATTACCACCATACGTATTTAAATAAACGCTGGCAGAAATGCTCGTTGATTCTCAAAGGAAGGAATAAAAGAAAGAAAAAAGCATAGAAATTCAATCTTAAGAGCAGAGAACTTTACTCTCAATTCATAACCTTATTGATTTTTACTTTCCATTTATAATCTTAATAATGTTTACCAATTTTTTACCAAATTGAAATTTCTCATTTAGTCACTTAAGATCTTATACTGAAATTGATAAGCTAATTACATTATAACTATGAATTAGGGGTTTAATTTGCAAAATGCACACTTCTAATTTAATTTTGCAAAAGAAATTAAGCCACCAAACGGTATAGAAGAAGTTGACATATATATTTTTATGGGATCGCATTGACCCGTTTTTGATTGAGTTTGTTACAAATTGCGAGGCGCAAAGAGTTAATTATATCATCTTGGTATTAACACTCCAATAATATAAAATTTTAGCTGAATAGGTTTTGTCGTTTTCGAGGAAAAGATTAGGAACCATACTTACAGACAGACATTTCAGCCATTTCCCATATAAGTAATGATAATTATCATGTAACTACGCGCTAACTTTCAAGATAACCGGCTAATTGCTTACTTCATTCCAAGGATAAATAGAAAGCAGTGTTAAGGGGACCCAATTGGAACTCCAGCCACCCATATTGAGCTTAAGGCTGTAGTAGGGTTTAATTCAGTGCTATGTGAAGTGCTACAGAAACTATGTAAAAACCGTTAAGAGCATGTAGGTATGTTGGAACAAAAAAAATCCCACTTAAATTTCACTTAAATTTTCAAATACTGTTGTTTAATGTAAGCCATTAAAGGCCCAGGCAAAATTTCCCGTTAGTGGCCATCGCTCACGCTGCCTAAAAATATGCCATTGTTACCAGGCTAAAATTTAAAGTTTTGAAGCCAAAAAGTGATTTTTGGCTACACCTAAGCGTATTACGAAATCGATTGCAAGAATTAAATCTTCTATTCTTTCGTAACTATACTCGTCCTCCTCGACTTTAATAAGGCCTTAGACAGAGTGGACCAAGCGCGTCTTTTCAGTAAAACGATGCAGCGCCACTTTTCTACCTGCGCTCTAAATTGGTTTCACCCTTGCTTGCCTGGGCGTCAATGGGCAGTCAAGGACTCTCAGGGTAGCCTATCCTCATGGCTGCCAATTGCAAAAGGTGTCCCTCAAGGATCAGTTCTCAGTCCATTGTTATTCGCTACCTACACATTAGATCTCCCAAAAACTATCAAAAACTAGCAATTACATATTTTATGCGGATGAGTTACAACTTATTCCTCATTTCCCCCTGCAAAACCATACTGAGGGAATCTTAAAAATTAATTAGGACGTAACGAAGAGACGAACTGGGCCTAAAAGAACACTTAAACCCAAAACAACGAGAAAACCAAATAAATCATTATTGGTACTGCTAAAGACTAATAAAATAAATCTCTATAACATTCCAAAAGCCATCATCAACAACGTTGCTATTCCCTATTTTACACTGTTTGAAAGTTGGGAATGTTAATGAACATTAATCTCACTGGGCATGACCTTGTGCTTAGTTTCTAATACAGTTAATAATTATCAGTGCCAGCTTAAACTGATGAAGCATATCCTACCTCTACATACAAAAAACCATTAATTGCGACTCTAATTTTCCCTTACTTCGACTATTGCTCACTGGTCTTCAGTGACTTGACTAACGAACATAAATAGAGACTTCAGCGCCAACAGAACTCTTGGATTAAATTAATCTTTGATATCAGACGAGCTGAGCATATTTATCCTTACAGAGCACACATAACTTGGTTGAACCTAGAAAATAGACAACAGAACACGCTCTATACGTTCCTTTATACTTAACTTTCCCGGAGAGAGTCAAGCTATCTCCTCGACCTATTTCAGAGTACCACAATACCTTAGAGCGTCCACCAGGGGCAACTCCACCAACCGGTACAGCCCCGCTCATCGTACGACCATATATCGCCTGTCATTCGTAGTCAGCTTAACTGTTATATTGAACTCGTTAACCAACTCTATTGATTGCAGTAGGTCTTTTAATATATATAAAGCAAAATTGAATCCTTATTTGCTTTAAAAGAAGCTCTGCTATCTGCCTTCGATTTCTGCATAGCCACAGATTGTCGTATGTGTATCTCACACCTCTGTAGACATTTTTATAATTGTATATGTAATCACCAGAAAACCCTCAAATTCCAGCATTACCGTGCCCATGGTTTGTGTCAAAATCGTATCAAAGGCCTAAGAGCCAATCTATGTATTTTTATTTGATTTATTTTTTCTCTATTTCCCTTGGTAACTTTTATTGTGCGCAAGGGAATCACTTAATGTATTCACCTTATTACCCTTAGGGGTGTTGTACCCAGAGCAAATAAAACATTACAATTATTATTTCCGTCCAATGGCGAATATTTAAACTGTAAACTCGTGAGGAGGAAAGAGAACAAGGGAGAAAAGTCGGATAGAAAAAATGCGATGAGATTGAATAGGACTTTGAAAGTTGTTTGCGAGAACGTTTGTATACACATTCCCACAGTGGTCACACGATGAAATTGGCGGAAAGGTAACCCAAATAGGGTGGAAAGAGGAGGTTTCTGACTATAGAATCAAAATCTAAACTTCTAAGGTCAAGCTTTAAGGGTGTCAAAGTAATGCCAACAAACGACTCCACGGGATGGGAGTTGTAACAACCGGGTCAAGGACGAGAGTATAAGGCAGTGGGTTCCATCAAAACGGCTATTAGGTTTCATGACGAATACCGCTTGTTTACAATTTTCGCCGGTCTTACTATGCGATGGTATTCCAAGCTATGATAAGGGAAAACATTCTGCACGTTACGAGTGAAAATGCACCGATAAAGCTAGGGTAAAATCAGCGGTAACCTAAATCTTGATATAAGTACGGTTTGGAAAGTCCGTAGTTTAGCTGAAGGGCTGAAAGCATGATTGTGAAAGGTTCCCTAAATAGATTCCCTAAGATGAGTTCCCTAAATATACTACTTGGTTAAAATAGAAAACATTCTAGGATATAGTCGAGGTTAAGCGACAAATATAACATTGAGTCAAACATAACATGCTAACATATAACAATTCTACGAATTGTTCCCTATCTCCCGCGTCTTGAGGTAGTTGCTGATCTTTTTACGTGCATATCACACCTAAAGGAAAACTACAGCTGTCATAGTTAAATGGGCAGCAGAGATGCAAAATAAGATCAGTGTTACTTGATCGTCTGTGTAAATTTACTTGTATCCTTCACTTGGAAGTACAATGAATTTAAGTGCATCTATTCCAAAGATTAATCGATATTTACTATCAGTGCGATGGAAAGCGATGGAAACGGGGTAACTCCGGGTGCGATCAAAACACCGGTTCCCCATCACCGAAACTAAGCACCGCTGAGTTCGGTTGGAGTTTGGAGGGGCGATCTTCCGCTTCGTCCGAGTAATGTTGCCCCTGTCTGCAAGTGGTAGACAGTACATGCGGAATGACCTTAGCCCTCGAAGCACTTCAGACCAAACAGCACCACATCAGTCACCACGGCACTCGTGGCGAATTTTACATTTAATTGCTCAAATTCATTTGACTCGAGCCCACTGACGCTTAAGAACAGATATCGCTCGGGGACCGCTAATTGAACCTTGGCAGACCATTGCACCTAATACCTACACCTTAACTATGCCTTTATTCAAATCATGCAAGTTACTATGTGGAAGAAAAATTTATTTCAAATCAAGCAGACGTTTGTGGCATGTGTTTACCAATTCGTACAGTTAGTCAGTTCATACATATTATTATCTTTTAAAACATTTACTGTTGGTTCACTTATTTCATTGACTCATTACTGCATGCTACTAAGGATGAATTTAAGAGATTTACAATTTGTAAATTCATTTTATATTATTTCATGAATGACTTAAAGCGATGTATTAAAAATTTACATTATTACATCCATGCGCAGCCGGCAACTTTCCAGTCACATAATCAAGTGCAAGGCAAACGCAATGGGCACGAAATTATTTTTGATCATTGTTGAAGAAAACAATGGACTCACTTACCGTCGACATCACAGCGAGAAATGTCAAGTGTGAAATAAACTGCCAAATAGGCCACCATGAAGCGTCGAGCATAGAATGACAAAAGCGGATGGGAGAGAACCCCTTCAATTGCCGTGGAGATATGGCTGATCCTGTGAATAAAATCGCTCAAAGGCTTTAGAAAGAAGGAGTGCTTTACGTGGGAAAAAAATTTTTTGAAGCATTTTGATCGGAAAAAATTTCCTGTCCGCGCAGGAAATTATGTTACCCCCCCCCCCCCCGCTATAAAACATCAATGCCGCGAAAAGAACAAAGGTCTATTTTCGTATTCATTCCAAAGCAGCTGACTCCCCATCTCAAACATGCTATTGAAAACTGGTTCTTAGTTTCATTTCAAATGAGTCTTCAATATTTTAGCCAAAATTTTTTTTCTTGCAAACGTTTTTGTATTTTTTCCAACGATTTTTTGTGATTCTACAAAGTAAGTCAAAGCAATTGTGGAGTAAATTAGCGAAAGAGAGCCGGTTTTCTTGGTCTTTAACAGTTTTCTTGCTCGGTTACCTATGATCTTTCACTAATTTACCCCGAAAGGAAATGATTTGATGATTGTATATGAATGTGGTATTTCTTTAAAGAGGCATTCACAATAACACACGATGATTTTCAGAAATTAGCTGCACAGCTATATGATCGTTATCTTAGAGAGTCTACTGAGTTGCTTTAGTGTTCGATTAACGCTAATTGACTAACCAGATACCAGTATTTTTACTATCTGAACTCTTTCTTCCTGCTTAAAATCCTGTGACTTTAAATTTAATAGCGATTGGAATGAAGAGTTCGACGGTTCCTCATCGAGTAATTAGATTTGATCTGCACCGAATATTTGATAGAATCGTCTACTATCGCCTTCAGAGTAAATAAAACACTGTTAATGAAGAGTTCATCAAGCTTTTTCCGAGAAATCTTCAGATCGTTAACTGACACTGACTATTTCCTTAATTTCTGTGGTAGGTTTTACAAGATGGGATATACTCAATGGCAAGAATCATACCAAACAACTACCGGAGCTTTATTCATGTGACAATTAGCCGTTGTCATTTTAATGTAACCAATTCCCTGGAGTAAATTGAGTACGCTTCTAATGTGCCTTATCGATAAAATACCTTTTTATTCGATACATAAATCTCTCACCACCAGCAGTGGCTGATAAAATGAAAGAAAAACTGTTAATTCAAAGCACGTATTCGGAACAGCTTGCCATCCGATAATACCCTGAGAGCAGCAACTTTGCCTGATAAAGATTTTCTCAGCCTAAGAACACAATAGCATCGCATCACTAGCAAGCAGCTATGAGGATATGCTGGATCCTCCTTTGGCACCATATTTCGCATGGTGCATACGCGTTTCACACAAGCGCACACTATACTGTCTCAAGCCTGCCTACCACTTCCTTTGCATATTAATCATATAGTATAATCAACCTTCCCGGCCCCATTAGCGATGAGGTAAACTCCCAGTCTGCAATTCCCCAAATTGCGGGATCCAATCTCGCATACTTTTTTTTTCCTGCCAAGGGCATTCGTGTCTCTGACAAGGCATGTCAGTTTGGCCCCAGAGAAACCCGATGAGGAGCCAATAGTAACTTATCGAGATCATAAGGCCATAAGGACTATCAGAATCGTCCGGATAGTAAAATTAAAAACAAAAAAAATTTCAGCGAGTTGAGCTGCATATGCGACGCCCTAATGCGTCCAGGTGTGTGGTCGGGTAGCTTCATCCCTCGTCCACGGTGGTCGCCAAATGACGACACAAATGCATAGCCTAATCCTTTCGAGAGAAATATCGTACTTACCACTTTTACCAGGTAAAAGCTGAAGCATGTACAACAAAAGAAATTCCGTCTCTTGAACTAGCGGACTTTCCTCAGCTGAACTAGGATTCAGATTTTAGAGCAGACTAAATCTCACCCAACGATAGTTGAATACGTTCTCGGATAAAAATTGATAGATATCGTTTCATCCCATTAAGACCATAATCCCTCGCCCCTATTATCATACTAATTATGATTTGTTTTCAAAAGAAAGATTTCATAATTAATAATTGAATAATATAAATATATTTATGATATAAGCCAATAAATTTACCACAGCAATCGATTTCATTTGTCTGCCAATAGACTAAATAGATTGCATCTGACTTTAAAGCTTACGTAAATCAATAACTCACCCATGCGAAATATAATCTATGGATCCCGGTGGGTACATATTTTCCCGAAAGAAACGTTAAAATTAGTGGATTTTGCAAAATCCTCTAATATTCTTTTGTATATTCATTTCGCCTTTAATACGAAGCAATTAATTTAACTAGTAAAAAAACAAAATATTATCACAATTCGTTAACAGATCTATAAAAATATAATTTTGTAAAGACTTCAAAATGTTTGATGAATGAGTGTATTTCAGCAGTGGCAAGGAGAATTATGCATGCAACGCCACTGAAAACCTCATTTACATCATAAAAGCTTGAGCATTTGGGATTCCAGTAAATATGTCAATCGAAAATGTCTCGGGATGCTACAAACTAATATTGACCTCAGCTATATAACACTGAGGCGATGAAAAACTCTTGGTCTTGCAACGTTTTTTGCATTTAAATTAACTCAACTATTACCATCGGGCTAAACAATAACGAGGTTAATTTCAAAGTAGTCCTGGAGAAATAATGCCTGCCAAGAAACTAAAAAAGGTACCCAAAATGAACCTACTACATTCGCTTAACCTGCTATTTCAATACCTACGATAATATCATTTTATTATTTAAAAGTTGCACTTTATCCCACAACCCAAATTTTTGCAGCTATTTCAGTCACTTATGACGTGAAACATTCAACTAGTCTAGCAATACTACAGGCTAATTTTTCAAAATCTATGCACTCCGAGGATTAAAGGAGTACAGCAAGATTAGTAAGGGAAGGAAAAATAACCACGAAGTCTATTGCTACAACCATTTAGCAACTCTTTACAATTACACAAGCCTTTGCCGAGCATGACAGGGGATATTCATGGCAAGCGTGGAAAGCCCCACATCCAAATTATTTTTTCTTCTTACGATCCACTCATCCATTTTGGACTAGGACACTTTTTCCTCGTTTCCAGCCAGTCCCTCGCTTCTCTCTCTTTCTTCATTAGACTAGGGGGGATATGTACTCGCTGTTTCCTCTTCACCTCCCACGCCATCTCTCTCCGTCATACCACGTGCTCTAAGAGTTGCTTTGCGACGTTTTGTTTGTTGGCTCAAAGAAAAGATCATGAGGACACAAAGGTAGGGGAAGGAGGAAAAGAAGATGAGTAGCAACTGGGAGGAGGATCTTGCGTATTAAGGAGAGGTCAAAGGTTTGCGAGAGATGTAGAAACAAGAAAAATGGAGGGAAACTTTCAGAGTAAAAGTGACAACATAGGTAAAATCGTCCAAAACAAGGACGCACTGAACAAAAATGAGATGATCTAGACAAATGAACAATAAAACAGTCTGTATTGACCAAAAAAGAAGAGATTAAACTATCGTTAACTCAACGTTAACCCACCATTCATGTTAATACAAGATTTGAATTAATAGCCCGCAAAATCACCTCGTGGACCCAGCAAAAACTTCTGCAATAAACGGTGGACGATCGTAGTTTCCTGTATAGGCCATGTCCGTGGTATATAACAGTTTCCCATTTGAAATGCAACTAGAGTTGGCGCATCACCAGACACACAATACCATGCCTTCCAGAAGGTTCATTTTAATTCAAGAGGTAAGAGTTTTCAATTGAATTTGGTTGTGCTTTAGTCTTCAAATTCCAAACATGTGTCAAAACACACCGAATGATAAATTGAGAACTATATAGAGTCACTATAAATATTTTAACTTATTCAAGTTAAGCTACATGTACGGAATTCCAGTATTCATATAATTTATCTCTCACCAGAAGATTCCAGGCTAAAAGTCAGATGGTCTATCAAGTCTCTACACCGAATTCCAGCTTTAAAGTCTTCTGATAATAAGATTAATCGAGGTAAAATCAGGTACTTCAGTGGATGGACCAGCGCAATTAATCAAAATACCATTTCAGTCAGTACCTACAAGAAATCAGAGCACTCTTTGAAATATTATTTAGCCACTTACGCGCAGTAAAAACACATTTTTGGAAAATTTGGCAAACAAATTGCCATGTGTAGCGCAAAATCACCATTGCTTTATTATGTGAAAAAGAGGGCTCGTACGCGAATAACAGGTTTAGTGAAGGAAACACGGAAGCAAGGCAAGCAAAGTGGTGCGATGTTCTTCCACACCGCGCGCTTGCATCAAAAAGTAAAAACCATCTGAGGAAAATTGCAGAAAAAGATGAAAAATACAGGCGGTGCTTTCTTTCCAGCGGAGGGATCGCACATAAAACGACGGAGTTTTTTTTCCCGCGCCTTGCACAGGCGTTCTCGTCTTCTTCTGCATTCATAATTTATCGCCGTGGAGGGATCGACCTCACACATTCACCACGAATAGCATGATGAAATCCACGCACATAAAGCCTAAAAAATGGTCCATGACAAAATTTCCCACAGACTAGTAAAATGATATAACGCCATACTGAACTAAGTCCTCCATCTCAACAGAAAATAATTGCACCAGAGTACCGGCTAGCGTTACAGCAATAACAGGTATTATTTCAGCCATACTAAGTTTTCCTGGGACATTTGAGGAGAGATAACTCTAAACTCTGGTATGAACCGCAGCCAATTGCACGATGTGGATACTATCTGAATCAATGCCATAAAGAAAATCCAACAATGAGAATCATCTCAAGTATTCTCAACAATGGAAATAGAATTACAAGAGTAATAAGCGTCGTAAATCAAATTAGACCAGAAGCGAAGCGTGTGTACAGGATTTATCTACTGAACAACCTAATTCACTCGAAAAATTTTCCGCAAACCTCTTTGCCTTATTTTAGCCATAATTTTAGAGGTAATGTCGAGAAAGGCTGGAAAGAGAAGGAGATACACGATCTTACACCCGGAATACAGAATAATGCGTGGAAAGAGTTCCGGTTTGATGAAAGACACTGGAATATACAGTGAGGGAAATGCTAAATCAGTTGACGAAAGACAAAGTAGACGTAATAAGGAACATTAAAGAATTAAATCACAAGGAATAAAGGAGGAAGAGAAGGAAATTTTGATGAGATTAACGGAATGGAGTTTCGAGCTAAACGAGAGGAAAAAATGGGATGTAACGTCTGAGTCTGACATCCATCTCCCAAGCGGAGGAAGTACTGCTCACATTGAGCACAAATTCATTTGCATTTCAATCACTTCAAACCTATTTCTTAAAAGGCTATATCTTGATGCTAATACGGAGAAACACAGTCAAATATCATGCCTGACACCCATACTGCAGTTTTCAGGTCGAAGTTCTCTACATTCAAGAAGGATTGGATGACGTTAAGATTCTGAGAAGCAGGAAAGACCATTTTCTGACAATGGATCACTCAAACAAGCTAAAAATCATGAAGAGTCACCTTTCCGGTGAAATTTCTGGATGGGAAACTCCATAGATAATGTCTCAGTCATCATCAAAGGAAAGGCTGGTAGCGGAATTGATTTCAAGCTTCCATTTTTCAAGCTAAAATGGAGCCCACTATTGTGATCGCGACAGATGAATTATATTGTTATAGTTAGCTCCTCGTTGTTGAATTTTCTCCTCACACTTCCCGATCGATCAAATGGCAGATGTCTCATTAATTCTCAATCTAGAAGGGAGAAATTCACAGAAGGATTGATTTTTCCTTGTAAGAAGATGTGAATTTACACTCTGGCTCAACACAGAGATCCAGCATAAACACAGGAAAAATATAATTTCAGTCGCATTGGTAATTATGTTGGCAATTTTAACCCAATAGCCTTAAAGATATTTTTCTTAATAAAAAACATGCCAGAAAAATTGCGTGATGCCAGAATAAGAAACCCGCAAGACATAAAACATATTACATACTTTACGAGTCAGACTATCTAGATTTTAGTTTATTACAATATCGGAAACATTCATGGTTTAGTTCTTAGCTGTTACCACTTAAAACCACAGGTTTTAAAAATTATCTCGTAATGCTCAGTTCGGCACTAAATTTAATAGCCATGCCTGAACATTATTGGCAGAAAGAAATAAGGTCCATGATAGCCTTCTAAAATATCGATCAAAATCCAATGATTTGGTCTTAAATTGACTCATGAGCATGAATTTTCTTACTAATGAAACGAACCACAATGGCAGACAACTGGGAGCTTTTTACCAGAATTTCCATTACACCATGATATTTTCTTAATAGGGATCAATACCACAATTTCATCTTGATGCGCCTCTCCGATACACTAAATGACCTGATAAAACTCTACTGTTACTGTCTCCATAACTATCAGAAATTTCACGGCGTTAATTTGATAAAAAGTCCAAAAAAACTGTTAAGGCTGCATAAATAAAATCTAGTTCATATTATACAAAATTTTAAGTAATAAAATTTTCAAAATTCTCATCATCTTTTCTACAGAGTAAGCATCTGTATTGACAAGATAATTAAGACTATTATTAGGCAGTCGTACTTCTGTGATAACTAATTTAAGCAAGAAAAATGGAAATATTATGAATTTTCACACAAGTCCACACAGCTTGTGCATAAAAATTTAAATTATCTTTGAGTAACTTTCAATAACCAAAGAAGTAATTCTAATTTTATACCAAATTCTAAGAAACTAATTATAGAACAAGAACATTTTGATAAATTTAAGCAATTATCAAAATTTGAAGCATACATCCAGTAAGAAATTAGTTTCTTTTAAATATAAACAGAGGACATATTTAGCCAAAAAAATGAAAATAAACAGTGAAAGTATAGCTCATGCATGTCTTAGAAGGAAAATATTTGATTAAAATCCGTGTCATGAGGGCAAATCTTGATAGGTGACCTCATTTGAAATGACCTCGAAGCAAAGTTACTTTAAAGCGTAAAAGCTATAACTTAGCCTAAATAACTGTGATCGCAGTTAATCGTAAAGTCACAAAGCGAGCCAATTTCCAGCAAGAAGCTTGAAATTCCCGAACAGGAGACCAGACTTTAAATAGAGGCAGTAGCCTCAAAATGCGCGTTGTATCTTCCGTTGGAAACTGGGGTTCTTTTTAGGCATGTTACATGAGCTAACTCGCTGGGTCTTACGACTGAACGGTTGCTTAACGATGTCGCTTATCTAGTAGGACCCATGAAAAAAAAGTAAACCACTTCTTTCACTTTTCCTTCCAATGATACATCTTACCATCTTACCATCATGTACGAAGAAAGTTGATAGTCCATATTCTTTTTTCTTCTAAATTATACTGGATTTTAGACTTTCATGCCATAAGTTCTTCATAGTTTAAGTTTTCTTACAATCCTTTAAATTACGAAATCTGAAAAGCACTTTCTTGACATTCATTCACTCCGGAATAGAATACTGCCCTTTGACTGTACTACTGTAAATAAAATCGACAACTTAGCTGAAAAAGAACTGTTCAAACATGCAGTTTAAACAAATATCTGAGACAATGACGACTTTCCCTCAGCCCCAGTAGTACAAAAGAAAGTCCCGTGAGCATTCTTGGGGAAGGGGATTTTGAATCTAAAGCCATGAATCACCCGGGGGAAAGGAAGCAGAGCGGAAGACGGGAGAGAGAGAGAGGAAGGCCGGGGAAGAGGTCGACTCGAGGCAGGGTGTAAATGCGACGCTTAGAAAGTGGCGATGAGAAGAAAGGGAGCGACGGAAACGAGGAAAAAATCGCCGTTGGGTGGGAGAGGGGATAAAGAGAGAGAGAGCAGGGTGAATCGCAAAGGGGTAACAGCATCCGCAGACGGGTGGTTTTAAACGCGTGGAGAATTGCTGCGAGAGGAAAGGAGAAGGGGCAATCGCCCCTTTTGAGCCATGGAACTGCAATTACGCCACGCTTCCCTTGTTCTCAGCTTTGGATAAAATGTAAGAACATTCGGGAGAAGGCTCCCGAGGGTACCTTTTCACGAAAACGTAAAGTAAGAGCTACTTTATTAAATTTTAAACGGGAATAGTTCGAAAAAAATATTTTTCGATGCATTTAAAAAGAGAAATTTAATATCCTCGTTGCAACAGATCCCCGCCCTTGATCTCAAGGAGTACCTAAGACCAGTGCTCAACCTCACACCATCTCTCTTTAAAGTTGGAAGCGATTCTTCGAAGATGGGTACTAGAAGCATTTCTGATGTATCCATTTTTGGCTTAAATATTTAACATAAGCCCTTTAGATCAAATTCTGGACCACATGTCGTCTTTTAGGCGTACCTCATCCCCGTGCTCTTCGAAATGTGAATATATTGCTTTGAGAAATATATCCTTCGACATACGATGACATAATAGATACTCCATTTAATTTCCTTATCCCATTACACCCGAATAAAAGTCGTCGGCAACTAAACGAGTAATACCAGCTGGTACGTATCATTTACAATCATTTTTGAATCGGAACTTTAGCAGTGAAATGCCCCACCATGCGGTTCCATCCGATCGTGAGGACGACCAGTCTGCAACTTATTAATTAATTCGAAAGCAGGACATATATTATGAACATTCGAAAATGTTACTATATTCCAGCATGTATTTCCATCAAAAGTCACCTGGTTTAATGAAAAAAGTGACAATCTCTAAGCAAGATTCAACAAAGAGTACATAGAAATGTACGGACTAAAATTCTAATTTAATCAATCATTTAATCAATCACCTCTGTATGCATGTACCTGTTACGCTACCTAGGGCGCTGAGGCCAAGAATTTAATTTCATTGAAATAGTGTTTCCTTTAACACCTCTTCGATATATACATTTCAAATTGATTCAACCCTTATTAAAATCGTATCTAATTATACCAATGTGTTTAATCTAAATTTTTGTTTCTATGGCTTTAAAATACAGGAAAATAAATGAACATTAACCAAAATAGGTGGTAAATATTAATTTTGGTTCATATGTACCTATAAAAAACTATTTCTGATAAATTGAATCAACAAATGTCTTCTGCATCCTAAACAGCATCTGCATTTTGCACGTCACGTCATAGGGATTCATTTAAACCTATGAAAATAATCTCAATAATCGCTTATTTACATTGAGTTTTAATGACTACCCTTATCCTAGTATCCTTCATGAGCGTTCTAGTTACCAACCTATCGAAAGTATCCATCGATATAGCATAGTCGATATTGCACAGTAAGTTTACGTTAAATTATACCCACTATAATACCTACCTAATATCCGCAGTAATTAGGCATAATCTAGATAAGCCCATTTATCATTTACTTTACCTCTCAAAACTTGAAGCTTGGAGGCATCTTATAAGTTGTGTTCCTGGCGGGAAAGAAAACGACAAGGTTAATGGATCGATCTGGAATCCCATGATATGACTATAATTCAACAAGTGCCTCAAAAGCCAAAAATTGTTAAATTACTTCTTTGTCCGGGACAGCCAAATGAAATTTGTCTCACACTTAAAATTGCTTTGATCGGCATTGAATTGTCGATCCATTTAAACTACCAATACCATTATTCTTCTGTGTGAGATAGTTGGGTGGAATCATAGAAGGCACTGGCGTGGAAGGAAAAAAAGAAAGGGAATAGGGTCAGATAGATGGAGAAACAATCAACATCTACACACTGCCCTGCGAGCCGCCGCATGGTCATGTGGCAGGGGGTATTAGGACACTAGCAGTATAAAGATACAAGAGATAAGGTTTTGGGAGGTGAAATGGTGACATGTATTACCGGAGTGTATATAGAGGAGATCATTTTTTATTGTGGTAGCTTATTGTGCGCGGAAAGAACGAATTTTTGTCCCAATCTCTTCGGCAATGTATCTCTCTTATTTTTTCTCCCTTCTATCGGACACAGAGATGCAGTAAGGCGTCATGATAATATTCTTTGTGTCGCTCTGAAACACACCAGTTCTGAATTTCTCAAGCAGCATGATGAAAATGAAACTTGGAAAAACTGAGCTGAAGGGGAAGGGCGAAGACCGAGATCACGGCGTCAAGAGATACATTATGAGTCCTCACAATTTACCACTGCCTACTTACATACAGTCGCCCTTCGATATTTGGTGCTGAAAGAGGATGCTGAAGATAAAATTGACAGAAAAAATAATTAATCAAGTTTACAGAAGAGTAGAAGAGGAAAGAAATCTATGTAACACAATACAGATAAGAAGAACCAGATGGATTGGGCACACCCTGAGACACAATGGGTTTGTGAGAACGTAATTGAAGGTAAAAAAGAAGAAGTAGTACCCAGAGGAAGGCCAAAGGATAAGGTCATGGATCAAATAAAGAGGAAAGTACATAGGAAGAGATAGCAGGAGGTAAGGGAATTAGCATTAGATAGGGAAGGGAGGAGGGCTGAGGTCGACCAATCTCAGGATTGCACGACCTATTAAGAACTCAAAATATAAGCACCTAAATATTGCTGTTTTGAAGCAATGTAATTTTTGCTCAACTAAAATGAATAATTCTTAACAGATATCCCATTAAATCGAATGCACTTCCTTAGCACACAACTTTGGGTGGTTAATTGTATTTGCTAGTGGATGGAGGCGCCACCAGCATCTGCTGCAACGTAGCATTGGGAAATTAACAATGGGTGTCGCGACAGAATATAACGAGACAGTAGTTCCACTTCTATTGAACAGTTCAAATAATACCTCATTTAGTTCCTCAAGCTAAAGATGCTTACCGTAAGTCACGGCCAATGGATTCCAGTAGTAATAAACTAAAGAGCAATGGAAGATGTGAGCTACGGGAAGGACGTGGGCACCAAGAATTCTTGAGAGTTGGAGACAAATTGTTTCATTTTGCTTTTAAAGACAGCCTTGAATCATCGAGGATAACAAAATTCGCATTTGCACACTTTTCCCGAGAAATTGCATCTTACAGCCTTAGTTTTGGCCCTAGGCAGTTCCTCTCAGTTTCGCCGGCTCAAGTCATTAGGCTCGACGGAAACGGTGATGAAAAAAACAGAAGAGATGCAGGCTGACTGCTGAGACGAGGTACATTGGGGCGGAAGATATTTTTAAACTTCCTCGCAAGAGTTCATCCCACTATCAGAGTAATTGGGTTGTAGTTGACCTGCGTCCGACGATATGATAAATTTAAAAAACCTGACAAATTGTCGTCCCAAATAAAGTAACGCTGAAACTAGAGGATTTTTTCTTTCCCTTCTTACCAGTTTTAGCAATTTGAGTCCATTTATTTAAAATGAAGGCCATGCCGTATAGTATTATCGCTTCTAAGAGCTTTCTTTAAAATTTCAACAGGAGACTTAGAGAGAACCGAATCATGGGCAAGTAATGAGGCGTGCAAGACAGACTAGTTGAAGGAGGTACAATTATGTAGCAGGGATTTGAGATAGTAAGGAGAGTTAGGAAATTTTTGAATGGTTGCATCCTCACTTGAATAGAGGGTCTAAGTGCAGAACTTGGTAAGTCGTTAGAATAATGATTAAGCAACCATCAAGGGGCTATGATGCTATTACCCGCACGTTGAGTTGCGTCCTTGAGTGAGGAAGGGACAAACTTCGCTGTCATAGATCTTTTCCAAAGTTTTGGACTGGATTCCAAATTCAACTCCAAAGTTTCAGAGTTGGAATGCTCCACTAGCACTCACTTTAGCAACAAATTTTGTCTTATCGACACCATGCTTCTCATAGTTCCGAACTGTTCGAACTATATCTTGTAAGAGCGACGAAAGTATTTCAACTTGCTCTCATTCTTCTGGATACGGGTGACCTACAGGAAACAGAAGGAAAGACCTGAAGTCCTCTTAAGAGGAAATTTCAATGATCCTTATCTAAAATATTGCTTTTATGTATCTTTTTCTGCAAACTCATATAATATCGATGGGATATCTTAACTTTGGGAGTTTTTCCCTTTTGAATAAAAAAGTCCCAATAACGGTACCATAAAACCTAAAATGACCGCTTAGTGAAGCATTGCAATCAAAACTATTGCTAATGCTAAAAAAATCATGCTTTTATCAAGCGGTAAAAGAAAGACTATACTGCAGAATTTAGTAGCTCATCTTGCTGAAATTTTGAAATGTATTTGCTAAGATTGTACCCCGATTCGAATCCAGAAACTTAATGCTCAACGGTAATTTTTTACGACTTACAAAACTAAGTAATCGCGTCTTTGATACAGAATACACATTTTCCTAGCGTTATTTTACATATGTTAGGTATTTAAACATGTATTTGTATATAATTGATACGCCTTAGCACTCACTCGCCAACATACTGAAGCAGAAAATAAAGTTTTTCGCACTTACGAATGATCAACGAGATTGAAAGTTGGTAGATGGAGTGGTTTAGTTTAAAAGCTATCGAGAAAAATAGAAAATTTCATAAAAGGGCACTGATTTCAATCGCAGAAAAGATTTTCGGTCCCAAATCAGAAGAGCTTGGAGATCAATGAGACATAAAAGACAAATTACTTCAGTTTACAACTTCGAAATAACAAAAAATAGATCAGGGTGACTTTGTGCCGATTTATGGATAGCATAATAATTTGGCGTATTCTTGGGGGGGGGGGGCAAATTTTGCGTAATTGTAAATAAATCTCAATATTTTAGATCCAAAGCAAGATTTTAGGATTTTTAACGCCCTCTCCAAGATTCGAATTTAGGCATCGATTATTCTGGCGTTGAATGATTTAACTTACACAGTTTAATGCAAACACATATCCTTTAAATCTAAGTTAGTCAGTACAGTAGATGAATACATTAATCCTTTACATTGAGTTAGCGAGCCATTGTTGCCATTAATGTCTTGTTGTGCGATGCTTTGGACACAGGGCCAGCATAAAATTAATTGACTCACCATAAAAGGTCTGTATTCTATAAATATATCTTTTCTAGCTTAATTCAAACACCTTTTAAAGTTTTTTCAAAGGATTGACTGGTAAAAAGGATGAATACTACTGAAATAAGGCCCACTTTCGCTATGATTTCAGATTTAAGCCATTGAGCGCATCACGCTCCAAGCCTTTGCATTGACATGACAGCAATCTGGCGTCAGAAACACTGCCTCCGTCAGGATTTTTCAAAGAACCATATTCTTGGCGTCCGTTACCGAAGAGAATAGCTTCTTCAATAGATACCTTAGTATCTGTAAGGGTAAGTTTAAATCAATCCATTCCCCGGCGAAAATGTTTCAATGCTAGGGAGATGAAAAGGAGCTGCTCCTTCAAACAGCCATTTCCCTTCACAAAACCCACACAAAGACCATCCCGTTTCTAATCGCAGCGTCATGTATCCTTCCTCTGACGCGAGCGACCAACTGAGCTTCGCGATAGCTTCAACCCGTTATCTCCGAAATGCGAGTGGCGCGTTCCTCACGGAATGCCTTCGGCCGATTTGTCGTCCTCCATCGTAACGCCCTCCTCACTTCTTCCTACGACATAGTTCCGACTCTCGTCTCCATCCCCGCCCAAAAAAGAGCCGTCCACGATCCAGCAGCATCCCTGACATTCCCACCCATCGCCCATAAAAGGTACCAAAGTCCCACTCTCATTCGCCCCATCTTTAAAGACGCACTGCGGTGCGTTTCCTCTTTAATGTAGCGATAGACGGAGATCAACACATAGTATCACGAATGGAAGCTACAAGGTAGCGTTGCGCGTCTAAGTAGTTGCTCTCCTTAAATCAAAACTTTTATGTTCGAGCCGATCACTTTGACTCCCAGAAAGCTACATAGGCAAGAGTGTTGGAGACATTTGTTTAATTTTTTTACGTGTCAATCAAATTTAGACAGCGTAACATGTGTATTCAATTGCATAGACAGATAACTTTTATGAAGTTGATTGAGCATAAAACCAATAGCAGTAGTTACAAACGAGAAAGAGTCTGGTAGAGTCGGAAAGGAAATTTCTGGATAAGATTAACCTATTTCCACCCAGAAAAATTTTCGCTTGCGATTATGATGAATTTTTGGTATTTTAATCAAATAGTCACCTATAGTACTAATGAAAAATATTTTGATGATCACGACCATGGACAAAGCAGTGAAAAGGAGTTGTTTACGGTAAAGTTCGCGGTTCCTGCTACAAAGCGTCATACACTTGGCGCGTCAGGGTGTAGCCATAAGGCTACGGTCGGAAGAAATGAGTTAAGAAGAGGTAAGAGGTGGGCGGCTGGAAGGAGTAATGAGAGGCGAAGGGTTACTTAAGGATATAAAAGATGGAAGTATGCTGGGTAAGAGGGAAGGAGAAAAAAGAGAATTGGTTTTATGGACGGAATGAAGAAGGGTAAGAAGTATGTTGAGATAAAATAAGAAATATTAGTACACATGACCCTGCACCTGTAAATATTTGGAGGATCTGACATTCCATGAAACCTACCTTTAACCGGTAGATCACCTAAATAGAGGGTAAATTAGTTTGAGAGAATCACGGGTAAAGAAAGTGAGAATATTTGATGAAGAATTTTGACTGGTACAGAATAATGGTCGGAGATTTTAGGACCGATATTAGCTGCACAAAAGGGTGGAATCTCAAAGGAGAGCGGAGGAGATAAGAAAAGAATAATGGTTATTATAAGCTTGATGAATTTGATGATCTGATTTCCTCCTGCTTCCTAAATTTTTTCGTAACAGTTTCACCCTGTTTTCTGAAGGCATCATCTGCTGAATGATAACCTGTCTTCGTTTGCAATCGTCATCCATTAACCTGTCAAAAATGAACATATCGTTGCATATCTTCAGTTTAAGTATGGATATATTTAGTGATTTAGCACATCGGCTCTTGTTTAAGCAGCAACTTAAAGGATACGAAGAAGCCTTATTCATGTTTATGGAAGTTTGGAGACATCCATTTCTGGCTTTTTGTTCTTACGGTAGTATCCCTAATGATCCTCAGGTAGTATGTTGCGTGAATAGGTAGAGTATCCAAAGATTCCGCGGAAACCGATGTAGGAACTATACCTGGTAGGAAACATCTCCGAACCTACTTCTTTTCCTATCCCCTTGCCTAGTGATACAACCCGAAATGAGCAATGGCCTACCGAATCAAGTTCCTCCGACGCCGTCATTCGCCATCTCTTCATTCCCTTCAATGTCCACACTTCTACGATCCTCCCTCACATCATCTATTCAGTCTTTATAATCGTCCTCTTCCTGTTTTTGTTGAAACTATATATTATACCTCTAAATCGTCGGGCCCGGTGGAGATGAGGTACAGTCCTCGCCTGCCAAATCAAGATTCGCTGGCTCGAGTCCCACCTGGGTGGATTTTTCACCACTCAGGACATTGATTTTTGTGTTCGTCCATTGTTAATAAACCCGATGTAAAAGGCGAAATGCGCTGTTTTCGAGGAAGTGGAAGTAAAAATAAATAAATGTGCCTCCTGTCTTTCATTGACATTCGCTGCTTACCCATTCTTACCGCGTGACTTTACCAGGTTATTTGTTCAGCTACGATGAATGTTGCGGTATCCTGATGTATTAGGATTTCATCAATTTCCTGCTTATATCGTATTTCCGAATCATTATTTTCTTTAGCTCGGACATTAGTACGTACCAAACATTTTCTCTCGCATTATCTCAGAAATTCTTACTCCATTTTGCAATTAAATATGTTTCGCCTCCGATCACCAGCAAAAAAAATAATACTACAGTACCAAAAATTTCGATAAATGAATAGCAGAGAATTTTCCTAAGGAAAGGTAGCAGAAAGTCTGGAAAAGACATACGTGAGTGGAGGAGGAGGTATTGTATTTCAGCTCTTTAGAGAGTTAACATTTCATAGTAGATAAAGTAGTGAAAAGTTTATTTACTAAGAAACAAAGTAATGCGGCACAGCTAGGAATAGAGAACAACGAAATATCTATCAATACCACCATGAAAATCCAATGTTTTGTGAATGGTGTCGTCACGAGGGAAAAAAGAGGACAGGAAGAAAATTTTTTTCTACTATTTTTTCTCCAAAAATCAATAGAGCTACATTTGAGCTGGAAATAAATTCTAAAATAAATGGTCAGAAAAGAATTTTAGATGAAAAGTCGATGAGCCGCGAGAGTACCATCATGACACACAGCACATGGTAATAATAATAATGTCCATAGAGGTAAGAGAATTTCCCAATTATATTCTATTTTATATTTTAAGACGAACACACAGAGCTACAGCCAATCCAGCCAAACTATTGTAAAATAGCTCTCACTTCAAGATGTAAGTTTAAGGTAAAGGCAATTTAAGCCTACCCCAACCATAAATTGAATTTAAACCTATTCTAATGAACATTGTGAATGAAAAAGTAATGCTTTGATTTTCCACACAAAATTTTTTCTTTTTTTTTTAAATAAATTATGTGGAAATAAAGCATAACTTTTTTATTCAAATTGATCCACGAAGTCACGCCGGAAACCACCAACTTTATGCTAATGAAGTTCAAATGTTGTTATATCATCCGACGCAAAATGAATCAACGCATATGGAGCAAACTCCAACCGATACAACTTTCTTCACACTTCAAGTTAACCCCAATCTGTTGAAGGATATAATTCATAATTCCAATCGCGCATCATGAATTAATTTGAAAGCATGTCAATCCTCACTTAACTGATAAAATGATTAAGAAAATTAAGCATTTTTCAAGGACCTCTTTATTTGCCGTACGCAATTTCGACCAGTAGTCAAGTCTCCAGAAAATAAACCGTCATTTATCCCCAGTTCAATGGAAGACGATCTTATTCCCTCTCCCTTCAACTTCGGAATCTCTTGGGGTTAACGAGTTCAATCCGCCGACACAATTCTTTCCAAGAGATTCATTTCACCTATACATATATAGCACCTCAATCCGATTGCCGGGAGTCGAGGATGTCGCGGCCTTTCCACAACCCGCACTCTATTTAAAGGAAGGCCCCTGCTCTTTATTCAAACCGGAGATAGAGTCACGGAGATGGACGGAGTGAGAATAGACGGTGGCGCCACGGTTTGCACTACACGTGATAGAGAGGGGAGCCAAGGTGGTACTCGACCGAGGCTTCCCTAATTGCTCTCCGAGGAGCAAAGAGGGAAAGAGAGACAGAGAGCATCAGATGACGTGGGATGACTCTGGAGAGTGGTCTGGGAGGAATGAGAGACGGTGGGAGAGGTTGGAAAGAAGAAACGCGAGCCTGAGGGAAGGCAGGAATGGAAGAGTCGCCGGGTGCACAACCCATTCATGATGATAAAGAGTAAATTATGATAAGGTTGAGCACTATTTTTGCTATCGGCAATACATTTTGAAAAGAAATTAATATAATAATAAGCGGTGATACTTGAAACAACTATAAGGCAAAGTAAAGCTCTGGAACAGCAGCTACTCTAAACTGTTCCCTAGGATTCACTGCAACCTGCCCAAAGGTTACCCAAATCATTGTTCATTTTACTTTTTTATTCAATATTTACACATTTTACGGAAAATTAAAATGAAAAGAATTTTTCATCTGCAACTTGGAGTTTTTGTGAACGTTGAATTTTCTGCGAGGAATGATTCATTTTGCTCCATTGCATATTTATTTCGCTCATAAAAGTTATTCGAACCAAAAATGTGAGTAAATTCGTGCTCTATACGGACATAATTGACGGAGAAAGAGAGAAAGGAAAGGATCGGAGAAAGTAAGATTTACCCTAAACTCCTTACCACAGACATGTCGTCTCCAAGTTTTTATAAATGTTGCTAATCAACGTTTACCTCGTTTCTGAATACTTCATAGTATAGTACCGTCCAATAAAATACAACTTCACTAATCCATTACCCACTTTCAAGTTGCTCTATGAATGGTTCTCACTATTTCTGTCCTATTTTCGCTACCAACAATCCATTTAAAAAGCTAATAATAATCATGTACCTCAAAAACCTAAATACCTTCTTGACCTTTTTTGTCGTCCTCTTAAAGCTAGAAGCACGCTAAGTAGAAGTGACCCATCTAACCTTTAATTACCTGTACAGAGAACTACAAAGTTTCAGAAATCCTTCGTCGTCAGGTCTACTTTAACATGGAACGCTACGCCTAGTGAGTTAAAAAATGTAATCATTTGCCTTCTTTTAAGAATTAATGTTATGAGTCCTCTTTCACCGATAAGTTATATAGATACACTAAAAATTGCAACATTTCTTTTATCTTGTTAAAATGTAAAAATTGTAATTTTGTAACAAATGCTGTTATTTATTACGTACAAACTTCATGTACGTCACAATGAACTACTCTGTTGCATTTTGGGGTTTTGTACCCAGAGTACAGAAATAAACTTATTCAAACTTTTCATCGGTGATATTAGAAATTCATAAAAGGCAAAATAAATACCTCGAACAGAAGCTGTTTAAAATTGTTCCCTAAGATTCAAAGCAACCTTCCCAAGGGTTGCCCAAATCACTGTTCATCATACTTTTTTACACATTTTAAAGAAAATTAAACTGAAACATATATTTCATGTGCAACCTGGAGTTTTCATGAACATTGATTTTTCTACGAGAAATGGTGGCATTGGATATTTCTTTCACTCACACTTCCACAGTTTGAATAACCTATAACCTCCAAATATATGCCCTAGGTGGACATATTTTGACGGAGAAAGAGAGAAAGCAAAGGATCAGTGAAAGTGAGATTTACCCTAAACCCGTAACCACAGAAATGTTGTCTCCAACACCACTGCCATTTTATAAATGTTGTTCATCAAAACCAATTCAACTCTCCTCCACGGTCTGCCAAATTACATGTTCATGTTTATGTAAGTTTTTTTATACCCAACTGCAACCTGTGTTTTTTGTTCAACGAGATCTATTTTCTCAACTTTTTCACTTCTTTCTTATCTATTAAAATGGGTTTTAATACTCAAGATTAATAACAACGTGTTTTATATTATTAAAAATCATCGAAAATCATACTTCGACACTTTATGCAGCAAATCTGTCAAAAGATAAAATATCACCATTTGTAAACCAAAGTCTATGCCTTTGAGACTACACAAAAATAGGGCTATGTTACACACATAATACTCAAAAAAGGAATGCAAATGTCACTTAGCAAAATATTTGCGATTTACAACAAGCTGTATTTGAGACCTCATGTCTAAGTTTGAATAGCAAAATTTGTTTTCTAAGGATACGGGTTAAAGGATAAGGTTTCCATGAGCATAAAGCAAAGAAAGACGGAAATATGATGGTGGCAATGAGAACGGATGAAGATGGAGAGTAAGGGACACAACGAAAAGAGGACGGAGTGGGTGGCGTGAGGGGAATCGTCGGAAAGATAGCAAGGAAGTATTACAGAGAGAGATAGAGATAAATAGGAGCGGCAACGAGCAGCGGTGGACTCCTGCATCAGAGGAAGACGGTGATTGACAGGGATGAGTGAAGGCTGGGGGAAAAGGCGTAGAAAAGAGGTCATTCGAAGGATAGCAGGAAGAACGTCGCTGTGGTTTCAGAGGGCGGTAGAAGGGGAAATTAACGAGAAAAACTCGGCAGTTCTTCAGAGGTGGAGTATTAAGGACGAGTTTCAGTTGCAAGAGACTGGTAACGATGCATCGATTTGTGGGTGGAGTATCAATGTTCGAATTTTCCGTAAGGGGGACACATCTAAGCTCCCTATATTTCCGAGGTTTTCATTTGTACACCATCTCACCATTCTTCCGGGTCCATACCGCGGGTACTACCAAATGGAACACCATACAGAAAGGAAAAACCAGATGGATTGGACACATCCTGAGATATAATGAGTTTGTGAATAATATAAGTGAAGGCAAATTAGAGGAAAAAGTCCCCAGAGGAAGACCCAGGAATAAGTTCATGATCCAAATAAAGAGGAAAGTACATAGGAAGAGATAAGGAAAATAGCTGTAGATAGGAAAGGGTGGGGGCTGTAGTAAACCAATCTTAGGATTGAAAGACCCATGAATGACCACGGGTATTGACTTGGATTGACAACAGTTTCACCTGTGTTTAAGCCAGCAGGAAAATTGTTGGAAATTAAAATATTCTAGTAATGGTCCACTAAAAAAATTTATTCTTTACGACCCGGATTTCGTCAAATAATGACATTTACAGGTCACATAATGACATCTTCATACTTCAGGTCACATAATGATGTCTTCACGTCACATTATAACATATTCACGGACTATCGGAAATTAAAATATTCTAATAATGGTCCAAAAAAATATTTATTCTTTACGACCCAGGTTTCGTCACATAATGACATCTTCACACTTCAGGTCACATAATGACATCTTCACGTCACATAATGACATATTCACGGACTATCGGAAATTAAAATATTCTAGTAATGGTCCAATAAAAAGATTTATTCTTTATGACCCGGGTTTCGTCACATAATGACATCTTCTCATGTGACGAAACCCAGGTCTTAAAGATTAAATCTTTTTATTGGACCATTACTAGAATATTTTAATTTCCAATAAGGAGAGTTTCCACAAAGTCAAGCCTGAATTTATGAGTTATATTTAGGAATATTGTAATCAATCTAAGAGCGCATATGCGGTAAAAATCCGGAAGATTTGACGACGTCTGAGAGGCATCATTAGTCTCGAAGGGAGAACAACCTGGAGATATTAGGAACCTTTTTAAGAAATTTAACTAAAGATGTAGAGTTTATGTTTATCGTTCTATTAAAATTGTTAATGACAATTAGTCACTTCCCGTTACGGCTTTTATATTATAAAGTAAGACGTACCAATTTAGAATCTCGTCATTTGTGGGGAGGCTGAGCCATTATTGGTCCTCCCTGAGTAGTTCTTCTTCTCCTCCGGAACTGATGGACAAATAACGTTACTGATTTGAGTTTCTATCTCAGGTCATGGAGAGGGAATCCACTAAAATACAAAAGGAACGTACACATACCTTTCAGCGTAAAACTTGGAAGATTTTCAACTGTATGAAACACCAGGAAAGGCCCTTCAAATCGGGACTGTCCCGACCCAAGTTGGGCGTATGATAAGCCTAGTTAAGGTTCCTTAGTACTACTAAAAATCCATCCAAAAAGTTTCACTCTCCCCACTGCAAACGCACAAGAAAAACGTCTACTGTTCATCGTCAGTTTATTCCGCAAAAAGGCTGACCAATGACCAAGTATGACCGTAAACTAAGACCACACATAATAGTACACTATCAGTCACTCTAGTCTTGAACCATAAAATTTGTCCCATCGGTGAGTGGAGGCCACAAAATTCTACGATCATTGGTAAAGTAGAACCAAGTCGTAATATAAATGATTGTACATTATCGACAATTTGCCGCTTAAGTTACCTCTCTAAGATAAGATAAGACTTTTCATTTCGCATATCCTAAAATGAACCTAAATATATCAAAATGCGATATTCCGAGCACACCTACCCTGATTTATTATGCGGCCTTAAACATCTTGGAGTAGAACAAGCGTTACGAGTATTTCGATTGAAACGGTATCCAAGATTTGGGAGCCAACGACTGAAATCCAGGAGAGCCAGATTGTTAAGCATTTAGGTCAGAGAACAAGTGGAAGGACATCAGGGAGGGTGGAAAGACAATGAACCTCAAGAATTTAAAACCTAACGATACATTTGTTTCATTTTTGCATTCCGGGCCAACTATCGACCTATAAATGGAGAGTAAAATGCAATCCTATTGGAAATATAGGTCACTCGTGGTCAGCTTCCTAGACGGGAAAAGAACGTGAAAAACAATGTCCAGACAGTTCCTTCGCCCCTCAACGCGTAGATCACTAATTTCAGCAAAGCAAGCTCTTCGGGCCATCGATTTTATACAAAGCAATCAATTAGTAGGTTTCAAACGAGACGAAACAATGTTTTCGTAAATTGAAATATGGTCCATCTTTTAAGACAAATAGGGCCTTCTGGTGAGTAAAACTGCTCATAACTGCCAGAGCATTGCGTGTGACTAGCATTCAATTTTTTCAACAATGACAGCAGCATCTTCTCACTTAGAACTGCTATATAATCCGCCTAAGTTTAAAATACACTCGCACGAGGAAAGGCGAACAAGCTATGTATTATGAACATAACAATTTGATAAAATTCCTTCAATGGTAAAAAGAAGTCAATTTCTGGATAATTCCGGGACTGATAGTCCACAATACGAAAGAAGGAGGTATCTGAGGCTTCATGACCATGCTTGGTCATATTTTTCCTCCATTCTCGGGAGTTCAGGTTGTTTTTCAAGGAGGCATTTTCGCTGGTACTCCAATGGGCGTCCAGTACGAAGCGCGCTTAAGACGCTAGCAAAGGAAAACATCCGAGAATAGAGGAACATTTGCTTCAACGTCGCGGAAATCACGATGGAACATCTCAGCCCTGTTTCTTTACGACTGAGGGAGACTGGGGCTGCCGAATCATGGCTTTCCATTACAACCCATTCGCAGTCGTAAACTGTAAACAACCACTTGTCCCGTCTCTGAAGCCCCTAGCAATGCTTCCAACCATTCCCTTCCACTCTCTCTCTCTTCTTATAATCTCCTACCAAAGCTTCCCTTCATAAGTCTCCTCAGCTCCTACAATCATCTCTCCTCCACATGTCTTCCCCCAATCTCCCGATATCAACTCATCCCTCAGCCGGCTGGATTTACTCCCATCCCACGGTCCAATACACCGCCCATTACAAATTATCTCCGAGCTATTACGAAAACCCCTTTAGTCGATCCCCTCAATCTCCTTTCCTCATCTTCATCCATCTCCCCCCGCACAGACGCGCTCTTGAGGCCGAAATAAATGCCAAGGGAAGAATGAGGGGGGATCAGCCACGGGAGAGATAGAGAGAAAGGTTGTAAAAGACTGAGATAACATCCTGAGTTCTTTTCTAAGAGATACATAAACTCCGCCCGATCATTTTTTGCAGCATTCCGGAAAAAGATTATCATCGTATGTCCTTAATCATTCCTTTACAATGAACTTTGAATAATTCATTTGTATAACCGATACTATATGTTGTATAACCAATACTTGAATCTCTCTCATTCTCCCTAGGCCACCGTCTTAAAATGAGAGGTCATTGGAGGGTAGAGGCAATAGAAACAGAACAGGGGAGGGGAATACAAACAGAACGGTACGAGAAGTAGGAATAGATGGCAGAGGAGGACCAGTTCGTATTAATTCTCTTCCCTAGCATCGTCCCCACCAAAGGACGCTAGTTCTAGACTATGCTAAAACTATGTTCAGGGGCGGCTTTAACCTGGGATGGACCAAACGGCTACATAGGACCCATCAGGC
Organism: Ceriagrion tenellum; assembly: GCA_963169105.1. Classification (NCBI taxonomy): domain Eukaryota; kingdom Metazoa; phylum Arthropoda; class Insecta; order Odonata; family Coenagrionidae; genus Ceriagrion; species Ceriagrion tenellum. Next base: position 81,168,459 of record OY720635.1, read on the forward strand.
AAAGACATTAGAATATTAGTGTTATTCTATATTCATGTCCATTGCGCAGTACTTCTTAGGTGTAGACGAAGTAAGAGCTTAGTTATTGCTGTTATGCCTAGAAAACTGGTCCTCTATCAATAATTTCCTCCATTATATCCTATCCAATTATACCTCTTGTTCTTCTAATGCACTTATTTACTGCTGGAAAAAAGCTCTCCTTTTTTAAGACTATTGAATTTCCTCCAGTAAAGATTCTCTTCCACCACATTTACTCAAAAACTTCGCGGTATACCCCTTTATCTCAGAATATTCAACCTACTATAATATATCGGCTTTGCTTTTCGACCCATAATCATATTCTCGAAACATCTGATTAACTTTAACAGAAACGAAAATTCTATGTCATCAAGTAGGGGTCGGGAAAAACTTCCGCCATCAAACCCGGGCCCTAGAGACCAAATTTTAGTATTCTAGCCAGCACACAACCACAGTTTCCGAGGCAACTAATATTTCTCAATATTTGCAGTTACATTAGAAATATGATGCTCATTTACTATTTACCAAACACAAGGAAAGATGCTATAATTGAGATAAACACCATCGCCTTTATCTCAATTATTGCATCTTATATAATGCGTGTTCATACGTTACGGCCTTTTATCCGTGTAGGAAAAAAAAGTGGCAGATGGTAGTTTGCAGAAACAGAAAACCTGTAACAAGACTACCATAAAAGATGCAATTTAAAACCCGCATTACTGCCACAAAAGATAAAGTTTCGCAATGTGAACAAAATAATTCTCACAAATCCATAAAATTTTTACATGTGATTCTGATTGATCTAAATTCATCGTTATCGATCAACTCTATGATTCAAATACAAAAATAATTAGAAATATTAACAATTTTGCAATTAATTGCAGATCAGTGATAGTAGTTAATATTTTATATTTTTTTAATTCATTATTTTTAATAAACTCGGGCTCTAATTACACTTTCTATTTAAATTTCAAAGTTTGGAAAAATGAAGTACTTTCATACAATACATGCATAACTTTTCCATTATGTTTTATTCCCATATTTTTCGCAAGGATATGTGTTTTCAATTCGATAGATATACACAAAAATGATATCATATGCGAGGATCAAAGACCAATGGCAACGAGTTAGACCTGTACGCCGATGGATAAAATATCGGCGGCGGACGCCGGCGCGCCGAGCAGGTGGTTTATACTGGCGGCGGCGTACTTACCCAGCCATAATCTATTAACAAGTATTTCAGTATATTACAGCATAAATTTTTGATTTTTTCTCATTATTTAATGTGTTAAATTGTTTATTGCATGTTACAACTTATTTTATTACATTTTTATTCACGTATGCGAGAAATTTCTTTAAATTTTAAGTATTTTTGCAAATCTCGTATCATACAACTTCTATCAAACCTAATATTATGCCCTTTCATTGCTAATTTTGTAAGACAAAGTCATGAATAATTTACCTGTTATCTCAAATGCAAGCGAAAAATTTCATTGTAGACAGATATGTCCATTTGATTGTTTTAATTTTATTCATAGTTTTTCAAATATGATAAAATACCATTCAAACGATCCTGTATGTATTTTTATCGCCTCTTGCATTCGTCTATGGACCACATTGTAAATTTTGAGAGCGGAGGGTTTTATGGAAAAGGCCTCCCGTTTTTTGGATTTCTATTACAAATTTAATATTTATAGATTAATATCAGAATTAATCAGGCGAACAAAAAGGCAATATAAAAAAATTTAACTCTTGGAATTCAAAAAAGACTTCCAGAAAAACAACACAAACTTTTACAAAACATTTGAAAAGGAACTATTTGGGTACCAACCCCATAACCATCGCTTTAGAAAAGAAACTGGGAAACGGGAACTTAAAAATCAAGACAATGGCTGAGAATTTTTTAATTATTTCGAAAATACTTCCGAACTGACCAGAACTCAAGGGAAGATTCCCATCAAAAGATACCAATGAAAACAACCCTAATTCACAATCACTATGTAAAGAATAAACCACAAGAAAATTAAAAAGCCCCAAAACATTAAAGCATCAGGTAAAGATGGAATCATAGCAGAGTTCGTGATAGCAGTTGGACCAAAAACCATTGCAGAAATAACACAAAAAATACAAAATTTTGGCGAACTGAACAAATCCTTAATGACGGGGAAAATGTGCTTATTCATCCATTTTATTAAACAATGGAGATAGAACATATGTAAACAACTACAGAGGAATTCCACTCCTTCCTGTCACATATAAAATTCTCTCACAATGCTTTCTTGTTCAGCAACAACTTAAACCCAAAATTGTCGAATATCAAGCAGGCGTCAGGCCAGGTAGATCACTCCCGGAACAAATTCTAAATCTAAAACTAACAATTTGGCACCACAAGATGTACTGCATGAATATTATGGAATGAAATTAGAACAGAAAACATAGCAACAACCTAAGTAAAAATATCACCGTATGTTTAGAGCTAGATCTATTTATTTATTCCAATCATTTAGAACAGAAGAGTCGAAGTCAAAATAAAATTAATTAGGTGGTTCATTTATGTTTCAATTGATAATGCAGTACCACAAATGTCAAAATAAGTTAGATATCCTGCCTTTCATCTTCTATACTTCAACGATTGTTCGAAAAGTACGGGAGTATCTAAAGCGCACGAACTCCATTTTTGGCCACCCATAATATGGCCACCACGTTTTTTAATCGAAAGGCACTCCGTCGAAAAAAGCAGGGCTGCAAAACGAAACAGGAACCAATGAGTAGTTTCGTACCGGAACAAAACTATAAGATTTCTTATTCAATGTGACTTCGTTTCAGATTGAAGTCTTTAGTCTGGCTTGGTTTTAGTTTTATTTCGGAATGAAAGTAGAAATTGAACCAAATATGACATTCCGGAACTGTTTCTTCTCTCGAATAGTTTCGGATTAAGTGAGTGGGAGCTTGGATAGATTTATGATACTCTTATGATAGACCGTCGACAGTAAAACGACTTATCTTAATGAAGACCATAGCGCAAGTGTCTATATCTGTCCTTTCTAGTGCACGCAAACCCTACCAACAGATTTTCGACGACCTAATCATCTTTGGAGAAGACATGCGCCTGCTCCCTCCTTTCAGGAAATGTCCGATGCCTGGGAACTCCGGGGGAAAAGCTGCACCCCCTCTGTCAATATCGCGCCCTAGGTATCAAAACTGGCCCTTTAGAGGGGCATTTTCAGTGGTCATCGACCTCAAGGACGATGCGGACAGAATCTTTCTATAACATTTTAGGTAAAACAAAAGACAAAGAACAAGAGGGGACATTATTGCTTGAGAGCCGTGCGTGGAATCTGATGGGCACATTTGTTCTTCTCCTTGGGTGCCGCATATCGGATAAACTTGTCAGTTTAAATGGTCAGGGCCTCTTCCTTCTCCTTTTGTGCTTCTATAGAGACCCCAACCCCTCCAATCGTTCAAACAAAAATCGTACCCACAGTCTTCTTGCATCGGGACCGAGACAACTTTTCTCCCTCTCAGATTGCTGCAGAGACGTTTATTTTGTAACCATCCCTCCAATCACGCTTATTATCTTTTTAATAAAGATCCATTACCTGTACTTCAGCACTTGCTTCATCCGCAGAGGAAAATTCGTAAGGCTCCCATTTTATTACCCATTAAGACTGACCCGCCAAACTCAAGCCGGGAAATCCCAGTCTGTGGGGGGGGGGAGGTGGGGAGAGGAGAGGACGCTACAGTAAAAAATTCCGAAGAACAGGCTGCTTTTATTAATCGGAATATAAAACTGCAAAAATACGTTTCATATGATTTGTTTCGTGAATTGATGTATATACATATTTGAGTGAATATCGAAATACTTAAAGTAAAAGAGAGAGGACATATTTTTCTTGTTTCAAGCTCCGGAGGAGAAGAGAATATTCATGTCATCACTTGGATCCCTCAAGCTCAACCATTCACTACAGCCTTTCCGGAGATACTTAAAATAGCTTGCCTATTTCATGATTTTTCAGAATTTTATAGGTATAAGATGAAAAGTAAAGTAACGGCACAGCAATACAAAACTATACCTATGCGTTAACCAAGCTTTTAAGTTAACCAAATGTAGGTGATTCAGGTTTCTCTTCATGCTATTTTAGTGCTTGTTTACGTAAAGAATTGGGATCGATTCAGATACTATTTGCATTATGTAAATGGCATTTCATGGAAGATCTATGCCGAAGGAAATAAAAACCTCGTATGCAATTGCATGACGCCGATTCCTTCCCCCATCTCAATGCGAAGTGGCAAATGCACCTGCCAACCTCCTATATACACTATGATTTCATTGTTGATTTACTTCCTTGAACTTCGTTTACCTACGATCAAAGTGCAAAAGGGTTATTGTGTAAATACATGACTAGTGTTTTTATATTGAATGTAGCTAATATTCGAGCCTCCACAGCATGTATCTAAACCAAATGGCTAAACTCCCGTTGTCAGACACATTTACATTGCATTGACTGGCTGGAAGACATGGAACCTCGGAAGGGAAAAAGGAAAAAATAGAAGTCTTTGAGATGTAACTATGGAGGGAGAACAGAAAAAGTGCAATAGACGGAAAGACTAACGAGAAATTTCTTAGGTAGGTGAGTGAGAGAGGGAAATCTGGATATCACACGTCCTAAATACGCATAGTATACAGAAATGGAGCACTAAGGATATCCGTCACCTTGTTCGATTATGTGGCCTGTTATATTCGAACATCCTATTTCACAATGTTGATTAGGACGGCATCAAGCGGGAAACTGAGGATAACGCACTCATGGGGCACTTAAGGCTTGACCAGAGTAAAATCCATGCCGAGGAAGCGTGGACGTGTGGTTGCTGGCTCAAAACAAAATGGTAAATTTGTTAATTCCTATCGCACAGATTTAATTGAGAGACTATTTTCAACAACACATCCAATAGGGACAGAAGAGCTGCTCTCTATTTTCATTAGTCATTAAGTTTTACGTTACTTTGAGGAGTCCGCAGTAAAAAGTTAATATAAGTATAGTTCAGGGGCAATGGTCGGTAAATGACCATCAATGACGGCGCCGCGACGCGCCGCCGACACTGAAGACGGGGGCGCTATCGGCGGCGCGCCGTATATAATCAATCGGCGGCGTCACCAAAACCATTGGCAGCGCGGCGGCGCACAGGTCTACAACGAGTTTACTTTAAAAATTTATTGGTTAAATTTTGAGGTAAAAATCGTCAACTGGCACAGAAAATAACTATTAGATAAAAACTATTATTTTATAAAAAATTGGAATAATTATTCATTATTAGATCAAAACTATTATTTTACAAAAAATTGGAATAATTATTCATTATAATTCGGGAATAGTTCAATTCACCTGGAAACACAAGCGGTTGATTTCAGATAATTAATTCGTGGAGTGCCGAAAAGAGAGAGAGACCTATGCTTTAAACTTGCACACAGTAGAGTGCGACGTCCGAATATGCAAGTCTGCAGCAGAGAGAAAGAAATGGGAAGGCCTCTCACGCGTCACACGACCAGGGAAGCGGTGACCTCTTTGCCGCTCCCTGGAGAGATTCTCGAGGCAATGCCCGGAGCTCTGTGAGCGATATTCAAATGCAGGAAGGACCGTTGAAAAATAGAAGGCCGTACACTAGGGATAAACATGGGAAATAAATTTGCCTAACAGCAATAAAAAACGCACCAGAGAATTTCCGTGAACAACATTCATAGCTCTTTGAGCTTCCACGGAGAGGCAAGGAAAAAAATATAGGATTAAACCAAAGTTTGTGCTAGAATGCGATTGTATATTTGAACAAGAAGTCTGAAAGTCAAGTACTATCTCTGCAAGCAAAGACGTCCATTGCAAACATTATCTAAGGGTCATTATCTTTTCTTCCTCAAAGCATAAATTTTTTCCTGACGCTGTTTTTTCCTTTAGCTCAGCTCGTTTCCAAACTCTCTTCATATCCATTGCATTCCGATCTTTATCCTATTTCTCCCATGATTTTTCAGGTTCCTATCATTCAAATCGATCTCCAGCATCATGTCATCACTATAAAGCTATATTCTCTATTTCACGTTCCTTACTAACCTAGTCTTAACATGATTTATTCGAATCAATAGCTTTTTTTACCATTAGTCTCTTCTAAGTAGCAACGTCTTCCCTAAAATGATTTATCTTCTGGGTATTAACATATATCGTGGAGCTTGGTTATTTTATCAATCAAACTGTTCACAGGCGACGTGAAAATAATAGACCACATTGATGAAATAATGAAAAGAAATTATCAGTAACAATAAACATTAACGTAAAATTATTACGATCAGGATAAATAAAGACCTCAGATAAAGGCCTCTCCCAATGAAGTCTTTCTGGCGTAATGTCAAGCTGACGACTCCATAAAATAAATATTTTTTTCCATGGTACAGAATTAAAAGACATAAAGGAAAAAGTAAATTCAAATAAACCTGCATTTCATGAATAAAACTAACAGAAATGTCTAATTTCAAGGAAGATGAAACAAGGATGTATCAATCTATAAAGGTTAACTCATCTAGCATCAGAAAATGCGGAAACGGTGAGTAAGCCCAGGGCTTCTGCACAAATTCCTATTCACGCTGAGAACATACGTTTCACTGTACATGTTTTATAAAGCCTGTCACACAAGAGATATAGAATTAAGAATAAATTTATCCATAGTTAATTAGGTTGTTGGTTCACATGAATATTCAAAGTAAGTGTATTTGAAAGATCTTTGATAAAGTAATATTTAATTAATTTCATGATCCGCTGGATACTCTCTTTTCGCTCACGTCAACACAACTCCACTTGAAACTCTCATCACTTGAGAAAAAATCTGCATTCCAGCCCGTTTTAATGGCTATCCTTACGAATTAATATAAAAGTGTCATTAATTCGAAGAAATCAAGTTCCATCATTATTCTTCTCCCAATGCATTCTTTCTGGCGTAATTTCATGCTCATGGCTTCATTAAATAAATACTTCTTACCATCGTACAAAATTAACATACTTAAAGGCAAATTAAAATCAAATATTACTGATTCTGATCTTCTCACCCCATCGAGTAAATACAACAAGATGTATCTTACGCGAAAAGGATATCATTTACAAACTCATTACAATTCACCCTTAACTTAAAGAACTTAAAAAACAAGTTACCAACAGTCATTCATTTATTAGATAACGAATGTCGTCACTGTAATTTTCCCTGAGTAATAAGCTATAGAAGCAATCATCTACGTTAAAAATGCTGTGATCCTGTTTGTGATAAAACTGTGAGAACTCGAGATATGGAAAAAGAGGTGTTATGAATGAAAACTAGGAAAAGAGCAAGATTTTGACTTACCAGTTCTGAAGGCTTCCGTGGAGTCTCTCAGTCTACTCTAAGAGTTTATCGTGATGTTTGGAGTTCGGATGCAACAGAATCGTCATCTTTTCTAACAGCGTCTAAGGAGATGATGACCAATAACCTTGTCAACCTAAGGGGTAATATAGAATTATTTATATTGTTTCTCTAATGAATCATGTTAAAGTCACAAAGATTTTTATCACAAGTACTGAATGGCATGGATTGAAAATTTTGGCCGCATGTTATTTAAAAGCTTTCCCTTGCGATTAATTATCTCGATTGAATGTAAAAATGTAAAATGAGCAATTTTTTTATATTCCTAAGGAAAACCTAGCGATAGCGATGATATTCAGCTTAGAGATCAGTGTTTGTGGAAAATGACACTAGGATATTTGATAATCCGTCAATTAATCATTAAATTCTCCAACGAATAATGCGGCCTTACGGATAATACCACATTTGCTAGACTCTGATCATGAAGCAAACATAAAAAATAGAATCTTTAAAACACAAATTTGAGCACAGTATCATCGCCATATTCGCCATCACAAAATTATCTCGTTCGTCATCACCATCATTCGTTAAAAACCACCGTAGAAATTCTATATATACATACTACACTGTGAGATGCCGCATGATAGAAGGAGTTAGGACACCAGCCGCGTAAATGTCAAACGAGCTCAGTTTTTATTATGGTCACTCGTTTTGCGTTGCAAGGACAAAATTTTGTACTTATCTCCTCGAAAATGTATTTATCTCATTTTATCGCTACTGTTGGACCTAGGAATGTCGTTTGGCGTCAAAATTATAGTATCCATGTCGCTTTGAAGATTGGGTCTCCGAGTCTCCAGCGGTTCCCAACCTAATCCCTCTAAGAGCTGAGAAACACTATGTTCGCTCGTATAAGTTTTTAACGAAGCGCCTGGTGTTCCTTTGTATTTTTTTTGGTTGAATCTTTCTGTCCAGGGTCCCAAACGCTCGCAGCACATTCGAGATATGGCCTAGCCTGAGCAAAGAAGCAACTTGCTTTGCATGGAAGTGGTGAATGAGTTGATGACTAGCTCATCTCACCGGCGATTGAGAAAACCGGGTTCGACACGGTCAAGTGAAATGATTTTTCAATAGCCATTTTCCTCCTCTTTGGTGTCTATGCTCTCATGCAAGTGCCTGAGTACCACATTACTTGAGCAATCGCAGTCATTGGAATGTTTTCAAAAATCTTTTAACATGAAGGAGATAACTTATATTTTAATAGAATAATAGAAAATCTGCAACCAAATTAATTTTTTAAGATAATGCATAATTTGATTGTTATGACATTTTCACGTGAGGGAAATATGGGAAAAGTGTTTCCTTAACACGTAATGAATTTATACTAAAGCACCTAGCAAAGCATGAAACGTTCCCTTTCTCCTTCGATAAATATGCGTTTCGAGTTCTGGATTGGACTCAACAGCATCATAAAAAACAAGAAGTTTTCGTTTGCTATAACATCGGAGAACTCTTTTCTCCTTCAAATGCCATACTTTTGATAAAATATAACATCGACACGATTCACATACCGGCGAGTGAGTGGAGATAACTGCTGGATAAAACGAAGGATTAAATTGCTGTGAAGACATCAGGGCTTTACTAGGTCCCTCGTGTGTGCAGAGAGGTGTACATCAGAAAATTGGGCCATATTATTTAAACTAACCTAAAAAGGCATCAGCTATACTCCAGGGTGGGGCCGCTGGAGAAGTCGACAATTGGTGAGCAAATTCTCTCTCTGAGCCACAGCCTCAGCTGGGATATTGCCCGAAATTGGGATCTTGGATGAAAGGAAGAATTAAATCGGTGGGTAGAATTCACACATGTATGAACCGAGTAGAATTTACACATGGTATTTGGCGGAATAGAATTAGGTCTTAAGTTTTCTCTCACTTTCCGGCATAACTTAACTTACAACGGACCGGAATGGACCAAGCAGAAAAAGTATTCTATAGCAAAAACAATGTTACAGCCATTTTTGCTTGTAATAATAATAATTTATTCTTCCAGAAACAAATATATTGATACATTCATTAACAATATGGCCATTCTCTGAGCGTAGTGCTTACAGTAAAAGTCTGTGTAAGTTTTCCAGACCCTTTAACCATAAAAAATATATTCTTGAATTCTTGAAAATATCAATCAACATTCTTAGAATTATCATAAGCTTTAACCAGAGTATTATATTAAATTATAGCGTTCAAACATTTAAAAAGTTTCATGGGTTTATTAATCGGCCAGGAGCACAAATAACAGTCGCATGTACGAAGCGATAACCTTTCCGGGTCAAAAGAACAACTTTCATAACGGAATTGAATTTCTTTCAGGATATGCCCATTACAATGCATTATCCTTTGATAACTTCATTTAATTACTGTATTAACCAGCGTTGTTATAAAAACTGAATACGAGTATGATTTCTAATTAATTTCAAAAGATTACATTCAAGGGCTGCAGATTCGCTGCACTTCATTGTTCTCTGCCAACGCCAGGCTCTCATTAGCAACCCCAAGTCCCAAGTACATAACCACTAATCACCGCATTTGAGGTTGTTCGAGACAACGCAAAAGTGGACCAAACTCAACGCCACCGTTTCTGAATCAGGCATGGCAAAGTAAAACTTTAAAGAGGAGTTATTTTTCCTAATTACTCTCTAATGGTGTCTTCAACACATCCACTTTCGCACGCAATGTTAGCGTGACCTTTCTTTCCTCTTCGTCGAGTCGTTTGAAGACCAGAGCGGAAACAGAGCGTGTTCACTACTACGCCCAGTCCTCTAGCCGCATATCGATTGGCGATAAGCTTGACCTCTGTTTGCATTCATTCAAATCTTTATACGTAGGCTATCTTCGATTACTTTCCCGGCATGAAAAAGGTCTTCCATCATCGCTTTCTTAATTGAGATAGTCCCGCACTCAAGTGAAGCAGTTAATGTTTTCTATCTAAGCAATCACAATCGACCCACTGCCGAAAAAATTTCCCCACTAACGGAAAAAATCGGTAAATGGGGAGATAGATGGTACAAACACGCAGATTACTAATCTGAAAGGAATTGGTGGACAACTGGAAGAGGTAAGTAGACGATGGCAGTTGGCAGATGATGTACTAGACACTGGTGTTGGCAAAAACAGACTTTGCTAAAACTACTATACCGAGTTTCACCTCCAGTTGGTTACATCAACAACAAAATCTTCAGTATTATCACGTTATCACTACAACATCCACTATTCTCATAGCCGAGTACGTATTTTTTCTAACACAGTAAAATATTTGAGGAAAATGATCCAATAAGAAAACGTTAATACGTATTTTGCCATTTTTTAATCCTGTAAAAGATCTATAAAGTACAGTTTGAACGGTGAACATTGAAGTTTTATAATTATTCCATTTGTTTTTGTCGATCTAGCTACTACTTTTTCTCAATGCTTCGGACTTATCAAGAAAATCTGGATATTTTCTATATATTTTCATAGGAGAACATGAGAAAAGCTGAATTATGGACAATGGACAACCAAATTATTTTTTAAACTTAAACGTAAACATTATGGAAATGCATATGTTAATGCATGTCGAGAGATATATCAGCATTTGACCGTGAGGTGCATTGCAACATTTAACATGATGCCAGCGACAATGGTCATTTAGAAAATAACTCTGGGAGATTTTTCCATGATATTCTGCAACAAAAATCTTCCAGTTTTCCCATAGAGCATAAATTTAACGATAATTTTACTAAAAAATTGTTCGATTATATCTATATTGTGAATTAATAATGTTCTAGATTCCTGGTCTTGCGGATTTCTCTTTTGATGAAAGAGTGATGAGGTTGCGGGAAGCAAGAGAAGGGTGACATAGGTGCCGCGTAATTACGCAGCCAGGGAACCAAATATGTATGTACGCACCATCGTTTGCCAAGGAAAGAAAAAGAGAATCTATGCTAGTGTAGGGAGTCGAATGCAGTCGATAGTGAGTGGTTTAGTGACGTAGGAGCAATACCTCGACTTAACACCCAATTGCACTGCGCATACTAGACTTACAAGCGGCAGACGACGATAAAGTATTCAAAATGGTAAAACAGAATTGGTAGAATGCTTTCCTCTTGGTAGATCCCTCTTCGTCGCTCAGTTATTGTTTGCAGGAACTTAGAAAAAATTTGTAAGTTTTAAATACCTTAAAAAATACAACTAGCTCACGAGGCCAATGAAACTGGCATCTACATGGAAGTTCAAGGTAATATCATAAGCCATTCGAGAAGAAATGATAAAATAATACTATTTATAACTTGTCATCACGGAATAACTAAATCAAGGTGGGGGTTTATAAAAAAATGTCCAAATTCAAAGTAAACTTCGCTATTCATGAGCCTTTCCTGAGTCAAGAACAAGGTCATAAACGATGGAGTTACAACAGTCCCCATCATTTAGAGGCTTCTAAGTCTTGCTAGCTGTCCATATCCATCACGGTTATTCATTGCAAAAATGTTCATCATAACTTCCGTGAACAGAAAGCTAGCCTGTTAAGTAATGCAAACTAGAAGAAAATAACTCCGAGTAATTATCATCCTTGCATGAATCCCATATCTCACGAAGAATCCACTTCGTCGGAAATCACTCGGATTTTTCAAGCACGATGCCCATAAATCCCTCCTTAATCTCTCTTGACTTGCCCTCTGTATCTGTCCACGTGGAATGCGGTCTAACTCCAAAGTTTCATCCACACTAAATGTGTTAACAGAGATGCTACCATGTTCCAACTCTTTTCTCAGTTAAAAATGGAAACAAATAGCAAAATTCTTAGCTAAATATGTTCATTGGTTAGGAATGGCATTAACTTTAGGTTGAGCAAGGCAAACAGGTTAAGCTTTACTATTTTTCAATATTTTAAACGAGCAAGATATGCTGGGACCAATAAATGGAAATCTCCCTCAACAGGAAAAATCTACTCTTCCTTCTCTAAAAAAACCTTTTGATATACGAGATGATTCTGAGGTCTCTGAGAGTCTAATCAACAATGACAGACTTAGCCTCCTCTTGAACCAAGGAAGCCGAGCCAGCCCCCCATCATTTGCTAACTCTCGGCCTGGATCCTGACTCTATATCCGATAGGGGGAAAACTAGATGATGACGACTGCACTAAAATATCTGTATTCAAAGGACCTAAGGCTAAAGGAATTTTCATTGTAGGAATACGCAAAAATAACATTTCACCCTGATTATGTCTCACACACCGTTACGGTGACCTGACTGCCTTCGATAAATGTATGTTTACTGACGGTCAATAGTCAATGGGAGTCTATGCATGCGATCTGCTGCAAAACCAGTAAAAGCACAGCTATTCTTCACTGTGCAGCAAACTAAGCCTTGAACAGCATATATTAATAATATAATACCATTATTACTACCTTAAAGGGCTACGAAAATAAATTCCCCAGATGACGAGTGGAGTTTGGAAAGAGCGTTTATTTACCAAAGCAAGAACTCCTGTGGAAATATTATCCAAGCACTAATTTTTGACCACGACATTTCCTGCCCCAAGTCTTTCCCAGGAGTAATGACGATGTGGGGCGAAAAATGTGCGTGCACGTGGAATACATTTTGCGCGAATTACTTCGAATCACCGCTTAATTCCCGCGAGACCGCTGATGTGAAATATGTCCCATGGTCCTGCTGGCTCTGTTAGCGTACAAAAACCGCCGCATCGGTTAAAAGCTTCTTTATATCGACGTGGGTCGAGACAATAATGACCGATGTGCAACCGCGGAAGTAATGAGGCATTGGGGGTGGAGGGAGGGGATAGGAGGTCGCTTTGACTAACCCCTCCCTCCTCCACACCCCGGTATAATAATGAGATGGAGAATGCGTCGAGTCATGGTGGAAACGTAGTAGTGACCCCGAGAGGGACATGGAAACAAAAGGCAGACCCAAATTAAGGAATGTTTCTACTTTTTACATATTTATTTTTTAAGAACCACGACGGCATAAAAATGTTGGCGTCGGCAGGTGACGCGCAAAAAAGGGAGGCGACGTGGACCAGCCAGTCAAACTCCAGCGGACAGAGGTTTGTTCTTTTGCTAAATATTGCATAAATAGTTCATGCGGATGTCACGGGACATAATACTTCAGCATCGATAAACTTGCCACGCAGAGAAACCGCGAACAAGCCTCTCAGTTTCCGTATACCACCGGAAATACCAATTACATTTTGCTGGATTATCGCCTCCATGAATTGCTTGTAGAGTGCCGAATCAATATATATTCTCAATTAAACAAACATTGTATAGTAAAAGCTCTCTTGATGATATTGTTGAAATGGTGCTAGCAGGATTTCATTGATAAACAGCGTTAACCAGAGAATATATTAAGAGTTGCCAACGCATCAAAATTTGAGGGGGATAGTCATTATCTTTAATCGTTGTAACGCACGAACGATGAGATATGAAAAGTATTTGGTGATAATTCGTGTACTGCTGAACTCAAATGTTGATAATGATTTATTTAAGGCAAATGATACTACGCCCCGCGAAGTAGTGTCACCAAGTTAAATCGTAAAAAATAATTACTAATAATTTTTACTTCTTTTACTAGCAAATGTCATATCTCCATGCAACTACACAAATTCAAAACAGATTCCATTGCATATCTAAGATTTTCTAAAATTAACTTTTGAATTTGGAAAAAATGGAAAGTTATTTTCTATATTATGTTAAACGGCACATATTAAGTAGCAAATTCCTTTGCCAAAGCTCTTTCAGGCCATCCAGTGGAAACGAATATCCAGTCAAATATTTTCTGTCCTGCAAAATTCACTTTGCTAATAGTACAATAAATATGGAAGGCCATTTTGTTTTTCTCATCAAGTTTCGTTATAAATTCAGTGACATGTTAACTGACCTGGGTATTGATCCTGAATGACACGGTTATTAAATTTATTTATACTTCTGTACGTTACCAAATTCCAGCAAAACAATTCCCAGCCCTAATCCAGCATTGAACACAAATACATATGGGAAAACGTACCGAAATAGTCAACATGCTATGGTTGCAAAGTCAAACCCAACTGACTTTGGTTTACAATCCTACTGTTATGCTCGGATCGATTGGTTTGAAAAATTTCCACAAGTTACCCTCTTGAACATGCTTCTCAAAAGACAAAATCTGGGGCTTGGGAGAAGAACGCTAATACGATAAATTTTATGACTCCACGAAACAGGAAGTCTAGAGAGAAAATAAAATAAAAATAAGACATATCGAGAGAAGCCGTACCTATATTCTCTTTATTCACAACCCTGCCAAGGAATTGGAGATACAACTTTGTAAAGGAGTGTAGGTGACGGAATTATAAGGAGACAAACGAAATAAACAAGAAATCCTGCGAAAAATTTATAGCAAAAAAAATTGCATGACGAAAGAGAAATAAGAAAATAAACATTCCGAAAAGAGGTCAACAAGACTTTCAATAATACATTTAAAGAAAGCCGTATACTGCCATATGGGTCTCAAAAATTGAAATTTTGCAGAATTGAACAAAAGAGGCCGGTCTGACTGAAAAAACTGAACGTCCACAATGAAAAAATCCGCTACAAAAGAGTTAAAAATACTGTTTTTATTCATAACCATAGAGGAAGGATAAGATAAACCTATTCGGTGATTTTAAAATGATAACCAGCGATTCGATTCGAAGAAGCGCACTCAAAAAATGGAACTGTTGAGCTATTATTAGAAGATTGCTCCCAAAAACATGCTGAGCAACAAAACTTCAACAAGCGCTGCTTACTTTACGAAATATTTATGGCGCATGCTTGAGCTTTAAAAAAAATTAGAATGGATTTTGAGTCTAAGAATGTTTACCAAGTTCCAAACTCAGCTTCTTTTGAGATAAAAGTGTAAAGACGCGAATGCGTGGAATGCAAATGTTTTCCAAGCTCTATAAGGCTTAGCAAAACATCTAACAAGCCCTACATTATGGAGATTTGGAGGAACGATTTTTCATTTTTCTATTATGTTTCCTGAAACGGCAAACATGTTCCCTGGTTAGCCTTTGGAATTTAATGAATATTTAGAACATTTTTTCCAGGTAGCTTCCTCTTTCTTGAGTCTTTACACGAAGTTAAAAAAAATTCATAAATGAATCAAAGAATTTGGAAAAAAACTCCCTCTATCGATGAAATCGTAATAACTACTTTACCTTTCCTTTTCAACGGTCTTTTGAATCAATTCTGACCCGCAAGGCGTTGAAAAATCAAAATAAATTACAATTTAACGACATTTTACCAAAAAGCTATTCGAGAGCATACCAGATTTACAAAGTCTTTGAGTGTCTAAGCCAAACTTTAAGTTAGTACCTCAAATGCTACTTTCTAGCAGACTTTTGGTCAACCTTTTTCTCTTTTCCCTCCCGTATTCTTCCTTCCCCTCCATCCACCCTCTCACCCCGTTTCCGTCCCGAGGGACACAACCCTTCGTCGCAATGGTGGCTGGCGGACAAGTCCCAATTACTCGATCCTGTCTTACATCTCCCTCAAGGACACATGCAGATGTGTGCCCTAATTCAGGATCCACAGAGAGAATACGGTAGGCCTCCGCTCCAGGAATTACGATGGGATGAGAAAATGTTCGCCGCCTTCCAGAAATCCATATCTTTTTAAATGTCTTCAATAGAAAGAGGCATATAAGTGTCCCTTCGACAAGAACTTCTTCTCTTAGCCAATCCTTCACTACATCAATAATCACAAAAGGGCTCGGTCCTCCTTTGTCTATGAAAGTAAATTATATCAGTGCTTTTCGTACTATTTAACCTGAGAAGAGCAAGATGATATATTGAAAGTCTTTGGGTTCTTCCCATATTATTGGTAAAAACCCAAAAACACCACACCATATAATCATAGCAGAAGCCTTCGTAACAAGGACTATATGATGCATGTACATTTTAAACAGATGCAAGCGTATTTCAGGGCAGTGAGTATTACCTAAGATAACGAAAATAATAAAGAAACCACATAGCTGCATACTAAGTTTAAAATGTGCACAGGGGTTATATAAAACAAAGACGCAAATCTCTGAGCTACCAACGGATATTGACCAAAAATGCTATTAGTAACATATCAATAGTTTACTATTTGAGCACCCCGCCCCTTAATATCATTGTTTGATACCACCACACGGAGTTCCAACGAAAATTTGGTTCAGCTTATCAGGCTACCTTTCAACAAGAATTTAACATTTTAAAAATTAAGGAAAAGTCAAAACTATGTCAATAATTATTGGGACTAGAGAAATTCTATCAAACAAGACAAAATTTTTATAGCGTGTTGCAAAATAACCATAAACCTGATATCATTCTTATTACTATTCATTTAAATATCTGTAGCATTAAAAATTAAGATGATAAGTCAAGTAGAGTGGGAAAATGGGAGAAGATGCTGACTTTTAGGAGGAAGACTCCCATTTGATAATAGAAATTCCTCCAAAGAAGAAAAGGTTGACGAGCTCCGAAGCTACAAAAGGTGATTTCAAAATCAAACGCAGTGCGTCAACCATAAAAAAGTTAATTCCAGGGAATATAGCCAAGTATTCGAACCTCCCTCTTTCAATCGACTTTCTTTTTTAGTGAACAAACAAATGGAATAATCTTGCGCAACATATTATTTCTAGTACAACAACTTTCTTTTCTCGATTCCGCATGTAAAAGCTAGAGGGATCACAGCGTTAAATATTTATACAATTGTAGAGAAGATGAAACAGGCCTCAAAAAGCCTATGACTGGTGAATTTTCAGCTACTGAAAATATTCAAACTAAGCAGGTGAAATGTATTGAAATTGCCAGGAGGAAAATTCGGCCTGTACCAGGTAACGAACCACGGACCTTTAGTTTGCTGAACCAAATTGCAGACCACTTCGCTATCTAGGCCTCCTAATTCTCTTGGCTATTTTGGCGGATAAAAGGGAACTAATCTTAGGCCCTTGCGGTTCATCCAAGATAGCAACGCAAGGGAGAAGAGGGCTTCAAAGAACTCTCTAGGGTGTGGATTTTCTCGTCAAAATTTAAACATATTTCACCTGCTATTTTTGAATATTTTCACATGGCCAAGCACCACATAGGTGAAGGATTCTGCCGCTTGGGTGTCCTCTTATCCTTTGTGTTGCCATCATGGATGGATAAAGGATTAAAATCTAGTTCCCTCATATCCATCAAAATTTCCAGGAGAGTTAGGAAGTCTGGGTAGCGTAGTGATCTGGGCATTGGTCCGGCAAACTAAAGGTCCGTGGTTCCGTTCCCAGTCCATGCCGAATTTTTTTCGTGGTAGATTCAACATATTGCATCTAATGTTCCTTATTACACGCGCTGAACCGGTTTCTTCGACAACGAGAGCTTGATGGATTAAACTAATTGTTGAGTCCCTGAGATATAAGACTAGGTTTTACTGGAGATTTCTTTACCTCGTCATAATATATTAAAGAAGGTAGTAAAATACGACAAAATGTTTTCAGTCTTTTCATCAACTAGGGTACTTTTTCAATAAGCTCCATAATATTTTGCAAAAGTATTAAGGCATAATATCATGCCATGCGTCTAAGGTAAGAGCTCAAACGTTCCTGTGCTAAAACAGCGCGGATCAAACTTCTATCCGGGAGACCAGATTCTCACGCCAAAAAGTACCTATGTAGGTGTTTAAAGGAACCTTATATTGTTTACGAAACAACGGCTTTAAAAGCTTGAGTCTATTAAGTAAACTTCTACCAGTGTCGATCTCCGAGATTCATTATAATCGCTAATAAATCAAAATGAATAGAAATGGAGCGGCAACATTCTCCCACACATATCTCGGGCAGGCGAGGACTAAAGTCTTAAGAATTCCTTCGAACAAATTTAGTGCAGAGTAAGGAAGCAAGGAATAAAAATTAAAATCAAACGGGGAAAATTACATGCAAAGGATTAAATGTGATGGAGAACCGCTAAGGATCATAATATTGAAAATTATTTATTTCCAAAAATATTCTACTTTAGTCAAAAAGCTCAAAAAGTGTACGAGATAACGTTTCCTGGATATTCAAACAAAGAAATTTTAATTCAGCATAGTGAGCTTTTATTGATCTTCGGCTTATAGGGGCATCAGTTTCCTGAAAATATTTTTTTAAAACGAATCAATCTGCCTTACAATGTCACTCAACTAAGCAAAAACGTATACTCGCTTGATGAAGTGCAAAGAGAAGTTTAAAAAAATCTTTCTCCATGACAAAATATAGTATACGACAGAATGATAAATTCAATTTCAAATAGGCTAACCATCTGTAAGCTTTCGCTGAATTAATTTTCAATTTTCACCAGCATGTCAAATTCAATCAGCAGTTTACGTTTTGGTATCTTCTAGTTTAAAATTCCCTGTCACTTGCGTTGCTGTAAAAATATCTACTTCAAACAGTGTTATATTGGGGCTATAGCTCCAATTTTCATCAAAATTCTCAATAGTAAGTTTAATGGAACGAATAATGGAACTCGACCATCAATGGGGCATAAAGAATCGATATTACGAAGCCTTTTAGGATTATTCTACACAGCTGGCAGTATTAATTACTTTCTGTAGGTACTTAATCACCAATTTAGTTTGCTGGCTTGAATCAAAGGGTTTACCGCCAGTCTTCCAGCATCGTCTGCCTAATAAAGGTTTTTTCAAGCAAGCAGTAACAGTGATAAAATTCATATTCCCCAGTTCGTTTGAAATTTCCTCATTAAAAGGATGCTTCTCAGTCTTATATCGTTTGAAAAGGAAATAGAAAGCAGGAATTGAAGCAATTACGGTCGTACCATCACTTTTTAGCTTCCGCGTCTCCAAAGTATAAAACAGCGTCTAGCGCTCTAACGGTAGTTTTCTTCCAATAATAGACCACTGTACCATTAAATGGCCTATCTTTTCGTCTTTCTTTAGCTGAAAAGATTTTGTAATTTTTCATATGCAGAGTAAAATGATTCAAGACTATAATACCATTGGAACAGGACTCATTGAATGCGGAAATGTGTAGTTCAAAAAAGGTTGTCAAGCTCGAAAAAAATTTTTAAGTTTATTGAACGCTTTGAAACATCTTTTAGTTTTGGTTGGATAATTAAGAGGTAGGACCAGGAAAAAAATATTGCCATAAACACGCATTTATAACCATACTAGCATCCCTCCAATACCTACCAAAAGTTTACTCATAGTGAATGATTCAAACGCCCAAGCGGATTAGATACAGCGAAACCCAATTTCTAGAACATTTTACGCTATATATGACTTTTTGCTGCAAATTTTAAGCCAGTAAGTTTCATAAAAAAAGGAAATAAAGCTCGGTTATATAACAATTCCAGTGTACAAATATTGAATTTTTATAATTCTTACTCAGCGTAAACTGCTTCAACAATGTATTCAAGGTAGGGTTCAACAATAGGAGAATTCAACAATAAGAAGGTAGAAAGGTAGTATTCAACAATCAGAAGGTAGTAAGTTCAATTCTATCAGAACTTTTATAGGTTAATTACAATACGTCTATAAGCATCGAATTACACATTTGGTATTTAAAATAAATCAGAAAATTTAATTTATACAATAATATATATTTTCTCATTTTCTCCTCCTTTTTATGACTACAACACCAGCTTATTTCCTTTCTATCACTATCTTCGTGTTTCACGGACCACACCTTTCCCATTCGGTCGAAACTTCATCCCTCTACGTCCTCGAGCGCGTTTGCCGAATCGATTTTAAAGACGCACGCTTCGTCACCGCCACACATATCTCTTGGCGACCAGTAGCGAAGAATGCAGAAGTTAAATGTCCAACAAGAGGGAATCCATCATGAATTTTAGCCAAGGAATCAAAATCATATCGCAAAAATCATCGTATCACAATTTGCTTACATCCCACTGAAAGTTTCTTATAAATTGCGCGAGGAAAAAAGGCTTTGAAGTTGATTTGTCAATAAGTCAGCTCACAAGTGAACTATAAGACGGTCTTTCACCTTTTATCAGGGTGACTTTCACAAGAAATTTATGTATTAGGAGTATTGGGCCGTGAAATAAATATGAGTGTGGTTAACACAAGAGTTTTTAATGGCAATGCCTGCGGACTTAGGCCACGGTGTCATATTTACGTAAGTCTGCCGATTTTAAAGAAAGGACCTCAGCAAGTAAAAAAGTTAGTTCAGAAAACTCATCTCTCAAGTTATTTAATAGTCTTAGCCTCAACTTGAAAATCTATCCGAGAAGTTTGGAAATATCACCAAAATAATCATAAATTATCCGAGACAAACTTAATTCAATATTTATTGCAGAATTGTACTTGTCCGTTATGAAATTAAGTAACAGGTACTCATAATTATGAGAAATATTTTGGCAAAAAGAATTTCCGTCATTAAGTAAACGTTAAACGTAAACGCTAGTCATTATACCTCTAGGCGCATACAGTAAGAGAAGGAGAGTGAATAGGAAACACATAAAGGGACAAACACAATAGTGGCGATAAGATGGAATGATTCCCTATTCCACGTGGAAAGAATTAGACTGGACCGGGAAACGAACCACGGACCCCCGAAGTACGCTCAGACAAATAAGCTGCCCAGTTTACTACGAAACCTCAGGAATTGTCTCTACCGTACCTCAACAAATGCATAAGTTTATTTGATGAAATATTTCATTGATGCATTACAGTGTAACCAATACCAATTTTCTTTTGTAATTTAAAACTTGTAACAAAATAAATATTTCACCACATTGAAAACTAAAATAATATAATCATCTGCAAACTTTTAGAACCTTCAGTGAATAGGTATATCGGTAAGTATTTCCATTTCTAAGGTGAATTTCGACAGGAAATCTGAAAAAATATAAGTCCTTTCTTACCGCAATTTTTTCGAAACGGATGTGCATCTATTCCATTGAATAACGAATATACCGCGTTCTAACATTTTTCCTATGATTGATATCAAGCGATGCACACAGAGAGCTTAAAAGGGGTTCGTGCTCATCCTTTGACCGCAATTTACTTTTTTTCAATATGAAAATAAGCCTCGACAGTAATCCGTTTTCGCAATGTTAGTTTTGGGGCCCTCAGAATTTAATGAGATCAAGTAAGTGTTTCTGAAAGCTAAACAAGGAAAGCGTTAAACCAATTCAATCCGTTTTCGCTGAATATTAACTCAGCATACTCGTAAGAGCTTATTGTTTCGCATGCTACATACGTAAGTACTGATCTTTTGATGGCGAGGTACATTAAAAATTATATCATCTAGCCATAAAACTGTATTTGCAAGATATAAATAACTAGGTCTAATTTCTTTAGCATATAAAGAACAGGTTGGACTTATTTTCGTTTGTCCGCCCTTTATGCTACATTATTTCATTTCAACAGAAACATTTCATTGAGACTATCCAATTATTTTCACCGCAAATAAATGCAAATAGCTCGCGATTACCTTCATTTTAACGGCATCCAGATTTATCATCCACACGTCAGATTGCTACCTATATACCTTACAAATTCATCATTTATAATGAAATTCCTAATTTTGGAAATTCCCTTTTGGCAAAATACGGAAAGCAGAGTTGAGAATGAGTGGCAGGAAATGAAATCCAAAGGCAAGGAGTCCAATATATTTCCACAAAGGAGCCTCTTAAACTCCGAATTTGAGACTTTTCGTCTTAAAATGGTAAGTGAAAACAGGAAATGTTTGTCCTTCTGTTCCTTAAATCGAAGGCAAATACGAGATTTTGCGCTAATATCATTACTACTTATCTCTTGAAATTTGAGACCGCAAAGTAATGACGTCTTTCATCTAAGAATCTTCTGCTGAAGCACCTAAAAGTAGATTGCCGACAAAAGTGAAAGTTTTCTGACGGGAGACAAAGTGAAAAAACTTGCGAGGCACAACGCTTTTCAAAACTGAGCATCGGTGACTGATTGTAATGCATTGGGAGAATATATGGGGCTTCATTTTCATTAATCATGCTTTCTATAGGTATAAAAGAACATAATAGTTGTACTAGA
Organism: Ceriagrion tenellum; assembly: GCA_963169105.1. Taxonomy (NCBI): domain Eukaryota; kingdom Metazoa; phylum Arthropoda; class Insecta; order Odonata; family Coenagrionidae; genus Ceriagrion; species Ceriagrion tenellum. The sequence continues at coordinate 81,190,900 of OY720635.1, forward strand.
TAGAATATTAGGAGGGGATTCGGTTGATATGGTCTCTATAGTACTTTCTAACCTATACGGACGGCCAGGGTTCAAATCCCCGCAGAAAAAAGACATTTTTCAGAGAAAACCTGATCTCAACTTGAGTGTCACGTGAAAGTGACTTCAAATACAGTACTCCGTCTGCCAGATGAGACATTAAACCATGGTGTCCTTGGCGCCATTCGCAAAGAGTAGGTTAAAGCTGACGCCACGTTTCTCTTCAGCCTTCCTCCCTTACCTGTCCCCAAGGGCACAAATGACCTTAACTGTCGGTCGTCTACCCTAATATCAAATGCAATATTAGGTAGAATAAACGTAGTGTATCAATACTGTCGAATAAATAGAACTTAAAGAAAAGCACATAGCCCTACATATGTCAAAATCAAGAGGATTATCTTTCACTTTTATCAAAACCAACCTCAACTTTATGCATTAACTTTATAGCCATGTGAGTTTTATCTAGACAGTAATGAAAAGCTACAAACAAGCGTTTCACAACGGCGAAGCTGCTGAATATATTAAAGGCCTATGATTAAGAAGGAAGACGATGAAGACTGGCTGATTTGTGGAGGAGAGTGAATTACGATTACGTCAAGGGTGGTTTTACGTGTGAGTGAGTTAGGTCAAAACATAGTTTTGAGAAAAGGGAAATACATGAGATAAAATTAAAACGCTAAAATCTCAGAAATGTCAGGGCGATTGCCATATATTTGGGATCTGTAGTGCAAGGCGTTATCAGTGCAATTCAAACGGTGCTGAAGTTAAATGTGTATTAATGTGTTCACATTCCAGATACATAAATACCTTTTCGTGGAAAATACAAGACATTCTACGATATATTCATGACAATTCATCCTATCCCATGCTATGTTACGAGATATTAAGTATCCCTCTTTAAAAATCACAAAATTAATTTACATTAAACATATATAAAATACTGTGCGTCTCATTATCAGTATTTCCAGTCCAGAAGAAAACAGTAAAACTCACGAAGGTCGGTGGTGTACATAGGTGAAAGCGTAGTACGAAAATTGAGTTTTTACTACCTTCACAATAGTCTTCAGCAATTGGCAGCAGAAATAAATATATTTTAGCACCTCTCCCCGGTTTTTGCCACAATCCAATCACTAAAGACTTGTTCCGGTGATGCAGAGCCCTTCAAATTAAAATTAAATACGTCAGATTTGATTAGAGGAAGGGAATTTAATCGTCCATTAAAAATCCCACGCATGTAACCACCTCCTCTTCACATGCATTACATTACGCAACGTCACTTCGTATTTCTTCCGCAATAGCTCGTGGCATTGTCCACTGCACATTTACAACAGTTACAGCTACTATAAAGCGGCAATAGAAGGTTTAAAAAATATTTAAAAACTGAAGGCCAGATGCAAAAATTTTTCTCTACGAGAGAAGCCCATTATTTACAAATATAGGCTTTTAGTACAAGCATAAATACTCTTGTAATAATATTAGAGAAGAAGCCTAATTTCATTGAAAGAGATCCTATCACTCATCACCAATGGAGAAAAAATGGGATTATAAGTACGATATTTTATTCTCCTCTGCTTGAAAGCAACTTTTGATGCACTGTATGTAATGTATGGAGCACGATCACCATTGGTTATCCGTGAAATTACACCACTGTTTTCCCATTCGAATGAGGATTTCAAGCACAACATTTTTCTGATAGCTTTTCTGGACCGTGAACTCCAAAAATGTAGCGATGTCACGAGGCTGTTCTTCAAAGTGATAACTAATGCAAAAGACCAATAAAATCAAAGATTGACTGCGCAGTTCATAGCCGAAATTTTCCTCGAATATTACACCATGCATTAATTTAAGCCTACTCCTTTAGCTGCCTAATCTATTCTAATTCTTGCAAGCTTTAAAGTTAAAAACTTTCCCCGTCAATTTTTAAATCGATTAACGGTCGCGTGCATCAAGGTAAAATTTTGTAACCGAAATTATGTTTTTAAGATTTAAAATTATTCAGTCCATACTTCATTACGTATAAATTTTTAGAATTGTAAAAATTATTCCCCGAAAAAAACAAAACGATATGCATCATTTAAAAGCCTCAATGAAAGAACCTGTTAACTTCGGAGTTCAGCGCCACATATCGCCTCATCAATCAGAGCAAAGAAAAGCATCCCACACAAGAAAAGTTATTTTAATTTCCCAAAACGATGGGTTAATAGAGCCTGTTATATTTAATTTTATATATTATTGATATTTTTAATTCTTTTATTTCATTATTTCTTCAATGAACATGCGTATAATAAAGAAAGTCATTATATCCAGAGATATTGATGGAGGTCTAAGGGTATTTGCATTTTGTACGTTAACAGCATTCCTCAATCAAGATAAAAATGATGGCATATCTTTTCAATTGATGAGGGAATATTGCCTCTTCACGAAAAATTATTTATATAAAACAGAATTTAGAGTGATTAATTTTTGTAAAAGTTAATAATTATTTAGATCAATTAGCAAGCCTTAGCATCAATTAATATTAATATTATAATTAAGAATGCTCACAAGCATCATTAAATTCGGAATAAGGAAGTATTACTAGTCTATCTTACTGGACAATTTGTTGCGAGAGGAAATTTGGGTCTTCAGCCAAATAGGAACATGAGATCTCAAGAGACTGCGTAGTACAGCCACTTATCGTAATACCGGAGAAAGTGAAGTGCCTTACCATCACATGAGCAGCCCCTCATTTGGGATAGTGAAACGAGATAGGCGAAATTGCAGCGTTGTTAAAGAAAATGTTATCAATGGACATCACGTTTCATTTGTTCTTTTCTAATTTTTCTGAATGCTCCTTAATACCATAGCCAAAGTAGTGCAGTATTGTAATGCATTTTCATGAAATTACATCGTCCTTGAGAGTATTTGGAGGTCTAAGGTCCAGAGAGAACAATTAAAACGATAGTCTCCCTCCTCAAGACAACCATCATTTTTTACGGTCGGTAACGAGTGAGCTGCACTTCCCTTTATGGTAATGCGGACTTGGCAAAGACATAAAATTACATTTAATGTTCGAACAAGGCCATTGCTCGGTCTCAAAGGCATTTTGGCCGGAAGAAATGAATTGGAGGCCAGCATGCAACAGGAGCATATAGACCGAGGTTCTCATCTGCCACTTATTATCGGACCCTAGACTATTATAAACAGAAAAGGAGAGCAGCATTGACCGCCTTAGCCTGGTCAAATGACACGGTCAACAACTTTGGAATTGCAGCAAACGTCTTGCAGGTTAAGAAGCTCACATTACGTAAAACGGCGCCAAGAGTAACTTTAATGAATACGGAAGTGATAGATGATTTAACATGAAAAGAAAAATATGTTATCCAGACAATACTTCGCCACCAAATAATCATCCCACATTTTTTATATTTAATTATATAGCGGCATACCAAATACCTTGTCACGATTCCACCACAGAGTATATTACTCTATGATTCAACCAACGAAAAAGAGACAAATGGCGGTGGCGACTTCAATCAGGCAATAGTTTACATATTAACAATTTTGAATCGAAGAATATAACACCGTAATGTTTTTCAAAATTACTCAAAAAATCGAGTGCGGAACAAGGAGGTGTATCGAAGCAGTGATTTTTAACGGTGTAGGAGGAAGAAATGAGGGGCGAGGTGGCGAGGGCGATATGGGAGGTGAGATAAATGAGTAGAAGTTCATGAATAAAGAGGACAAATACTGTTCCAAGGATGGAAGAGACTCCCCTTTCATTTTTAATCCAAGAAGTCATGTAGAGCGTAAATGAGGAAATTGCGAAAAATCGATGCTGTAACTTTTTTAGTACAAAAAAAGGACTCTCTCCTCTGGTTTATTATGTTGGAAATATAGGCATTGGTACAGGAGGTCTCTAAAAAAGTGTGCCGTCAATAGTCCTCTGTCCCTAAGACCCCATAGTACCATAAGAAGGCAGAGGAAAGTGTTGGAGTTTATACAGAAAAACTAACTTCAGTCATAAAATAAAGTCAGCCATGTTTTATAGAGTGCCTCTCACCAATAAATTAACTCTCACTCTGTTTAATATCGCAAGCCATTCACCGCTAACAATACAGGCACTTCACTCTACCGAAAAAAACAGATATGGCTAATTAAGAAAGGATTCAAGCTTATATCTTGCCAAAGAAGATATTCGAGGATAGCTGACCATTTTTGTGAAAACATACAACTTTAATATAAATTAAATGCTGCATATTAATGCCTGATTTATGAGTAAATGAAAAGTTTACTGAGTACCATTAGCCAATTCAATCAATAACTATGCATTCCCGGCCTTGACCTTTCCTCCCAGCTGGGAATTATTCAAAATAATTAGTCTTAATAGGATTGGAGTAAATGTTTAGCACTCACTAAAACTCTTCTTATGCTTCAGAACTTGAAAATATAACCGAATCAATAAAGGCAAGAAGAAAGAGTATGATGTTGCCATTCGCATTACGTTTCACCAAACAAAAAATAATTGGGCTCACCATTAAACATGAGTTCCAATAGAATGGATTTAAGTTCTAAGAAATATGTCGTTTTTTGGTAATATTAGAGGTCCAACTCATTATTTCCATGATTTCCGTTGACCAACGAATTCAGTCTCATATAATCCGGAAGTATTGAACCGTAATTACTTATTTTCAAAAAGTGTATTTATGCTAGTGGACTGCAGCCCTACCGTGCTGGGCGAGGTGCACATGCATGATTACCAAATATATCAACTCTAGAAGAGCTGAAGAAGGGCAGAAGTGAAAGTAGAGCAATGTTATCATGATAATCATATGTAGAAAGCAAAGTAGTATAATAGTTTATCCTGTATACTTGGGCCCACTCCTTAATGAGTGATGGTAATATTCCTCTTTCCCCGACGTTAGGCATATTTAACACGCTTCTTCCAGGCTCAAGTTATTTCTGAATATCCTTTCATGAGATATTTATACGAATTGCAATTACTATTGCTTGTATTGTACAGGACAATTGTATTCTAAAGGTATTGCAGATGGATTTTGATAATTACAAAGACATTTTAACGCTCATGACAAGAAATGAAAGGAATTTATCAGATAATTATCTCAACAAAAGAAATTCTAAAGATCTCTGCACCCTGAAGAAGCATGAAAAATATACAAAACGACAGCAAAAGAAAATTAGGATAATTCATTAATGATTGAAGTATTGTGTCCAGAAAATATTAGTAAAAAGAGGTCGAGAGAAGAACTTTTGTACACAAAAGTAAGATAAAATCGCTTAAGACTTCGAAAATAATTCTCCAATAGGTGTCATTCTGATCAGAAGAGACCAGAAGCCTTCAAAACCTGGTGCTGGAGGAGGGTTTTTATCAATAATACTTCTCTTACGATATAAGTAACTTAACATTTACAAAGAATTTGTTATGGGTCTTTATATTCCCCAATTAGTCACATGCTAAATATGAAATATGCACTTAATATTTGGAGGTTGTGTTGTAAAAACTGTTCGCACAAAAGCATCTGAAAAGGGTAAATAGAGTTCATAGGATTGCAAATGCTATTTTACGTTTGAGAAAGAATGATAACAAATATGCTCACACAATGTATTCGCAATACTCATCGAGCTTCCGAACATAGTTGACGCAAGAGGTTTACAAAGTTGGCAGGATGTATTCCACAAAACATTTCCATATTCAAATGTCCTCGTACTTCACCGTTACTGCTTTCTTGGCAAAATTGAAAAAAATGATAAAAATGGCCTTTAATTATGTAGAATAAAAGTAGCCCTCATCAAAAATGGCAGAATTTTACTTAATGTAAAAGAAAGATTCATATCATTCCTTATAGATGAGTTTAAGAATACACAAGGGCTTGTAAGCCTCATAACTTATGTTTCTCGGGCAATATGGTTGTAGAATGGAATGATATAAAATTCCTTCATACCTCTTGTTCGGACATATTCCTATAAATTGAATTTTCTACGACTTGCACGTACGTCGACAACCTGGTGACATAATTCTCCCTATGATTCAATGAATTCATCCATAATTTAAAGTCTTCAACGCACAGACCCGAGTCTTCGGTAATCCCATACATGGTATTCTAAACCTACTAGACACCTCGGTATAATTGTTTGTTTGATAGCCTTTCACCCAGCTAAATTCCATGTCTCCATATAAGAAGCTTGTTTTTTATCAATAATACTTCTCTTGTGATATAATCAACTTAACATTTACACAGAATTTGTTATGGGTCTTTATATTCCCCAATTAGTCACATGGGCCTTGCTTCAACATTGCTGTCCGTCGTCAAGGGGACAGTTCACGTAAAACTCTAAATTCTGAGAAATTTTACGAATGTATTTTACAAACTTTACGTAATCGAACAGAAAAGAAAATTCGGCAAAATAAATAATGTAGTGTTACCTTTCCTATGGCTATAGTCTTGGCTTTGTACGACCAGTATTACTATTTAAAAGATGAAAACAATGAAGACTAAAAAAGAATAAAAATAACTTTGTGTTTGCACTTCCTTACGCGAGAAACTTGCGAACAGACAGACAGAGAAACATCACTTATTATATAATTACACACAATAATTCTGACCAATAAAGATATAAGAATAAATAACAAAATTCTGACCAATAAAGAGTCAATCTTTCGAAAAATTCAACTAAAATACCAGCTGATGTAAGATTTCACTTTTTTCCGGCGAATGATACAGATGAATTCTCGCCTCATAATGGCCTTGGCCATTACGGAGCATATAACCCGGTGGGAAGCCCAAGAAGAATTCACCAGTAAACTGGATTGGACTTTGAATTGGATATTTTGGGAGGTGACCGACAACTAAGGTCATTTGAGTCATAGGGGACAGGTAAGGGAGGAAGGGTGGATAGAAAACCCGGCGTCTGCGTTAGCCTGCTTTTAACGAAAGGCGCCAAGGGGAGCACGGTTTAACGTCTCATCCGACAGACGGAGTACTGTACTTTAGTGCCCTCTAGAAGAAACTCACGTAGGGATCAAGTTTACTCTGAAAAACATCCTCCTCTGCAGGGATTCCTCCTAGCCGCTCGTATGGCTAGCCAGTATTATATCCATCACACCAACCCGGTCCTCACCAGTAAACTACTAGCTGTTTTTATGGTAAATGCTTGAATTGTGTATTACTCCACACCTATAACACCAATGCCGATCAGTAGACTTATAAAGCAGGTATGCACCCAGTTAGTAATCATCGAAGAAGATGATGAACAGAGCGCTACAACCTCCTCCGCGAGGCTTGGGCGACAATCAGAAAAGCATTTCTGAATAGAATATCTATTCCAGCACTGCAAAAGAAAGCACAAAAAAGATTAAAGTATGCTATGAAAAGGGAAAGAAGTAAACATGGTCGCATATAAGGAGATTTTTACTACACCTATGCAGTGCCTGAAAAGTTGGATTTTATGTGGATCCATGCCTAAAATTATTTCATTCGAAGAGATTATCAATATATATTATAAAAAGAAGTGTACAATGTGCGTGCCGCTAAAACTCAGAAACGAGTCCTGGTACGATCAAGGGAGTTATATGTTGTGGTAGCCCTCAGTCCCCCATCCATGAAGAAGGTTCCCGTTTTTACCTGAAGGGCGTGCTTTTGAAGATACAAGGGCTGGAAGTTTCGCGAGTATCCAGAACATTCGAGAGTATTTGAGAGCATTCCACAACATTCAAGAATGTTCCGGGATGTTCTGGAATGTTCGGAAATGGTCTGGAACGTTCGGAAACATCCCGAAACATCCCATATCATTTTGGAATATTCCAGAACACTCTCGAATGTTGTGGAATATTCTGGAACATTTTGGACCATTCGAAGCCTTTTTGGTTTTGGTGGGGCTACCCATTGGTAGGGGTATAAAAAGCAAGATCCGTCGTAGGTTCGAATGTCAGTTTCTTATCAGTGACGAAGGGAAGGACCGAAAAAGAATTCAAAATTCCAAAGTAGTGCAGTGAGTGAATTAAAACAAACAGTGAAGTGTGAGTAGTCAAAGTGATACAGTGACTGAATAAAAATCGGGAATAAAGTGTGAAAAGTGTGTAAAGTATACTTAATGTATTCGTTAATAAAAAGTTGATTTGATTTATATTTTATATGATGCCCAAACGTAAAAGAAGAGGAGATCTTGCCAGTTCTGAAGCAAAACAGCGAAAACAAAAAGAACAGCGAAAAAACGAAACAGTCGAAGAGCGCAAAGCACGTTTATGTTTCCAGCGAACGAGAATGAGTACCGTGAGAAGCAGAGAAACCAAAGAATGACGAACTGAACGAATTGAAGATTCAAGAATCGCGACACAATCTTAAAATAAAAGACTGCGAACACAAGCCATCCATGAAAATATCACCCTACGAGAAGCGCGGATGAGGAAAAGTAAACAGCACATCCTAACAAATGAAGCATTCCACTACGACCCGACAAAAGAATATAACAAACACAAACACGTCGTAATCGGAAAAATGGATAATACCTGCCAATTTTGCAACACGAAGAAATTCAGTGGAGAAACACCAGGTTTCTGTTGCATGAATGGAAAAATTTGATTACCACCACTGGAAGCACCTCCGCAAGAATTTCTACATTACATGACCGGGGAAGCTCCAGAATCAAAACACTTTCTTCAAAATATAAAAGCGTACAACGTCTGCTTTCAAATGACTTATTTCGGTGTCACTTAGATCAAAACTAACAGAGATGAAATCTATTATGTTTTTTCCTTCCTAAGACAAATCTATCACAAAATGGGATCATTACTACCACAACCCATCGAAGACCATAAATTTCTGCAACTATATTTCATCGGAAATGAAGGAAGAGAAATTGATCAACTACGCACAAATATCAGTGGATTGAGACGATAAATAATCCAAGATGTACAGAGGATCTTACACAAATACAATCAACTGATTCACATATTCAAAACAGCACTAGACCGTATGATTTCTGCCTACTGACCAGACGACTGGCCACATTGAACTCAACAGTGATTTCTGCAACATAGCCACTACTGAAAACGAACTCATTGACCAAATTTATTCAAGCATTATTCACAACTATACCATTCTGGAGTGCCTATTTCAAAGGACAATTTTGGCAACTAACAATAATATTGTCGACGATATCAACTTAAATATTCAAAAGAAAATTCCCGGTGAAGAGAGAGTGTACATCGATCGACACGCTGATAAACGTCGCAGAAAGTGTCAACATTCCTACAGAATTTCTAAACTCTTTGCAAGTATCAGGAATGTCATTACCCTGCCTTCGACTGAAAATTGGATCTCCGATCATACTACTCAGATCTCAACTCACCAAAACTATGTAATGGAACAAGGATGATCGTCAAACAGCTATCGAATAACATCATCGAAGCCGAACTTATGACTGGAAAGGACAAAGGACACACAGTTTTTATCCCCAGAATACCACTGATCTCTACTGAACTGCCATTCCAATTTAAAAGACTGCAATTTCCAATCAAATTAGCCTGTAATTTTACAATTAACAAAGCGCAAGGACAAACTTTAAAACATTACGGTATCAACCTCAAAGACTCCTTCTCTCAAGGTCAACTATACGTAGCTTGCTATCGAGTACGAAATTCGAAAAATTTGTACATATATATATATCACGGATAACAAAATGAAAAATGTTGTTTATAAACAAGTATTGTAAATAGTTAGAATATGTTTTCAATAAAATTATTTTACCTCTTATATTTTTAATTGTATCCTTTTATTCCAACTACCACACAATTTCATATCAACTCCCTGAGCGAAGACGGGTACCCCAGCCAGTTTGTTTATATTTTAGAATGTTATTTACATTTTAAAAAGATATTAATCAATGTATTATCAAAACGATACAAATTTAACTCGCATATATTACTATTTTAGCATTTCATAATACAGAACTTAGGTTTTAATTTGTTAAATTTAAGAAATAACATTCTGAAACTAAATTTTATGCAACTAAAGAATTTATTTTTTAAATATACTTGCATTTTTAAAAAGCACAAGAATGCTCCTTTAAAATTATATTAAACACATAATCCATGGCTTTAAGGTATACCATATGAAAAAAATCACAAAAGTAGCCATAAAGGTCAGCACAGAGGTACAGAACCAGGATTTTAGGCGCAACACGGTAAGTTTTAAAATAAGCAGCATAATTTGTGCAATTTATATTTGGGGAGACGACTCTGGTGTCGTTTATAGCATCCCTTACGTTTATAGTATATTATGTGATCTAACTTTTGTTGTAAGTGATTCTTCGGTCATGAAAGGCAAAAAAGCAATAATAAACAAGAACTTTGTCCCACAGCACAACCAGGTAAGGTGCTAACTCAATTAACTAATTTGAAGAACTTTGGAAATCATACGGTATCAATGATCGTTTATGTGAGTAAACGCATATTTTGGACCCAACCTCAGGTTTCCTCAAACCAGAGAGTGAATTCTGAACTAGTAGACAATAGACCACTGACGCACGGCTATGGTGGGTAGTAGAGCTGCAAGACTGAAACACATGAGTTTTCTCAACAAATAGAACTTTTAAAGGCCTCTAAAGTTAAAACCAATACTAACGCAACCCTAACGACCCTTGGTAGTATCTAATAGTAAACACTGCTACTGAAATATGACAGGGAACGTACGCGGAAACAGCCTTTGCACATCAATAATATAGTATTTAATGCAGAATAGAACAAGGAGGCAAATTTCAAAGAGAAAAAAGATGACCATCTCTTCAGAACTTGATTGATCAGACCGCAAAGGATGTGAAGAAAGAAAAGTGAAAAACCTCGAAGAATCTATCTAATTGGCCGTTGTGCCCTCGACAGTCCCAGAACAGCATGCGAAAATAATATATTCTTACGTCAAGAAAATTGATTAAGGCAATGCCCTCGTCCCTTTGTTCTACACACAATAATGGTTTTCGCAAATAAACAGTAAATAGTTAGGCGTGCAATCATAAAAATTGTTGCGAACTGTGAAAATTTCTAAAATTGATCCATTGGATGCTGGAAAGAGACAGCATCTATAAAAGCTTTACACGAAATGAAGCTTACAAGCATCCACAAGCCACAATCGCAAGCTCCTAATTCTATTTACTTTCAGGCATTATTTTGAAAAACTTCAAATTTCATCATGGTCAATGAAAAAAGTTTATCAGCAACCTATACTTGTAGAATATAAACGCATAGACCTGTAAAATTTGGACGACCATCAGAAAGAGAACTCGCGCGGTGCATTTACCCATGTCAATTCACATTCACTTGGTACCTTACTCTCAACGACACTTCATAAAGTGATAAATCGAACGAAGGACGGCTATCGAGCTATTCTGAGGCGTGAGAGAACTCTGACAATGTCCACCAAGAGACAGGTTGCGAGAAAGGAGAAAACTCAACGCGAGTTGACTCTGCAGTTGATGTTTTATTCACCAAGGCGGCGGGAACGACAGCAGAAAAGGCGAAGGAAGAACGATTGAGCGACGTTGAGTGAATGAATGAGCAGCAAAGGTTTCTGAAGATTCCCTCCCGAAAGGACATATTTCGATAAAAATTTTTCGAAATCAGCCGAGGGCGGCGTTACAAAAGTTAAAACGACACTTGCGGACCGAATACAGGTATATAAAACGGACCGAATAGAACATTTACCTCCAAAAGGAAGGAAAATTTGGGATGGTGACAGGTTACAGGAAAAATACTTGTGAAAAAGTGAGAAGAGGGTTCAATTTTTAGGGACTGATATGAGGAACAGCTGAACTTCACATCATAAAAAACAGGAAATATGTCATCTGAGATATTAAATTCTTACTTATTTCATAGAAAGGCAAAATAGGCAAATTATCTGGGGTAGACAAAACCCAAGATCTAAGAACTAAAGTCGTGCAAGGAACACTGTTCCAGTTTTTCAACTATAACACCTGATAAGAGATTAAAGACATATGGCCAGTTTGTTTACTCTTACTGACTAATTATTATGTGCATTAGCAATTATTCATAGGACAAACCTTCTTAAATTTTATCCAGCGGGGCAAGATCAAATTAAATATTTGAATCTATTAACTATTGGTAAATTTATGATGTAAAAAGTAGATGAGATCTTGAAAACCGAATATATTTATGAGATCTATAACTTTAAGCATGTCATAACCATTGATTCCAAAACTAACTGTTCTTGCAACCGCTATAAGAGGAGTAACGAGTAAAGAACCTGTGGAAGATAAAATGGGAGGCAAAAAGTTGCAGAAACTAAAGAACGACAACATGAAATACAAATACTTATGAGCAGCTGGGTTCGTTAAGGGATCCTATGGTAAGTCAAATGGCGTAATTAGGAATTTAAGAGAATTGGTAAGTTAATTACTATCGAAGCGTAAATAATTAAACAAGCTTTAACTTTTTATTAATTTTAAAGCGTATCACTTCTCCAAGGATAAGAGGAACAAATTCAAAACTTCGTGTTGATCAATTATGGACCTCAGTACCAACTATTGATACATCCGATTGTTCTCGTGCTGACGATTGGTTACTTGTTTCAATGCTATCTTCATTATAATTATTTATCAGCTATCTATGTCTGCAGGGGAAGTTAGTTGATAGGTCCTTCATTTGTACTTATGAAATTTTCTAATAATTTTACATGTCAGCATGACTGCCGAGGTAAAAAGTCATAACCTCTATGTAGACTTCGCTATGTGCCTGTGTTTACTAACTTCTCGATATAGCCAGTGGCACTCCTCGCTTCGGATGTCCCACATTGGGATAAGGCTTTCCGTTTGAATTATCATCTCGTACCACGAGGAATTAATAGTACAGATAGTACCATTCAGTGTCCTGGTACTACCTTGGTCCTAGTATTGTATGTTAGCACGTACGCTCATGAGGCACTTTGCTAGTTCCTGGGTCGGCAGTGTATTGTTCTCCCGTCGCCCATTTCGTTCACAGCTAATGTTTATTGGAGCGTTCGGGGTTCGACCTTGAACTGTGAGAAGTATTGCGTGCCTCCAGGGAATACACCACGATGGACATACCCTGTTGACAGCTTGCACGGTATGTTGTCAAGTCAGATAAATTTACAGACAACTCAGAAAAGGATTATGGAATTATTTGGGCTCTCCAAAACACACCACCATATGCAACGGATCGAAGCACTAATTCAGCCACGCAAATCACATCCCTCCACCCCAAAATCTGTAGAAACAAGATATCTACTTGGGCTTTTTCGCTGAAACGGGAGAGAGATTTCCGTCTCCTTCACGTGACTGACGAATGGGAAAGAGTAAAGCAAGCTTAAGAGAAGAGAGGTCGCGGAAGAATCCTCCCCCCACTCACGCCATGAGGAAACACACGAGGATGCTTGGTGCGCATGTGCCAAGCTTCCTTCCACAACCTCCATGGAGACCCCGGAGACACACACCGCCCCTCTCTTCCATACGAACATTTTCCCTTCTTGTCTTCCTCTTCGTCATCTCCAAATACTACAGTCCTTCCCTCTTCCCTACCACTCCATGAATAACCCGAGAGACTACCATCCAGAGTCCCTTTCACTCGCGCACCCTCTTGCCTGTCATTCCTCCCGGAGCTGAATGCCTCCTTAAATGTAACAAACTGCCAGGTACCCTCGTTTCCGGGGCGTTTGTTGACCCACCGGAGGGAAAAGCAGAGATTGACGAAAAGCCTTTAAAAACCCTCCTCGCCAACTTCTTCGCCAACCACCAAAGCCTTCCCTTCCACGATTAAATGTCAGCTCGTTTGATGTAATTCTACCAGATGTATTTCTTTGTTCCTTGAAAAATTGAATGCCGATTGTGACTGCGTTGTAAATTAATTAGCATCAGCTAGAAGGTTCTCATATTTTTTTTAAATATTTAACTCATTTCATTATATACCCATTGTTATCTCTCGCAAAAGGTTATGAAGCAAGGGGACCAAGTAAGGATTACTTTAAGTTAATATGCAATTACCGTGAGAATAGAAGTTTATTCTGAGTGATAAAATGTCTCTTTAAAAGACTGTTACTCATTTATTTGTTTAACTTAAACATCACTGTCAATGAATCGGTGAATTAACAAGATTATTATTCCAAGGTGGCATAGCTAACATTTTCCACTATGTAGCGGATGCGAAGTTTCTGAAACACTAGGCATTAATATCTACAAAACCCTAGAAATCCATCAGGAACGGTGTAAAACAGCAAATTATATCCACATCTTTAGTGCTACACGAGACAAACCTTACGTAATCATGGAGTAGAGCAATCCAAGCAAGCAGCTCTAACGGCCCTTTTAAAGAGATAAGTGGTCACCATTGGAGAACAATGCTTCCAGACGATTAATGATGAACAAAGATCTGCCTCATCAGGTCTCAACCAAGAGCCAGAGAGCGAGTCTGAATTCCCAAGTGGATATTAAACACCAAAGTATGGCCCTGTAAAAGAGAAATAATAATATTAAAACATGAAATTTTAGACTGACAATGCTGTTATTCATGTTCTCATAAAATTGATAACTCTCGGCCCGAATCAGCTCGAATACATTTTTTTGTTTTAATGCGAGAAGAAAAAATTCTCCTTACCTTTCAACTTCGTTCTTTACCATCTTATCACAAAATACAAAACGTGGAGAATCACATTTACGAAAGTATGCTTAAAAGAACAATCGTTTATGCAGTACCAATGAGAAAATGGGAGTATAACGAGTAAATAAAATCAATAAAGTGTCTATTTTTAGTAACACTTTATCTATTAAATCGCATAGTCGTCGTTAATCAAAAATTCCCATTGCTTCCTCGAAGTTTAGGGCTTCAAAATTTTTTTGTCCATTTTAATAAACAAGGAAAATTCACACCAGAAGAGAAACTTGTGGAGTTATTATTAAAGGGGAAGAAGGCATGGGGCAGCCTACAAATTAGCTGAAAAATCGAGACGCAGGTATTCCGCAAAATAGACGTTCCCCCATAATTACACATAAATAGTCCGGCGGTAAAAATAAATGAAATATTCAAAGCTATAATTATGCAATTTAAGACGCAGCAATGCAAGCAAAATGCTTTTAGAATTCCTTTTTCGCCATTAACCATCCATCAGTTGAAAAAGTTTCCCTCCTCTCCTCCTGCATGCATTAAACTTATTGGGCCTATATCCGCTCTCTCTTTCTCTCTCTCCCTTTCATAACTTGCATCCTCCATTCATCCCAATTACTCCTCTCATTTTGCGTAACCTTCCCCTACCCTGTTATCACCACACTCAGCACCGTTGACCCCACCCCTCCACGGAACTCCCCTCCTGGGAAAAACAACCCTTTCCCCTCGTTCTCGCACCAACACCCTCCCTCCGCACTATCCGTCCCAGACACACATACCCCCCCTCCTCCGCCCACTGCCTTCCCCTCCACATCACCTTCTTCCCCTCCCACTCTGCTCACTTGACTCGATCCGACGCGCGGCCCTACAGAGTCGGATGAGGAGACGACGGGAGAGGAGGTCGGGCAAACGGACCCGACGGAAGGGGTCGCTCCGCCTCCGCCGCGGCTAACAGGAGGGAGCCACTTGACGGGCAACAAGAAAGGCCAACCCAGCGGGGATGCGGAAGGAGCGGTGGAGACTCCTCCCGGCGGCGAGGAGGCGCGGGCTACCTCGCCGCCGGCGTGCTCGCTCGCCGGTCGACGAGTGAAGGTGGCCATGGACTAGTCCTGCTTCCCGCCCGGGGAGCGGAGCAGTCACTGCCGGTCGAATCGAGCGCCTGTCTCCCGGCGGAGTCGCGGAAATTGACGGTCCGCTTCCACGGCTCCAACGGCCTCGGTCCCCGCCGTCCTGTGTAAGATAGTTTCTTCACGGAATTGGACACCTCTTTCAGTTCCTAAAAAAACTTTTGCGTCGTTTACTTTCCGGAGTTTCGTCGGTCAAGGTGCGCGCCCAATGACATCGCTGAGAATCGCCAATCTGGTTATGAGCCCACGTGATGCCAAAGGCGGTAAGTCCGGTTATTTCATAGCCATGTATGTATTTTCAAAATAACGCTTGTTAGTAGTACGTTATCCAGTACCACGCAACTAATTCCTCCAAAAAAGTATAATGATGAGGTCATAAAACACAAGATTCAATTTTGAAAATTGACAAGGTTGACAAGATTCCAACTACGGGTGAAAATATCTTCCTCAAGACAAAATCAGGTCAAACTTCACACTGCCTATAGATACTGCTTTTCAATAGCCTCCATCATTTTTGACAAATAAAGCTATAGGATTTATTACAACTTTACGTAGTAATTGCGGAAGAAAGCGCCAATCAAATTCAAATGAGGATTAAACTATGCATATCTTGCGTTCGGAATTTGAAATCAAATTTGGAAAAAGGAAATTTGTTCACAACAGCCTTGCAAAACTATAAAATGTTCTTACAATGTAGCCATCAGCATTTCAATAATATTTAGAATTATTAACATGACGAGAGGTTCTATCAACTGTTGCACACAAAGTCAAAATCTGGAAATGATAGTAAACTCTTCTTAAGATAAACTAACTACCGACCTCCATCTATAATACCATTCTTAACTTAAGGAGCAAACAACACTAGTACCATGTCAATTAAAAAAGAAAGGGATAGTAGTACCTTAGTAGTACTAGTAGTACCTTAAAACAAATTGGTGGAATGAAACACCTTTTCATCATTCATAATGAACTTCCACAAAGTTGAGCCTGTAGTCATTGAGATCAAGAAAGGGGTATTTTAAAATAATATTTCGTAGTTTTATTCAGGGTAAAACCTCAAAATTGTTAAAGAAATTCCACGAGCAATCTCATTCTTATTACTAAAATTCATGATTTGGCCAAAAAAATTGGCTTATTTGCATCATTATGTTATAATATACAAGTATAATCGACTGTATAAATTAAAGAGTAAATACAATTCACAACGCATACCCTTTTTATAAGTCATGAATTTTTTATCTTTAAATGTTGATTCGTCCATATTTCAAACGATTGTTAGACCTTAAAAGACGAGCCACACGTCGTAAAATCTCAAAAGCACGTCAACCAATCGACAAAAAAGGCACGTAAATTAAGCCCTACGTCCCATCGTACTTTTGCAACGACATCGTGGGTTTGTCCATCGGTCCTGCATTATTCACTTCCTTTCTTTCTTCCCCTACAGGTGAATTCGTGGAACCTGGAGACAGAACCCACCGACTTTGGCAGCGGGCCAACAAGAGAGCACACGCAAGCGCCACGACCTAGACCCTGTGTGTGCGCGTCGTTCGAGCGACAAGTGGGAGCGGGAGGAGGGGTATGAAAATGTGACGGTGGGGGTGAGAAGAAGGGGTTTTCGGAGAGGCTGTCATTGTTGCGCGCGCGGGGGTTTACGCCCCTGTTTCTGAAGTGGTGCGGAAGAAGTGCCCCCCCTTTACTCACTTCCAACCCACCGCACCACGTGGGCTACCGTCGTCGGGAGAGAAGCTGCCCTCCCATTCCCATGACCGAAGAAACGATTTCACTGTGTTTGGATTTAGTTCTCGTAGACTCGACGCCAACGGACATGACCATGTGTTCAACGTTTCTCTAGGAAACTTACTCAGTACGAAACTGTCATCTTTCCTTACTTTACTCCCACTATAGAACATATCTCCGTCGTGTGGCCGGGTGAAAGGATAAACACCATGAGCCACTTTTCCAGGCTGAGGAAAACCGCCCTTTCCTGGGGAAAGAAATGCGCACAGTTCCTAAGCAGTGGTAAAACACAGATAAAATACGACAAGCTGGTCTCTGCGGACCAAGAATGATAATAACGCTGCACTCGTAACTTGTGATAAGTTTCCTGAGGAATAATCTCTTCTTCTTATTACCCTTTCTGAAGTGACACATCGGATATCAAAAGTGTAGAACAGGAACTGTATAGCGCGCCATGGAGACTCCATAGCTTTGGAAAGATTAGTCAGGTCTACGATAAAAGGCAATGTTACACAAAGCGATGATGAATCGGAATAAAAAGGATTCCAAATTCACCTCAAAACTGCAGTGAAAATTTCTGGTGACGTTATATATGATACAATTACAAATCATCACTACCAATAACGATCTCCTCTCTTTGCTTCTCACGAGTTTGGACCTCGTAAGATGCATTTTTTGAAGAATCAATTATATATTCTTGGTAAACCTTGGTGAATAGAACTGTATTTATCTAACCGTATATAACACGAAAATAATTAGTGAATATACAAAAGAACTTTTTACATGGACCAATAGTGGTCCTCAAAATTTTATACAGTGTAAAATTACGCACAATTTCCAAGTGGCAACCCATGATTTGATGAAATCGGATTCCCAAAAGTTTGAACTGATTTAATAACATCACAAATATTTACACCTAAAAAGGAATACATTACGGTTTTTTGAAGTGTTTGTAACGCACGCGGAGATATGAGTGTTCCCCATAACGAGTAAAATCACCGTATTTCAACTGTAACCTAGACTCCCACCGTTAATTCCACCCACTTGACCATGGATAGCGGCGTGCACTGGACCCAGCCCGAGATGGAGGCTATCCCCAGGAAGTGGCTGGAGGCCGTGGTCCACTTCCTGTCCGGCTTCCGCAACGACACCGTGGACTTTGGACGGCCCCACCTGAGGCCCTCAGTGGAGCGCATCTACCCACTGTTTGTGGTGCTATACGCGGCACTCGTCGTCAGCGGCACCGCTGCCAACGTGGCCCTGATTGTGGCGATCCTCTCGCGCAGGGCCTCAGCCGGGAGGAACAGGCGCCGAAGTGAGCAGGAGATTCCGCCCAGGACGGTTTCCGGTGCCTCGACGCCAAGGTGAGTCTCATTCCAGTGCCCTCGTTTTCAGAGACGTGACCTAGCACATTTGTGCCCAGCAACACGATCAATACCTCGGTCAGTATGTCCTGATGGCTTTATGCTGTCATTGTCAAATGATTGTGATAAGATGGCACTGATAGATATGAATGTTTGACAATCATCGACTGCGCTTTGATTATAATTGGTGCCTCGAATTTACTTGTCCAAACATATTCGTACAAATAACTTGTGTACACGTAGGTCCTTATAGCTACGTAGGACGGAATGATACATGCATTACTGCGTTGTGAACCGTCGCAAATGTGAAAAGGTAGGAAATGGTTCCAGGCTTGACTTTGTGGAAGTAATTCATAGTAACTTAAATAAAACTTTTTATACTCCACTATAGGTTTAATAACACCACCCAGGTTTCGACAATTCACTTCACTTCACACTTCACTTCGTGTCATCTTCAGATAATCTGAAGATGACACGTAGTGTCGAAACCTGGGTCGTGTTATTAAACCTATAGTGGAGTATAAAATGTTTTACTTACTGTGAAAAGGTAGATTACGCACTAACCATACGTAGGGGAGGGAATATTGGATAGGAAGAAAAATAGAGGAAGGAAAAAATTAAAAAGTACTTTTACTTTGCTCTTTTATAATTAGTGGTTAATCACGGAGAGCATTGCCATCATTTTGAAAGTGATGGTATGGTATAAATTTAATGACTCATTTGAGTGACCTGAAACAATATTTTTTAGAAACTATTGTAAATCCCCCAAACGACGAATCCTTTGTCTTTTTGGAGGTACTAATGCAATATAATATCACTGCCATATATATTTCCAATTCTGTGATTTTTCCTAGAATAAAATGGAAAATTGTTTTGGCAAAATGCGCAAAAATAAATATGAAAAACACACTTAATTGACAGCAAGGCGAAGAATGAGAGTAATTGCATAAATTTGTTGTCATTTTTAAAGTTCAAAATCTTTTCAAATACTTGCTATTTACTTTTAATACTAAAAGGTATTTTGGGAATTTCTGTAGAAAAGAAAAAATTAAAAAGAGAGTGATTTTCATCTGACACCGGACATCTTTTATAACATCGAAAAATAAAAAGTCTCATGGATAATAAGTGGAGTGGATACATTATTTACACTATGAATGGTCTTTTTTTATAAGTTGAAATTTGAAAATATGATGATCATGGCTTCATTGAACTCTGCTCCAAAGAAGCGCCTTATAAGTACGTTTCTCATAAACTACCAAAGGACCTAAAAAATGGTTCGTAGATATGGATCCCAAAGATTGGTCATACATTTAATTATGATATAATTTGCCTGAAGTATCAGCCATGAAAATTACAGTTGTTTTTCGTAAAAAAAAGAATAATCATAATCTTGTGACTTGAAGTGGTAAAACCGCTAGGTAAAGAGTGTCATTTAAAGTTTGACTCTTCTCATTACCCGCCTTTAATGACTCCATTTCCTCAACTTATTCAGTCATCATTACAAGGAATTATCGAAAATAAAAAGAATTAATTTACATGAAGAGTGCCTGATAAACTTTCATCTAAATCACGAGCTTAAAGACAAGGGTACCAGACGAAAAGGCGTCCGCAATCTGCCAAAGATTTGGAAACTCCATGTGTAGGCATTAAATGATGTGACTTTTTGTTGAACAGTCTGATGTTTGGAACAGTCTGAATTTCTTGAATTATAGACTAACTCATGTCGTAAATGTTTTCAGCTTGACTTTAGTGACATATCTTTTCCTTTTTCTCGCTTAACTCACCTCCAAAATCTTCAAAACCCAGCAGAAATCTGGAGTTGAAATTTATATCCGGGCAATTAACGGGAGCAGCAAAAGAAACCATGAATATAAATGATTTATTGATCAACATTAGCGATAAACTTTAATTCCTTACTTTACATGACATTCACCTAAAACAGCCAATTTATGTCGGCTCATGAGAGATGCGAATCAGCGCGTGATGACAAATTTCAACAATTGAGTTCTGACGGGAATAGTTTTGTTCTTCTTTATTGCATCATAATACTCGCTTTACAGGCATGTCACCATATTTGCTGCATAATCATTGTAGACTGAGCAATAAGGGATCTCCACAAGGGATCTGACCCATAGATATGGAAGTCATTTCCGAAACTTTTGGATGGGACATGAAAAAATTCCACGTTGATACAAGATAATTCAACTTTCAATTGCTGGTAGGATATGGAAAATCTCGAAAAAGCCATTCTCTTTCCTGAAAGAGCATCGTGAGTCACTTCTCCAAACCACATGGCACCGAATTACTAGAGGGCAGAGGAGCGGCTGGTACTGCATCATAAGTCACGCACCAAAAGAGTAGAAACAGTGTCGCATGGTGTATTATGCATGGTTTATGGTTGGGGGATAGGAGTGGTTTCATTTGACGCGGTAGTTAGCTTAGGTAGAGGTTAAAATGCAAAGCGGATTGAAATGAGTGGAGCAATGTGTTAGCTTAGCGTATAGGCAACCTGATTTTCTAGTAAGTTTAGAAGAGTAGCATATGTTCCAGGAAACCCTTTAAAATGTCACTAAAGAAAAGAGAAATATACCTCCAGCGTAACGTCGATACCGTGCGTCGATCCGATTCATAATATATAAAATACTCAAAATATTCAACTTTGCAATTATACTGAGTTTTTCAACTAGTATTGGCATTAAATAGGGTGGAGAGAAGGGCATAGCAGTGACGATAGTAAGGATAACACACGCCGACACAACTTTTTTAATGCTACGTTGTAACATGCAGTTAATGGCTAATCGAGGAAACTTTTTTCTATTTTTGGACTTATACTGGTGCGCATTAATGAGTAATTTATTCTATGAAAAATACGTATAAAACTATCAAATAGGCTGTAGAATGGACAATTTTAAATCCTGTTCCAATACATTTTGCCCATACTCTCACCGCAGACAATATTCTTAAGTACTATATGGAAGAAATAGCTTAGCTTCAAGTATCGCGTAGTTTTTACAGCCATAAACCATGATTAAAAGGTAAATTAACAAGATTATTCGATTTCTGAAACATACAAAATGGGTAAAAAGAACCCTCCTCAGAACACAACTGGTCAAACTTCTGATACGGTCATGCCTTCTTATCTTTCTTGTAAAATCACTGCCGGCCACTATGATCTCCTATGCTCTAAGGAGTATCCAGTAGGAGTATCTAGTACTGTAAGACACCCATCTACTTCCTCACGGGTCACTCTTTAATTTTTTGGAAATCGCTAGATGTTCTGATTGCAGTA
The DNA here is from genome assembly GCA_963169105.1 of Ceriagrion tenellum. NCBI lineage: Eukaryota > Metazoa > Arthropoda > Insecta > Odonata > Coenagrionidae > Ceriagrion > Ceriagrion tenellum. The sequence goes on from OY720635.1 coordinate 81,213,058, forward strand.
AAATACTATGAAGAACATGGTTAACGGGTAAAAAAACTAATCACAAAGTCAGGTGCACACCAGGAAAGAAATGATGTTCCAGAAAATGAGTTAAAGAACTAGAATTACCCTTGTTTAGCAGAATTATCGAACAAGAAATCATACTCCAAAAAAATGAGTCAAAAGCCATTATTTTTTTCTGTAAAGGAAATGCTTTGGGTATACTAGGAAAAATTGTTTTCAATGACAGAACATTACATTAGAATAAATTATTTTTAGTACGCTTCAAAGCATTAGCACTTGATAGAGCGTCTTATTTAACTAAACATTTGGGTAGAAATTTACGGTATTCATGCTGTAGATGCGCCACATAATGGTATTTAACAATTTTCATACATGGTTATTTATTGAACAACTTGATTTAGTTTAATTTACCATCTATATCAAAGGAATGACGTCTTGTCCTACGGCACAAAATTTAATTTTGCTGAATAATGATTTAACTCCTTTTTTGGGACAGAGGTTTACAGGACAGTGCCGTACATTAACGCATGTTCCACACGCCGTCCATTGTGTATAAATTTAAGGCAAGAAGATTAAGCAATGCAAAATGAGTTATAGCGCAGAAATAAATTTCCTCGCAAATTTTCACTTTGGATACTGCGACTGTTGCTTTTAAGATGTCATAGGTCGCGCAAACAATGGAAATTCAAATGAGGAAAATAAATATAACTCACTGAGCGGAAGGAAACAATAAAGCTCCTGAAGCAAGCACCTCCCAGGCCACCAACAAAATACTCTATTTTTATCCCTGCGTTCTTGTCATTAAATCAAAGGATAGAATACTAAATAAAGGTTATAAAGTATCACATAGTCCTGTGCTAGGAGTAAGAGTTTAAGGTAACGTATCTAGCCGGAGATAAATAAATATCAGAATAATCGATATTTACTGGAATTAAAATTACTCAAGGCTCATATTTAATATATATTCTTCTACATCATTAGAAAGAAGTTATCAGCTTTAAACGTCGATTAATTTTCCAACCTTCTCGGCTTCCTTTTTAAAATATGGTTATATTAATGCCGATTAGAAAAGTAAAAATTTTATCTAAGGTGGTTATTCCTACTTCAGAGGAAATCAATACGCAATTAAAGACAACATAGATTAAATTTTTCTGCCTTTTGGTTGCCGGTGTTAATGGATCTCCTCTCACGACCCATTCATGCCGTGCAAGACATGGGTTTTAGTCACTTTAGTTTACATATGTTGATTCTTCCATGAATTTTGGAACTCAACTATATTAAAAATGGAGTGTTTTCCCCAATTCTTTGAAATTTGTTCGAGCAAACACTTTCAGGCTTCGTTTGGCTGACGCGCCTCCAAACTTCGAAACCCCAATTCACTCCGCTATTCCTCTTCGCTTTACTTACTCCATATTTCCGCTATCCTTTACCCATCATTGCCACATTTTCACTCGCCCCCCGGGTTTAATAAACATCATTTACCAGATAGTTTTTTGTTTCTTGTACAGTTTTTGATGAACCTTTCTCCAACTCCTCTCACACAGCGCCTCTGAAAAACTTAATTTGAGTCCCTTGACGGAGATGTGCTCCGAAACCGTGAAAAAATAAATCCTCAGTGACCTCCTCCAACCTTTGAGACCAACCTTCCATTGCCTTCTATTTTGCAGTAGGTACTTGCTCACTCCGTCAAAGCTAAAATAAATTTAATTCAGTCTTACCCATGGATTATTCATGAAAAGATTCTTGGAGCAGGAGTAATTTTAATTTGCACGAAACAAAGCTGTGTTTTTGATACGGAACTCTCCGTTAAAGGGAAAATAAAATCTTGAAAGAGCACCACCTGCTTTATGATTCTGAATTATAATTATTACAGCTTTATGTTTATTACAAGACCCTATGTTCAACGCATAACAAATGGGAATTAGCATTTCCGGCCTCGGAGGAAGACGAGAGGGCGGCAAACAATCCTCCATTACTGAAATTGTTACATAGTTGAATTTAAAAATGGGTAAAAAGATCATACTGAATGCCAGAGTAACATGCGCAGTCAATGTTTTTCATTTTTCAAATGCAAGCTAAATCCGTTTAAAGATAGTTATTTTTCCGCACTGTAAAAGGTGTGGCAGAGAATGGCGAGTGGGAGCTGAAAGAGTCATAATTAGGCGTTTTGGAAGCTTTCTTTATTTGAATGCCTTTACCCTTTCTGACATGTTTTATAACTAATGATGCTTGTTGTGGAATGGTAAAATACTCTTCCTTCACCATTTCAAACCCTGCTGGGAGGTATTTTTCAGAACCTCAAAAGCAATAAAAAACAAGAGTGAAAATATACTCGATAAATTTTATACCGCAACCCTGTCTTATATATATCCTGCTCTTCCCTTACGCAAATAAATTGGGCAAGAAGGCTAGTAACTCAAAGCATCACAAACAATCATCATCAATGACCATTCATTCCTAATATTGGTAGGCTGTAGCACTAACCTCTCTACTAACTCTCAGGCACCATTATTTAGTTTCGTGTAGAGATTTACAAGGCTAATTTGCTCCTGTCTTCCTCTCCAGAGGACTAATTTCTTTACTCTTTTAATATGCTTCTAGAAAGGTTATTTTTATACCCATGTGTAGAACCACTACATCTGGGCCATCTCTCCATTTCCGTACGCATTATGGTTTTCTCCATTTAGAATTGTTTTCTCTTTTTTAAGTTTAGGGTAGTAGGGCAAACATGCGTATGTACCTGGGACTGGAATGCAGTAATACCTGATGAGAGAGATGGAAATAAAGTGGAAAATTAAGAGCTAAACAAACAAAATTACAGCGGGGAAAATGGAGACATATTTTGAAGATGAAAGCAATTAGTGATAAATTCTTTGTTTTAACTTAGCCACAGTGTAGACACATTGCATATGCCAACATAGTATTAAGCTGATTGTATAATGGATGTGCAGATTTTTAAAGAGAGTCTAATTGCTTGCGCAGCTATCTGGTGGCGGAAGCAAACGCATATCGTACTAAGATTCTTTAAAATGTGATGTTTGGCTAGTAAAGACGGCAGAGAAATGAATGCGGTAAAATAAATTAAACTAAGAAGTAAAACGTTCATGGGAGGACTAAGAAGTCCACGTTTCCCAGAGAAAATTATTAGTAAATTAGAAGAGAAGAGAAAAGGGAAAAGCGCCGCGAAAAAAAAGGTTGGCGGCTAAAGAAAATTATAATTCAGATGACTACCAGTTTGGGCTGAGGAAGGTGACGGTTTGTTGGACCGGAGTAAAATCTAGATGATTTTGAATGCTTCAATGAATTCGGAAAGGTGTTGGATAGATAAACTTGGGAAAAAGTAATGAATACATTCATGCAAATTAGAGCGGATTAGAGAGGAAGAAGACTCTTTCGTAAATATGCATGTTTCAGAAGGCAGATCAGAATAGTTGACGGTGAATCCGGGACGGCAGTTGTTGCTCACCAGGTAGGAAAACTCCCGTATCCGGAAATAGAGGCTTGCACTTGTGAAAGTAAAGAGAATTTTTTACTCTCTTACGTTTAGACCTACTTCAAACTTTATATCATCCTAAAAATAATAAAAACTAGAGACCCGATTGAAAGTAGCTTTTCATATTCAAACCGTTTTTGGAATTCCTCTGATTCAAAACTTTCAATTATTCACACAAAAACTCTAAGTTTCCCCTTTCCAATTGGTAATCGTTTATTTTTCCAACTCAGGTGAAAATTTATTCAAAAAAGGATTTTGATCGAAGTTCATGCCAATGCTCTTGATTTCCATTGGCCTATTGGAGGCGTAAAATTAGTTTGCGCTGCGGTAAGGTGTCCGAGTTGCAATAAGACAGCGTTCAGGTTAACTTCCAGACTAATTTACGCGCGTCGAAGACCAAAACTGCAAAATAATTGATTTAAGTAATTCAGGTAAAATGTCAATTTTAGAATATACAACGGATATTCACTTCAGTTTTACAATGCTTCTCTAGATGCTTTTCCTGCGCATGCAAAACTGGTATGGCACAGACATGGGCAAAATCACTTTCCACAATATTTCTGGCTCGGTTGAGTAGAAATTTTCTCAGCATAATAACGAACTTGAAATCTGAGAACAATTATTAAACTAACATTGTATAAATGTTACTATACTGCAAAATGGTAGCTTTAAAATGGCTAAATGAGCAGTGAAAAAAACCTGAAACGAGGAAAGCGGCCATTTAAGATCGAATAAGGAGAAATAGGCATTCCAGGAATGGCTCCAAAATTTTCATTGCCCTTCACAGATTTTAAGCAAATATCCGAACTCGAAGCAAAAAAAGGACTTAATTTTTAAAAGCGTATTTTAACCAGGTGATTTCCACGTTAAACGTCTCATCCATTCTATTCAGGAAAAAATTTCAAATTTTATGATAAAGAGAAAAGTCATGAAAGCAAGCGTTGAAAAATGACACGTATGTCTTTCTACACAACGTTTACCGTAGACCTTCATTTTGCATGGAAGAGGTCAAACAACTTTTCAGCACATTTCCTACGAAAAGGACGGTTTTCCTTGTCGAGACACTAGAGAAGACCATATCGGCTAAAGGCTGGGTATTTTCCTCCGTGTTTACCCATTCTTCCTCTGTCTTTCTTTGTTTACAAAATATGTTTCAGGGCAAAGAAAATATAAAAATGTGGGATCTTGACAGTCAACGTTATTCGTCACACACCTTTTTCCGACGCTTACGTCACACCTCAGAAACCTACTACTAGAGTAAACTTTTTTTTTTGCTTGCCGGACGATTCTGTTGGCCCGTATGTCCCCGGAATCCCGATAGGCTGCTGAGCCTGTCATCAGGTTTTCCAGGGACCGGACCAACAGAACTTGATACACATCCATGCCCTGCGTGGTGAAAAACCCACCCAGGTGGGACTCAAACCCGCGACCCTCGGATTATTAGACGAGGACTTTACTCCGCCGCCACCGGGGCCGAATTAATTCCTGCGTTGCATGTAATTCGCACTCTGTCAGATATATATTTGCAGTTTTCTATCAAGTAAGGATTATGGTGACTCGTAGCGATATTTTACATTGCTTTCAAGGAAATAGATAGAGCTATCAACTTACTAGCATGCGTCATAGTGTGAGCTGGGTAAACGTCGGCGCGATATTGCCTACCCTCTGTCGATTGAAAAATAAAATTAAAATAATCTCTTTAATTTGAAGAAACTCCTTCCTTAGCATAATGTAGGATTTTAAAGGTACCATTTTCAAGAATCTCCTCTCAAGACAGACTCGGTCAATGCGTTCATCAATACAGCGCTCATGCTTTAATGAGTTTATTCTCCCTTTAATTAGTTCACTGCGGAAGAAATTAAAAGAAAATTGAGAAACGGCATAGAGTAAAATTTAAAAAACCAAAGAGACATTTAATATTTCATCTGCATCTTGCTATAGCATATAATTATAATCACCAGAGGTGATAAATGCTCTCGGATCCTTACTCGCAATGACCTTCAATTTTATCATTCTTCGAATGCAACTAGGCCTTAAACACATGGCATCAGATACATATTCCATTAGCATGTTAGCAATAGCTCATTAAGACAAATCGGGCATGATAATGGAAGTGAAAATATCATATGATTCAATGATGCCACATGAGGATTGGTGATGATGACAATCATTCTTAATTCAGAGATATGAAAAATAGAAAGGCACCAATATGTTAAAAAAACGCGAGCAAGAGTTGATGTTAACGGACCACCTTTTGTGTTAAATAGGTAATCCATCACAAGAAATTGAGTCTTCGTCAAACTGCGATAGAATTTCATTTTTCAATGAACAAATTTAAGACAGCATACTATCATCTACATACTACTCTGCGAGCCGCCGCATGGGCGAGTGACAGGGGCTGTAAGGAATCAGCCGAGTAAAGGATAATATTTTGGGAGGTGATATGGTTGGACGTACTATGGGAGTGTTTTGAGTGGAGCTCGGTGTTTACTTCAGTAATTTTGCGAGGAAAGAACGAATTTTTCACGCATCTGTTCAGCATTATATTTATTTTATCGTATTGCTTTTGTAGGATCTATAAATGTAGTGGGGCGTCAACATAATCTCTGTGTCACTCTGAAACACACCAGTTCTGAATTTCTCTGGCTAACTAAGCCTAGCGTGTAGCCTCCGACTCTCGAGGGCCTTCCAAACTAATCAATCGAAAAGCTGCGAAACAATACATGCTTTTTCGTAGCAGATTTCTTCGAAGCGCGCAGCTTTCCTTTGTATTATACATATATATACGAACGTCTTATTGAAAAAATATCCATTCCATGGCATCTAAAATCTTAAATACAACTATATTATTTGAACTTTGTTTAAATCTGCATTTCGTCATACATTAGGAATTAATTATTATTTTTATCACTTGTAGCCAGAGAGTAACTCAGAAAGCCATCTTCTTGATTTAACGGCAAGCATACACATAAATGTCCGAAAAAAACGGTGGACCCTTTTCTACACAAAATTGGAAATGTTTAATCTGCTGCGCGGACAATATTCACGAATGTCGCTCTAAATTCATTCAATTCGTATTCATTGATGCTGTCGGTTATGATTGTCTCGGAAGTACGGGAGTGTAAAACAGAACGTTAAGAGAGCTTCTCATGGAAAACCGGTTGGAAATATTTGAAAAAGCACAGGCTTAAACTTGCAAAAAAAAATAAGTAATAAGTCGGAAAAATTAAAATTCAATTCATCATCATTTTCAATTGCGAGGTGATATTCGCACAAAAGTAAATGATACGGGATGGTTCAATAAAGTACGGATGAAGAGTTGAAAGAAAAATGATAACAATAATGATACCGAGAAATATGATAAGTTATTTTTAGCTTGAATGACAGTCAATGACGAGTGCAATTTGCTTTGAGTTAGGACGCTATCAATCGTAGAGAATCGATAATGATATTTAATACTCATTGAAAGAATGAGTCTGTATACTGCGTCAAAGTAAATAAAATGAGAATTTCAGATATTCAAATTTTTAAACGGGTACATCAATATCAGAGAGGTATAGATAGTAGGGTTCATCTCTTTTTAGTTTAGCTAGAATACATAAACAATGCAGTTAATTAAGACAAAATTGATAATAGTTATTGATATTTAGCTTCATAGCTGAAAGGAGAGTGCAAACAAAAACTTGTATTAAATATGACATTTCTTTTTTACTTTCACAGTTGGGAAAAACAACTCATACTTTAATTCAAAAAAGCTACAAATTTAGATGCATTGGTTCTTCAGCCTTAACCGCAATTGTTTATACTTTTACGTAACCGCAAATTGTTACGTGAATTTCAATAGGTAGATAGTAATAAAGCTCATTGTAGTTTCGGTGAAAGGGGCAGGCGTTACCGGAGACAACTACTGACCTTTTCCAGTCAAACAATGTTTTTCTACGTTAGTTCTTGGCTACGCAACGAGTGTGGTAGACAATTACCGTGTAAGGTTTTGTTTGTAGATTATTAATAAAATTCACGGCTAATACGTTGGAATGTTCTATCACTGCAATTGTATGATCATTATTCACAAACTTGCACGAAAATTATGAAGTTTCTTCAGAATGAGCTGCGAAGCTATGCTTGTTGAGGTAGTGTTTCAAATACCAAGGAGAATCATTTTCAACAAGTTTAGGCATGTGGCTGATGATAAATGGTATTACATAAAAATTGACAGACATTAAAATGAACATTCTAATCCAATTTATCTTTATGCCCATCTTTTTACGCTCCTGTCAAATAATCCTTCATTATGAGAAACTGATAACTTAACAGAGAATCCTGATAATTTAACAGTGTGTGCAAGATAAATGGTGAAAGATAACAAAGTTGGCCATAAATCTGCACACACAGCCATCGCAACAGTCTCCTGTACGCAGTTGTACTACACGCCACCAAGACGCAATGCCAATAATAATTTTTCACGTTTCGGGCCGGTCTAATTTTCTACTTCAAGAGGGAAGGCAGTGATTAACACAACCCACTAAGGAAAATGACTCAATTAACTGGAACGTAAAGGGTGTTATCAGGCCCACCCAGCCATCCGAAAATCCTGTTATTAACGGCAGGGTATTCATACATTCTGGAAATAAGCATTTCCCATCCACACTCTCACACAAATATAAGCAGAACTAGGTCTTTATCTTTCGCCAGCCATCCGATAGTCCATTTATCGTTGGGAAACCTTTCTCTATTTTTATAGGATCCAGCAGCAGCAGGTGGACGGGAGCCGGGCGGTTGGAAGGGTCGAAGGGGACCGGGGGGAGCAGCGAAGGAGGAGGAGCGTCGTCGGGGGCTGCAGGGGCGGGAGGGACCCAACCCTATGCTTCATAGCCAACGTGGCATTCGCGGACGCCGTCAAGTGTTTGATGGTGCTGCCCGTATCACTGGCCGTTCTCCTCGTCCAGAACTGGGTCTTCGGCCGTTTCCTGTGCTTCTTCCTGCCCATGATGCAGGTATGGACAGAAATCTGCCTACAGAGCAAAAGCTAGAGCATGGGTCATACGACAGACTAAGGCGGAAGAAACAAGCGCGTACTTTCTACGAGCAAGGGGAATCGCTCCCGGCAATTTATTTGGCTCCTGTTTTTAAAATAAATATTTATTAGTGAGAGATCATTCATCATTTCATTCATCATCAAAGTACACTCACATTTAGACTTTCCGCTCGCTACGCATGATTGATCCAATGATTGATCCAACACATTATCTCAAAACTGAAAGCCATTACTTCATCTAGTTTATTTTTAGTGAAGAAAATGGTAGGAGAATAGGCTAAAAACCTTTAAATTTCGAGGAATTACTAGAAAAGACTACACATAAAACGTAATCGTTTTAATAAGTGGTTATATTAGTGCTATTAAACTGGCTTAATATTAACTGTTCCTTATTTTTTCGGGATTCATTCCGCGATGTATGTTTTTTTAAACAACAATATTTCGCTGGTCCTCCTGCCAGCACTGCAATCTTACGAAAAAAACCAAAACTATTCGTAAGATATGTGGATGATACTTTCGCTATCTGGCCTCATGGAAGAGAAGAGCTGAAAAAGTTCCTGCAACATCTAAATGAAGAAAGCAACTCTATTAAATTCACAATGGAAATAGAGAAGCCTCCTTCCATTCTTAGACGTTATGGTCCAGAAAAAAGAAGATGGAACATTAGGTCATTCTGTGTACCGGAAAAGTACCCACACTGATCGCTACCTACATGCCACATCGCACCACCACCCTCAACAGAAAGCCTCAGTCATGAGAACGCTGTATCATCGAGATTTTATGATCTCTGACGCCGATTCCATCGCTGGCGAAAAGCAGCACTTAATAAGGGCATTTGAAAAAATTGTTTCCGACGTGACTACATCTTAAAAACGGCACGGAAAAAAGAAATAAATTCTCTCGGGGTCCGAAATAAAAATCCCACTGACCCGACAGAAAACAGAGAGAAACCTAAGGCATATGCCACTCTCCCTTACGTGTCTGGAACGACGGAGAAAATCTCTAGAGTTCTGTCGAGGTACAACGTGGCTAGCAGATTCACGTGCACAACGAAGACAGGGGACGTACTTCTGAAAGCCAAAGACCCGCTTCCACGGAACCTCTACGGAGGAATATATGAAGTTTTGTGTAGCTGTGGACAATCATATGTAGGCCAGACATGCAGAGCCCTAAAAATACGCCTCCAAGAACATCAACGGGCAATTAAAAATAATAATTACCGCATTTCTGCAATAGCCGAACACCATCTCAGCGGCCCCACTCATAATTTCAACTTTGAGGAGACAAGATTAATATCTAGGGAAATACGCTATTACCCAAGATTAATAATGGAGGCTGTAGAAATTGCAAAGAGACCGGAAAACGTCAACCGAGAAGACGGTTACAAGTTGAGTAGCAGTCTAAAACGAATTTTTTCAAATTCATATTCCGGCAACAATGGGAGTCCAGACTTATATATAAAGACGAGCGAGACAAATAAAGCAGTTCAGTTAACCTGATGAAGCTGGCAGGAGGACCAGCGAAATATTGTTGTTTAAAAAAACATACATCGCGGAATGAATCCCGAAAAAATAAGGAACAGTCAACACTGCATCCGCGAAAGCCTACGAGCTGGCTTAATATTAGTTAACAATCGGTAAGAATTAATTCTAAGCTATGGCAGTTTTTCGGTTTTTGAGGAGAAAAAAGCCTCGCTTACATTTCGTTTCATGCCTCCATATTTTCTGTAATTTAAAAAGCGTTCCATAATTTGTGCTGTTATAACGACCAACCATTCCTTCCAAAATTAAATAATTAATTTTCATACGGAATAACTAAAGCAGTATATTTTTACATTCAAATTACATAAAAAAACGAATGATAAAAGTGAGCGGGTTTCAATAATTATTATTTCTTACCTTCTTACTCAATCATTCTGTTCAAATTGAACACAAATGAATAAAAAGTTTTATGAAACAAATAAATGTTCACTTCGAAAGGTGTTAATGATAATTTGCCATTCTATAACTCAGTTCATCACTTATGGGAACATTTCAAGAAAGTTGAGCAAATTATAGCATTTCGTTATCTAAATATTTAACGAAACGACACGTAGTAGAATGCTAGAATTAATTTAAGTTCTAGTGAATTGTAAGTACTTGTCGATCTTTTTAAAAAATTAAAAAAGATGTAACATACTTAGATCCATTCACAGAAAAAGTCTTTTTTTTATGGCTAAGAAAAGTTTACAAACGGATTGTTCCATGCACAAAGTGGGAACTAGAGGCACGAGCCAGAGTTAGTCTTATGTTTGTATTCACATACTTTTCTCAATATATGAAAGCAATGATCATAACATAAATCAATATATGCATAAAACGATTGTCGCCTCGCTTGTCACAAAAATCTGTATTCTTTGCATAAACAAAAACTGTTTTGTTGTGATGATTGGCTACTTTAATCCCATTCACCACACTAATTGATGGATTAAGTGAACATCAGGATGGATCGATTAGTGTTTTACTTTCTCAGAGAGTAATTCGGAGAACCATATACTTATCAAATAATTATAGCTAGTATTCGTGTTGTATGAATAACCTAAATAATGTTCAGTGACATAAATTAGAGAGGAATTTATAATATTTACACGATAAGAAATGAATAAATGTCATAAAAGGCACAGCGGTTATTTTGTGGTAATTTCAAGTTTCAGGCTCGAGGATGACCACAACACATTGATTTTAAGTGAGTCATTTGGCTGTGAGTATAATGCATATTGCAGCAATGTAGCACCTGAAATGGTCAACTCTTTGAATAATTTAATACATGTTTGGATATTTATATATTGATAATAACAGTAAAGACTAAAACATTTAATTCATATTTGACACAAGAACATAATGAGATCTTAAGTTTGGGTAAATTCAAAACTCCAAACGCTATGGTAAGCTAACCGTGTCGATGACAAAGACAAAGGACCCTGTCACCTAGTTGAGCAATGAATAATGATCCAGTTACATGATGTAGATAACGCCGACAGCATGAGTATGTAAAGTGACTGCGCAGGTGAAGGGATTTAGACGATACGGTAGCCTAAGCTCATTTTATTAGCTGAATGGAATATCCAGCCACATCATCCAATATTCTCGTAAAAGACAACACCCGTCATCGATAATCATGCATGGATCTCTTATTTTCGCTCAGAATGCTAAACAATTCACGCCCGAACAACTGTACGATTGGCACTCTTCAGGGTGCATTGTTAACTAAACTCTACTTCAATTTAGTTCACTTTTAATAATACTCCATGAAATAACTATGTATTTTCATTATATACCATTTCTTTCACCGATTCACCAGAGTACTAAACAATAAATACACTACAAAACGACCGAATCTAATATCTCCTAAAGAGCTCGTATTTGGTGCACAAGACAAGAAAATTGCGAAGAAGCAGTTTATTATGACGTCATGTCTCGGGGGAATTTTAACCCGCAAACAAGAGCTTCAGTATCCTCCTTATCTCCTCCCCCGTCCCTATTATTTCCTGCATGATCATCCGGCTAGAATTAATGGCATAACCTTTCGGAAATCAATAACAACAATCAGATCATCCGCCTACAGTAGCCTTCCTGATGCCTTGTCTTTACGCTTTACGAGCGCCCTCACGCAGTGATTAATCTCCGGGGATACCCGCTGAGCCTAGACAACTTCTGTCGATGGTATCACAAGGGAAAGGGAGTTGGAGAAAACAAGAAAGATATGGATCATAGTGGAGAATGAGGCGTTTGTGCTATAAATTAGAACTAAACTAAGGCCCCATTTTTATGAGAGATTAGAACAGTTGGGACTACAATTGGTTATCAAAAATGGAGAAAAGGAAAAGCTTAAGTCACTAATTCTGAAACCCAATCCCATTGACCAGCATAAAGACGCACTCACCTCTCTGATTGTATGTACCACTTACATAATGAAGAACTGAGCTCTTACGGCTTGAATAATATAGTAAGGGAGAGACTCCAAAATCTGCCAACTAAAACCACGTCCGGAAAAAAACACAAGCCGGTAGAGTGAGTGAGAACCGTATAGGTATTGTGTGAATTAATGTTTTTGTCGGTTGAGTGGATCCCCGGCACGGGTTCAAAAAAACCCTGTTAATCCCTCAACCATCCACCTGTTTTTACATTACTTGAGATAGGCATTTTATTTGTATTTTTTGTTTATTTTTCTCTGTGATTGTGTAAGAGCGCGCGTGTCCTTCATGGAGTTAGCACGTGGGTCTAACAGCCCCGTGAGATGTGTGTGGTGTGTGTGCCTGTAGTAAGTCGGTCCCTGGCGTGATAGCAATCTCCATAAACCACTTACTTATGAGTGTCCGATTAATGTTTCTCTTGAACTAGGTTATCTCCACGTCAGAAAAACAATAGCCGGTAGAGTGAGAGAGTATCATTTAGGTATTGTGTGATTGTGTGTCATACTTGTGTAGTGAATCCCGCACGCGGGTTTTTTACACCGTACATCGCCCGATGACAAACCCCTTTCCCCAAATTTTATCCCTGAAAGGTTTTTGTATTCGGGTTTTGGAGTTTCACCCTTACTATAGTACTACAGGCCAACACAGTCTACAACGGACCCCTCCAAAAGTAGCTAACAAAACACATAAATCTGAATAATATGCAACAACTGTCTCTTAAATTTCACAAAATCTCTCTGAAAATAGTATATAAACACAGTCACATTCACACTCCTCATTCACGCCTACATCCAAGGACTGCATTCCAGCTCATGCCACCCGTGAGTGGTAGACACTTCAATGTTTAATTCATGAACACACAGTGGGCATTAATGGATTTTCCGCAGTGACCTTGATATCATGAATAAAAGCCGTTTCACAGGATGTCCATTTGTGCACAATCTGATGTAGAGAAATCGCGAGAACACGGGCTAGGATCTAGACAAGATTCTTTCTTCCCATCTGTGGCTTATGAATTGGTGCATGCATTCTAGCAATTTACCGCTTTACTTGACGCAACAATCAATACACTTTAAATGCTATGATAAATGTTTTTTTAAAGTTCTTCTGAGAAAATAATGTTCTCGTGGAAATGCTCGGAACTAGACAAGAATCTTTCTGCCCATCGGGCGGCGGGAGCGTGGAGCGGAATTGCCTGCCATAACTTAGTGTAGCCTATGAATTTGCGCATGCATTCTAGCAAATCATCGCTAAACCCGACGCAACTATCAATAATTTTTAAATTTTACGATAAATTCTTTGAAAAGTATCTGAGAAAATAATGCTTCTTTTTGGTTAAAACACCGAAAAACCACTGTGGCAGCACACTCCTGATGGTATGCCTTGAGGCATATGCAGCGCAGCTAGTCGTTTCCCAATATTTTCGGCAGCACTAGCGACGACGGAATGCGGGCTGTCCCGGGCATAAGCGAGAAAAAATACTGCGCCGACCCGCAGCATATTTGCCATGGGGAAATAAAGTCCCAGAGTGGGTGACGGGGGAGTGCTGCATGAATCTTGGCTCCAACCTGGAGTTCAAAAGAGTTCCAAAATCACCCCACCCCATTTCTGCCATAACTTAGTGGAGCGGAATTTACGTCTCCACCTTTCCATTTAGTATCTCGGGATAGGGCTTATATATTTTCCACTCATTTATATGCACTGATGAGTACATAATGCTCTTGTATCAGAGGGATATAAATCCTGCAAATTACGCTATAATACGTCCTTCGCTTTCTTCGAAAATACTGTTTTCTCCAGAGAAATCAACAACCAGTTTTCAAAGGTTGAAAAAATGAGCTAAAAGTAGCAGCATAGTGATAATGATGAGCCCACATCCATTTCAGTCTTCGTTTCATAATTTTGCATGAATGTACATGGGTGTCATGTGACAATTATGAAATCAAGCTCCATTCCAGTCTTCGTTTCATAATTTTGCATGAATGTACGTGGGTGTCATGTGACAATTATGAAATCAAGCTCGAGGGTGACAATGGATCCGCTATAAAAACTAACACCTAGTTTCAGTGATTATCATTAATATTCGCGATTAGTAGTTAGTAGCCACGACGGCCGCGTATAGGCACGATGCTTCAGCGCCATCCACTTTCAGGGCTAGTTGCTTCGGTTGCTTGGATGCAAACATGCAAAGACTTTCGGTGTAATACATGTAAAAAAAACGAAATTCATAAGCAAGAATGAGCAAAGGACACTTTTCTATCAAGACTTGTTACGGTAATAAATAAAAGTTTTTACCACTAGGTTTTTTACAATCCTCTGTGAGGCATTATAATGTCATAGTAATAGTATGTTGTTTGCATTTAGATATCAAAGCAAATAATTTTGGAATTTACGCATTGAATGATGGTTTTGCAAGAGATATACGATTATATTGTACACATTTTTTTCATTGCGCCATCATTTTCCTCATAATTCTCAAATAAAAGTTCCATAAAGATGACACTGAGTGTGTTCATTGCCTCAAATGTGCTGGTCATTTGGTCTTTAATCCCACGTTATGATATTCACAGCAACTAGGGGAACCGAAACAAATCCATCAAATATCTCTGAGATAGTCAATGTAAAATATATACCATATGTAAGTAAGCATTCGTTTGCAAATTCGATTCCAATAATTTGCGTCGTAATAGTGAAATCGTGGGAAAGGACAATAAAAGAACATAAAAACCTAACGCCAAATTTTAAATGGTGTTTTAATACAACATTGCATGGAACTCGATTTCAAAAAAATAAAAATTTGGAATGTCATCTTTAACGGAAACCAACTCTCACTATTGTAGATTTCTTTAATATTATTAAGATGTGCCAAAAAGTTCTCTGTCTTGAATTTACATTGATTTTCATTCTATTCCGGTTTAGGATTTAATATATGATTAAATCTGTTTGTTATTTAAAAAAATGATTCTCCAAGTCTTTTCTCAAGGCCCTAACCTTACAGTTCTGCAGTTCAACAATCATCTGTAAGCTCTCGCTCTTTTCCAATCTTTGATTGCTGGATTCGTGAATGGAGGGGAGTTGAGCTCATATTTTTACGCATAACAGTAATTGGAGATATCTACATATTCCAACCAAAAAAACAGTGCAAGAATACGTAGAAATATGTCATCTACCATAATCAACATAGAATTATCCTTTGGAAAGCCCATCCTCCAAAAGGTTTTCCATACCGCCATGTAAAATATTACTCCATAATAACCTACGGGAAGCTAAGATTGTTTAACCAACGTAATAGAATAGGCACCTCGCAGCCATGCCTTAACAGCCAATGAATATAAAATGTTTTCTTCCGTAGATGGGGCTTTAATCATACATCATGAGGTTGGAAGGCACCATCTAGGTAATAGACTTTAGCTGTCAACTTTCATTTTTAATTTAATTTTTCTATTCTTCCTCTTCCTGGTGGAACGAATCGATATCCTTTAGTATTTTGGTCTCGCTTTTGCATACTGCATTTTGCTTTTCTCCCGTGACTTCCTCCTTTAGTAGTTTTTCATCACTTTGAGTTGCGAGTGATAGCTCACTGACTTTCCTTCGCAAGCTCACGACCAATAACGTTAAGGAATCCTCTTCTTGCCAAGCAGCGCCGCCAACGGTATCCATGTCACGCGAATCACATCTTTTCCTCCTCCACACCACCAAAATCCCTTTAGGCCTCCGATCCCTTCCAGGCCATAATCAATCACTCTCCTTCCAGAGAGGCTGGCATCGGAGCACCTAAAAGGGTCAAATCAATTACTAACGCCAGCCTGCAACACTCGGAAGA
The DNA here is from genome assembly GCA_963169105.1 of Ceriagrion tenellum. NCBI lineage: Eukaryota > Metazoa > Arthropoda > Insecta > Odonata > Coenagrionidae > Ceriagrion > Ceriagrion tenellum. The sequence continues at coordinate 81,229,364 of OY720635.1, forward strand.
TCGCTGGCAGAAGAAGGCGGTCGACATCTTGGCGATGGTAAAAGCATTCAGCTTAAGTTTAAATTTAAAAAAAATGATTCCCCAAAAATTAGCCGGATTCCCAACTATTAATTTTTAGCGTGAAATCGCTAAATTATTTCTTTCGAAGCTCATTTCAAATATAACTTTTCAACTGATATAAAAAAATTCCGTAAAAATGAAGGAATCAAATTTAATACACACATAAGATTAGCAGGAAATTGTAGTGCTAATTGATTGTGTAACTAAGAGATTAGCAGCCATTTAAGGCTACCAAAACCCAGCTATTCTACTTTTAATAAAATATTATCAACTGCAATCATGTTAAGTGTATCGTTGGCCGGCTATTTGGGCAGGTCACCGACATCTGAGGTGGTTTACGGAACTGAGAAGTGTGTACATAGGTAAGAGCAGGATTTTTTGGGGAAAGTAGAAGGGTGAAGAAAATGTCAGCATTAGTCTCCTGTTAATGAAAGACATCAAAGGGGACCACAATTTAACATCCCATCCTATGGGCAGAGTGCACCATTTGTCGAGCTCCAGAAAAAGTACCAAAAGAGGAATCGCGAAAAACAACGCCTTCGGATGCAATGGAGCCCGAGGCTTTGGGATGGGAAGCCAGTGCTCTAGCCACTAAATTAAATCGATACCAGTTAACAACATTTCAACATTTCACGTTTTGGGCAGTCCCGGGAGAAGTCGGTGCGTCTATCTTTTAGTGAACTATTACAACCACCTTGGATTGATATCTTGTGGAAAAAAGTGACATACGAGAGAAGCTTCCAATTTTTATCTTCAAAGAAACCATGTCTCTGATGGAAAGATGCTCGGCTAGTGGAAGGGAAAAGACTAGGTCTGGCTGTCATTAGTGGGTTTTGCGTGAGACAGAAGATGTAGAACCGATGAGAAAATAATATTTTATAAAATTCAAAGGTACCTCTAAATAACTTTTTTGGAAGGATGTGCGAGGGAAAAATGAAAGAAAAGGGCCCCAACATAAAAGTTTCGTGAAACGGTATCCTCAGAGGTATCCTCTTTTTCAACCTTTTCCTTTGCGCGTATTTCGCGCGAAGAGCACTAGCAACCTCCGGGCTCCAATGATCCACCGTGTTCCTCAAATAGCGATTCTGTTTCCACTGGATTCTTTGAACGTCGCAGCCAATTCATGGTGTACTATCTACACTTTTCATTACTCCACTATTTTCCTTCACGGTCAGCTCTCCTCCCTTTCTTCTCATCCCTAATTAATGCTCATCGCTCTTACACGAAGCTTCCAAACCAAAGGCTGTTTTATACGTTTACAGGTATTGCGCAAAGGCATGGTTGAATAAACTGGTGCGAAATATTAATTGCACAAGATAAAGCAGTAAAATGCATTGACAATTTTGCGGAATTATGAATTATGACACGGAAAATAGTCCCATTCCTAATTTATTGTAGATATCAATGCAACAACTTCTAATTTTCTCTCTCCAGGTAAAAAGGAAGAACGACAAGATTTTTCAACAATTGAATATTTTTATTTATAAAATATTTCGAAATTCAAGCTTCTTACTTTAAAGTTACTCTCCTCAACCTACTAAGTTCAGAATTAGAAAAAATGTGCTTTTCGCATCAAAATTGACAGTTAAATATCCAGTGTGAGCGAGAGGCCCAATGTAATTGGTTGAACAAAAACCTAATATTCGAAAACAAGGGCAAGCGGCTACAGATGGCGGAGGACATTTCTGATGGAACATCTCAAGTACAGCATAATTCAACCTAAGGTTTTTACTTTACATCACCTTATCGTTCTTAACTATGTTTTCCCAAGCTGTGAGTCAACACTCACAGCTTGGTCTCGGTAAAACCGGTCAGGCCATCAAAAATATACTTATCTTACATATACTTACATAAGCCATCGTGATAAAATATTTCTCAACAGTAATCAGTCAACCTCTTGATATATACCACATGGTACACTGTAGGTCTTCTCAGAAAAAATAAAACACTCACCATCTCCACACGATTTCTGTGAGAAAAATATATTTATAGTTGCGCCCTGGCAATGATAGTGTTAAGCGAATAGCAACCGCCTTAGCAACAAATTAACTAATTCTCTCTCAAATTCTGATTTTGCTTAGTGCAGCGCAATGTTTATCACCATATAAAATTTCATTAAAACCTTCCTCTTTTAGACATGTTTCCTATGCATTCCTCTTCTATGACAGAATCACTACGAAAACTTTGTTATTTTCACACAATTTTCATTGGTAGCGCGTCGATTAAAGCGTTAAGGTACCATCACTATGCTGCCTTTTCCATGAAACCAGTCAACGAGTAATAAATTAATAGCGTAAATTATAAAGCAAACTCTACGACTCAATCATCGCGACTTTTCACCAAGTTCAACCTGAAAATATTGAGTTAGCATTCCTCTTTTTTCACGGACAAACATTACTCTCGTTTTCTGAGTTCCCGTGTCCCCCTAGCCTTCCTTCCTCTTATCCTTCCTCCCCTTCTCCTTCTCTGTACTCCTCTATAATAGGAAGTCATTCAAACAATGTGCATCGCTCCAGAGAAAATTGCCTGGGTTAATGAGACTTCCTCGATAAATTACTATCGCAGTCCGATTTCAAACATGAGAGTCCTTTTGGCGCCTCATTTACTTTACGATGCCCCATGCCTCAACTTTCGATCAAGAATCTCAGGGCTGTTTTCCCAATGAAATTTTAGTCATTTATTTAATGAAAATTTTTTCACATTTTACAAATCACCACGATCCTTGGATAACCACCCACTAATGGCGTCTCTCACTTTCTATCGCCAAAACGTAGGGATTAATACAACTAAAAATAGTTTTCTTGTCCATAGTCATGTAGATATTGTCATCAAAATAATGGAGGGGAACTGTAGGACATTGATACTGTAAATAATCCTTTATGTGCAGAAATATTTTATTTGCATGAAAATATTGATTTTTCCACTTCTGAAAATTATCCCCGATGGCCTCTCTTCCCTGGCTTGGTGGAATTGCAACTGCCAAATATTTGTGTCGCTGAAGTTGTTTGCAGTGTTTCTATTGGGAAAAAAAACCTTGTCAGAAAATTATAAATAATTTAAATTGTATCAACAGTGATACGCAGAATGAACAGAGGTATCTCGCGAATGTAAACCAAAGTCGGCGTCATAAGCAACGCCACATAGTAGGTAGGTGAGGGAAGGTTAATTTGGATACGAAGGAAAGGTACAGAGACACCAAGCGTCGGTAATAGCCGACTCTTAATTAAAGGCTAAAAGGGCCCACATCCCTAAGGGCAATTTTGCGTCTCATCTGACGTGCAAAGAGCTGTACTTTTCACCAAGAAAATAAAGCACGGATAAGTTTTATCCTGTAAATTCTCCACCACCGCTTTTATTTAAACTCAGATCCTGCGATATAACGATTTCCCTTGCGACCACAGCACTGTATACTGTAGAACAAAGCTGGTATCAATCCCTGTACTATGTCAGAGGTACACCTATACAAGCATTGTCCAAAATTTATTTATAAATGGCCGCACGCTTTTTTGTCCTCGTACGAGATTTTTAGAGATAGGCTCTTTCCATTTAGGTTGCCTAGATTTGATCATGCGCCTCATGATGAATATAGCACATCCCTTCAGACTTTAAGATCAAACATGAATGCGGACAAAAATTAGGTCAGCTTGAGACGCGAGAGAACTGCCCCTCAGTTATACGCGAGATCCTCTTCCTAGTTCTTCCGCTCCAGATCATTTTTACTCTCTTTCTTCTATTCTTCTTTCATCCCTTAGAAGATCTTCCCCTTTAAGATTCACTATTAATCTCACCAGATGGAGATCTCTCCTCTTCATTTTTTAGTTCTTCATATGCTCACTTTTTCCATAGAATAAGAGAATCTGTTGCGCTTTGGCACACAACTGATACTAGTCAATACGTTTAGGCCACCAAACAGTTTATGCCACAAAAGAAGTCAAATGATAAGAGAAAGAATTACTCTTTTATGCATCATAGCAGTTATTAAGGCCTACAATTATTTGTTTAATTCTCCAATCCCCTTTCCTTTCAGCTAATCCATTTTTTCCTATTCTTCATTAAAGGGTGTTCTTTACCCGTCTCTCAATCCACCAATCAGCGTCCATGCGTGCAGTGTCGCAAATGCAAACATTATTTCGGGGATGGGCACCTTTAATCGCATATTACCACGGCCTGCACAGAGGACCACGGTCGTTTACAAATATTGATTGGCATATGCTACGTTTCCAATTGTGACCAATGGAGAATAAGTATACGAGCTCTCGTTTATAGGATTAATACACGAATTTAATATCGGGTTTACTTTGTTCCCGCCTCAACTGGTTAACATAGCATGTCGTATTATATATATGCATAGGTTAGGATATATTTTGTGATATTCTGCCTCACGGTTTCGTCAATTATGTAATCTGCAGCTCACCTCGTTCCCCTTTCATTGCATGGTCTAACACCATCTCGAAAAATTGACATTTTTCAACCTCCACCTGCGACCATTACTTTTTCTCCTCTCCCTTTTCCCTTCTTTTTGTACCTCCTCGGCATTTGACTCGAGTCAGCATTCAAAAGTTCGCAGAGTAAAGCTGTGGGCACGTGGTTGGAACGGAGAGAGATGTTGCGGGGAACAAGGAGAGATGAGAGTGAGTGCAGTCTGGCGAGACTAATGAAAGAATAAAGAGAGTATATGGAGGAAGAAGCGAAAATGAGATAAAAATGTTCTCATTCAAGAGGATGACGAGGAAGCAGGGAGGAGGAACGGAAATATTAGGTGAAAATGAACTTTTATACAAGTGAGAAATATCCTTTGTCATGCTTCACAAATTCCGAGGTAATAAAGAACAATTTACGAGGATTTTCGGCACGAGACCTAGAGTTATTCTTTAATCACCCAACTTTTTCTGCAGTGATCTTTTACCCTTTCACCCCAACCTTAGAGCCATCAATTATATCCGAAATGCTAGGCGTTTTTATTCAAAATTATCTCTCCGTAATGCTTGTCTCGATTATCAATTTTTAGGGTATTAATGTTGGAAAGACGGTAAAAGAAGTCTTTTTATAGTATTCAGTTAATTTAATAATCTGCTTTCCATCATATTATTTAAAGTCCCTTTTTTGTACCCATTATTAGCTGGCATATTTCAAGTGCCTGTTTGTAAGTTGATGCACAGTATTTCTTTTAGATTCAAATATTATTCTGAACCTTTATTTCCGGATATAAAATGTTAAATAATAGGTTAAAGATATGTGCATGCAATCTAGGAGAGAGAGGTATATGCAAACATTTTCATTGAGATCATTTTTAATTTCTGCTCTCTTCGTCAATGCACCATTTCTCATTATTTTCTATACCTAAGCAGAGAAGATGATTTTTCGCTTTTACGTTTATCATTTTTTCATAAAGGAGACTCAACGCATTTTTCTTTGACCAACACACTATTTAACCCTGACGATAATAGATATCCTTATTGAGACTCTATATAGTTATATACCATGACCAAATCATTCCGCTAGTGTATTTTAGCCGCCATTATCATCAGTGTTAGCCATTATGTATAGCTGTTATACATGAATTTTCAGTTACTCCTTTACTCCTTTGTGAGAGTACTTAGTACAGCACGTAAAATTTTAAATAATGACCTTAATAAATCTAATTTGAACACATAAGCCACCATGGCCATTAATAAGGCATTCTTTTGTATGCTATTTGACTCATTTGCGAGTAAGCTATGCATTTATCCCTCCTTACCCGATTTATTATTCATTATTCCTTCACACTAGGTCAAATTATTCCAAGTTATGCACGAAGTTCTTTATGAACATAGGGCTACGGAAAAATTTAGGATTCTTGAATGAAAAGTAAACAATTTTGGGTAATAAGGTATACCAAATGTTACTACTCTATTGATATCGGGCGTCTAATCCAGAGTCTGAAACAATGAAGCAAGTAATGTAGGTGTATTGAATTCCCGCGATCAATTTGGTACAATTAAACCATCCACCACACTCCAAAATACTATTAATGACAATTTAATGGCAAGCAAGAAGAGGTTTTTGTAGAAGGATTAATCCATATCAATATCAATATTTGTTTATCCCAGGGGGCGTTCAATTACTCATAAGATCACGGATAAATGATTTCCATTCCTGATAGGCGGTAAATGTTGGCCATAGAGCTCAGCAGTTCACGGCAGTTTCGCGTAATTGCAGAATACTAATTAGCATACGCAAGATAGGTCTCAGCTCTTGACTCCCGGATTGAGGAGGCGAAAACAATGTTTCTCAAAGTGGAAGAGTGTTTCGCGCAGGCCACACCATTTGGCTAAGGGCACTGCACTGCCAGGGTCGTCACAAGGGGAACTCTCCTCAGGGTAATCCAAAGACCACTGCGCTCAACACGTATCACTTGGCTGCAATCTGCTTTTTGCATCACCTACATCGTTGAAGATGGCAAGCAGGGTAATGGCAAGAACCGGAGGAGTAATTCGTAGAATCTCATTCCGGCAAAATACAAATGATGGCTCCTTAATTAATTCTGTCTAAACTGGACACATTCTCCATACCACTTGCAGCTGTAAGCAATTAATTTGGTCTCGGATTGTTCTCGGATAGATTCGGCATTGCGCATTCATATTTTGTTTGTTATTCCTTATCTAACTGTTCCAAATGCCAAATATATTGATGTATAAATAAAATTCGCGTATCTTTGATTTTAAAGGAATATCAGAAATGATATATTTTCCATAAATTATATATTTTTACTATAGTAGGGCATTAAATACAATCCCATTTTACACAACATAATTTCGTCTAGGAAAATGTCATTCACTTAATTTTTAATTTGATTAATACTAAAAAAAATACAACTAATATTTATACGCACACTATTCTTGATTTCCAATGTCCAATGGCACTAAAATGACGAAACTTTGTGATAGTTTGTTCTAACCTATTCGGAGTGTCTCATCCATAGAAATAGTGAAAGCTTGGATAAATAAAGATGAGAAGTTCCGGTTAGTTCTAAAGATAAAGTTAACCTCTTGAATGAAGTTGTAGGCTCTTTAGAGAAACGATCACATCCCTCTCTATCAATGACATAAAACCGCCATGTGTTTTAATGGATACATCCAGAAAAAAGAATGAGAGCATTGGTACAAAAACGCGCTGGTCTCTTTAAAAGCATGCTGGAGATAAAGAAGAAAGCCTCTTAACCGAGAATATGAAAAATAAAATAATCCTCTTTCCCGCTACGACCGTAACATTTCATAGAGGAAGAAAAGGAGTCATTGTTCTGCCACGAGGACAGGAATTTATTCTCATCTATATATAAAGGATACCAGCTCCCATTATGAATCAAAACGCTCTAATTTTCCATAAAGAGCATTTCCTTTTCTTTGTCACATTTTAAAGCTATTCTCTCGGCAGGATGAGCCATTCCTTTGGGAAGATTGATCACATTGATGTTTTATTCGCCACGAAAAGCAGCGAAGTTAATATTTTCTGACAGCCGTTTTGGGAGCCGTCTCATTATTTTTTTAACCCGTCTACTCCTCTCCAAACCGTATAGGATGATTGAATTCTTCATCAAATCAATAGCAGCATTTCACGAGCGCTCTGACATCCGTGAATCGTGAGGGTGATGAACGAGGTTGAGCACTTAAACAGATGTTTGGCAAAATATCTAGCGCAAGAGAAAAACATGTAACGACAGACCTTGAAGAAAGAGCACTGTTAACTTTTCCTTTCATAAGTTCACATTAACCATAAAAGGGAGACTGGGTCTTCTTTAAAGATGACATAAAAAGATAGTTTACAGTTAGCATGAGTCAAATTCAGCGTTTTAACCGGGAGGAATGTCGTGGACCCACGAGCAGGCCGTGTCCATGCAATATAAAAGTTGCCAATTTCTGGGAGTTTGGTAAGACTTCGCTTTGACCGTGTGTGGGGTAGTTGGGACCACGATTTTTTTATTTCAACGACTAAAGGTATTTAAACCCCTATGGACGAGCAAATTAAATTTAATTCGTTTCAAAACTATTGAAATGTCAGCATCCTAAGGGGCTTTTCCATTTAGTTGCTGCAATAGACAGAATTGTAACGCTTCGGTTTAAGAGTGTGGAAGGTTGCGTCTCTTTCGGCGGTTTGTCAAACAATTTGAATAGATGAATGTGCTACGCTATTCACTGACAATGGTGGGCTTGGTTGAGCTATGAGATAAATAGTTTCAGTTGTCATATGAAGAAAAAATTGGGGAAGTTTACAAAAGGTACGTTGTGAAGGTAATGTTCAAATATACCTTGCGTGAATGTTATTATGTAGATAATTATTTTAAATTAAATATATACAATACAAACACGTCACATTTCAAGATAAATGATATTATCAAATAAATTTTTAAAAAATTAATGCTTAAATGGCACTTTTAAAAAACTAATATAGCAGCATTATGTTTTCATGCTTTTTTGTAATTCCGTCCATAGAGTGTTAAATAAATTAATTTTTTCCCAGTCTTAGAAATTAAATGGAGGTTCTCGATGAGTGGAAATACTGATGATTACCTCAAGGTGCCAGCGATAAGGAAAATATGGGAAAGTTGTCGCAATTCATGAAATTAATGGCTAATGCTACTTCAATTGCTAACCTGTGTTTAAATGACATGTAAAATACATTTTCTAATGCATCAGTCACTCAGAGTGTTAAAAGAGGCCATTTTTCTTTTGCATACCCTCAATTATTCTGCTTAATTCCACAATTTAATGCTCTGATCAAAATAACACTGATTGCATCCCATCCTTTATAGAAGAACATTTTCGCACGCATAGCTAAAGGCTCCTCTTTTGCTGACCTGGGGTATACGTTCACATGAATAGCGTGTAAACTGCCAACCAATGCTTCACTCTGTGTAAGCGTGGCAGTATTTTTGATTGGAAGGGGCAGGTATTCACTTAGATCAGACCTTGACCCAATTGTTTCTAGCTCCCCATTCAGGGCCATCCAAGGCAATTACGCCGCCTACTGTAGGCTTGAATAAACGCGATCTCAAAAGAGTACGTTCCCAAACTTCCCATGCCTTTTGCATCCCAGCAGTCATCTCAACCGCTCTTCACTTAAATGTTCTCCTTCTCCGTTTACGAGACATTCCCGTCTTCGCAGTTTTCCGAAGGTTATCTGAAGTAAAAATGCATTTTCTATCGTAAGCAACGTGACGGAAATACCGCTTTATGATATGTATCATCCAAAGAGTGCAATAGGTCATATTTTCCGGTAAGATGTGATAATAAATACATACATGAAGCTTGATCAGGTCCACTCGCTGATGTATACCAATGAAAGGATCTCTCAGTTGGCCTTCGAGATTGAAATTTGATGAAATGAATAGCCTTGACCAACAGTCTCCAAGTAAAATTAGAAAAGTAAAAAGGACTCATGTAAAAAATTGTCGATCTCAAATGGATGGAATAGAATTGGAATCCCTGGCAAATTAAATGAGGGGTAATTTATTGAATATTTAACAAATTATTGAATCACCTACCACGGTAGTACTTGGACTAAACTACGGATGAAGACCAAATTTTTAGTTATGTGACCAATTATCATTTCATAGCCAACAAACTATGACATGTACTCCGCACTCACATTTCGCAAGAACTGTCCTAAACACTCGCAAAAACACGCACAAAAATATTTTTTAATGAATCGGCATCATAAGTAGAAAAGAAACGCGAATTACACATTCAAAGTCTAAGAAATTGCATTTGCTCTTTTTAAAGCAAACCGAAAGTTATAACTAAGTATTCAAACCGCTAATTGCCTTTCTTTAAATAAATAATTTATAAAAAGTCGAATTTCCTCGTTTTAACGCCTAAAAATCGAACATATTAAGACTTCTAATTCTACTCACATAGCATAATCTTTAGATTTGAAATATTAAAAAACTGACTAAACCTATATCCTAAACCTGAGAGTCAAAAGCAATCGGGGGAACTCTCTATGCATATGCTCCAGCGCAATCACACTAGCCACTCCACCAGCCACGCTCTGGCTATCTCACTCTAGCTCGACTTCTAAGTCTCTATGCATAAATCAGGTCCTGCTAGATCTCGGACACCTGCAACTTTGTATGCGAGATTCCAAAAATCGTCCACCCTACGGCTCAAAACTAACTTATCTATAAAAAAATTACTATAACCATTGACTCATTCGCTACATCTCAAGTCTGCGCACAGCCAACGCCCATATACTATTATGTGGATTAAACGATACTATGTATATCTCCTTTGACTATCATCGGGTAATTAATGATCTTGGAAACTATTTTTCAACGCTACGCGTCCTCATCGCTAGGCACTTAGGTAGCATAAACGCATACCTGACGAAGCGCTCATTGAAGGACGCAAAGAGTTAACTGAAGATTTAAAAAATCACAGGGAATCCGAATATAGCCTCTTGAAAAGGCATGTTACTCTTAAACCAAAAATGTACAATACTTCTATCAACGGTTTAACACAAAAACAAATTCGAATACGGTCTCTTTTATGGCTGCAGAATAATCAACCTCAATTTACACTTAGCATCGCTCTCTGACCATTTCCGCCCTTTCACTTCTTCCTTTACGCAAGGGTTAGCCGTTGGTTTCACACGGCATTTCTCTCGCTTGATAGTGCCACTTTCAGTCGAATGGACATCGTGGTTGAGCGTGTAATACGATGCATGCATAATGGGGAATCTTCATACCTTCTCCTGTTTCTTACACCGCTATTTCTCATCAGAGCCCCTTTTCCCTTTTCTCTGTGCCTCTCCACGCGCTGCGATTCAGCCAGCAACGATCCTACTCGGGCAGGTTTCCGAGCAGAGAAGTGATGACCCATTCATGAGCCCCGAGTGTGCCAAGAGCCACGCACTCCACCTCCCATCCTGAATCCACTACTCTTCGCACGCTCTGAGAGCCGGATGAGATAGTCTGATGAAAACTTAAATCGCTGCTGTCCGCTGTAAAAATTTCATTAGTATCCTGCCTGGAAGCGGATGCTTGTCGACAAAACGCCAGTGCATGCTGGGGAACAAGCGAGGAACTGTGGGTCCACCGCTTGCTGAGTCCTCGTCTTATAATCCAAAATATATTATCAAAATTAAATTTTTCACCTACATTCTCTACATTTTTATAAAAATAACTTTTTAAATAGATAAGATTCCTGAATATTTGATCATCGATATATTTAACTCAAAGCCAACGTTTCGCCACGTTAATTTAACCGCTGGATGTTGACATATTTATTCACAGTTTTGAGTGGTTATTCACTTTGTTATTGTTCAATATTAAGCTCAATAATAGATAAATTTTTATTCCTGAACTTTTGTACTAATATTTGTATTATGTATTATTTGTTGTATGTAATATTTGCTTCACACCCCGGCTTATTACAAACCAATCACTAAGAACCCCGTTAACTCTTACACTTGCCTTACTATTGTCATACATCGCCATTAATACATTCAATAACTGACCATTCACTCCATAGTCTCTCAAAACCTTCCACAACTTCTTTCTATTTACTCCGTCATACGCCTGCTCTGAATCGACAAACGCACACTACACTTTCTTTCGGACATTCATACATTTTTCTATCACTTGTTGAAGTGCAAAAAGCTGGTCACTACATCCTCTCCCAGGCATTAACCCGCACTGCACACCCCATATTTTGTCGGAAGAAATATTCCTCACTCTTTCGATTAATATTTTACTGAACACTTTTCCCGGGATACTCAATAAACTAATGGCCCGATAATTATTACATTCGGTCTTTCCTCCCATCCCTTTGTACAACGGAACGATGATAGCATTCTTCCAATCCCCTGGAACAACAGGAACCTGTAAGCAAAAATTTTATAGTTCACGCAGTCTACTAATTAGTAATTTACACCCACACATCAATATTTCACTGGATATCCCATCTATGCCCGCAGCCTTCCCTTTTTCAATATTCTCACAGCCCTTGTGACCTCCTTCTCACTTATATTCTATTCCATCTTTACATGCTCACATAGTACTTCACAAGGCTCATCCTCAACGCCTACAATATTATGGTACAATTCTTCAAAATACTCCCTCCAGCAGTCCCTGATATTGCTCTCGTCCCACACGATCTCTCCACTTTTGTTCCTTACCGCATTCATTCCCCTACCTTCACCAATCTTAGCCCTTTTTACCCACTTCCAAAACAGCTTTTTATTGCCTTCAAAATCACTCTGCATTTTGTTAGCTTCATCCGCACGCATTCTTTCTTTGCTCTCTTTCACAACGATTTTGCATCTTTCCATTCTTTTTCTTTCTGTAAATCTCACATGCCTTAGTACGTTCTTCCTCAGATTTGGCAGCAATCATATCCTTGTACGCCTCTTTTTTTCTCTGACTGCAATTTTAACTTCTTCATTCCACCAAGCATCACTTTTCATTCTTCCTACCACTCCTTTTCCACATACACTTTCAGTACATTCCACAATCACTCCTTTTAAACACTCCCACGCCTCAATTACGTTCTCGTTTCTGATATGCTTGTCCCATTCTCTCTGCTTCAACGATAGAGCATCCTCAAGCATGCAAACATACCGCATTCTTACCTCGCTGTCTAGCAACCTTTCCACTTTCTTTCTCAGCTGCTTACGCGCAACATTCTTCCTTGGTACCCACTTTCTACCCAGATTCACTTTAGAGAGTACCAAATAGTGGTCTGTTCCACATTCAGCACCCCTCAATACTCGCGTGCCCCACACTAACTCTCTCAATCTCTCCCCATACACAATAAATTCAATCATGCTTTTACTATCGCCCCTTTGCCCAGTATACATATGTATTCTCTTATGTTTAAACCATGTATTTGACAAAAACAATCCTTTTTCCAAGCACACACTCACCAAGTTTTCACCATTATCATTCACTCGGGGGTCACCAAAAGGCCCAACCACTCTCTCAGATGTATCCCGCCTCACACCAACCCACCCATTCATGTCACCTAGTAAAATAATTCTCTCAATAGGATCACATTCATTCAAGACCTCTCTCAGTTTTTCTCAAAACTCATCTTTCACACTGTCACTCTCTCCATCCACTGGTGCATAGCGCGCCACAATCACAACTCTCCTAATACCTCCTTGCATGCAAACCCAGAGCAATCTAGGGGATACTAACTCGTACTTCCTTACTAGCAACTTAGCTCTCTCATTAAGAATGAGTCCTACACCTTGACTGCCGTGTACATTATTTTCAACTCCTGACCACAATGCCAGACTACCGCCATCTAATATAACAGCATCCCGCCCTTTACGCTTAGTTTTGCATACACACAAAACATCCATTCGTCTCACTTTCAATTCAACCAGCAACTCATGCTCCTTTCCATACACTCCTCTCACATTCCAAGTACCGAGAGTCCAGTTCGTTTCCAGTCCGTATCTTGATGGGCCAACCTTATTCAGCTTCCGCCGCCCATCGTGGCTTCGGCTGTCCGAGGCAACATTTTGACTTTTAGCAGTAAGTTGTAATAGAGTTTGCAAGGTTACCAGCCTTCGCAGTACCCGCACCACGTGCAGCTTTCCCTGCTAACGGTTACGGCGCTCTATCGGTCAGTTTTAGCACATTTTCACCAGTATGTCTCAAGAGAAACCAAAGCATAGTAATACCCTAGGCCCGCTTTCATTATTCTACTCAAACTAGGATCCCTTCTGAAAGGACTACCTTGAGAGCCAGTATACTGTTGCCCGCGACCCACCACTAGGAGGTATATGCGGTGTACCCACACACCGGGTCACTTACACCAGTCGCATTAAAAGGATACCTAAGTTTCAATTTTCTCCGGGGGCACATTAATCCTAGGCTTACGGCGCTTCGGTGAATGACAACTTAATATTGGATCCGTGCTTGAAAGTTATTTTCCGTCTACGCCGCGAGCATTTGGGACCCTGGTAATAAATATTTACCCAAAAAAATCAATAAAATACAGTGAAAAGCTGCACACTTCGTTAAAAAAATGCAATGAGGGAACATATAGTGTATCACAACTTTTAGAGAGATTATGATGAGAGCCCCTAGAGACTCGGAGGCTACACGCTAGGCTTAGCTTGCTTAAACAATTCAGAACTGGTGTGTTTCAGAGCGGCACAGAGAAAATTATCATGACGCCTCACTACATCTTTAGTTCTGACAGAAGCGATTAAATAAGACAGATACATTACTGAACAGATAGGTACAAAAACTCGTTCTTCCCGCACACAATAAGTGACCACAAAAAACTGAGTTCCACTAAATGCACTCCCATAATACACGTCACCATTTCACCTCCAAAAACCTAATCCCTTACATCTTTACACGGTTGGTCTCCTAATACCCCTGCCACACATATATATATATATATATATATATATATATATATATATATATATATATATATATATATATATATATATATATATATATATATATATATATATATATATATATGTAGATTTAGATACTTTGTAGCACAGTTTTCGACGTAATATGCAGTGCTTCAAAAGACGAGAAAAATTAAGCAGTAGGGGAGTTCAGTTTAGAGACAGTATCTAGAACACATGTCTGTGCTACTACAGAGATACCCTTTCCCTGCGCAACTTTATTTATTATTTCATCGTTCCCTCTCTTCACCTCTCCTTCCCCCTCCCAGCTCTTTCACCTCTCTTCTCCACAGGGATTTCTGTTCCACAATTTTGAATGAAATATTTAAGAGCTGCAACGATAGATAGATGTTTCTGAAGACGAGTCGAAGGGGAAGGAGAATGAACTTTGAAAAAGAGGGGAGAAGTACCGTAATCCATGTGGTTGAAGAATGAGGGAGGGAAAGATGAGGGACAACGTGGAGTCACGCCACGTCAGCGGTGTGGAATGCGAGATCCGATGGGTTTAAGATTAACAGTAGTATTCAGCAATCCTCCTCATGGATACGGATGTTGAAGGTAATTTCATTTAATCTTAAAGCAAAAGGCACAATAACCAAACATATAGCATATCGGAATGGTTACAATGACCACCAAATTGATCAAAGAATTAAACAAGAAGTAAAAATAGCAAAACATTTGTCATATTACCATTCACTCTCCTCCACCTTCGAGCGACTACTGCAGACGTTGGAACACATTTCCCTCTAATGGTCCAATTGATATAATGACTAAATAGGTGTTTAGTGTCACTTCAAAAGATACATTCAAGCTCAATTTTCACAGCCCATGCACTCTCAGAAAATTCATTTTAACTCCAAAGATGAGTTCTATCACCATTGGTTGTTCAGAAATAAGATTGGTTGACTGCAGCTCTCCACCCTTCCCCATTTAATGCTAGTTCCTTCACCTCCGGCTATCTCTTTCTATGTATCTTTCTCTTTATTTGGTCCATGAACTTTTTCCTGGGTCACCCTCTGGGGAATTTTCCCTCTTTTTTGCCTTTAATTACGTTCTTCGCAAACCCATTGTGTCTCAGAGTGAGTACAATCCATCTTTTTCTTCTTTTCTCTATGGTTCTATATGGTCCTTTCCTCTTCTACTCTTCTGTGCACTTCATCATTTCTTATTTCGTCTATCAATTATTTCTTCAGCATCCTCCTCCGACACTAGGTTATGAAGGCCTCCTTCCTTTTCTGGTCAGATTTTTCAGTAGTCCATGATTCCGATCCATAGAATGCTACGAATGTTTTCACATAAGTTCAGGTCTATGAAAATTGATGAAGTGAATAAAAATTCTTAATTAGGAAAAGCGGAATATTGAACGCTACCATGATTTACTTTACAAATGGATTATCGCAAAGGAACTCCCAACAAGCATCAAGTTTCTTTATGTATCAAAGGAAAGGTATCAAATCTATGCATATTTATGTTCACAAGAAGTCTCTTAAACAATGAAATACAAATTTTAAAAAAGATAGTTGTGGAAAAAACGGGCACATCAAAAGGAAACGCAGAGGAAATGACGCAAGTCTTTATTCACATTTCGGTAGGAAAATCAATTCCTCGACAGGAATTTATTTTCGAATAAGTAAGTTTTATAATTAGTTGTTATTTATTTACCTGGAGAAACGTGATTGAGCTACCGGAATCGTATTACTAACTCTGGTTTCCTTTTGAAAGCTCTCTTTCAAATTTCTAGTCATGCTTGTGACCACCATATTTATTGTGAAGCGTGTGGGAACATATTATTGTATTTTCTATAGATTTTATAGGATTACGACTCGCAGGCGATGGGGTTAACGGCACACGCGGAGACATGCAGAGAACCTGCAAATGCCACCTCGACACGTTCAACCCATCAAATGCGATGTTTCATACAGGCATATATGTTAGTTAGTCACGAGCGCGTGATCACGTGATCTGGAAAGTTGCCCTCCAAAGCTCTCACGGACAAATCATGCTATCTCTGCAGCGCCAACGGAATGAGGGTCACACAGCGGGAAGTAGGTCGGAAGGGGCCGCCGACTGAGAGTGCAACATATGCATGAAATTGTGCTTCCCTCGCATGAATGCAGGTCCAACGACATCACTGAGAAACACATCTAATTTCCTCTCTCCCTCTTCACCGATCTCCAAATCTATCCCAGAGAGCTTTCCATTCGCTCTAGTGCGCAGCTTAGCTTGCAACGCAAAAGCGTACTTACTTTGTATTCGTTTCAGAATCTTCACGCTAGGCAGCGCCGAAACAAAGATCGGAAACCGAGTTGATGTGAGCTACGCGACAAAAGCCAGCTTCGATAATTGTAATTATGCAGGATGCAAATTTCTTAATTAATCTGCGGAAAAACGCTTACGCTACTAACTAAGCATTTTCTACGAATTCAAGAGTTACTGCACGCAAAAAAGACTGGCCGTGACTGTTCTTTTCCTTTAGCATACCACGTACGGACACACGTTTATTGTGTAACGGACGGTTTTTCGGGATCTCTTCCGAGTAGTTCCATTATTGTGGATGGCATTTTCGGTCACATTAAAGCTACCTTCTTTAGGTCTGCAACGAAAATGTAGGTGTTCACGTCTGCCTTATATAAGGACTGTTTTTCCTGCCAGTCCAGTCAGTTGCGTTCTCATTAGTTGTTCTTTCCTTCGTCGTAAAAACCATCTTCCAAGCATAGGAGATGGCGTAACCATCTTTTCTACGCTTACTGTTGTGTTTACAATTTTGATAGCCGCTCTGATAATTCTGGGGAAGTAGCGGCTCTCTTTAGCGATTAATTTTGCCTCTTCAAAATTCAGGTTATGGCAAGTTCCTCGCCGGAAGTGTTCGGTCTGGGATTTGTGCAGCTGCCTTTTTTATGTCCCCTTGAAGTCCTTTCAGTCGGCATGTGAGTGTTCTCAAAATAGCGGAAGCCTTCGAATTCACGTTTAATACGGAAAGTATTGAAAAACGTTTCGCCCTTGCCAATCGTTCGATTCAACGTCATTTGTGAGCGTTTTAGGACACTGATTTGTTCCAATCTGCGCTAACTTCAGCACGTCGAACGTTAAGCTCGTGGAGTGTTCGTGTAACTAGATAGTCCATTCTCATGCCTGCTCTTTCTAGGCAGTCCCATTTTTCTTCGGGATCAGTAGGGATTACTTGAAGTGGGCGGGATCGTTATCTGTGGATAGATTCGGACAGCACTCGGGTGCTCACTAGGTAGGGGTGTGAATTAAGGAGGCCCCAGTCCGTAGTCTCAGCGTACGTGATATGCTTACACAATAGAGAGTGAATGTTTAGTCCTCTGAAGAAATTAGTTACAATTCTTTTTCGAAAATAATTGTGCAACCGTACTTTATCTAGAAACCTTTTTCCCACTTGGCCTATTTTTCACAATAAGCGTTTGTAAATTTTGAAGTTTGAAAGAAGCGTCCTATTAAGAATGCTTCGAGATGTTTATGACTTGATCGAGTTGCACTTGAATTGGAAGCAAGGATAAGTGGTTCTTGTGAAAACTCATACGCATTATTTTCCGATAGATACAAAATCCAAGTATATTTTTGAGTGTTCTCAAGTTACACGTACGAAATTAAGCATGTTTTAAGCATGTTCTCAGCACAAGTTTATCGATTGCCAATAACTTCGACAATCACGATTGTTTGGCAAAGTTAGACATAATTGAATGAATAACTTACTTTTTTCAAGTTTGTTAGACAATTATACTTTGCATTTTGCTATAACCTTAACGCTAATAATTTAGTTTATAGTTAATTTAAGTAACTACTGGTCGAAATCTATCCAATATTTCCGGTTTGCGAGTAAAACAGAAAATTATTCATTCATTTAATCGGCTTAAGTTCATACCGCAAGAATTTTTCATATCATGACGCGATTATTAGGGGAATCTAATTATCATCGCGTATAAAACTGAGTGATCCCACAAATTAATTTACTAGAATCAAAGAGCGTCGAGTTTCGTCAGGTGTCGTTTGGTAATTATGAACAATTTTACCGCACAGGTAATCTCCCACCCTCACGCCTCCACCATCATAAAGTTTCCTCTCGGATCATAGGTAGGATTCTGCTACCGTCAAACAGCAATTGCCCAGAAACTTTCCGGTTGAAGCTTAAAATGTCCCGTTCAGAGCTCTCCCAAAGACAACGTGACACCAGAAATCCAGAGCAACACTCTGAATTTTAGGTGTCACGCTGTCGTTAAATCTCGTTGGGGTAGGATTAGCTTTTGCCCCCCAATCTCGCAGAGGAAGGAGGAATCCCTGAGGAACATCGTGGCAACAGGAAAGACTAATTACGTTGTATTCCCCAGGGAGTCAAAAAATCTTGCGTCGTTTATTTCTCGATTCTTGGGTTCAGTCAAAGGAGAAGAAAAAAGATTTAGGATTTTAACATTTGCATAAGCGATGAAGGAAAAGGAGTAGACTTAACGTCCATAGAAGAAACTAAGCGCAAAAAGAAAACGACAGGTTTTAAGAGGAGCTTAGTGAGAGGGATTAAGACGAAAGGAGCCAAATAGCCAATAAGTCAATAGTGTATAAATAGCGGGATTTAATGAAACAATATAAGTTTTATTATCACCCGGAATAGGTTTAACCCGGCGTAATACACATAGCTGCGTGATGCATATGGTTGCCTAAAAATTTCCTGGAAATTTATAGTAGCCGAGAAACATGGAGTGATCAACAACATAATAATAGACATAAACTTTTATTCGGAAGATACCTCGACTAAGCATTAAAGCTTTAGTTTTACGGGCGTTTGCCGGCTTGTTTTCACTGGTACTCAAACTACTCAATTGAAAACTAAAGCCTTCACTTTTAGGGCTAATAAGAGTACATCAAAGGTCATTCTAGCCAAAACGAACTATTTTGGGTATGCGTACATTTCCCATTCTTGCAGCTCAAAAATTTGTTTTTTGTGTGAAGAATTAAAACTAGTTCTGGTCTTTTGAGAAAAATGAATAGAAGTATTTATGGCTGAAGCATATATGATAGGCTAAGTATGTTAAGGAGCAAGCAAAATATCCTTGGTGATGGATAAAATAAATTGAAATGGTCCTAATCTAGACCCTAACACTAGATATCGAACAAAAATGGGCACAATTAATTCCAGATATTATCTAGTATACGAAAAAATACTCTCGAGAAATCCTGAAAAACACACCTTTAGGGAAATATGCTGAAAATAAAATCAATTATGAAGAAGACTTCGCTTAGCAACGAGGATTTGAAGATATGATTCATTTCCATAACAATTTTAAAGTTCATCACATAAGAGGAAATCAATAAGGAACACTTCTAAACACATGCACGGCTGTAAATTCGAAAAAATATACATTGACAAATAGTTTCCTTGAGTCTCTTTGGAAGTATGAATCCATTCAAATAGTATGCATGTAAACACTACCATGAATCTGGAGAGGAAAGTATTTTTAGAACCACTGCAGTCTACTACGATTAAGCCCGAATATTCAGAGCTCTTATCTTTGCCATCGTTACGAAAGAGGTAATGCGCATGCTTTTCACTCGTAATTTCCAGCACGGTGAAGAAAGGTGCCAAGCGTTTCTAGGGCAATTAATGTAAAACGCACTCACGCGCGTCTAAAACTTTTTCCTACCCTTTCGTTACTGGAGTGAAGTGGAGAAACAACCTCCGGATTCTTTCTCTTGTGCGAGTGAGTCGAACAACATACGCTTTATTTGGAGGTGAATCACTTCCAACGTCCGGTATCGAGGAATAACACACGGTATTTTCCCCAGGTATTCCACCACTTGCTCGTTCATCCACCTAAAGTAACCAAAAAGCCATCCAGTCATGTGCCACTTCAATTCAAGGGACCGCTGGGGAAAACGCCTTCTCGAACTGCTGGAGTAATTAACGAGTGCGCTAACGAGTATTTGTGCTCAGTAGGTGTGGGTCTCTCATGTGAGAAGGAAAGGAGAAAAGGGGGAAGGGGAAGTATTAGGACAGCCAGCGAGTTTATAAAGGAATCAAGAACGGATATCATTTGTTGAGATGAGTTGAGGAAGATTTATGAGTCCGGCCTATTTCCACAGGGAGGAGAATGGGAGGAGTCGAGAGAATTTGATAATAAAGGAATAAGAGTTCGAGAAAGTGAGAGATTATTTTCTTTTCGTGGCTGGAAAATCGAAGACGCTTGTTCGGTCTCAGGCTTACCAATGTCCGGGAAATATTTTAAAAACACTCGGATATTTTATTGATTTTTTTGGTGGAGACATTTTTTAGAAGGGGAAAACAGATTAATTAGCATCTTCTTGGTATTTTTCGCAGGTACAGCGAGGTAAGCGACACTAGATAGATGAAAGTTGAAAGAAAGCCTTAATCCAAAACGCGTTTACAACGGTAAGTACATACAACACTCAGCCCCACGAGTTAGTGGAATTCTTTTGCCATATTTTAATGCGAAAACTTGTTGACTTTAACTATATTCAATCCCTCTCTAAAATACCTTTTAAAGAATTCTCTTTAGCAAATGATCTGATTCAATACGTTCCTTTCTTTAAATCTTCCTTTGAGAAACCAGACGCCCTCACCTAAAAACAATCAAACACAGGTCCGTTCTCCTTTGTGAAAAAACTTTCCCAATACACAAATAGAATAATTAGGCATTTCACTGAAACTACAGCTCCCAAAACTACAGACGTATTTGGTATAGGGAACCGTGAGAAAGTGTGCTCACCATTAGAAAAAAGTTGTCATAAAGAGATGTTTTGTTTGCAGCGAAAAGGGAAAAAATATCTCAAAACAACCGGAGGATACATTTAGACAGAAAATTCATGCAGATGATGTGAAATATTTTTATAGGCTGAGAGTTCTAGAACTGGCGAGACAGGTGACGGAGAGATTTACCGGAAGTTAATTTTAGAAAGCGAAAAGATGTATGTGCCTGCTGCGCCTTGCTGGAGAGAGAAGGAGCATCTTTAATGCTATGAAGATTATGTAACACGTTTACCTCTGCAGCTTGAGTGCAGGAGCTTGGTGCAGAGTAACACAATTTCTTAAGGACATAATATGATCAACGATAAATATACTTCCAGAATCTAAGAATATTTTCTAGCTCTTTGCATAACCTTAGCGATTAACTTTTAAGGCGATTTCAATTAATGATGAAAATTGTTTTTTAATACGAGGCATATTTATTCCTTTAAGAGGCATCCAATTCCAAGTCAGCCACTCAAAACCCTTGATGTCTGCAATTTTGATAAAACTCGGTCACAGGACTTAATATGGGCTGAAGATGACCCATGCGTAATAAAAACCCCGGAAGTCAAGTGCTTCACGCACGGCCGGGCACGGAAGCACGCGTCGCATAGACGGTTGACGGAATAAGGTTCCGCGTTCATATCCGCTTTGCAAATATAACGGTATTAGTTAGTCATTTTGAGGCTAAGTATACCACTGAAGTCTAATGATGATAATGCCATGACGAAGAAAATTATGCTTTCCTTCACAAAATCAAAAGCTGGAACAAGGTCTGTGTAAATGACCCGGGTATTCCTCTCTCCTTCTTCCGTTTTTTACTGAAAGCACTTCTTAGCCACCACAAGGCGGCTCTATTTGACTTACGCCTGTTCAGTCTGGAGCACTACAAGTGAGAGAGTAATATGGACTTTCTAAGCGACTCTCGAGGATAAAACTTATGCGAGGAAAACAATAGGGAAAGGTGGATACTCCTGCTTGGTCAGCGAAAAAAATCTTGGAGACTAGCATTTCCAACCCATGTACTCTTCACCGCTGAACTCGATATTTTAACCTCTTCCATCACATCTTCATATACCCGCATGATGCTGCAGTGGTAAGGTATAAAAGGATGTGGTTGCTGAAGGTGTATTGATGGAACGGGGCAATGGGGAATAATGAAATGACACGATCCATTGGGTACCATGGTGACGGGATCACAAGAACGGTAAAACTAAGAAAAATTTTTTGTGGCTTTTGCCTTCGGCACGTGTCCATTATCATCTCAGGTTTCCTTAAAAACTGGATATTTTCAACCTTTTATTTGCCCAATTATCCCCTTTCCCAAAGTTCAGAATATCCTCAATTCCAAATATAAATTATAAATGAATAATTTAGCTCCGCCATTTAATAAAATAGAGCGCGCGTTTATAAATCGATTTTAATCGGTGGCATTCAATATTCTTTATGAGATACCACACATTAACGCAAAGAAAGCTACACCATTAAATACCTCACATAATTTACAGAACATTACACTAAGCTTTCAGACCGCCATTCCCTATACCTATTCCTTTAAATTCCCCCTAAGGAAGAATCCCCAATTAAGGTCTTATGAAATAGTTTAGTCCGCCCGGAGATGCACGTGGGAGCAAGGAAATGCGCGATTTTTCGCTCGTGCCATACACAAAACCCCATCTGCTGTTGTAACACGTCTTCCATTTAAATATATATAAATCAGCTCTCCGCTTCACTATGCTATCACCATACTACACGTTCCTACATGGCGTGTCCTGAAACTGGCCACTATAGATAGAAATGTGTATACATACATACGTGATCTCTTGATCGAGGCGGTATGTATGCCACTATATCTAGAATGCTAGAAAAACACATTCAAATATATACCAACGTCACACTCTGCCGGCCGCATCATGTATGGCGTAGAGTGACTCCGCACCAGTCTTTCGCCAACCGTCGAATACGCTAGGATAGCGTAATTAGCCATTTTAGTAAATACTATAGGTACTCCTAAGTTACGTGCGTGTAAGGATATTACGCATACAATACGGCTTCAACTGGGGGATGAGAGGTAAATGCATTAGAACTATTAAAATAATGTTAATTATAGAATATTACATTGGTTACAGAATTTCAACACGCCCGAGCATAAGATCTGCATCCATTGCCAGCGATTTGTGTTTTTGATAATGATTTCTTGCCATACCAAGCACAATGAAATTCATTTCTTGCTCATAAAGAAAAATCCTTCTGTAATTCCCTGCACCCGAGAGGAAAACTAGTCTATAGGTTCACTTTCAGTGCTTTTTCCATTTCAACCCTGAATAGGTACGCAAATATTTGACTCTTATACTGTGTGAGAGATATAACCTCCAAGGTATTTCATTGCCATCAGCATAGAGATTTCTCTGAGGAGACTTTCATGAATATGGGCATTACTCATCAAGGGAGCTAAGTTCATGGCTCGTTAAATCGATATCTGTTGTCTTATAAATTAATTCTTTCTGAAGCCAGAATAGGTTTGATTGTTGAAACCATTTTATGAAAGTAAAATGTATCAGGAAACCAGGTAAAGCCGCTGATAATTAAGCTAGAAACGGCAAACAAATTACATTAAGAGCCTGTTATAAAGTGAAAAATTTAGTATGAAAGAAACAATTGGCTCACAAGAGATTACAGTAGAAAGCTGAAGGAAACCAGCTTGATTTTTTGTTTGATAACAAGTATGATATGATGATCATTATCCGTTCTTTTCCATTATCATTATAAATAAGTTCTTTTATCTAATGAATAATTTCAATTAAAGCGAATTTTAGCATTGGAATAATAACAAATTTATATGCATTCATCGTAAAAAAATTTATTGGGAGAATATCTTGTAAATTTTCTAACAAATCAAGGTCTTTGGCGATTTATATCGTAAGCACGGGATTTTATATTGCTTAATTATCGAAGAAACCGTCATCTAGGGTACAAAAAAATTAAAAAACACAGACTTGACAAGTGACACGATTTCTTCCCAGGGCAAGTAAACACCCTTGCGCCACTAAGAAAAAAACGAGCTATTGGAGGACGACAGGGCGGAAAAAACCACCGGACTCCCATCAGCTACCGGATAAAAAATCCGTCATCGAATGGCGCGTCATTTATCGTCTCAGGAACTCGTTCAATATTTATTCGAAAATCGATGGGTCGATGGCATGGCGCGAGGTAGAAACCCGACAAAAGCGACTTCTGTAAGAAAGGGTCACGAAGTGGTGAAAAATGGTGGAGCGTCATGGGATACGGGTAGCAAGGAAGGGAAACGTAGGTAGAGAAAGGAAACTGGGAGGATAAGAAACGAAAACGAGAGAGTAAGTTGGGAGCGATAGAAAGCGCCGGGGAAGTTTTGTAAGCGGCACGCGGCGAGATCGGGAGAGCTGCCCGGAAAAAATAAAAGGAACATGGAGGATGCACGGACTCTCGGGCGACACGCCACTCTCACATCCCTTGAGGTCACCCTCTAACCAATTCCCACGAGACACTCTCCCCCTTAAGAAGAAGTCAAGGAAACAAAAAACCAACTATTTTAGTCTATTTCATTCACCAAATTGGACGACTTCACTGGGAAATTGCGAGGACTTCCTTAGTGGCCGACCGAGATGACGGCCGCATCGTTTTCGGCCCAAACAGTACATACTTGTCACGCATTCGCGGAAATTTTCGTTTGGTCACAATTCCGCCATATTTGTTAGTCAACTGTCGTGCCACTGAAGATCACCTCCCTTCATACAACAAAAAGTATTAAATGACGTACTATGGAACTACCATTTAATAATATAAAATCGATAATTCCACTAGTGAATATACTCCATGCACAAGCGTGTTTTAGTCACCCTAATAATTTTTAAAAATCACGAACAGCAGCATTATTCATAATTCATAAATGATTTGCATCCAAATTCAACATTCAGTGGCATTCAACTATCAAGCAATAATGAAATAACTGCTAATAGGGCACACCTAAGAGTAAAGAATTTTTGCTTCATAATTCTGCATTTCATTTAGAAATTAAGAAGTTTATTTTATAAAATACCCTAAAAATATTGAATAAATTCTATATTATATTTTAAAAATTTAAAAGATATTTCGTAGAAGTGGGAAGAAATAGTTTTTTTTAATTACTTACTTTATATTTAACAATATTATTGAGTTAATCTTTGAGAAATATTCAAGTAGACCTTAGTAACGGGTACTATTAAATGCTTTTCCTAACTCCTTCGGAAGAGAGAAAACTCGCTCAAATTTTCATGATAGCAAGCGGTGGAGATCTCAAGGCTTCTTGTATTCAACTGGAAAACCTAAAAGCGAGATGTGAGATGCATGTCGAGTATCAATTCTTGGAAAAGAAACTGGTTGCACGAATATTTCCGCAGAATGTGTTGACCCTGTACATCATTTTTTCCGGAATTTAGAGTATGGCCTCGTTACACTCACCCACTCGTAACACTTTTCATACCTCCATTCGCGGAGGCTTTAGTGACAGATTTTCCATATCTCGCCCAAACGATCTTCCGCTCACCTCCTTCCACTGCATTGAGGACGGGAATCCTGTATTGATGGGGGAGTGTGTGAGGAGGCGGAGGAGTTGGGTACTTGGAACGTAGCATCAAAGGGAGAACTAGCAGTGGACTACCTCCCACAAGCTGCGAGAGACTTTTCGATACCAAAATCCTAAGCGAGTGAGAGGGGCCTTTGTTTTGATTGGTTGAATGTTCCACAGCCGTCTGTGAGACCGCAAACAACTCCAATTCCGCGGGTCAGGCACAGGTATCGCTAAAAAGAAAGTTCTCCCTCTTACAAGAAGGAACTTGGAGCCATCGGCAATTTCAAAGCTTTGACTTACTGCTAAGAAAAACTGTTTCAGCTCTTTAATGCCATTTTCAGTATTTTTTCGGTAACTACGACGGCATTCTGCTTCTGCTGAGACTAATGGTAAGAAACTTTTATAGAGATCTTTTGAAGTCACAGCATAATATAGCCCTGTGTGTTGCGTTTGGATAATATGACTTGTGGCTGTGACTTCCGAATGCCTTTTTGCGCTAGCCTGAAAATATTGCGCATTTCCTGAAATAGATTAGCTGATTAAAATCTAGGACAATAGTGTTGAATCATTCCGACTTTTCCATAAATTCGTATAAACACTGATGTCGGAACCTCTATATCATCGATATTACGATGCATAGAATCTGTACTAAATAGAGATTTAGGCGAACTAGTGTGTTAGTAAACAAGCATGGAAAATATCCCTAGAGCCATTAAATAGGGCTCTTTTGGGAGGTTATTGGCGGATAGAAACCGAATTCTCAGTTTCCAGGAGGATACAGCGTAGGAACGGTTGAAATAAATCGTGATTCTCTTTCGATAGGAAGCCAATAACGCTTCAGAGAAGGACCTTTCTCTAACCGCATTTTACACGGGTTAGCTTAGCGCGGTTTCGTAGAAATATCCCCAAAAATTTACCAAATTTTCCCCAATTGATTCTACAGTATACATTTCATCCCATGTCTCTCTTTCAAGAGTACAGCTAAATTCGTCCCTGGCAGATTGTGAGAAAATTCGTTTCCACATAGGCTGGTGGGTAGATGACAGTAGGTATTATCTGCAGTTTTATTAATTGGGCTGTATGGTCAGAAAAGTAATTATCAATGACTAAAGCCTCCAGGAAAGTATAGCTAGTAAATATGCTGTCTATAATACTTCTAGAATTAGCACTAATTCTTGTAGGATGAGAGATGGTAGGTACCGTATTAAAAGTTGAAAAGACATCAAGAAGTTGAGTCTTGATGGTGGATTCAAATTTCAAATCAACATTGAAATCCCCACCTACTACTTGGTTTTTGGAGCTTTTAGTCAATATGGATAAAGTCTGCATCAAACCTTCTAGGGAGCTAACAAAGTCTCCATTTGGGGGTCTGTAGACAGCGACATCAGGAATCTCAACCACACGGAATAACACATCTGCAGCATAACAGTTAAAACTGACTTCTAAACAAAATGCTTCAGTAATTTTTAGATTGCTAGATCTAATGCTATCTTTTACATATATACAAACACCACCACCCTTTGATAACTCCCGGCAGAAGCTGCTGGCAATATATTATCCTGGGAAACCAACACTTGAAATTTAATTATTACACAGCCGGTATTCAGAAAGACAATCTACATCAGGTTCGTGAGTATTAATAAACAGTTCAAACAAAATAGTTTTCAATCTTAGGCTTTGCATGTTAATATGCATAATTTTTTGTTCACCAACATTAGGATCATCAGGGAATGAACATGTTAGGTCACCAATTTTGGGCTTACTCTCGTTACACTCTTCATTATATTCTGCTACTTGAGATGTATTCCAGTCATTCGCTTGAATAAAAAACGCCTAAGTACTACATTACATTTATCGCTTACCGCAGTTCCTCGGGTGAGTTAAATCATACACCAATTTTAAAACTTGCATACTGGCCTTTAGAATCTATGTTGTTTGTTTGAATGTTGTTTGAATATGCGGAAAAATTTATTTTAGAAAGGACTCAACTGTATTCACTGTGGTATCACCCACAAGCTTACCGAGATGCAGCCAGGCTTTCTTCACTCCGATCAGTTCCGACGAGGAACTATTTTTAACTACAATCACTTCACGGAAATGGGTATCACCACGAAACTGTCCAGAGTGATCAGAACATCGGTTATCCACACTCCTGTCGTGCCTGTTGTCGCCAGTGCGATTACCCATTCCGTTGTCTTCCCTCGCGAAATTGTTTCTTCTCACCTTCCGGTTGCGATTCACCGTGATCCAGTCGCCGTTTATTTCCGTCAGCCGCACAATCGTTGTTATCCGGAACAGGTCTGACGTACAAGGCATTATTACCCGCATTTTCCGCAAATGTGGGAGCACTCAAAATTGATGGTGAATCACCGACACATGTAGTTTCAACAGGCTGGGATGTTACGTTTTGGGATGACGATTCGCGATTGGTATTCACGGATGGTACTATAGAATAACTTTTCAGATAATATATAGCGTCGTTCGCAAAATGTTTACATTCAACCACAAAATTTGTCGCCAATTTTTTTCAGCTCACAGAAACAAAATGAAGTAAATAAAGCGAACCTCTTCCTAGGTCACTAGGAATTCTTTTGAGGGCACGCAATATCAACGCTCTGCGGTAGGAGACAGTGAACCTGCCTTCAAATAATCTCCACTAAGTTTCTGAGGAAATCTGAACCATTCTCATATTTTAGAGAAGATCTCGTGTCTCAATAAGTCGCTACGCGGAAAATAATAATTTCCTCGTTAAAGAAACCTCGGAAAATAATATGTAATGTATCTCTTAAAGAAATTTAAAGACGCTTTTTTATACTGACAGCTGCTAAACTTCAAATACGAGGAAAACCAGTAATTTTAAGCCTTATTCCATTATCGAGCAGCGGCCACTTCACAGCCTAAAAGAGAATTGCTCGCTCTCATTCTTTTTTTACAGGCAGGTGGTTGTATAAATTATTGAGTAACCATTTCGGTAGTCCCGAGACTCATTACACTCCGTATGCATGAATAACGTGTGAGGGGTTCTTTATTTTCATTTACATGTTTAAATTGAACGGCAATGAATACGACGGATGAGCCTTGGAGGCGTGTTGTTGAGAAAAACATTCCCGTTTTCAAATAGATTCAGTCATTCTGGACAACAACAGATTGGAACAGAATGGAAATCAAGGACTGAATGGTCAAGGACAAGGTTTTATCCTCCGGAAAAACAAGTAGAGAATCTGATATGCGCGAGGCCGGAAATAATTTTGCACGGAAGTGGTAAGCTAAACAAAGTCTTAGTCCACTGGATTGAGAGATTTTTCTGCCATTTGAGCTTATCTCCCGTTCCCAATATTCCCTCCCCCGTTTTCATTCTCAAAGTGGATTCATTCAACGTGGATTCATTTAGGGGTCAATTTTTCACGGAAATTAAGGACTGAAGGGTCAAGTATAAGGTTTTTTCTCCGGAGAAAATAAGTGGAAAATCTGATGTGCGTGACAGGGAATGATTTTGGTCAGAAGCGGTAAGCTAAACGAAGCCTTAGTCCACTGAATTGAGAGAGGGAGAGAAGTGAGAAGTGAAATTTTTCTCCTTAAACTCCCAGAACTGAAGATAGCACAAGAAAAATAACATACAAAATCAATTAATTCACCCAATTCAATTACTTTTGTGTATTCTCACACGTTTGCGTTCGTGGCTACCATTGAGGTCTTAGGCCTTATGCTGGGTGGTACTTCAAGAAATGATTGAATTATTCGAGTTAATATGATGGTAACGGCAATAATCCGCTGAAATATGATTAAATTCATCATTCAATGCTGAGTATTTGAGGTCTTGCTTTATCCAGAAAATGAGCACGAAATATTTAGCAAGAAAACAAGGGGAAAGCAAAGACTGCTAAGAGTTTCTCGAAACCTATAGCAGTGCCAAATTAATAAAAATGCATGCCAAGATCTTATTTGTTTTCATTCAAAGACCTACTAAATTCTATTAAGCGCTGGTCGTCAAACTGAAGTTTGCTGGTTCGATTCCCTCCACGGGAATGGATATTTAATTACTCATAATGAGTTTAGGGTCTTCCATTACACGTGACGTGTTGCTTTTAGCAATTGTATTATTACATAAAATTTTAGTCTGCTACCATTTATTCTAAGATCAAGAAGAGACACGAGAGCTCCATTTCAGGTACGGTGTCGTCGTATGTTTTTCTCAAATGAGGATTTCCCATTCATATCCTATACAATATTAAAGAAATCAGTACAGCCAAGGCATGTTTTTCCTGGTTTTGCTTGGAGTATAACATCCATTAGTACAACCTTCGCTTCCAACCAACCAAAGCTTCGAGTACTACAATTTTTTTCAATCTCCATTTTCCACATTTGGTGTTGCTAAAACTTTATTCATGAATGAAATTTGAATGGTATATGAAAACACGTTCTCATTAGCAGTGGCTATTTAGAGTTATATGTTTTCCAATCCCAACCGATATGCAAGCGGAAATCTTCCGTCGAGATATGCAAGCGGAAAAACTCGGAAAGCTTCCGAGTTGCGTGGAAAACTGAACCGGTTGGCCTCTTTGGGAAGGGCAAAGGCTCGGGAACATCAGTTACTCTTGCCGGATGTATTTTATCAGACTCTGAGGGTAGGTGACAACCTGTTTGCAGCCACCCTACTTGTATCTGCTTCGTCATTGCGGTCTTCCCCACCGCCGACCATATCATCGATCCCTATGGCGCTTA
Organism: Ceriagrion tenellum; assembly: GCA_963169105.1. Lineage (NCBI taxonomy): Eukaryota > Metazoa > Arthropoda > Insecta > Odonata > Coenagrionidae > Ceriagrion > Ceriagrion tenellum. The sequence continues at coordinate 81,259,906 of OY720635.1, forward strand.
TCGTTCCTTCCTCTCATCTCCTTCTAATACCTCCATGTAAGCTGATTCACACTCCAACGAGTCGTATCCCTCGATCGCTACCCCGGTTACTCTTGCTTCCAAACGCGACATTCCCGTTTCCTCCCCCTGTTCCTCTGCCATGTCTGCTTCTCTCCGTCTATAAGTGGGGGCCTAGTCGGCGTGGTGGCTAAAACTGGCATTTTGTGAATTGAGGAGGTAAAAATGACTGAGGTCATTGTATCATAAGACTACAAATAAGGAATTCATTGGAAAATTGAGAAAGGGCATTTTTCAGGATGGTCTTATTGCACAGCATCTGAGGATTCTCACTGCCACAACTCATTCGATGGACGCAGCGAGTTCTAGTTTGAAGTGGTTCCCTCATATTTCACACTACGAGACCAAGATTCCTGTGAAAAATTACCCTTACCTTATTTTTTAATTCTAAAGACAAATTTAGTACTGAAGAAAAACGTCGTGTATATATTTTGAAGTGTGATACACAGGGCTGCTATTGTTTTTAAATGGGACAGACGGACGAAGCTTCAGTGCAAGGGCAAAAGAACATTTTAATTCTTTTATTGAATGCGACAACAAATCTGCTTTTGCTAATCATTTAGCAAATTTTAATCATGAGTCTGATTTTAAAATGAATGTTTTACATGTTGTTGAAAAAGCTACCAAGCTGGATTTTATTGAGAACTTTGAAATTATGACGCACGCTAAGCAGTTTGGTTTCGAATTGTTACATGACTTGGTACCATTACATCATTCTCCCCTCTACCAAGTTTCTGTCCAGAAAATATTTGGTTACGTCCACCTCCAGCCCGATGCTTCACCCTTAACCTTCATCCTTAGGCATACTTTCCTCAAACCCAATCCCCCCCCCTCTTCCGACATAAAAAACAAATACCTGCTCGCCAAAAAACGAATTGTATAGTCCCTTGAGAATGATATGAAAGTATTGAAATCGGTCGGGCTCATACCATTAATGTTTTGTGTGGATTACAGAAAGTGTTCTTATTTCATCTCAATACTACCCTTACAGCACGGAAAGCAACGCGAGCCATGAAGAAGGAAAAAAAACCCATGCTCCAGCAAAAACATAGACCCGATCTTCATAACCCCTGGTTCAAGAGGACCATTTTCCTCAAACGTAGAAATTTATAATTTTTGCCAATGCGTTTACCGATAAGCGTTTTCTCCTTACTATTTTGCGATGTTTACATATTAATAAACATCATTCATATATCATTGGTGTGGTTTGGTCACATACTTCCCACTGAAAGGCATCGCTTCGTAGGATATACTCAACCTGTTAAACTATTATTAAGAAAACACTCGATACTATTCCATATTTTTTATTACCCGATTGATTTCAACGTCTTTGTGTCATGTTCAGAGTGAATAGGTGTGGGTCTTTGTGCCTTATGAAATTCCACAAGGTAAAACCTCACTCCCTCAATATCAACCAGCTTAGTTTGTCAGGGCTTCAATCATATTTTAGTCCTAAAGGGCAGAAAAGTTGGAAGCGTCAAGGTCACGACTTTGAAATGTCAAGGAAGAGTTGCGGTTATCCAATGATGATGTCGGAATAGAGTTTACCTGGGTAACAATTATAATGTCCAACTTTTATTTTATTCGAGGTAAGGCAAAAATGGTGACAGAGAAAAAAAATTGTCATTAGCATGAAAGTCTCGCATGAAAAAACAAAGTTTCGATTATCTTTCCCTTCCCCCACATCCTACAGTTCTACATAGCCGTTAATACTGTTTGGTAAGTAATATTTTGGCAGCCTGCGACTCAGATCTTACTCAAATGATAATATATAATTTTATTCGGTAAGGGTCAATAACGTTCCGATGGAAATAAAAGTTGAAAAACAAAAATTAATACATAACACAGGTATACGACCAAAAAGCTGTTTGATTATTTTCAGCTATTTCCCATGTATTTTGGTGTTCTGAGAATAAAAAAAATATTGAAAAAAATTCTGGACGTCAGAATTGGCCAAAAAATACAAAATTATCTTCAAATTAGGTAAATTTTGCTCAATTTATGGTATTGTTTTATCTTAGGGTTTTTAACCAAATTTAAAGTCAAAATTGCTGTTAGTTAACTCATATCAGTGCATCCAAGATATACTGTGCCAAAAAAATATAACCTTCATAGAAAAGAACTTTCAGGGTGAGCTAATGAAACCAGCATCAACACATTGTAAGCTGGACGCGCGAGATCTGATGAGCTTGATTCAATCGCATTTATTGGTTTTCGCCGGTTCAAACTTGATTTCCTAACGCTAGATGGCACTGCTAATCCACGAATTTTTTCCTATGATTATTTGGATTCCGGCGGTAGTGTTCTGAACAGAGATACAAGTAAGAAAAGGAAGAATTTAACGTTCTTTTATGTTTTTTGTTCTACATGCTAGTTCCTAACGTGAATCCACGAATCAATAAAGGTCCAAAATAAGAATATTATAGTATTGTTTTAGTTCACACTTTAATATAAGTTTGTGTTATCTCGTCATTATTCAACCGTGTTTACCAAAGTTAGAAGTAAGGCTCAGTGGAAGGGCATCAATTCGCCTGACAGTCTGTTACATTTGTGGTGAATATAAAGAGTTGAAGCAACAGCTGAATATTACAGACTTTGTGAAAAAAGTTTACTTCGCATACTTCGGACTACGGCTTGGAGATCAAGGTAAAGCTTGGGTGCCTCATAAAGTGTGCAAACGGTGTGTTGAGGACCTCCGGAATTGGTTCAAGGGCAAGAAAAAATCTTTCCGTCATCGGATTTCTATGGTATGGCGAGAGCAGAAGAACCATAGGGGCGATTGTTACTTTTATTCATGCGCAGTGAAAGGTTAAAATTCAAATTGGAAGCATTCCATTTCATACCTCCAACCTTCCCTCAGCAATTCGTTCCATCCCTCATGGTACAGATATACCAGTACCCAAGGCTCCTGTTACCTTGGAAGAGATAACTAGCTCCGATGAAGGTGGAGTCATTCCTGAACCAAATGATGAATCAAGTTCTGACTTTGAAGATGATACCAGACCAAAATTATTTTCCCAGGAAATGAAGGATTTGGTGAGAGACTTAAATCTTCCTAAAGATACCGCAGAGTTACTCGGATCAAGGCTCAAAAGCAGAAATTTATTGTTGACCAGGAGTATATTTTTCATGGTTCAGGCATCGTGAAAAGGAGTTCGTTTCTTACTTTTCCCAGGAAGACATGTTGGTTTATTGCATTGATATCGAAGGTTTGATAGGTCTATTCAAAATCCAATATGACGCAGCGCAATGGCGTCTTTAAATAGATTCTTCATAAAGAAGTCTCAAAGCAGTTTTACTCCATAAAGGCGGTTTTTATTCTTCCATCCCTATAGGTCATTCTGTACACCTTAAGAAAATGAACGAGAATTTGGAATTGGTTCTTCTTAAACTTAAATATGAAGACCATGGTTGGCAAGTGTGCGGCGATTTGAAATTCTTGTGCATGTTCCTTGGGTAACAAGCTCGGTATACTAAATATCCTTGTTTCCTGTGCCTATGGGACAGTCCAGATAAACAAAAATCATCGGACCAAGAATAGTTGGCAGCTGAGGGTGCTCACAGTTGACGAAACAAATGTCCTCCGTGAAACTTTGGTACCTCCCCATAAAGTTATTTTACCACCTCTCCATATAAAATTGAGACTGATGAAGCAATTTGCTAAATCACTTCCTAGAGCAGGAGAATGTTTCAAATACTTAGTCACTAAGTTTCCAGCCCTTCGGAGGCAAAATTGAAGGAAGGTGTGTCCGTCGGGCTAGACCATATAAGGCTTATGGCTGATCAAGAATTTATCAGTACCATAACAGATTTTCAAAAAGAAGGATGGATTGCATTTAAAGAGGTTATAGAAAAAGTTTTAGGCAATCACAAAGATCCTGACTACAAAATGATCGTCGGACGTATGCTAAAACCTTTTCAACCTTTAGGTTGTCTGATGAGTTTAACAGTGCATTTCCTCCATTCCAACCTTGACAACTTTCCTGAAAATTTGGGAACTGTTAATGAAGAGCAAGGTAAACTATTCCACCAGGACATTAAAGAGATGGAAGGAAGATATCAGGGAAGATGGCGCATTACAATGATGGCAGACTACTGTTGGACACTTCAGAGAGACATACCAGATGCTTCTCTTAAGCGTAAATGTACTAAGAGGAGCCTCACAGGGAATAGGAATCGATTTTAGCGTGTGATAATAAGCTCATTTTAGTTAGAAAAATGATTTTCATGAAAAATTTTTAATAAAAAATTAATTTTATAAGACTATTGTCAATTATTTTTAGGTATTACCCTTTTTAACATAGTTACCTAAATTGTCAAAAAACGTAATGTTCTAGGACAAAACGGAGGTCATTTTAGAATTTAGCGCACCCAAAAGCAAACAGATCACGTGGATTAATTAAAACAGCTCTCGAAAAAAATTTTTTTGCAGACCTGTGTAATTGATTCCTTGAAGCGGAGAGAGGAAAGATTTTAGTCAAAACTCAATCCACGTCCACTGCTTTTAATTTCAACCGCTGAAGAGGGGAAGAGTTCTTCGAATACCATCTCATTTAATATCATTGCCGCTCGAAATATTCCAAAAATAATCAGCGTTCCTGATTCGCACGAAGTGGGCAGGTAACAAAAACAAAACTCATATTGCCACGGGTGAGCTGAAAAAACTCCGTAACGATTATTTGCCTAAAGACGTGTATTATACTAGCACGCATATTTTTATTCATTTTGAAATGTTTTTTTCCTTTTCCTATAATGATAGGATGATATTGTAAACAAAACTAAATCAAGTATAATACCTGAATTTTGGAGTTTTTCGGAAACGTATTCCTTCGCCCAGTAATTTCACTTTTAATGATATAATCCTCTCGAAAGGTTATATTCCTGCAATTACCTCGCTCTAATAATTTTTGTGTCAATAAATATCAAAATGTGACGTGTTTCGTTCACTGCCGCACCAAAACCTTCACGCATAACATTTTCACTAAATACTTTTAACTCAATCGGCCTATCAGTATTTCAGAGCACTGATCACTAGTATTTTTATCAAACAACGTGTTAACATCACCGTCTTCATGAAATGCTTCAGTTTATTTTTGCTAAGGATAATTTACCCCTTTATATGTGCCTGTATCATCACGCTTCGTAGTTTGGAAGCAATGAATTAGTCTCTCTCATCATGAAATTTGACACGCAAAGAACGCTCCAATGAGTACGAAAGTAAGTGCTGGACTTTGATCGTTTATGAATGCAACTTGTGGGCTTCGTAGGTTTTATACACTACTCAACCAATATCGTTAACACAGAAAAGCTATTAAATCAGCAAACAAAAGTAGATTTTTGACGGAACTTAATTGGAATCGCGGTTAGCTCAACGTAAATAATTTGGATACAATAAACAAGCAAAATACATTGCAATCTTCAATTAATAACAATGAGTTTTGATACAGAAGTAACGCAAAGCTTCAAATTCGTAGAATCAAAAATAAAACAACTTCTAGCTGCTTTGGACTCTGTCTCAACCAGCTTACTTTGAGATAATAAGATCAGATCTCGCATTCAACGTTGGAAATGTTTATATAGTAGATCTAAAAATTATTGGACGAAAGGATTACGACCAATTTGGCAGCATAAAATGTGCAAATCACCTCACCGTCCAGTCTAACCAATCAAGCTTCCGATTATATTTTTTTCATGGAAGTAGTTCAGTTTTTCCAAAGGAGTATTTCAATGTTTCCATGGAAATAGTTCCAGGTGTATCTCAACCTTAAAGAAGGAAAAAAGTCTTCTTTGTGTTCCTGTTTCCCAAACTGTTAGACTATTCATGGTAGAGAGAGATTTCCTTTTTCCTCGAATATGCGAGTTGGACAGTTAACCGAGAAAATTAAATTATAAAAATAAACAACCCTTCAATAAACTTGAATGTTGAATTACATTTAAGAGTTTATGCCAACTATCTAAGGAAAATACTTTATTTACTCCAACTGTATACTCGAGAGAATGTTTCAATGCGTTTAACATATCGGATGCCATAAAATACAAAACTATCCATAATGTTCCCAATCCTAAGAAACGAGAGGCCATGTATGGAGACAGTACTCTGCAGACCTTTTCCTTTCGTTTGCGCAATTAGCAACGGAGCTGACGGAACTTACAAAAAAGCGTTAACAGCAAATAAATTTTCACGGTTATTAGCAATAGCTTCACGACAAGAGAAATAAGGATGAGAAACAAGGTCGATTCAAACTATTTTCGACTCTTAGTTTAAAGGTAGCAGTGTTCCTAAAACTAGCGAAAGAAAGAATGTTGCAGAGAATGGACTCGTCGATGATAGCATGTTCGCAGTCGTTTAAAAAGTCTCTGCTCATGCATTTTGGAAAAAGTTATGAGTACGATATATTACGAGAGATATTACGTTATTTACTGCCAAACGACATCAAAACCATATGGCAGCTGGTCAATTTTTTTTGCAGCATACACATATATAATCTAACTTGACATTTCAAATATTTCTCCATCATGAACTTGCAATTACAAGTTTAAGAAAAATACAAGTATATGACCCTCTATCCGGGCGCCAAAAAACCAATATTTCAATATTAAATCTAATAACTGACATCGCGGAGCCCGAAAGTCACAGAAAGAGTTCAGGCGGGCATGGATGGACTGCGCAATTCGACGCCCTGGGCGGAAAAAAAACCAATGCTCTCGACCCCTTTAAGCAATTTCCGGAGCACCGGATGTTCAGGACGCCCCGAGAATTGTGTCTCCCTGGCGAGTCCCCCTCTCCCATCACCTCTCCCTTCCACCACGGCATGTCCACCCCGCCTCCGTTCCCCACCCCTTTCATCCCCGCATCATCCTCGGACATGACTCTCTCGTAAACAAGCGATTGAAATGGACGACCAAACAACCCTCCCCACTGTCACCCTCGGTCGTTCGCTAAACCCATTCCTCTCTCTCCCTCCAGTACCCTCCCTTAGCATACGGATGGCGAAGGCTTTCAATCGTCCACCCGCGGATGAGTCGCCATCCCCCACTTAGAAGCGCTCGTCGTTCCGGCTAGTATTTATTCATTTAGCGCATGACGTAAAGACACAACGGGTTTTTGAAGAACACAATTGAAGGCAAAATAGAGGGAAAAGTCCCGTTTTTGAAAAGAAAAAGAATTTTTGTACCTAATACCCTGGCTCATTTATCTATCACTTCTATCAGATCCAGAATTCTAAGAAGGAGAGCGATTTGGTATGAACAGCATTATTAGAAGAATGACGTACGACCTCCCTGTGCTCAAAGAAGAGAGGATTACAAACCAGGAAACAATATGTGAAAACATTCGTGTGGAGTGTGACACTCTATGGATCGGAAGTATGGGCCAGTGAAAAAGCTGACCAGAAAAGACTAGGAGCCTTCCAAACTTGGTGCTGGAGGAGGATGCAGGAGATAAAATGGACGGACAAAATAAGAAATGATGAAGTATACAGATGAGTAGAAGAGAAAAGTACCATGTGGAACACCATAGAGAAAAGAAGAGCAAGATAGATTGGATACACCCTGAGAAAAATTGGGTTTCTGAAGAATATAATTGAATGCAAAAAAAGAGGGAAAGACCCCTGAGGAAGATCCAAGAATAATTTCATGGACCAAATAAGTAGGAGAGCCCATAAGAAGAAATACCCGGATTTTAGGGATCTAGCATTAGATAGGGAAGGGCGGATGACTGCAGTCAACCATTCTTAAGGTTGAACGACCAATGATGATTACGTAAAGTACACGTCAATACGAGGTCAAATGGTACGTATTCTATAACCGAATATAAGATCAGAGACATAGCAAGAAATTACCACGAAACAAGTGATGATTTTCTAAATCTATGCACTTTTGCAGTTAACAATTCTTAACCATTTTTAATATGAGTTGATGTTAATAGATCCCTGTAGTCTATGATTCAGTGTGATTGTCTATGACGACTAAGAGGCTTATCGATCCTTTTTATTCCTATTCAGTATTAAGGAATAATCCTTCGAATTCGAATACCAAATCCCACAAATATTTTAAAATAAATAATGCTTGCAGTAATCCACCGGAAATTCAAACAAATCGGATTGAAAAAAACTGTGTTATTGACCTCACTAATATACACCGAAGAACATTACGACGAGAGCATAGGCTATTATCCAATATATCCTTAATCCATGTAAATACCTTTCTTGAATGACAGGTCTCAGAACAAAATATCATTAACTAAGGGGTGGTTGCACAATGTCTGAATACGGCCCTGTCTTCGGTTAGAATCACGGTCACGCATATCATTTCTTATCTAAAACTTAGACAATAACCGTAACTAATTACGCAACCACGCCTTGTGTTTCGAGCCCTAAAATCAGTTCTGAAAGAAATACAAAACAGGATGAATATATAGAGCCAGGCTGACCTGTTGTATGATAAATAAGCGTAATAATTTGATAATCGTTCTATTATATCTGCTACAAAATGTCTTCAAATTAACTAAAAAGGGCGCAAATACCTCTCCAGGTAACTGGTTCACCTTCCTTGGTTTTCTTCCTGTTGTATTTCCTTATGTTCGTTTTTTGGGATCTAAATAAACATTTAAATTCATAGCAAGCTTTCCTTTAAACCTTGGATTTCCTATCGCTACGCAAAGCACCTTTCAAGCTATTTCATTATTTATAAAAATAAGCAAGCCGCAAAACCTACTCTTTTCTTCACTTGTGCTGCAAATCCTCCTAATCCAAAATGCCAAAGCTTCCGGCCACACTGTCGGTCTCCAAAATTCAATCCAAAACTTATATCTTCGCTACCTTTCTTCCAACTTCATTCAACTTCTTAATATGATCCTCCTCAGTGGATCATTTATAGAGACGACTTCTCCATTATGAGCCCATCTGGTACTTTGTATGCTATCTTGATTATGACTTCATTGTCTTATTTCAAAGTCCTCATTATCCAGAGCAGGACTTCCGATAGCCAAGGTCTTTCTCACAGCATTTTCCACCTGTTGTCTCCATCCTTGATACTTGGTTAATTATAGACTTAAGTGTTTGCAATTGTTATTTTGAAGGATGCATTCACCCGTCGTTATCAACATAAACACATTTCTGTTTAGAAAATTACTATGCTAATTCCAAGCGAAGGTTTCCGGAATCATGGCGTTGGTACACGTCACGAAATGCATTTGTTTATAATTCCAAGCAAGGTTCCAAAAATCTCTCATTGTCATTAATAAGAAATGACCATTATAATAACAAAGACCTGTTAATACTAAGATTGAAAATAAAAAATTTCAAAATAAACAATGAAAAAATACATTTAGCAATAATGCACGATCGTATGTGTCTCCAGTCATCTCAGTGCTAATAGCCCAGCCAGATTATCAATGTCATTTTGGAGGAAAGTGATGTCATGATTCTGGTACACTCGCCAATAAATTATGATGTTACGACATAATAATCAAGATTTGATATCACGGAATATTTAAAATACCTTTTATACTAAATGGTAATCGCTATGGGTGTTGTTATCTTCCCTTGCGCTCAGATTTCCATTAATGCGAGACAGACGACGTCCAGAAATGAAAAGAAAATCTTGAATCTGGAAATAAAAGGTATAAGTATATACTTTCTGTTTTGGAGAATTTCTAGGTCATCCTTTCAGAAAACGGTAACTATTTATAGATGTTTCTTTTGATTCAAAGTAGAATTTATTATGCGATTGAGAAAAACCATTTTCTACTTCATATCTCAATTCGAGTTTAAAATTATGTCCAGCTGATTAGAAAATATAATACGTTAAAGGCCTTTTTGCTCACACCGTCATTACAAGGAAAAACAGAAGCAACGTGCAAGAGGTTGAATTCGTTTTTCATGCCCTACAGTTTATATGGTTTTATCGCACCTTCTAATATGAAATCGTAATCCTTGGATAATCACTGCTACCATTTGGGAATGGTAGCCCGCGATACACGCGTGACGCACGATACCGCGATACATGCATTTAAGGCGATTGCCAGGTGGAAACGTTACTGATCTCGCTATCGCGGCCGGCGAAGACGTGACGACCTTTTCCAGGAAAGGATTTAAATTATTAGATATTATCGTTGAATATTTTATTCTTGCTTAGAGATAATGTCATTTGCATCCAAATTTCGAGTTATTTTCATTTTTCAAGAGTCCGGAGGCTATTTTCGTGTCACCGTTCAATATTAATGAACTTAAAATTAATTGCTCGATTGAGCCCATGAATTTTGTATGCTAATCGGCACTGTTAAGCATCATCTCAGTATGTCCACGTCAGTTAATGCGAAAGCATCCATTTATATCAATTAAACGGGCGGAGAATATGGCCGTCTTGCTCCTTACTCTAGCATCTGAACGTCATGATGAGCTTCGCATGACATTTAAAAATATTTAGTAAATGAAAAAATCAGAAAAAAGGCATAATTTTAGTTAAAGACACTAATTTTGTCTATCATTTTCCTCTGATGGACGACTGAACGAAATACAAACTCAGATAATTTCCTCTAACGTGGAAGAGGGGGAAAAAAAAGAGAAGGAACCCCATTAATTCCGTCTAAATGTAACTATGAAACCCAAAACCATGAAATTGCAATCTCAGCACGTTTGTTTACCCATTCACTTCGGTGAGCCCAAGGCGACAGCTTAACCGTGAGTCGATATCACTCAGACGATTTCCACATTAATGAACCTTCGGGGCGAAGGGAAAACTTTAGGAACAGTGACCTATTGTTAGCTATTAGAAGCAACGTTGACTGTTTTCTTACTAATTTCGAGTTTGTACAAGGACACTCTTAGCATGAATAATATACCCCGCACCATAATACTTAGGTTATAAAATAGTGATCGCATATTTTCAGGTGCATGATGAAAAGCATACGAATAACATATTGCGGAATTGCTCCATGCCTTGGATTAAAAAGTAACACTCGTTGCCTTTAGTGGGAAACATTAAAGCCGGAGCTTATTTTTCAAAATCCCTGGATCGTTCCGTAAAAGGTAAAGAAATGATAGAGGCAGATAACTTCGCCCTAATGAAAAAGAATGTTATATTAATTCTTGGAATTAGCTCTAGTCAACAAGGAATCCACCAAGTGCAGCTGAATCCACTTATTTCAATGCCTGATAACTGTTTTCATAATGCAAGATTAATGAAGTCAGTTGGTGATGTTCATCAAGAGAATAAATATGCATGAGTGATTACGATGTATGAGTGATGTAAACGTGCGAGTTCTTATATATGCGGATGATGCTGTTTTGATCTCAGACAGTCAACTGGGATTACAGAAGCTCCTAGATAAGTTTTGTGAATCAACGGATAGAATGGAATTGAAGGTATATGCGTGCAAGACAAAAGTAGTAGTTTTTGATAAGGAAACTGGGGAGAATAACTGTATGATGAGGGCGAATGGTGAAGTAATTGAACAGGTGGATGATTTTGTGTACTTACGTAAGATGTATGCGAAAGATGGAAGAATAGATGAGGAGATAAAGAGACGTGCGAATGCTGGCAGGAAAGTGGTAGGTAGCATGTGGAGCATATCAAGGAATGAGTGCTTGTCTAAGGAAGCGAAAATTGCCGTGTACAAAAGTGTACTTCTTCCCACTTTCCTATATGGTAGTGAAACATGGGTATGTTAGGATAGACATAAGAGTAGACTAAACGCCTTGGGTATGAGTTATCTGAGGAGTATTTTCGGCAAAAGTAAGATGGATAGGGTCAGGAATGAGTGGGTCATGAATGAATGTGGGTTAAATGCTCCAGTAATGGGCGTGTATGAAAGGAGTGTGCTTCGTTGGTTTGGCTATGTTGAGAGAATGGATGAGGTCGAATAACGAAACAGATATATGAGAGTAGAATGAATGGTGTGATAGGTAGAGGTAGGCCGAGAAAGATATGGTTGAATGTGGTTGAGGAAATTCTTAGGAGGAGGAATTTTAGGAGTCTTAAAAACAGGAGGGAGTGTATGAAACAGTGTACGGGGGTAAATGAGGCAAAGGAGGTTTGCAAGGATGGGTCAGTATGGAGGAAATTATTGAAGCAGAGTTAGGTGTACAATTATGTATTAATGAGTGAAACATTTTGACTGTGCCTACCCCGAAAGGGAAGGGCGTGATGGGTATGTATGTATGTATGATTACGATACGAATCATATTTACGGGAATTAATTCCTGAATCCTCGATGAGACCCGGCAGACCCTCTGCCATTTTTAAATTTCCAGGAAATTGGCTTTATAGTAGAGGTTAAATAGCTAAATCAGACCTTTTTGTTGCAACAGCGAGCCCAGTAATATATGCTGTATTAAATTCCATTTCCTTAGGCGAAATTATGTAGAACAGCATTTTAAATTATATTATTGATATTGAAAAATGATATTTCAAAATGAATTATATCAATAGTTGTACCTGATGATGACTGCTAGTCAGTAAAAACACGTGTTTTAAGAGTTGAAAATAAAGTAGACAGTACGATACCCTTTGTGTTGCTTATATTTAGTTTGTTACTCATATACTTGTATCTGATTATGACTGTTAGTCAGTAGAAATACGTGTTGTAAGAGTTAAAATAAAGTAGACAGTACGATATCTTTGGGTGTATCATTGTATTCTGTACCATTTCAATTGCTATCAATGTTGTTTGGCAAATCCGATAGCTCCGTCTGTAAATCTTCATGTAATGCATGCATCAACCGTTTCTGAGTCTAAATTACTGTATGTCACTGAGAAATGCTGACCCATAAAACCAGAAACTTGTTAACCGAGATCAATCTACCTACGTAGAAAGTGCTGGTCACTACAGCGAGAGAACAATATGAAAAATAAATGCGGAAGTAAAACTACTGATGTTTTAATGATTACTGTCAATTGGCAAAAAATTGCCAAAACCAAACAACTGACAGTTTCCCATCTATTCTTGAAATTATAGGCATAACAAGAAAAACTGAATATTTTACTGAGCTCAGTCCTTAGTGCCCTTCCATTAAAATCTTATGTTGGATTTTCACGTGTTGAGAGACAATTATTTTGTAGTTCTCTCTCTCTCCCTCTCTCTAGTGTCAAACTCAGTCGAGGAGCAAGGTGAGTTTTCTGCCACCCACCAAAGTAGTGGCTTTAGGCTTAACCTTCATTTGCGTGATCGATTTCTCATCCCCAAACACGATTTTCCTCGGTAAACTTTCTTCCCTTCACGAATGTCATCGAACTGAAAGGGTGTTTTCAGTAACTTGACGGAAGATTATAACCCACCAGTCCTGCATGCCGAACTTGAATTGCACCACACTTTAAGCAATAAATGTTTCAAATCAATCAACCGGCCAACCTTGACCCTTCTGATGGAAGATTAATCCATCATACTAGTCATTTGTCAATGCCCATCCATAATTTTGGGCGGCACGATATGAAGATGATTTTCTTAAATGCTTTCGAATCTTATAACTTTTAAGCCTTAAATGCGAATTTTATCCCATTAGGTGTTTCACATTCACTGAAGTAAATAATATTCAAAGAGATTCTTTTAAAGCCAAAGGTACATAAGAGTTTTCTACGTCAACAATCTATCCACTAGTGCTACAACTGATATTTACAAATAACCGTTAGTTTCACAATACAGAATCCAGCGGTGAGGTACATACTATTTCTGGGGACAAAGGAGTAAGACAGAGAGTGTGAACTTTATTCGAGTAGTGGGGCTTTCTTCTTATAATTTCATAGTACAGTGTAACTTGAATAATTCGTACCCTAAGGGACCAGTGACAAAGTTCAAATTACCCAAAAATTCGAATTACAAAAGTTTTCCAAAAAGGATATAACAAACACCAGTTATAAATTTAAAAAGAAACCTTTAATGAAGTAAAACCTAAATTCTACACAATATCGACTCATTTAAACCACACTGCAACAAAATTCAGTGAAAAACACAAGTTCTACAATATATGGACTGATTACGCCATTTTGAAAATCACACAGAGAATTACTGCAGTAATGTACTAAACCAATAGTGTAATAGAGTATAATTGAATTCCATTCAAACTACGTATATAATGTATGACGTTATTGACTTTAAATAAGTTTAAAAATTGTTTCATAGTACCTGTATCATGTTAGAAAAAGTACAAATTATCCAAGATAAATTTCGAACTAACCACGGTTATTTTACACGGTTTATATACAAATGTCTAGGGACCGGAGAAAAATTTCAAATTAAAGAAGCTTTAAAATTTAAGGAGTTCGAATTAGTCACGTTCCACTGTATTTCCTTTTCATGTTTAGAAATTACGGTATTTCAAAGTTATATTGTAACATAGATAATTATTACTGAGCCAACCCGAGGTAAAATGGCAACCGTATTCCTACGGTACTTATCAGTATTTGGTGTTATTTATATTCCAACAGTATTTCCACTGAGACGGAGGAATACTACCTAGGCGTATTTATTGGTATTCATTACGAATTTATGGGAATTACACTGGAAGTATTTATTGGTATTTACCTAGTATTTAGATATATTCAATCCATATATTCATTCCGATTTATCAGTATTCTATCCGTATTTACAGGTATTCCTCTGGCTGTATTTATCAATATTCCTCAAGTACCAATCGGTATTCCTAGGACGGGACATCGACAAAACATCATGTAGAGAAAAAAATCCACTTTTTCGTCTTATGAAATGAATACCCGTCAAATGAGTAGATAAAAAAATTAATACTCAGAAGTAGATTAATTTACTTAATCATGCATCATTAGACATACATATAACGAGAACGCAGATATCTTTATCATTTCATTGATATATGAAACCAAACAACACACTTCTCACACCAATACAGTCACTTATTCCACTTTATCATGAATATCATCGTGAAGACGATAGTTGAAATAAACTGGTAATGCTGAATAGATAAGATACACGAGTACAAATGCAAAATCCGTCTTCGTTCACAAGAAATTAACATGGGATTTCACAAGCCACAATTTTCACAATTACAAAAATTCGCGATGCCTTTTCTCATAAATATATTCACTTGATCCGAGATGTACTTCTTGACTTAAGTATTTAATTTAAACTTCTTGGCTTAAGTAGTTAAGTGATGCCAAATGTGGTATCATGCGGCAACAAAGCGTTCAAATTAAATGTTCACCATCGTAGACCTTTAGCATATACTGTAAACAAGCCGTGATTGAAGAGACACTCGGAAACATGTACCGCTACAATATTAAAACACATTGGCCACTATTTACGATAGAAAATGTCTGAAAAAATATGTAGCACATAATATCCTCTCCAAGCAGATACTTCTCACGATAAAAGATAAACTTAGCGCCAAAACAATTCGTTTGTCGGTAAATGTTGAAGAGCTGAGTTGCCGGAAGTCACGAGGGACCCGAGATACGATCGCGTTAAGTACGACACATGCCTATATAGTTCCATTACAAACGACTGGTTGAGGAAGTTGGGCTGATGTACTCAATGAAATAATTAAGTAAGTAAACAAATAAGCCGCCAAGACGACAGAGGTTGTCAGTGATTGGAGTTGGTCAATAAAGCCCAAGTACACGATTGCTCTGTTATTAATGACATATTTCTTAGGAAATACGATGGAATATTCCAGAAATACTGTACCAACCCAAATACTGATAAATACGATACTCTTCCATTGGAATACTGCTGGGCATCGTTGTTCGCATTCCTCATATTCCATGGAATACTGAAGCAACTCTAATAAATACAGCGCCCTGGACGAGGAATATGATGGAATACCGCGAAATACCGTATGAATGAGGAAGTAATACGGATAAATACCTATAAATAGAAGAGGAATACAAATAAATACTGTTGCCTTTTACCTCAGGAACTCAACAGTAAGCCAACTACTTTGATGCGCGGGAATGGCTTCACTCGGCACGACTGTTCAATTATGCATGAGCAAATACTTGCTATTTGTTATTAGAAAATTAGAGGAAATACTCAAGGATTAGTATATAAAACATGACTTTATAGTCCACGTCATTATTTAAAAATGAACAATATACCAATAATTCGTGCTACTTGTTGAAAAATTGATATTTCTATCAAAAAATTATTCATTACTTTCTGACGAAGAGAGCTGGCTTCTGACGAAAGGAAAGTTAGTCAGGGGTTGAAATATTTATCTTGCATAGATTCAACTATTGAATAAAATCCCCACCTTGAAACAATATCAATCTAATTGGAAATCCCTGGAAACAATTTTATTGGCGATAAACATTGCCCAAGAATCCTTTGCTATGAAAATTACGAATAAAAAATAGAAGAATTGAAAGAGACAAACGTAATAGCTCGGAAAAACTGAGAAAAGGGGCCTCGACGTTAACACTGACCCCAACGTTAACGTGTTAAAGCCATTAGCGTGGCATTAAATTACAATTCACCGCGTGTTCCACTTCGGCCTTATCACTCATGTGCATCAACCACTGACTACACACCCCCTCTTCCCCGAAACACGTTTCTGTTGTTTTTTTACATGAACAGTTTTTTGTTTTATCGCTTGCGCTCGCATTTTGCCCTCGCCCAACTACCAACCCGTCTCCACCTGCTCTATCAATGTGACAGGCTCTAAAACCGCACCGCTCCACTAAATCTTCTCCGAGGCCAAAACACGCTGCGCATGCAGTTGAGAATGTTTTTCTCACGTTTTTAGCCTGGCATCCAGTGCAGATCAGTAGTATGTAACAGGAGTTCCCCGCAGTTTCCGTCTCTCGCACGCGGAGGAAAAAATACTCTGAATTTCCGAAAATGTGTATGGACGGGCAGTCGTGTTGAGGGTGCGGTGCCCCACGACACGGCGCGAGTTTTTATTTGAAAATTTCCAAGTGATTGAAGAACGCGAAGGGGAAAGGAAAATGCTTCATCAATTGAAGCAAACCTTTTTAATGAACTGAGTGATCGATTGATTGCTGGATGTTTCAGCCTGAAAGACATCTTATGCCAGCCTCTATCGATTTGTTACAGGGTGAAACTCGACGCCGTTGGAAAAGGTCGAGATTCCAAGTTAAATCTCTCAGCTTTGGTTCCCGTTTACGTTTCCACAAAATTGCGCTGCAATCTCAGCACGTCTGCTTTTTATTATCGGCTAAAAATTCCAAGTGGGTACAGAAAAACAGCACTCAAAAACATATCTACTCAATCATGTCTTCGGATCGATGCGTGCATCTCACATTACATGAAATTAAACAGATTTTCTACAAGTTGGGTGCGGTCCAGCGAGCGCTCCCTAGATATAATAACCTTTTAAAATATATATTTTTTTAATGCAAACCCCACTTTGATAAGTGATCAAACTCTATAACCTTTGTAGCATTTGTAGTTGGAATGTAGTGTTGTACAATCCTAAAGGTCTTCCCCGACTAAGGTGAATAAAAGTGAAAACGTTTGATTCCAAATGGACCTTCTTCAAAGGAAAGGCCTCAAGCAGGTGAAGAGTTTTTATGTGTGCTCCCTACGGCTTCGGGACTCTCGCTGGAATGCCTTTAAGTTGTGGACGCGGCTAACTCAAGAGAAGCTCCGTTTAGCACTGACGTAAAAACCCTTTTCCCTTGTGGAATGAACATCCTTTACACTCAATTACCACTTGTTGGTGTTAACTTTTCGAATTTCCCCTGATAAACCAATGAAATTTTCCTGATGTAACGAAGAGGGTTAGTTTGATTCTTAGGAACGAGCGTAACTTTAACTCCTAACCAGTAGTTTAAAACATGGCCAATGGGAAACACACCACTTTACTATTAATGACCTGTCGCTTATCGTAAAACCATGTGAATGGAAAATCTAAAGATACTGTATACATAATCACGCAATTTGCAATGGTCACTGCAAAAATCAATTTTGCCACTGACAAAGTGTGCATTAGGGAAGAGGTCGCGACGTATCTCTCTCCCTTCTGCTGCAGCCATGCTTATCTCTTTCGATTATAAAATTCATATTTTGGTCAACCACTAAATTTGAGACTCGGAAAAGTTCCATAACCTCCATTATTTGCTTTTGAGTATGCTACAGAACAACTTCAAAACAGAAAGACTAAATTTCGTGCAACAAAAGCTCGATAAAGAATTTTTATTTTTGAAAACTTTTGGGTGACACGACAAGTTTAGAACTTGGCTTTGCAAGATCTACAAATCTAGAGCTCGACGAAGTAGGATCAGAATACGTAAGAAGACTTGGATTGTTGCTCTGTAAATGTACGTTAATTCATACATAAAGCAAACGTTTGTGTGATAGACATTGGTTACAGAATAGAGAAAATTCTAAGATTAACCTGAGAAGGAACACAATGATGTGATGGATGACATAAGTCTAAGATGGATGACTCTATGGCTCTGAGTCGCCTTAAAAAGGTAAAGAGCTTACAATTTACCTTTTAATTCACATGTTATAACTATAAGAGGATAATGTTTTGTCAATGAAAGAGAGATTGTCGGGCGTTACAATCAAATAGAATTTAAGCAACTAGGGGAATAGAAATATATTCGGCGAGTAAGAGGGAGGACAAGGATAAAATGTTTTACAAGAATGAAATGAAAATAGACGCTTGTTGTCCTCGAACCTTAATTAGGGCTACATGATGAAAAATTATGGGATAGACCTTAACTTATAATGGTTAATTTGCTTTAGGAACTAGTTTTTCTTCGTGCTTTATACCAATTTGTAATAACATATTCAAGTACATTCACTAAACATCATTGATAATAGTAAAAAATTCCAATTAAACTTTATGTCGCAATGGATTAACCTACAACCCTCATTGTCATCTCTGCAACTCGTGTGATTATTCAGAGGCCGCTACTTGGATTTGTCGTGCGGCCGTGGTTCCCCACTATTTGTGCAAGGCCTGTAGCAGTGCAACAGACGTGGATGCTGAGCGGCAGCATCGATGATTACGCTGAGCTCTCCCCATCCACCCCTGGGGAACAAATGATGTCACCACTAGGTTTTACATGCTACGAAGAACGCAGAGCCTTGATTTTCGAAACAGTTTAGAGTTTAAATGCAAGAGCAAGCGTGAGATACTCAGAGCAAAAAAATATCCATCTAGACTTGAATACTAAAGCGGATCCCTAGGTAAGTAGGCCAGTGCTTTCATCAATAATTCTACTAATTAACTACTAAGTCGAAAAGTCGACTATTTCCTTAGCAAAGCCCATTTCTTTATCCGAATCTCTTAAAAATTACCAATCGATTGAAGTTAATTAACTCTTGACTGCTAGTTGACTAAATTTTATTGCATTCTAATGCCCGACGATCTCTCTTTCGTTGGCAAAATATTATTATTTTTTACTTCTTTTATGTGATTTCAATTTGAAAAAGCCGCCTTCACTGGGATGGTTTAAGGCTTCAACAATTTAGTCGTAATTTATTGCCAGAATAGGCCGCAAAATCGATGTTATTCAAACCAAACACATGATGTTCGTGGAAGTCGTAATAAATTATTTAATTGATAAATCGGTGGATTGCTGTAACTAAAATTTTATTGAATGGACCGTCGTGACGCGTCGCTCAAAAATTATAACGCTTAGCCTGGTCTCACTACAACCTGTATTTCTCTTCGGGAGTAGAATAACATTACCGGAATAGAGAGGCGGTCATATATTCACGTTGCAAATAATGCGCAAAAAACTTTAAACCTTTTTCAACCTTTACCTCTTTTGCAAGGGCTGATTTATAATAATTGTACGATGATACGAGTTGTTTTAGATGGGTGAGGAATGGGCTCTGAACGTAACCTTCAGAAAGGCTCATTTTAAAGCATAAATAATCAAACTCAAAAATCTGTGCCGTTACCCCTTTTGTAACATCCTCAATGCTAGTAGGGTCATATTTGCTGTTTTATAGAAAGGATGGAAATCTTTATTGACTTTTTACATAAGATTCTAGAGTTCCAGTATGTACTAGGAGGCTCATAATGCTTTTGCCGTTTTAGCCGCTTCCGTTCAGCAATAGGAGAGAGTTGACGGAGACTATGTATATGCATTTAAATAAAATGTTCGCCAAGGTTTTAACATTGAGTGCACCGCTAAATGAAGGGTCCTACAATTCTATTCATCCTAGACTAACGCGTGCTGGTATATGCAGAATTATTGGCACACACTAAATGCAATATTTTTCCATCGCAATCACGTAAGGCACTAAAGGTTACGGCAGGCCGATGTAATAATTTGTGCATCCATGTTGATTCGGGCTGATTGCATTACTAGTGTCAATAAGTGAGATAGATTGAAAGAAATTATAGTAAATTTCGAAACGAAATAATGAATTACGGTACGAATGAATATCCAGCAGTGGTATCAGTGCACCGCAAGTACCTGTATCAGTGACGCTTAAGAAAATGTCATATTGAGATGAATTAAGAAAACTTTGTATAATCCACACAAACCTTTATAGTATAAGCCTGACCGGCTTCAACCTTAACCTTCACCCTTAGTCATACCTTCCTCAACCCCAATCCCCCCCCCCCTCTTTCGACATAAAATATAAATGCGTGCTCGCCAAAAAACGAATTGTATTATCCCTTGAGAATGACACGAAAGTGTAGAAACTAGTCGGGCTTATACCATAAAAGTTTGTGTGGATTATACAAAGTTTTCTTATTTCATCTCTATATGACGTCCAAATTCCACAAAGTAAGGTCGCAAACCATTGAAGATATTAAGAAAATGTGTCTGTAATGCATTAAAATATTAATTTACAACATATTATTAAGTTCCCATGAGAATATTTTCTCCGTGCGAAACCTCAGCATCCAATATTCTTCAATGAACAATGATCAGAGATATTTCACTCGATAAATGAGTCCTTTAGTAGAAGGGAGGATGCCGCAGGAAAACTAAATTAATAAAAGCCAAACGAAGCAACTTGATTCGGAGAATGAATACTTCACCAATTAAATAAACGCATGCTCTCATCTGGATGAACATATTTCCTGCATGGAATCAATCTAAAATTCTTTCCGGAGTCTTCTGGAACAAATAAGTCGAAAGGGGCGTAAAATATTGACCAAGAAATGGCGTATTGGTCAATTCATAAATGGTTGATTAAATACGTAAACAGATAAATTTAATCCTTAAAGACTTTCAATTCCTTTTTTTGAACAGTTTACATTTATCCTCAGCGGAAACCACCTCAAAATAAATCTGAAAGTTCCAATCAACAACACTCATCCCGGAAAGTGCTTGAATCTGCCATACACGGAAGCGCTCCTATAGAGGCTTCCCAAGATTTACATTTGCTGCGTGCCGAGTGGTCAAATAATTCCAGCCCTTTCGCCCGGAGTGGGATAGCTTAGGCATTTAATCCCAGTAATGTGTAGGAGTTTAATTAAAGAATGACTACCCTCTCTCACATTTTCTTTCCTCACAAGTCCATCCCCTCTTGGTTAGGAAGAGAAATAGGAGACGGTGGAGTTGTGAATATTCTCGAGGTTTACAGAGCGAAAGGACGGATGAGGTGATAAATAAATAAAGGCCAGAGTCAGTGAAAGGGAAGGAAAACAATGCTGCAGGAGAGAGGGAAAAAAGGAACATCCATTGTCCAGAGAGAGAAATAATAACGGGATGTAACCAAATGTAGTCGCGATTCTAAAACGGATAGTAACATTTTACCAGGAAAAATTAGCTCCAGCGGAATTTTGACATTACCAGTGTAGGTTCCAACTCTCTCATGTAATTCTCGTGGTGAAGTACTTCTTTATTCAAAAAAAACATAAGTTTAATGTTAAAAAACACCTCAGAAAAAGCAAGAACCATTTTTTGAAGTTAAGAAAGATCAGCATAAGTTGTATGGGATATATTAATGTCGAATTTTACGATAAAATATATCAAGTGACGGACGGAAAACCAGAAAAACCCTTTACGTCGTAATTTTTAAAATAACTTTCAATGGAGTAGCTTGGTGTACATTGATGAGCCATGCATTCGAGTAAACTAAAGCTGCTCTACTTAATATTTATGAACGATCAATTGTCACCTTATGCCCTGCAGTAGCAGTGAAGGTTCGAATTGCTTGATTATCTGGTTAAAATCGCGGGGAATGGCCTTTGGGAGGCCGTTCGGAAACATATTCTCCATCACGCTTCACCAAGTCTCTAGTATTCCATTCAGACCTGGTAGGCTAACAAAAAAATACTAATTTAAGGAATTGGGGGGGTGGGGAAATGGTAGACTTCGACAGTCGTATACTTCCGAAAACTAAAAGAGGAAGTTCACAGCTTAAAGTTGAATCTAACAGATGGTGGCTCAAGTTTGTGATTTTCGGAAATATTTTTATAGATTTATTTTCCGGATTATAGACCTCAAAAACAGACATCACAGATAGGGTTACAGTTTTTTGAATCATCGGAAACTCTGAAGTATACACAATGCTTTGAATTGCTTTCCATATGGCATCGAAGTAGGGACCAGGACTCCTTTGAAGGTCCTCCGTCTCTGCCGGGATTTGATCCAAGGCTCGGAGGATAGGAAACCAACACTTCTACATCAATCTACACCAATACTATACACTTCCTTTCTTTCCCTTCTCCTTCAACTTCCTTTCTTTGCTTCTCTTTTTCCTAAAGCCGTGATGTCGGTCTCACAACCCGCAAAGCTATATGAATTGTCATTTTTCTCCCTTTTCCTAAAAAGACCAACTTTTTCCACTTCATTACATTCCCATTACTTTTTAAGTAGGTTCCCCTAACGTGGCTCTATTTTGTGATTTAAAATAATATTTTTATCAAACTTTTTCCCGGATTATCGGCTTGAAAAACTCCGATAACAGATAGGGTTACATCTCTTTGAAACATCGGAAACTCTGAAGAATATGTAATGCTTTAAAGTATCCCATTAAAATCAAACACATTGGCTACTCAGGTGGAACTCAGCAGTTACCATCGATAAGGTATTCGGCATAACAGTCATGAGTCAAAGCATTCTTTACGGAAAAAATAGTTATTGTAGTATTTATTGAGGTATTGAGGCTGAAAAGAAAGTAAATGATACATAGATTACATATAAATCTACATCAAATAAGTCATAAGAATTTCGGCGAAGAGCAAACAACGAATGAAACGAACAAAGTTTGTGAGGCCGACATCACCATCTACATGGCTTTTTTCACATCACTGTTTGAGGCTTTAGCCATTTTCGTGTTATAGATATCTCCTACGCCGCGAAGGGGCCGTCTGCCTTTCAAATAAACATTTTCTCATTCCATCGTCACCTAAGGGCCATTGCTGACCCACGTTCCATCCCTTTTCATAGGCCAATTTCCGCAGCCGGCGCCTTCGATTCGCTCCATGTCGGCCTCTCTCATGTCTCACGCCTAGGTCGGACGCCCCACCGTGTTCCGAGCCCAGGCTCACTGGCTTCCCCTCATCATCGGCTTCCGCCCCCCATTATCTCCCAAGCAAAAGTTACGACTCCGTGCACCTCGTTCCCACCGCCATCCTCGTCGAACAACCCCCAAGGACCTTACCCTCTGCCTTTGTGCGCCACCTTCAAGCACAGCTGGAGCTGTCCGACCCGATCTCTGCCACAAAACACCTATCTGCTCCCATACTGATGACGCGGGTGCGCCAAGGACTGCTTGTTTGACGTGACCGAGAGTTAATTAATAGTATGGTTTCACCGGTGCGCAGTGAATTACGTTCCCTTTTGAAAATAAAATAATGTTGTGAGAACTAGTAGATAAAACACAACACTCAAGACAATTACTGCCACCAGAATTTGTTTTATACACAGTCAGTATGGTCCTCTGGTTGTATCTCAGCCAATCCTGAAGTCACGAATTTACATGTATGCTTTGTAAAATGTATATTCTCCTTCAAATATTTTTGAAATCCATTTAATGACCATAAATAGTCGAAAAAGGATTGTTTCTGTAAGCATGGCGATTTTAACAGCCATAAATAATTTCATAAAAGTGCAATAAATAATTTTGATGCGTCAAGGACGTAGTTAACCATCTTACTATGGCTACAGAGTCATCGATAAAATCTCTGCTCCTCACAGATAGCTATCAAAAAAGTAAAAACTAATTCTCCTACGTGAAATATTAATATTATTTCATTCAATAACTTGAATTTATATTATCATAAGTTAATCTGAAAGTTGGATTCACCGTTGTAACGGATGCTACATTGGTTTTGAAACACATTTTACAACATGTCCATCCTTTATTTAAAGCAAAATATATTGTTTTTAGCATTATTCAATCACCCATATTTTGTTTTATATAGGGACTAAAGAGTACTCCTTTGCATTAAACCCACATAACATTAATCTGAATGATAAAAAAATGTTAAGATTTTTTAGTATTTTTTGTTTCGCTATTTTTTCTGCCAGGTGAGCATTGTCAAATTCAAAAAGTAGAGTAATTATTAATCACCTTTTAGTCGTACATAGTATTGTCATACTTATGAAATACTGGTTTACCCATTAAAGGAAGGAATTTAAATCCATAAATACATAATTTTTAATATATTTATATGTTTCTCCCCATCGATAGATATACACTGATTAACCTGTTCAGTGCGGGATGTTCAATCTTTCGAAATAATGTGCAGTTACTTCGTCGTATAATTGGAAATAAAAAGGCCCTCTTGAGCCTGAGATCCATCTCACCTATATCCAAAGATCGAATTGAAGTTTCCACGAGTTTTCAAAATGCAGGACTGTGTAGTTAAGTACAAAAAGCCAAGGGCCTCCACCCATAGTTTCCTATGCATCCACTCCATAACTTATTAGTAATATTATTAGAATCATTCACACATCGTTACCACAGAAACACTTTTATCGAAATCAGTCATCAGTGTGTCGCTGAGTTCAATTATTCTTGACGAAATTTTACTGACTTTTCGGGAGAAGCTTACGACTTCGGCCGTGATAAATATCATAATCATCATTTGTCAAGCCCAAAGCAATGACTATCTTCTTTTTAAAATCTCCTTCACCATTATTCAAAGAGAAGCAACGTGATTTTTTTACATAGCAACGCACGGCTAGGCTCATAAGTTCCTTTACGTTTTTTCCGATAAGTTCATTTGAGAACGAGAAAATGATATGGATGATTTGAAATTCATGCCATTTATATAATCTATATGAGTTTAAAGGTGTATTTATTTTTATTTTTTAGCCATTTTTGCAGAAACCAATGAGTTGAAAAGGAAAAGTAAGCATAAAAACACCTGTGATCGGCGGGACTTGGTTTAGGAAACTCGTTCCATATGATTTGTAGGGGTTGGGGTCGTGGAAAATTGAAGACATACGTTCCCGTTTAACCTGGGGTGTGATAAATTGCGTAAGACGGATTGACTATTTGCTTTCTCCTCCTTCGGCATCTCACAAATGTTTGCCGAGCAGCCATATGCGGAAGGGAGCGGATATCGATCGGATCTAAAAACATATAACCCTTATCTTGCAACTGTCACGACTGACACGTGGCCAGATATCTCTCGTTTCTTCGGATCCCCACGAACCAATACCTTCTTTCCTCAGTTTCCACGTATCTTTCGATATTTTTGTTCCCAAACTCGTTCAGAACAGCTCTCTCGCGCTGCGTTTTCATCACCTCATCCGTTTCCAATGGTTTTTTCTGTCTTTTCTGTATCTCATGATACTTCGTGGAGTGCGGAAAAACACTCGCCCTTTTCTTTAAGAGATAATGCGGAAAGATTGCGTTACCTTCCTTTCTTTCGCGGAACAAACAAAAACTGAAAAAAAGATATCTATATTATTTTCATAGTATAAGTACGGGCAGAGCCGTACCGTTTTCCGACCATACCATTTCGTTGGTAGGGGGCACAACTACCGAAGTGTTTTCCTGTTTAGCAAATGTCTAGAATTGTATCTTCGTTAAGCTTAAATTTTTGCCAGAAAAAAGACAAAGCATTATTAAGTTCGGGGAGATGACCAACGAATTTGTACAGATAAGGAAATCAGTTTTGACCAAAGAATAACTTAGTACTTTGAAATAATAATTCTTTCATTTCAATGTTTCACATTTCATCATTTAAAGTGCATAGCAATATTTTCAATTTTGATAAATGTTTAAAATTCCGAGGGAAAAGAACGACCGAAAGTCAATATCTTATTTTTTAAACATAGAAAAAGATTAACTATCATCGTAGTTCATGGAAGAAGGTGCCGCAAGAAATGCACTTTTAATACAGTAACGACAAGCTCAATACTTTCTTAAGGCTCAAATATATACGACAGAGGACAAGTTTGCTTCAAATTCATTTTTTTTTTAACATTGGCTATGCGTAAAATTAAGTTAAACAGTCTAAAAATGAACAGTATTGTTCTATTTTCAAGCATTTCGAATATGCTTTCATTACATGCACTCATGTATCACTGTATTCTACACATACATTTAGTGATATGAATTTAACTGTTTAACCGCCATAATGTGATTAAGAGAAAATAGGCAAATAAAAAACTAAATGCATCGAATGGTTGATAAAATAACTGGCGAACACAATAGGCGTTCAACATTAACCATTATGTTAATTTCTCGGTCGGCTCAAGGTCGTTCAATAGTCTCATACCAAAAACCTTCGCTTAAAATATATTTTTGATAAGCCCAAATAATAAATATTAGTTTCCTATTGTTTTATTACGTTCATACAGTTTAATACTTCCAAATTTTGCCCGCAAAAATCCACGTTATGTGAGTTCCGTTCGTGGACACTCCTTAAAAATTTTATCCCGCTGCCGAGCGGAAATGTCTACTCTAAGTCAGATTCTGATTCAAAACCGCTGAGATTACACCAACTTTGTTCGCATCAAAAGGAACATCATCAACTCTGATTCCACGTATTTATCGTAATATCCCAACGAATACGCCAGCCCTGGTACATAGTGCTTGTTGAGAACTTCACCCAATCTCAGCCGCCGCCGCTCAAAGTACCCACACGCCTCTTATCAAAGGGGATACTTCTGAAGTCAATCATAATTTGTCTCAGCAGAGATGTCATTCTATCCTTGAGTCAGAATCTTCTTCGAGTCTCCTGAGATTGCTTCGACTGTGAAACCATCGCACCCAGACGCATCATCATCCTATGCAAAGTATCAACAGAGTATGCTATACCGAAAAGGGAGTTCCCAAATTTCTCTCTCTCGATTCGATAAATTTGCATTTCACCAACTACATTTGCAGTCTTACCCTTGATCAAAGTCATGAAAATTATAAGCTTGAGCGACTTGTTGCGAAGGCACTTGATGGTAATTGAGAGTCGCTACCGAAAACTGGCTCTGAGCATTGATCGAGGGACCAAAAATACACGCTCCTGTCCGTAGAATTCCATGGAAATGACCACATGACGGTGCTTGCTCGTTTACATTCCACTGGTGGAAATATAGGACAGGTCCAACGAGTTTCATTTCGCTCCACTATTTAGAAAATTATGTAGTGCACTACAGTGGCTAGCAGGAAAAACTCACTATTTTTTCACGCCAGTCTCCTTATTTAATTACGTCCGAAGGGGCAGCAGGCATCGGGTTGGTGTCTCATCCCCCCCCTCATCCCTAGCAGTCCTACGTCCATGCTCCTTGAATCTGTCGCTGCTTGTGTCCTTCCTGTCCTCCATCCACTGCGTCTGGTCTCTCTGATACCTCTGTCTCCTCCTCTCCTCTCCGCCGTATTGTGCATCAGGGCACAGCCTTCAACAGCACGATTATCTCTTGAGTTCCTCTTCTGCTGCACTAATAACTTAAAAGCTTGTCTCTTTTTCTGTTTCTTTGGTCAAAATGGCATATCCAATAACCTACCCATAGTATTTTATTCTTTCCCAAACATTCCTATATCGGCCATAATAACTTTATTTCTAATAGCACTGTTTTTTAAAGTCATTTCACTCGTAAAACTGTTTTTCTTGGGGTTTTTTATTACTACCAAAATTCAGATCAATTAATTCTGCCAATTTGTTCTCTGTTTACCATGCTTCTCTCTCGCATACAATTTTAGTTACGGTTATTATTTTGTAAACATTGAAGTGGGTTTTTTAAAGAATTTTTTTATTTTTATGAATTTATAATTATTAGTACCATTTGACATTGAATTCGTTTAGTTTAAATTCCACCAATTGACTGCAAGGTCAAAAGCTAGGTATATCAAATCAATTTTACTCTCTAAAATCGTCTCATTCATTACTTTTTGTCCTAATTATTCGATTTTCTGATTCTGTAATCGATTTTATTATTTGATTTTCTGAAAGCTTATTTTGGGTCAACTAACTATGGAGAAGTATCTTCTTCAAATTTTACTTAACTTTTTACTCAATGAATTCTATTTTGAAGCATATTAGATGAAAGCATACCCCTACCAAAGTGAGCATTTAATGTGTCATTATGTCGATAAATAGGTTAAAAATTGTACTAACCATTAGAGTAAGTGGATTTAGAGTGAGTTTCAAATTCAACGAGCGGAGGAGAATTTCTAAGGGAATATTCTACCGTCTGGAAGCAGAAGAAATTATCAGAGAGAAGCGATTTTCACATGGGCTGAAATGATACGGGGCACACTTCAGCACATGAACGGACTAAGTATAGTTTCTCGGGAGGCAGAACTTCATAAGACCGGGCCGTCGAGCTGGAAAGGTCGGAATGTTGAACTTAAGAATAATACCAGTATGTAGAGCGCATGAGGGAGTGTTGCCATTGAGCTATCACGCAGGAAATAATTTACTGGACAGGTTCAGATGATTCATCCTAGATATGCACAGAGAAAAGATGATAAAAACCGATATTTGAGAGAGGAATACTTTCTACAAATACGAGAGAGGCAGTTTCTCGCTTTCCAGACGTTGAGAAGGCCATCCAAGCTTGAGAGACCAAATATTAAGCCGTAAAGATCACTACTCAGATCCAAAGGATCAAATGATCTCTCCCCACAAGCTGAGTGGCACGATAATACATATCCGAGAACAGATAAGTGGCTTCTTTACTATCTCCCTCTCTTTATTATCTCATTAACATTCTCTCAAATAAAAAAAACGCCAGCTAATAGAGATTTCCTTCACAGCAGAGTAGAACAGCTAGAGCAAAAGGCAAAATCAGTGTCGAAGCTAGGTTATTCGGCGAAAGAAAGTTATGTTATGTATAAAATACGGATGGCCCTTTCCGGAAATTGAGCATGAAAAGTTTTTTGACTAATTCAGTGAAATTCCATTTCAAAAATCTTCATTTACTGACTACTGAGATTAATTTATAGAAACACCTCATGGTAACTGACCAACTTTTCTATTCCTGATTCTTCTGATTTTTCCTCTTCTAAGTTATATAGGCTCCTGAATCACATAAATTAGTTTTGAAATTTGCATGACAGGTCTGTCATTTCTTTTCATTTTGTAAGCTTTAAAGCAAATTATTGTTCCCATACCAATGGATTACGCAACTAAGGAACTATTCGAGGTTTTTGATGCTCACAATTATAAATCAGCCTTCACAGGCTGCTAAATTATTGCTGCTTATATCCAATTAAAATCTCAAATGGGTTAAATGTTCATTAAAAGAGAACATCAAGCATTAATAACAGCCGAGAGTTACGGCGCATGATGCTCGGTACGAGCAAAGTCGAATTAGCGCTGGCATTTAAGCGGAAAGAATAATGGTGAACGCTCCGAATTAGAGTTTGTAAGTTATATTTTTCCTTCTAGTATCACGCAAATACAGTTTATTGTTCCGTTTACATAAATTGTTTTGATTTCGTACCGTAGAGGGCTACCCCAAATACGATGTCCGCAGAATTGTGCAATTTTAATTACTCGTGCAACGCCCAACAGACGATATTTTACTTCCGTCCGCTCCTCTCTCAGAGACACTGCTCGCCGTCCTGAACCAATTCCATTTTAAAAAGTCCCGACCATCCATTTGAACAGACCCGTACATCTTTCCCTTTCTCTTCCCTCAACTTGATATTCTTCCAATTGGAAGAGGCATTTAACATCTGTTCAATAGTAAGTCAATCTGGCCCAAGTCGTAAAAAAATCAGCGTAAGTCGATAAAACACACCAGGCGCTTGAGTATACTAAACAATCTATTTTAAGTGTACGTCCAGTTAATTACGTGTAAAAACACTCATGAAAAGCTCTAAAACATTTTGTTGGATCAGACAGCCAACTCGTTTGACAACTGAGGAGCTTCTCACCGAGACGGCGATCAGCAGAAGACTCACTAAAAATGTCAGAGTAATAAGAGGTGGACATGTTATTTTTATGAGGAAAAGAATTATATAAATTAGCAGAACAATGAGAAAAGTATTCAGTTAAAATGAAGTAACTTTTGGCGAAGTCAATAGCAATAACCGAAGTAACGCAAACAAATTTACCATAGTAAACTATGCTATTTCGTATTTGATGACTAGGATATGACCGAGCGAACAAAACTCAATACGGATAGAGGATACGTTGTAAGCAGTGGTACGATAATATACAAGATTGTAACTCAGGGTGGCTGGATTTTTTCCCAATACTCTCACTCTCCTATTTTATTCATTTTCATTGAAACACCATGCACTGTAGCCGGGTACAGCACTAAAATGGAAGCCTGCAACCAATTAATCCAATGGCTACTCGGAATTTATTAAAATTGAATATTAGATCCAGTTCTAGCGTTCCATCGTACAGGCATCTCTTTCAGGGTACATACTTATATTTTTATCACTCAATCTCTCTCTCTCTCTGCTCTACTACCAGTCCTTCCCATTTATTTTCTTTCCCTCAAGGACAGCCCTTTTCGGAACAAATGCGTCCTCTCCCAGAAACAGAGAAACTCTCACCAATTCATTATCCGGGCTCCGAACAAAGTGACGAAAAAAGTAATGCGCTTTCGCTTCACGGAATACATTGGAAAGAGGGACGAGGGATAACCGAGTAGAATAAAACGGTGAACCCTCAAATAAGGTTTCGGAATAATGCAATGGAGGGTACGTAAGGGCTCCCTGAAAATGGATCTGGACCGTGGCGCATTTCGGTGTATGGATGCTCAGGCAGTTGAACGTCGGCCGGTCGATTTTGGAGTAATGTGATAAATTCACTGACACATCTTAGAAGATCCAAGATAATTTACTTCAAGGTTGACAACATATTTAGACTATACTTTTAATTAAATTGAAAAAAAAATCGACAATCCTGGGCATGAAACCACAAACCTTCCGAAATCGCGCTGAATCAATCTAATGGCAGAGAAAGTGATTTTTAAACCGTGAGGGTGCACATTCTTGTAGCTTAGAAAGGCGACAGAAGTGAGTGTCAGGGGGGATAGCGGGTGTTCAAATAGCATGGCGAAGAGACCGGCCTAATTTGCTCCAGGGAATGGATTCGTGGCATCAGGCAGAATTCAATTATGGGACGGTTAGATGGCTAGAAGGATGGACACTAACGTATACAATTAATCAAGCCGAACTATCCAATGTGGAGTCAGTTATGTGCTTAGGTGTGACCCTTACTCATGACCTGTCCTGGGGAAGCATATACGGTAAATTTTCGGACAGGCATATCGCAACTGGGTTTTATTAAAAGAATACTACGAAAATGTAACGAGAAAGGAAAGGAGCGATTATTTTTTTCTGGGACTCTTACAAAGTAGGTCTAGTTTCAGATACACATCGAATACAGCGGAGAGCAGCAAGATTTTTTGAAAATTGTTATTAAAACAAAGTGGTTTTATTGAATTGTTGAGGGATTTAGGATGGTAATATCTATCTGATCGAAGGGATCAAAGAAAATATAGATAAAATCTTTCACAAAAGTTGGATGTAGTCTATTTTCTGCCGAACGTTTAACATTTTTTGATAGATCCAAACTATTGTGGTAGAAATGATCGCAGGCATTAAATCATGGAAATAGACTGTAGAACCAATATATTAAAAATGTCCGCGTACAATTAGGGACTATAATAGTTGCGATACATTAGTTCTGAGAGAGTTTGACCCTCAATAGTTAAAGTTGGTTTTGCACTTGTCCTAAATATCTTAGTGTGGACCGAGTAGTGGGGATCGATTTAGACTTGTAATTACCAGAATGCATTTTATAAATGGCTAATTATATAGAAATTCCGCTTCCGGGAAAATTATTGCTGTACTACAATTGGAAGTGATTACATATTTGGGTTAAAAATATACCAAACTATGCTAATACGGGCAGACGGTGCCCGCTGAATTTCAGCGAAAGAGAGTAAACATGTAAAAAGAGAACCAACTGTAGTACATCTTTCAAACTTCAAGTATCATCAAATTTCATCGCGGCAGAGACGTCAAGATACTTTTCATTTAATTATGATGTCCGGTGGGGCCAATCTTATTCTAATATCCTCGGCCGAATACATCTTCCAACCTGACTATATTTAAGGATCTAATTCCAAGAAAACTTTTATTGTCAACATCTATGGATACTTGAGAAGTAGAAATATACCAACTGTGCTAGTCCATTATCTGAATACGTACTTTGGCCGTAAATGATAGTCATTAGAGCAATACGTCGAAGCCCGTTTAATTTCGCAGGGTAGAAGAAAAACATAAAACTCGCTGTACATAGTGAATAGACGTAATGTGACATGTTATTGGCCAGTTGCAGGAACGAAACATATGCATTCCATAGAGTTATGAGACCCATAAGACATGGCAACCATTCCATAAGCGTAGCAGAAACATACGATAAATTTATTGGTTTAACAAATGGCTCCCTAACTTATGGAATGGAGTAATGAGCTCCATAAGTAGCCAAGATGACGGACGCGATTGACCGCTTGGAATAACTTGATAAAATAGTTGGTTTGAGACAAATGGCCAAATTGCTAACTAAATTATTATTATTTGCACCAGCTATTATACAAATATAAACCAGTATAAATTTTATCCAGCGAAGGAAAATGAGATCGAAACTTTGAAGGAATTAACTATTGGTAGATTAGTTATGAAACTAGAAGATGTGTTTTTGCAACCCGAATATTTTTATGGGGTCCATAACTTCATGGATCTCATAACTATTGATTCCATAACTGAACGTTCTTGAAACCGGCCATCATTGAAGATAAATGTAGTAGCCGTGGAATCATCACCAAGGGGTTGAGATAATTTTTGAATATTACTAAAATTCGGTTACTTTAACCATTGAAATGTAGATACTAGGCAAAGGTAATTTTAAAAACAGAGAAAAGATGAGGTTTTTACCACAACGGAAATTTCATTAAAAATTACCCATCAGGGGCCAGGGAAAAATATCCGGTTTAAAGCCATTTTTCAGGTTGCCAAGAAATATGCTACAGTTGAAATTGGAGAAAAATTGAGAATTTTTGCCCTTTAACGGTATTTAAGCAAATATGAAGTGTACAACAAAATCAATCGCAAGAATTAAAATTGCCATAGGTTTAGCATTCGGGTCATCGAAAATTTGCCCTTCTATCACTCGTGCAAGAAGTTTTTAAAAAGTAGAAACCAAAACCTTCAGCACCGATTCCAATGCTTTTCTTATGGGAGTCAATAAAAGGGGCCCGCTTCTAGACATTAGAGTCCTGGGGAACTTTCAACATAGGCCATGCCTGTCCCAGGGAAAAAATCAACCCAAACTCAAAATTTCAAATCAACCGGTTACGGCATTCCACGGTGTATAAGGAATATACATACACACAGACATATTTACATCCATTCTATGTACAAAAATGTAGTATATAGAGAGGGAAATTCATTACTAAATACTAAAGTGTCATAAAACCAAGATTTCATTGGAAGAACACTAAGGTCTGACGATGAAAATCAGTTCATGGCAGTCGTTCTAACGCATTCTTTATTAGATCAGGTACATATTCCTCAAAACATATCGGCTAACAAGTTTAGATCATCAGTCTGTGAGGGTGAAGAAAAACATATCCTATCTACTTAGATCACATTTTTTCTGAGGATGGAACTACACACCACTTAAACTGTCGATCCATTAGCATTAAGTATCTAATTACTATTTCTAGCGAGGGTTATGGAAGAAAGGCTACGGAAGACACCAAGGTGATTAGGAAAAGATAAATACAGGCAAAGATATATACAGAGGGTGGTGACCGTATTCACGGCGGTACTTCATCAATCTCACGTCTTTCCAATTCCATTGGAAACGGAGAGTCTATCAGTCTCCCCACTGCATCTCATTAAGTGTCTTGGCCTGCATGTGTTTCGCGTAATTTGAACACGTTACAGCCAAATGAGCCAGTCCCAACAATCGTTTCCCGTGAGGAAATTAATGGCGACGGAGTACGTGAGCACCAGGCAGTAGAGTGGAGAGATGTATGTCCCAGCATCCAAGAGAGAAGGAGACAAAGTTTCGCGCGCGTGGGGACTATCTGGGATCATCCGGTAAAAGAGCAAGTTCACGGGAACACCTTTTCCATCGAGATTACATCACCTCCTCTTCACTTGGGCTCTGAAAATTTCCTACGAGCTCCGCCGGCTTAAGTCATTAGGCCCGACAGAGATAGAGATGATAAGCGGAAGATACATTGACCGAGCTATATGAGGAAGAATGTTGCGTCCGAGGATATAGAGAAAATCCCCGGCGGGGATCATCCCTGCTATTACTATATCATTCCGTGACCCGGTTGCGAAGAGCTTACCCCTCCCATTCTCATGGATATCATTTTTTTCTTGCATAATAGACGACTAAAGTGTCCCTTTACATCTCCCACCTCCTAACTTTCTGAGTATCACACACCATGACAACAAAGCTATCTTGATCTCTCCTTTAACATTTACCAGACAGCTAGGGATAAATATGTGTCAGCAGCAACAAATATTCCTTTTTTCGGTAATATTTCCATAAAGTTCTGTTGAAGGCTTCCGCGGGGCTTTGATGGAGGTTGATTCCTTCTTTCGGGTTTTCCGCCGCGTTGGTTCATGTTGGGGACGATATTTCGTCGGCTGTCCTGCTGGCTTCCTCAGGTCCATGTGACATGGACCTGAGGAAGCCAGCAGGACAGCCGGCGAAATATCGTCCCCAACATGAACCAACGCGGCGGAAAACCCGAAAGAAGGAATCAACCTCCAATATTTCTATAAGATTGTACCTAAAAACCTACATTTCAAACTCTACCATCCTCAGTAGGCTCATCAAAGAACACAAAATGGGAATAAAGAAAAAGAAAACTGTTTGATTCCACTAATTTGGTGGTTGGTGTTGACAAAATTGGCGGAGTCAAACAAAGTTTTCTTTTCCATTAGTCATAATTAATTAATTACACCTCAAGATTTAAATATCTGCTAAGAGTGGAACCATTTGAGAATGGCATTTCGAACTGAATGGTCACAACAATGCGCAAGATTACAAAGATTAAAGATGATGTAAAAGCAGTATTTAGACCTCTAATTTTGTGCCATATAGTTAGTGATACCTAAGTCTCCGTACTGAGAATTCTAGTTTTTGAGTAACTAGAAACTTGAACTCACCAAAAAATAGGTATGCATTTACTTTAATATGAATTCTCCGGGGGTATAGTGATTGATTTTAATTTAAAATGATCCGCATTCCGGATGAAGACTAGTAAAATCGATATAAATAAGTGGGTAATGTATGTTTCATGAGTTACTTGCCTTTAAGTTTAAACAGATGCTGGATATTATTGCTATACTTACGCCAATCCGTCGATTCTGTCATGCTCTCCGAAAGAAAGAGCAGAGATTACCAATGTGGATGTTATTTCGGTTGTCAGGCTATACGTTGACAGCATATGCCCTTTTCATCTATCTCAATGGTCGGTACACATAGCAAGAACTACAGCTTCGCCGGCGTAGCAGTCAAGTAGATTTTGACCTGAATATATATCCAATATGGCCCTTTGTGAAAGACGACCCCGATGCAAATATCTTTTAATTTCGATAGACGGTTAAAAGTCTAAAGGGTTGGTCTTAAATTAACCAACTACGCGATGAAAATCCTTCCGTTAAAAACGGTACAAATCTTTCAGATTTTATACCTCCTACCTCCCAGCCAGTCGAAAGAATACCCCTTCCCGTTTGTGCCGCATCCATCCTTCGCCGAAGTGACCAACGACGACCGAAGTGAGCCAAATGCTGACTTCAGCCCCGTTATCCTTGAAATGTGAGCGGTTTGTTCCTGACTGAATGCCTTCATTCGATCTATCTTCTTCCCAATGGATTGCTTTCTTCCCCGCTTTCGACTCCTTTCTCCATCCCCGTCAAACAAGAAGCCATTCACAAGCCCTCCAACTCTTTACGTTCTCAACCGACGCCAGTAAAAGGCTAAACCCACTCCCAAATCTATGTAGAGTTTGAACATGCGCTGCAACGCTCACCCTCTTCAAGGAGAAGATAAACAGCAAAAAGGGCACAAGGAATCGCGGATATGAGTTTAAATTTAGAGCCCCGCTATATTCCGTCTTCTCCTCGGCGTTAACTCCCCATATTCTTGCCGTAAGACATCCTTGTAAACAAAAATTGACATGTAAGCAAAGGTTACTTAAGCGTCCTCTAATTTAACACTATTAAAATACTTATTTTTGTATAATAGGGGCTTCTGCTTCGGGATTTAAGTTATGACTGAGGAAAACACAGAATAATAAGATGCAGTCAGGAATATTGGCCGCTCTTTCGTGGCACAAAGAAAGGCCAAGTGCCTGAGACTCGATAAATAAGAAAAGAATATTAGAGGGAACCCCAGAAGAAACTATTATGAAACTTTAAAGAAACTTTATAAAAGCGGTACGGAAGACTTCCTTTGACCACTTATCCGCAGAAGCATTTCTCAGTGAAACAGCCAAATATTATATCACCAGAGAACATGTTAATTTTTAGGTAAAATACATAAAAAGTAATTTAAAGACCCAATCCTGACGCTATTATGGACGTCATAACTAAGTCTCCGAGATCCACATTTTGGGAAGTTCTAAGACTGAAATATATCAAACTGTACCTTAGAAGCAGAATGGAGTCAATACTATATCCTTTAAACTCTTTTTTAACAAATTAACTCCCTCGGTAAGTACATCTTTACTTCTCACTCACCCAGTAACACAAACGGTACTCTATTTAGAGACCTATCCGATTGAACGAAGAGAACTGGCGAAGGTTGTTAGCTTTGCATTTTTCCGAAATTTTGACAAGAACAAAGGAGAGCGAGTCAAACCTGCTGAAGAGATACTGTTGAACAGTCCCTAACTCTGAGTTTAGCAATCTTCCCACCTCTCTTTAACCTAGCCTTTGCAGAGTTAACGAGTCCAATCCGCCGCAATCCTCTCCCAGAGACTGCTTTTTATATATAAAATGAATGCCCCGATCCGATTTATTGAATGCCTAGCGCGTCGAGACCCATCCACTACTTGCATTTAATTTGAGCTAAAGGCTCGCCTTTTATTTAAGCCGGGACAAGAGTTCCAAAGGGAAGACGGAGCCACGGCTTGCACTCCGTGTGATGGAGAGGGAAGTCTAGGCGGCACTCGACCGAACCTTCGTTAATTGCTCTTCGAGTGAAAGAATGAGAGAGAGAGGACGGGACAGTAAGAGAGAGAGCAGCGGTAGCAGTTGATGCGGGAAGACTCCTGAGACTGGTTAAGAGACTAATGAGAAGTATTTGTGGCGAAAAAGAGGCGCTTTAATAGGAAAGGAATGACGGGAGCAGGTCGCAGTGTTCACATCCGTCATTCTTAAGTTGTAAAAAAAATAAAAGCGGTAGATTCGGGGATACAGCCGTGAATTTAACCGGATTCGTCAACGTTGGCGAGTAATATTTAGAGGCCGTCGAGCTGCTAGATTCCACGGATGTCGTTTGCAAAGGGCGCCACGTCGACTGACCTGAAGTCCCGGAGCCGTATGACCGGTTCCGTCTAGGGTAGGATTGCAGCGATCAATTGCTCTCTCATCATTGGTTGTTCAGTTCTAAGATTGGTTGACTGTAGCCCTCCACCCTTCCCTACCTAATACTAATGACGCTGGAAACTATCTTGCATTTATTATACGTCGCACCCTTTCACAGTAACGTGAATGAATGCTTTACGACGCATTTCCGATGTGATATATCAGATCTTAACTATGAAACTCTGTGACTCTTTGCAATATAATAAATGATACTCCTCTAATAATTTAGAATGAACATAAATGAAATAGCTCGAAGTCATGCTCACAATTGCAAAAATATAAGCACAAAGGTGGTCATAATCGACATGAAAAGTTGATCAGGTTAGTGTGATGGCTAGAGCGCTAGTTAACCATACCGACGGACAGGGCTCAAATCCCTGCAGAGGGGGATGTTTCTTTTAGAGGAGACCAGATCCCTACTTGAG
Organism: Ceriagrion tenellum; assembly: GCA_963169105.1. Lineage (NCBI taxonomy): Eukaryota > Metazoa > Arthropoda > Insecta > Odonata > Coenagrionidae > Ceriagrion > Ceriagrion tenellum. The sequence goes on from OY720635.1 coordinate 81,298,279, forward strand.
TGTCGTGTGGAGGGCACTTCAAGTGTTACGAGCATTTTCGTTTCTTTCATTGATAGAAGGCTAATGCCGACGCCGGGTTTCTTTCCACCATTCCTCTCTACCTTTCCCCTCTACCTGTCCTTTACGGCACAAATAACATTAGTTGCCGGACGATTCCCGAAATATCCAATATCGATATAAAAAATCATTTCTGGGTAACATCTGATTAGAAATTGAGAGGTCCGGGCTCGAATCTCGGTCACGTATGATGCTTCATCTACGGACAATTCACCCCAATTGTTTGTAAAAAAAAATGAAAGGCAGTGCTAAGAGTTATCAATTAAAAATAAAAGAAGAAAGCTATGACAAACTATCAAGAACACTGTCGTCCTGTTTCATTTTTTTCAATATTCCCGACACCGCCCCCTTCTGACAACAAAAGAATGAAATATGGAGGCCGAGGTTTGAACTGTTAATGTCAAAAGTAAGCATTTTTATGCTAAAGCTTGCATAAAATACGTGTAGACAGCGTGTACCCGTCCGCATACGAGGATGGTGATGGAGGGAGTCGTTTTTCATTTTTTAAATGAATCGATACTGGGCTTTTGAATAATTCGCCAGCTCCAACCTATGACCTACTAAGACGGCTGCCTAAATACAAAACTTTTCAAGGCTAACCATTCAGTCGCAGGCAAGTGATGAACTGGATGAAAGGGTCCTGGTAATAGCTTAGGGAAACGTATTTCCCTACCTTTCGTTTCTTTCGGAGATTTTCTGTAATATGGTAAAGGCCATGAAAACATTGACTGATGCTGCAGTCTCGCGAGGTCTTTTATATCCGGGACCGCAGAAAATTACACAGGATCATACAGATCTCCACGGGGAATGCTGTGGAATGTACGGGTACATTCCACAGCAGATTAACTGCTAGTCTTAAGGTGGCTCTGGTCTCAGAGTCACGTATTCATGAAATTCTAGAAACTGAAATAGAGCATCTTTGAAGTGAGTTTTAGAAATTGAGATGAAAAAAATAGGGTTTCTAGGCTAGTTTTTTCTGAGATCCAGCCTTTAAAATGAAGATTTTTACAAGGGCATGGGAAAATGCTCAGGTTACAGTAGAAAAACGACAGTTTTAACTATAAATCATACGTTGGCTTTTAATAATTACATCTACATACAATCCTACGAGCTGCCACATGGGTTTGTTGGAGGGGATGTTAGGACACCAGCCGTTATTGGAGGTGAAATGGAGACGTATTATGGGAGAGTACTGAGTAGAGCACAGTTTTGGACAGTTATTGTTATGCGCGGAAAGAACTAGTTTTTGTAGCTATCGGTTCAGCAATATATCTCTCTTAGTTTATCACTTCTGCGAAGCCTAGAGATGAAGTAAGGCGTCATGACAGTACTCTCTGCTCCGCTCTGAAACACACCACCAGTTCTGAATTCATCAAGCAAGCTATGCCTAGCACTTATCCTCCAAGTCTCTAGGGGCTCCAACCTTAATTAATCTAAAAGTTGTGAACAACTATATGTTCGCTCATAGCAGTTTTTAACTAAGCGTGCAGCTTTGTATTTGTATTTTATTATTTTTTTGTATAAATCTTTAAGATCATGGTCCCAAATGCTCGCGGCGAATTCAAGATGTGGCCTAACTAGAGCAAAGTAGTATTTCTTTTTGACTTTTTCATCTGAGGACCTTACTATTATACGCTTAACAAACAAGTTAGGTTTGGATAATGAAGCTACCACTTTTAATAATTAAAAATCTTTTCTTACTTCTCACATGATTTCTTTCCGCAGCTCGGCATACATCTTACCCAGCTCCATCTCCTTCAAATATTCGATTTTTATTCTTCAATATTTCCGCCCAATCTACCATTTCTCTTTTATCATAGCCTAAAGCATTCCATCCTTCCCGATTCCTTGTTCCATTCTCTTTCTCGGTCTTCACCAGCTTCCTCATTTCACCCACCACGTGAAGCCCTCCTCGAGTCTAACTTCCTCCTCGTGTCTCTTTAAATAATATACGACTTTTCTATTCACTTATAATTTTTTACGGATAACTAATAGCAATTTTCTCTTTATATCCGGTTGTTCCGGCAATACCTTTTTACATTCTACGCTTTCACTCTTGATAAGTTCATTAAAAGAACCTGTAAGCACATTATAAGCAGTAAAATTTTTTAGCCTTTCGACCAAAACACACTAGCAAGATGTCGGAATATCAGAAGAGAATATGATACCTTAACGGAATTACAAATTTTTCTTCATTAAGTTCATTACAGTGAACTCCGCCTCGACGGCCACCTTCCTTGAGCAATCGAGTTTTCAGGAATGAATTTCCCATGTAACCAATACAAATTTTACCTCCATCCAGCGGTCACTTCCTCAAGAGGTCATTATTTCAGTGGTCCGGGGGTTGGCTCCATCATCATTATTTATCACTCCATGGGAACACTAAATACAGGTTTCACTGTATCCATCATTTTCGGTATTTATACGATTATTTATCGCCAGAAGCGACAGATACCAAAAAATATTGTTTTAAGTAAACATTTTGTTGCTGATAACGGTACCAACCAAAACAGGTCAAATTGTCCTCAAAGTTATGCACGCCAGTAAGGCGAGAGACTAATTCCCTTCACAGAATAGATGTAATAAGAATCCAGAAAAAATGTAATGAGGGTGCTCCCGTGGAGGATGTGTATCAAGGAAATAACCGATAGGTGAGTAGGATGGTGTGGCCCCAACGTTTCCAATTTTCAAACTCAATTTAGGATGATTTAACTCCAATGATTTGGATGCGAGGCACCAAGTCTCTAGATGACACATCAATGACACTCCCTTTTCGACCGTGTCTCCGATTCCCACCTGGAGTGTAAACAAACCCTCCCTCAGGAGTGAGGAGACCTCAGAGCTCCACCAAATACAACGCTGATTTTGCTCCACCGAATGGACTAGACCTCAAGCTATATGAATCAACCACGTCAGGATAATGTAATCGTGAAACCAAAACAATTTGCATAGAGATCTGTGGGCTAATGGGCGTTTAACATATAGTTAAATGTCAACTTACTACTCTGACACAAGATAAACTCCGTCCTCCACACGAGATTCATAATCGCTCGCGAACACTATTAAATTCATCCATTGGTAGCAAAATAGAAAATAATTGGTTTTGCCATTCCCTGAATCAAACATACATTTCAATGTAACCCAGGTCTTCATTACGGTCGCCTATTTTAATAGCTAGATTTACTTTACTGGGTGTCGGACACCCAGGATAATTTATTTTTTATTTGATGAATGCAACTTGAACATCTCGCCATCTTTTTTTATAGCTAGCTAATTTTACAAACTGTATTAGACGTATGTCATAATTTTTTAATGTTTTCGTACACTTTACACAATACATTATGTCGTGGCCACTTTCTGGTAGGATACGTATGTCATTTGTATTGAATATATCGGCAATGATTTCCTTACCTTCATCCATAACTTATAAAGTTTCAATATTCGTTGTTGTTCCTTTTCGTAGGCCACATTTCAAACTAAAATTTTTACATTTAAGAGTCTAGTAATGGTATAATATAATTCATAACAATCTTAAAAAGTAGAGTATAAAAATAAAGAAGGATGTTACACAAAATTGCAAAAGCCGTACGTGTGAATAATAATGCAGGTGCTCACATATACCTTACGGTAATCACTGGAAATCTGGTCTTTACAGCAGGAGTCACCTTTCCTCAGTAACCAACTGAATTTTTAGAAAGAAAAACGGCATAAGAGAAACACTTTCCCCTGAATACAATTCATTGACTGAGAAAGGTTAAACTAAAAATTTGCAGAAAATTCTACTATGTGTGCACATTTTATCTCTGCACCGGTTGGAAATTAAAAGCCTTAAACACTACAGCACACTTGTTGTAAGACGGAATAAATATTTAATATAAGTTACGGCTAGAGTCATAACATGTGGCGATGGTACTTACTGTGCCAGGACTCTCAGAGGGGATTATGAGACCACGGCTATAACAAGGGCAACGTTTGTCGCAAAATTATGGGCGGAGGATGTCGGATACCTACGTATGAACTACAAGTCTCTGTTACAACAGAGCACAATTAAATCAACCAACTATTACGTTCAATAAACCTATAAATGACGTAAAACTTAGCTATTATGGTTAAGGATTTGATAATGTGGACGAAATAAAAGATGTAGCATTTTTTAATCACGCTGAGTGTTAACACCGAGGCGACCGTACACAATGGTTAACTATCCAATTACCAATTCAGCACGTTGAAATAAATAGTTTTGCCAAAGATTACAATATGGTAAGTATTCCAATTCCAGTAAGTATTCCAATGACGACGATGATGACCTTGGTACAGTTTTCAGCTTTCCAATTACAAATCACAGCAAAATTATCAACAAAGAGCATTGCGTCATTTTATTTGCTCATGAACTATTCAAAACTAAAAATAAAAGGTTGCAATACACATTTTGTGCTAAAATCGGAATGAAAATTGAGAGTTGTCATTCCCACTCTATAATCGCACAATATCAAGCAAACTGAATACAGGAAAAACAGCAAAAAAAACATACTTACATTTTTTGAGATTAAGAATTATCCATAATTTACAACAAAAAAATCTTCAAGACTAGATAGATTCCAGCATTTTTTTCATTTTAATATTCTTCAATTACAGGTCACAAGAGATTCGCATTCTGAGATGCGACGAAGGGTCTAAATGAGAATATTTTGGGGATAATTGGTTGCGAAATACAAAGGTAAGGAAACTGGCAGTCGAAAGAAGAAATAAGTACGGGGAGACAGAGGAGATGCATCCATCTTAGGAAAAGGGTGGCATCTCCATTTTCCTTCTCCTAAGCTGGTCCGATGGACGTGTCCTTATTAGCACGCTTTACTCGGTTTATAAGGATAAGGGTACTTACCACCCAAATATCCTCCTTTAGACAATTCACCGCATCTCAAAATGCAAATTTATCATAATCTGCAGTTGAAGATTAATAAAATTAAAAATATACTAATGATGGTAAGGAGGAAGTTCTCACAAGAGTGGTAGAAAAGAGAAGTCTTCTGAAAACAATAAGAAGGAGACGGGACAACTTAATTGACCATATCATGAGACATGATGGCCTGATGAAGACAATTGTCGAGAGACAGATCAACGGGAAGAATGGTAGAGGAAGGCCTCGTTTGAGATATATAGAACAAATGATGAAAGATATGAAAGATGAGACATAGGTAAACATGAAGAGATTGGCTGATAGGAGAATTGAGTGGATAGCTGCGTCAAATCAATCTCAGGATTGCTGACTGATGATGATGATGAAGGATAATGGATACGAACCACCAAACGGAGGAAGTAACCGCGAAATAGATCCGTTTTGATGAAGGCACAAGCAAATAAATAATGAGAATCAGAAGAGTAATGGTACTCAAATAACAAACTATATCTTTTCTATCGAGCATCAATATCGCTCGCTCGTAATGAACGAAATGGCTTGAAGGCATACGAGAATAAAATTCAATTTTATTCTGATATTTCTTAGAAAATTACAGAATTTAATGATTACATATTGGTCCCTTCATATGTAATTTAGCCTGCCGTAGCTTCGATGCTGTTCATGAGATCTCAGAGTGCTGAGTTAGACTCCCATGTTCTGATCTCCATCTTCCTTACTGATGGCGTGACGTGATGTGTTGAGGTGGGGTTGTTGTTAGATCCTGCTTTTGCTAGTTCATCAGTCTTCTCGTTTCCGGTTATGCCTACGTATCCAGGAACCCAGAAAATTTCTACTTTGCCGCATAGTGAGGTAATAAACTGAATTGACAGTCTTTCATTCTCCCACTAGTGCTAGTACGGCCTGCGTGAATCAAACACGAATGGACTATAACCCGGAATTTAATATTTTTTGTACATTCGTTTACTTACTTGCACTACTTAGTTACATTTGTTAGAGCTCAAAGAGTTCCCAATGCGACATATACGATAATCATACATATATGCATGTGTCAAATAACATGCTCGAATATACATTCTTCAACAAGCAAAAACACAGCACGTAAAAATTATATAAAGCCTGAAATTTCAAAATGAAAAAAAAAAGTATCAAAAACTCTGGTCCAAGGCCAATTCCTTTCCCTCTAAATTATATCCACCGGCTCCAAATTTCCCCAAACACCACATTCATATTCCATTCTGTGAGTCGCTTGAAAACCATGAAATGTTCCCGAATAAAATGCAAACGAGTCCGCCATCCGGAACGAGAGGCAATTTAATGAATTGGTCCATCGACAAAGAAGGGGTTGGGATAGACCCGTAGAGAGCACGAAGGCGGCGTTCGCATTTCCCCGAGAGGATAGGAGGCCACTATCATCAGCCCCATCGAGAGGGTCGCGACGAAGAGAAAGGGAACGATCGGCGTAGGGGACAACACCCTTAAAGGGTTTGGTCTCAATGAATACGATGCCGAGAGAAAGAGGGAGAAGGGAGGGAGAAATGGGAACGGAGGGAAGGAGAGGACGGAGGAGATAGAGAAGAGGGGGTAACTGGAGCGTGAGGTGGGGAGTGGTGACGTGAAAGGAATTGACGAAGAGATCGGCAGGAAGTTTTCTAAAGAGCAGCTACGCTCCGCTTCAAACTCCGGAAAAAAGACGTAGACGGCGCTAGATAGAGGAGTGGAGAGAGACGACGGCTAGGAGAAGGAGAAAACACGCCATTCAATTGGAGAAAATATGAAGAATAACGCAGTGATTTCGGCTGGGAATATACTTGGCCGGCCTGCAATGGTCGGGTTTGAAGGACCGTGGGTATGAATATTAAAGATGCAGCAATATATCGGCCATTTTGTGTCTTATAAGTATTGTAAAGTATAAGTACTGACACAAGCTTTGTGAAAAGGCATAAATCCATCTTCAAGCTAGAGTTACCCTGACAGATATATACACACTTTTGTTGGCCGCTGACCAAGTTTTGGCACACTACACCATGACTATTGTCTTACCAGAGATTTTCTTCCGTGAAGATGGATAGAAAATATTGCTATGAATTAGGCAAATACGTGAGCGTAACAACTACTGTAGTTCCTGAATAACTTCATTCAGCAGCAATGATTAAGTACACCTGTCGTGAGGATAATGATACGAAGGGTAGGTTCATAATGGCCCAGTCAATTGCAAAGGTATTTAGAGAATTAGATCAAATTTGGGATAACAAAGTATATAACTAGACAATAACATTCTTTGATTCGCCATGAATTCACAGAGGATTGACTGGCTGGGCATTAGGAGGGACTGCCACACATTCGATGCAGAGAAAATGTTTTCTTTCTGAGTAACGGGTAAAATGTGAGGAAAAATAGATTCGATGGCTGCAGGACGTGATTAAGGATCCAAGATTTAACAGAATTTGGAACTCAGGGAAAAGTTGAATATGAGAAAAGATCATCGGAAGTAAACTGTGGATGGTCCAAGGCCTAACTCGGAATTTTGCGCCAGGTTAAGTGTGTAAGTAATCGCTAAAAATTAAAGTACCCAAAGCAAAACTAATCGTTGAAGGAAATCATAATTTACATTACTACAATTGATACAGTCACAATAATCCGCAATCAAATGTACACAAACCTACGTATTGTGCAAAAAAGCTTTATCATATATTATTTCTGCATTCTGCCTCCATATTCTTGCCTTTTATCTTCTTCTTCTTCTTCATGCATGCATGCATGCATCTTTTACCTCTTCTCAACACTCCATTTTCTCAAAACCCGTAACCTTATTGTTTCCACTATAGAAGGATTTTTCTTAACTCAAATTCACTGCAAAGGCCTAATTTCATTAAAAATCATGCACTTAATGTAAGAAACTTAGCACAGCTGAGTGATGTAGAGGCATTTTTGGCTGAAGTAAACGCCGATTTCGTTTTTTCACATTACGAATAGCATGCTGAAAATTTCTCCCCGAGTAAAAACTTCCTTCTCCGTAGCCAATAACGCTCATTGGTGATGGTGATTAGGTTATTTTATCCACACTAAAGTTCCTCCAATGACACCAGGAATTTTAAGCCGAAGTAACATGTTTCAATTAACACTCTTGACCTCATTTCACTGGTATCTAAATAAGTTTAAACCTATAGTTCAAGCACAATGCTTCCTTTTATTTCTATAATGCAACGGACTTCGTTAACAAGACTGAAATTAATTGTAAATAGTTTTGAGAAAAAAATTAATTCCACGCATATTTTTTATGGACTTGTGAAACAAGCACAAAGGAAAAACTTACTTGGTCCATGTCAGATAAAACCGCAATAAGTCACTGCACTGAAATTCCATCTGGCTATCTTACAGCAGGTCATTTCCTGAAATACGGGTGTTTTGAATATGGGTAAATTATAAAGTTTTAACCATCAACAGAGAAGTAAGAGAATCATGTCCACCAAAATTGTGTGAAAACAATCTCTACTCTTAAATGTTTGTATAACAATCTTTTCTCCCCTTCCAATTTGCCATCAAAATACTTCATATGAACATAAATACCATAATTTACAGCTACAAGCCATCAGTTACCGCAAAAAACATCTTCTATAGTCGGGCAGTAACTTTTATTCACAACAACCATAAAAGTAATGGCAACCATGGTAAAAGAAGCTTCATTTCTTCGACTTCAATATCAACTACGATAGTAAGCATTTTTTAACATTACGTCTAAAGACACAGCGGTAAATCAATATTTTAGTTTCTCAGGAGGAAGGCTAAGTGTACAGAAGGCGCTGATGGTACGAGCCTTAAAATATATACATTATTTGAGAGATCGAAATCAAATTTACTCACGGAAACGGGGGAAAAATCATAATATAAGAACACCAGTCACGGTTGGAGCTAAAGGAAAGATACTTCAAGCTTCCAATAAAGAAAGTGAGGATTTGAATCCAAGTAATACTGTCTGAGCGGTTAGCTCAGCAGACCTCCTTTCTGTTAAGTTATCTCCAGTTGTGGCAATAAACAAGGCATTGAACGTAGGCGCAAAAATATTTCTGCGCCGGTCCAGACAAAATCTAAAGAAAACTGAAATGCGGAACTTACGAGGGAAACAGGAGCAGGCCTGTTGGATTGATTAGGGAGGGACTAAATTGGGGGAAAAGGATACTAGGCGCCAGTAACAGATTCTAATCAAAAGACACCACGGAAACTACAGGTTTAAGTCCCATTCGACTGACAGAGTGCAACATATGTCACGCCCTCTTCATGATACCCAAGCAGGAAGTTGCAAAAATCTCCACTACTGCCAGGAATTGAATCCGAGACTCGAAGGTCAGTATTATTTCCACCATAACAACACTATTCACACAGAAGTCGGAATTTTGGGTAAGCAGAGTGGAGGAGAGAGAGAAGGGGAGAAAGCAGTGCTCCACTTTGGTAGCAGGCAGAAAGTGATCACGATAACAATTCAAGAAGCCCGGGAAAGATATTGGCGAGAGGGAAGCCATGAGACTCACCGTTTCAGATACTGTCCCGTAATTTACGAAAAAAACCGCCGCTTGGCGGCACTCTTTGGGTCTTCTACTCCTCCTTGGCCTCCGTCTTTAATGTATGGTTCTATTTGGGGATAGGGACGGAGCACGGGGGCGTGGCGGGCACATATGGGATTTCGATGAAGAGGTGGGCGTGGTTGTGGAACAGGAGGCCGAGTGACTTCTCCCCTCTTCCCTTGGGCCAACCACCCCAGAGGATCGGTGTGTGTTGGGGCTTAAAGGAGAGAGACGCTGCCCACCGATGGCGGGGCCCGGATCGTGCAAATAAAGTCGGAAAGAGATGGACGCTGTGTGATGCTCACCATGCAGTTAGACACGAGAGTTGTTTTAATGCACAATAAAATGATGCCGGGAGGAAAACATAATAGGTCACAGGACATTTATTAAAGTAATCACATTTTCGAGTAGTAAAGATAAAAACTTTGCTTGTACTCAAAGAAACTTAGACGAAATGTTATTCGTTATTAAAATATGACCATTTGAAATAGCACAACTTCACTTCGTGTGAAAACGTGATTCGCACCGCCACCATCTTGAATGACGTCAGCTAATACATTCGTGAGTGTTGTCCGTATGTTTTGATGCGAAAGTAAGCAGTATTTGTGAATAGTTTACTACCAATTACGTGCTTATACTTTGTATTTAAAAATGAGGACACTTACAGAAAGAAACATGGAAGTATAATCAGGACTTTTTTGCTTGCTTTATAGATTTGGGAACAGATTTCAACAGGGTGAATTGGAAATCAAAATATTTTGATTTCCGATATGGAGAGGTTCCACAAAGTCCAGCCTGATTTCATTAGGGTAAATTGAAATAAACTAACGAAAATACTGGGGAAAATGAGAATAGATTGGCGAGACAGGAGACTAATCCAAAATTTATACATGACGCTAAGGGCGCAGGTGTGGGTGGCTGATGGTGAATCAGGGTGGGCAACTCTAGGTCGAGGGGCAATGCAAGGGTGCCCGTTATTGCCACTGCTTTTCAACATTTATGCTGAGGAAATGGTAAGACAAGCATGGGAAGATCTTGAGGTCGGAATTAAAGTGGCAGGACATCTGATAAAGTCAGTTAGATTCGCGGACAATCTGGTATTTGTTAGTGGATCTTAGAAGGGACTGTAAGCTTTGGTAGATGCTTTATAAATGCAGTGCGGGGTATACAAACTTAAAATTTGTTGGAACTTCCTTTCAACATTAATGAATATCATAATTATTTGTCAGTATGTCATTAGGTGATTCGTACATTCGCCCGAAATATGTCGCATTGTATAATTACTCCGGACGAGAATGTTTCAATACATCTGGAGTCCTCTCAAAGGAGGCGAGTTCATTAACATATCTAGTTCTTGACGGGACACCTTCATTTCACACGCCAATTCAAGCGCAAGTTCCGGGCGTGCGGCAGAAAGCAGTCTCTGCAGCAGCGAGCGAGAGGTCTCGCACGCGTCACGTGACCGGGAAATAGGTGACCCCTTTCGTCGTCCCGGGGAAGACCTCAAGGCAATGCCCCACCGAAGGACGAGACAGATAAGGGGTCTTGGAAAAATAGCAGGGACAGGCATGGGAAATACGTTTCCTAAGCAGCCAAAAGAATTCTATGATAATCTCCACGAACAACAACTGCTTCTTCTGAATTTTCCCGGAGACATTAAGGAAAAAGCAATATTTTGTGGAAAAATTTGACAGCAGATAGTGTCTCCATTCTGATTACACGTTCTTTAGGATTCTTTTCAAAGTTACACATATTTACATTCTTCCAAATATCCACCTCTTAAACGAATCTAATCTATTATCCTAACGTTCCAGTTTCGTGTCTATTCATCAACTCGCTGCGCACCACATCAGCTATTCTGAAAACTATTCTCAACGTCTCTATGCATTATGTCAAAGGTCCCTATCGTCAATTTTAGTCACAGCCAGTTTTGCCGATGCAATTTAACTTCTATTACCTTTCAAACTACGATCGCATTGGTCCAATATGTTTTTTTTTAATTAGCAAAATCAAATTGGAACCTTTAAAAGACACGGATAAGTCTTTATAATACGGAAAAGTAAATGCTTAAAATTGTAACGTCAATCTATTAATTTGACTGCTATGTTATTTTTATAAAAGAGGATATCCAAAACTGCCGAACTTTTTTGTAAGTAATGTTGGCTATGAATAAGTTTCAGGGATGTAAAGATATCAGATCCAGGCGTATTAGTAATTGATCAATGGGAGATAAAGAGCGAAGTATAGAGGGATAATATTTATCATCGTGATTCCATTACCATCGGAGGCTCATGATGGCGCAACACTTAATTCGGGTTTTAGTAACCCAAACCAGTCTTTCAAGTAAAATTTCATACCCCAGATGCGTTTTCAAGACAGATTATTCCATATTGAAGAGTGGAATGAAATAAATTAATAGAAAACGAAAACTTAAATCCAATACGTTTAATGAATAATACAGCAATGTAAATGTCTCATATTATGTTCATCAAAAAATTGTTTCATTGCGCTTTGTGGCAGGTTAGCCCAGCATCAACAGACGCGGAATCCGTCGGTCTGTTAGAATTGAACACTTCAAATTTTAACTCACGTGTTTTATGAAAAAAACGCGCACTAACAATGCAGATTTCAAACTTGGGGTATCAAGAAATAATTCGTCAATATGAATACAAAAATCAATACGTGTAAGTGTAATCAAAGGGACGTTAAACGAATGGGTGCTCATGATATCTGTGATTAACCTCATATCTTCTTTACAATATCGTCAACACTTCTCACCTAGAAATTCCCATTAAGAGGTAAAAACCACTCTATCAGCGTTAGACTTGATGACTGCCCAGGGAAATAAACGCATTTGGGCGGAGGGGAGGAGAGAAACGAAGTTCCCTTTGAAATCGGTCCCACCGTTACCTTTCGGCAACTTCCAAGAGTCCGCCCCGCGTAAATATGAAAATAAATCCATTCCATTAAAGAGAAGAAACCACTCAAATACGGAATTTCATTCAGCCACGATATTCAGATGAAATTAACATCAAAAATGTTAGCTCTCATACCTTAAATTTCGACGGTCACAGCTTAATGCTGAAGATCTAAAATCTATATTCACTTTAACAAGTCGGGAATGAAGGTATTGGAGTCCAATGGTTTGAATAATCAACCTCACGCGCAGAAAGGAATAAGGCGTTTATCTCGGGCATCGTGGTTCAAACACCGAAACGAACATATGCTTATCGATTGGCGGCTATTTTGCTCATCAAATAAAATTAAGTATGACAACTCAGTCATACTTTCTTAGGCAAATGTTATGCTCATGGAATTTACTAAGTAATGAAATAACGCTGTACTAGTCAATGCATCACGAAAAGAATGAAAAATAAACAATCTCCATTGATCAAAAACCATAAATAATTTATGTTGAAAAGCAAATCTCAAATCACGATTATCAATAAAAGTTATCGCAGAAAACAATGGATACAGCATCATAAATGGATTCATGATAATTCACTCAAATTCATGATCATGTTCCAATGCTTAACATTTTATTTAAAAAAGAACCTCATTCGTCAACTCAACTGAGAGGAGCAAGAATGCAAAGAGACAACATTCATATGAAAGAAGGGTTCAGGTATTTGTAGGTAAAGATCAAGAAAATGGTATAAAATAATTACCACTACTTGAACGCATAAGGAATTATATATTGAAACCTCTTAATTAATTTTACTCGTAATAATAATTAACGTATCAAACTTTAATTAATGGAATGAAAGTAGTATGCTGATGCTGATATCAGCGATGAGATGCACTAAAAACTTAGTTTATATTATAAATATTCTCATAAAACATCATTTTTATGAGGCCTTGGCCTGGAATGATTACATTTGCCAGTTAAAGTGTAAAGTGGAGACGTCGACAACACAACATATTCGTAACACTATGAGAGAAAAAATCCAATATCCACAAGTCTACTTCGTCGCATAAGTTTGACAAGACTCAGACCCGCGTGAGCCAATTGGATAGCATTCACAAGCAGCTTAAAGTTACACGTTATGCACGAGTTCTGAACCATTCATTTACTGGACAGCAAATTTTTCAATAAATTTTACAGGAAAAAGACAAATGCTACTAAGTATGCTTTCAAAGCATTAAATGATTTCACTCAGTCAACTTACCAATAGTGATAACTGAAAAATTGTGGAAAAGAAAAAAATAATTATTTGAAATAAGGGAACTATATCCACTTATCAGTAACTCTGAAAGCTACCATGACGTCCCAAAGGATAGTCAATGGATCTTTTGGTACTAGTCGTGTTGGTTGGATTTTGTTGAAAAATATTTTGTTCATTTTTCCTAGAGGCGACATCTGGTCAATGACCAACGATGGATTCACCTTGAACATTAAAAATTTATAATCAAACCACTGCAACTGTATTGAATCGAGTTAAAAATGGCCAAATATTCTCATTTTTACAAGCAGATACCATTCGTTCTCAAGTACTTCGTGAGTTTACCATTGCAGCAAATCTAATCTGCATTAATATACGATCAAAGGGAATGATTATCATTGTTTTCTCAGTTAACCTAATGATGAAAACGCTCGCATGCTCACATAAATTTTCTAGATTATTCAGTGTTAATACTTAGTCGATGAAAAGAAATTACGTGAGAGATAAATAAAATATCTATAAGTACTTACGAATGATTGAATGAATAAATGAATAAAAATGAATGCTTACGCAGGAGCTCGGCAAAATAAGGATTATGAGAGTCCCTACAACAAAATAAAGCAGCGGATAATGTCCAGTATATTCCCCTGTGCCACTATGAATGATTTTTCAAATAGACTCAATTGGTTGAATACTAAATAGTACTGTTCCGGACGGCTAGCATGATCTTTTTTAATGCATCTTCCATGAATTTATGAACGACTAATGTACATCGTAAATTACTGATAGAAATAATTAGGTGGCCCGCCCACTTCATATTTAGTTTGCACTTATACATTTCAGCACACAAACTATCAAAATCAAATTCCTTTTATAATCCCAGTAATCATATCTATATCCACACTTTTTCAATTAAATAAATTAACTTCGATAATTATCTCACTGAATATAATGATCTCATACGCTATACTGCTTTCTTCTATTCCTTCTGTCCGATAACTTTCTTTTTGCTTTTATATTGGAAATAACACCGAGTTGCATTTCAATTGGAACCAGATTATTATATTATAGGAGTTAAGATATTTTTTCATTCAGAAAAAAGCATTCTATCTCAATTCTCAATCGAAATATACAGAACCAAGAGTTATACATCACAATGGTATCATGAATTAGGAATCGATAAATAGATGACTAGCAGCGTTAACAGTGTAGAGCCCCCGTTTTTACGCTGGGAGACCTTAAGAAGAGGGTACAAAAATGGGAAGTTGACTGGATGTAAATTATGGGAAACATGTCATTAAGAGTTCCCTGATTAGGGTTCATGCACTGCAGGATTTCTAACTCGTCTAGCGTGCTCAGCCAGGGTCTCTTAACGAAATATTAAGTTCCTGAAATGATATCATTTAAGTTGTGGGTGCTCAACAGATGTTTCACAAACTGAGATTTTAGGTTCTCGTCCCGGAGGCCCAAAAAAACCCACATTCCGCCCTCAACTTATATTTCTTCCACTCCAATACAACGGCCATGGAGCGGAGCAACATTTGACCTGTAACCTCAACCCTGCAACTGTTTCTCCGAACACTGACTCTCCGATGTCCTTCCGAACATCCCCTGTGCGTGACCATTTCCAACAGGCTCACCTCGCCCCATCACCCACTCCTCAACTGTCAACATCTTTCATGAACTAAAATTCAGGTTTCCATTATTAATACTATACTCTTTTCTTAATTGGACCTTCCCCCATTCATTATGTGTATATAAATTTGAATACTCCCCGTATTTTCACGGCGATGGCGATATGCGCTGAAACTTAGTCCTGATTGAATCATTAATTTGGAAATTTTTATGGTTTCATTTCCTCATGAATTGCTAAAAAATAGTTACGCTGGAAACAATCTTCCATTGATAATACGTCGCAACCTCTCACAGCAACCATGAATGTTTTAAGACGCATTTCCGATGTGATATATCTGATCCTATCTATGAGGTACTGAGATTATTTGCATAATAATAATGATACTCGTGTAGTAATTTTGAATACGTATAAATGAAATGGTTCGCACTCTTTTGCCCAAAGGGGGCCATAATTGACATGAAAAGGTAATCGAGTTAGTGTGATTGCTAGAGTAATGGTTTACCATACGGATGGCCAGGGTTAAAATCCCTGCAGTGGAGGAAATTTTTCAGAAGAAACCCGAACCCTACTTGAGAGTCTTTTGGAGAGCACTTCAAGTGTTAAGAGCATTTTCGCTTCTTTCATTAAGAGCAGGCTAATGACGATGCCGGGTTTCTATCCACCCTTCCCCTCTACCTATCCCGCAAAGGCGCAAATGTCCTTAGTTGTCGGTTGCCTCCCCAAATATCCAATATCGATATGAAAGAACATTTTTGCGTAACATCTTATAAGAAATTGAGAGGTCCGGGCTGGAATCTTAGTCAAGTATGATTCTCTATCCATGGAATGGAAAATTCAATGCCATTATTAGTAAAAAATTAAAGGTGCTAAGGGTTATCAATTAAAAATAAAAGAAGATGTTATAACAAATTGCCAAGAACACTGTCGTCCTGTTTCGTTTTTATGAAACATTTCGGACACCTCCCCCTTCTGACAACAAAACAATGAAATATGGAGACCAAAGATTGACTATAAATGTCAAAGTAAACATTTTTATGCTAATGCTTGCATAAAATACGCGTAAAAAGCGTGTACCCGTTCGCATACGAGGAAGGAGTCATTTTTCATTTTTTAAACGAATCGAGAGAGGGTTTTTGAATTATTCGCCCGATCCAATCTATGGTCCGCAAAGACAACTGCCGCAATACAAATTTTTCAAGGCTGAGCATTTGGTCGAAGCCAAGTGATGGATTGGATGAGAGAGTCCTGGTGATGGCTTAGGGAAGCGTATTTTCCTCCCGTTTGTTTCTTTCGGAGATTTTCTGTAATATATTAAAAGCCATGAAAACATTGATTGATACTGTAGAGCCTCGGGAGGCCTTTTGTTTTCGGAACGGCATAAAATTACAGAGGATTACACAGATCCCCGTACATTCCACAGCGGACAAATTGCTAGTCTTAAAGTGGCTCTGGTCTCAGGGTCACTTACGCCAGATATTCTATAAACTGAAATAGAGCATCTTTGAAGTGAAATTAAGAAACTGAGATGAAAAACTAGAGTTTTCAGGCTGGTTTTACTGTGATTCAGCCTTTAAGTGAAGATGTTTACGTGGACATGGGGGAATTCTTATATTACAGTAGAAAAACGTCAATTTTAACTATAAAGCATACTAGACCTTCTAATAATTGCAGTTCAAAAGAAACGATAAGTCCGAAGAAATTGCATAAAATTAAAATATAGGAACTTTTGTCACCTTGATTAAATAGTGATTAGCAAATTACAGCCGTATTTAAAGTTTAAATGCGGTAGTTTCATGCACATACCGCTGCATTGGGCTCCTATGGTTGGGCAAATAAGGCCATTAAAAACATATTCGTGGATATATCTGCATGTGTCGTTCTTAAATTTTGGTATTCAAATGGTAACCGTTTCCATCAGAGCAAGTAGAATTTTTAAACTGAATAAAAAAGGTGTAATTTAATAGTTGTTGTGGCTACATTTTTAGACCCAGATCCACCATTAAACAAGGAATGATTATGTGAAACAGTGCTTTTATGACAACTCGATAAAACTGAAATTCCAAGAATTCTCCGCTATGCACCGTTCGCGCCGAATGAAACATTATCATCTTCTCCTCTTAAACACCCGGCTTTTCCATACGCTCATTTTATACGCACAGTCACGAGCAAACAACTGCTTGATTACATCACATTAGAGGTCTGCAAAAATGCATGAGTAAACCAAACTCAACATCCTTATAAAATAATCAGACTTTGGGAAAGCCAAACTTTTCAAAGAAAAAGGGTTGTTATCCATATTCTCCTCTCCCACAGCCAAGTCAATAAATCACCCTGCAACACATGGGCGGTATCCAACGCCATCTTCCTTTACCCTTCGACTACTTGTCTGTTGCGCACAGCGGAACCAAAGCGTGTTTCACAGTCCTGCCCCATCTTAATCCCGCTCATTAAATAGTTAATGGCGTGACCTCATTTTACTTTTCCCTCGATCTTTAAACAGCGTAAGGATGCATAAAATAAATTATCAAAGAAGTAAATGAAGAATAAAGTATTTTTGAGGCTCAAACATGGACTCTGCGATATGAGAATGACGAGTAATATGCAGGCGTTTGAGATGTGGGTGTGGAGGAGAATGGACAAAGTGGGCGGAAAGAAACATAAAGAAAAAAGTACTTGGTATGGATAGTGAGTAGCGAAAACTTTTTCAGGATATTAGGAGGACGCAGTATAGGTGGTTGGAATAGGCAATGAGAATCAGAGGGTTGCTGAAATCCATGAGAGAAGGGTAGATCCTGGGTAATCGGGGAAGGAAAAGAAAAGAATAGGCTTCGTGGATGGGGAAAAAAGAGGTAGGATGCAGGCTGAGATGAAGACAGACATTGAATGAGAAGATTGGTGCTGGCGCCTGTGAAAATCCAGAGTATTAGTATCCGATTTCATTCAAGCCTGCCCTTCGTAACGTATAACACTTTCTTAGTAAAATAATAACTTGCTTTAAACGGAGGCCATCTCAAAGGCTCACACGGCACATTACTCGGGCAGGGATATCGCTGCTTCCATTCCTCCACGCGCATTAGCTTTTGCAAGATTGGCACTTTCAAGTTATTTCCAAAAAATAAGGTAGTAGCATGCTTCCGTGGAGCAGCTCACGTTTTCCATCCGAGAAATCACAACAGACGTAGGGCTCTGAGGCTGCCTTCAAAATCTGATCAGAGCGCTTGAAAAGCTTCTACTTTAGGGACACCGAGTGAAATCGTAGAAAATTGCAGCGAAGTGGAAATACCTCCACCTCACTTCGCTTCTGAAAACAGGAAATTGAATAAAGGAATCGTCAGCAATCATTTCAAATATCATGCTTCGGCTCCAATTCAGAAGTATCAGAGAGAATTCGCTTCTTTCGGACGCAATAAAAAGTTTAATTATGGCGATAATCTCAAACGAAGTAATATTTCAAACCTCACGTTTTCAGTCCCACCCCTACTTCATCCCGCTAATTGAATGGTTAAAGACGTGACCTCATTTTACTTTTCCCTCAACCTTGAAGCAGCGTAAGGATGCTTAAATAAATTATCGAAGAGATTGATGCAGAATACAGCATTTTTTGAGGCATAAACATGGACTCTGAGAAACGAGACCGAAGAGTAGTATGCAGGCGTTTGATTAGAGCTATAAGGACGTCGATTTCATACAAATGACGGCAATAAGGAGAATTTACCACGAGGTACGCGGAGAAGCACTTCAGATCTGTTCGACGAAGTGGAAATACCGCTGAAATAAGTGCATCTACGAAGGAGAGGAATTTTAGAGATATAAGAACAAATAATTTATTAGTACAATAAAATTCACTTAACACAAAAAGTCCCGTTATATTTTGAACGGAACTCGAATATAGGGCGAAGCACAATTTGATCGCAACACAAACTGATTATTTAAACATTACATGTGCAGATAAATTCAGGACATAACATAGTGATGATACGCTAAATTATTCTAGGGTGGAAAAACTGTTGCTAATACCTACTGAAGCGTAAAATGGGGGGAGGGAGATTTTCTTGCCAAAAACGCCTGTCTGGAGACAAACTATTTCCAAAGATCAAGGGAGAAAATAAGGACACCAGCAACAAAACAAGTATTTAGATTAAACAACAAATGAAACAAATGAAAGTTTTTAAAAGCAGCAGACCAAATTAAAAACCAAGCATTCAAGGGTCAGTCAACCTGTGTTCTGAGTTCAAACTTCCAATCAATCACAAATTTTACGAATATCAAATGCCAGGTCCTCACTGCCAAAATCAGCCGAGTGTATTTCACTCCCTCACAGGGTAAAAGAGAGCAAACTGTAGTGTGGGCCGCCTTTGAAGGGGAGCATTTCGGCAAGGTTGAAGGAGTAATGTGTGAGAAGGTTTGATTGACGGCACTGCATTCTTCATTACCTTTCAAGTAACCTTGGTTTACTATTTTCCAATATTTCGTTTAGTTTCCGTTATATTCCTGTACTTATGGAGGGAGTTTTAGTCGCCGTGACTATTTTTGAAACGTCCTAGTTTCAAGACCAAATTTGTTACATGAAATTTTGCGTCAAACTTGGAAATCTTTTACGGAACCTTCGAACTCTTCAAGAAGGCTCACGGAGAAAACGCTATCAGTTGTACGCATTTATTAATGTTTTACTCAATTCAAAATTGGTCGTCAGTCAGTACAAGACGCACCTCGACCAGGAAGGTCTTCAAAGCCAATAGATGGTCATAAGGCGAAGAAAATCGAGAATTTGTTTTCTACCAACCGTCGTGTGACTATCAGAGAACCTACTGGAGAGTCTGAAATATAGATTCTACATCTATATAATACCCTGCGAGCCGCCGTATGGGCGTGTGGCAGGGGTGTTAGGTCACCAGCCGTGTAAAGATGGAAGTTTTTGGGAGATAAAATGGCGACATGTATAATAGGAGTGTATTTAGTGGAGCTAAGTTTTTATTGTGATCGCTTATTGTTCGCGGAAAGAACGAGTTTTTCTACCTGTCTATTCGGCAGTGTATCTCTCTTATTTTATCGCATCTATCAGACCTAGGGATGTTGTCAGGAGTCATGATAATGTTCTCTCTGACGCTCTGAAAATTGTGTGCCAATTGTGTGATATCGTGACATTTTGACTGAATAATTGAACATGCATCGGGTAGTACTAATTTTGCCCCTCGTTTGACATGAGCCCAGCATAACAACCTTCCTCCACCACGACACTGCCCCCGCCACTCAGCCTTATCTATTCGTGAGTTTTGTACAAAACCTCAAATGACTGTCCTCCTCCAACCTTTGTACACACCTTACTTGACCCCTTGTGACTTTGTATCTCTCAAATTAAAATTAGTGTTTCAATAACGTTGACACTATTGAATTAAAGAGAATTTAGCACAGGAAGTGTATGTGATACCCTGAGAAGGCCAGAACTTCATGGCGAAGGGAAAAGACCGCTGAAATAAGGGTATATCTACGGAGAAGAAGGATCCTTTGAGAGATAAAAGGAAAAATAACTTATATATACAATAAAATTGACTTTACATAAAAAGCCCTGTTTCTTTTTTAACAGAACTCAAATATGAGGTGGAAGTCTTCAATTGGAGCTCAAAGAACTGCTTTTTGTGCCCAACTGAGGAATGTTGTATTAGGCATTTTTGTCACGATCAGTTGTTCCAGGTCCCCCGAATATTTCCTTCATCGACCGCCTCTTTAGTTAGGTAGGGTATGCGCTAAAAATATCGCACTATTAACGTGCCAACTTCACCAATTTAATCCAACCAATTCAACGCCAACGTCAATAATGTCAACTTCACCAATCCAAGTACCAGAACAGATTTTAATAAATGTTTTCATTAAAACCAAATGCAAAGGCTTATAAGCCGCTCAGTGTAGTATGAGTATCCGAAAGCATCTGCGCTTTCGGTGAAAATTCGGGCGCCGTGTGATAACACAGGCCTACAAGAAAAAAAATATTTTCGTGCCTAGGGTTTTGGAACTGACTTTAGCTATATTTGGGGCGCTAAATCTAAGAATGAAATCAATATTTCTCTATCATCTCTACTTTTTCAGATACATCCACTTATCTATCAATGTTTTTTCTATTCAATACATTCAAGTATGGGTGATTTAATCCTACTGAAGGAAAAGTCTGAAATTCGGTATACAGATAGTTTGGAGATAATCAAAATAACACTTTGATTACAGTTCTTTCTGCCTAGTAAATATCAATGGAATCAATCGAAACAATCGTAGCAAGTGGACTTCTCCTGGTTTAGTCTCTACAAGACCCATACTCAGAGGCAGTGCCGATCTCAACGTTCAACCAGCTACCAGAGCTCTGTAAGGACGAGTATTATCCCTCTGATCGCCCCGCTGATACCAATAAAGGAGACAGTGATTATGAGGAGATACCACCAATTCCTCAAAGTTTCAACCAGGAGGAATTAAATGACCTCAATCAAGACAATGACGTCATCCTAATAGAGTTAATAGAGAGAGCTAATAAATATTATTATTATTATTATTATTATCCTGTCAAAAGAAGCTTCCGAATGACTTTTTTCCAGGTTAAACGACAAACATTCACTGGAACAAGGAATCGAAATAACTATTATCGTACAAGAGAAAAGGACCTCCTACCCTTCTTCTCTGAAGAGAACAATCTTGTATTTTGTCACAATCTTAGAGGACTCCAGGGAAAAATGGGTCTTCCTAAATATTTTTCACATGATTGGCGCCTATTTATTGGAGGTTCAAATCGAAGTTTGAACTGTGTCCTTCTACTCAATGGGAACAAATATGGTTCGATATCAATTGCTCACTCAACAAAAATGAAAGAAGAATAAGCTACCATAGCTTTAGAGAAGATAAAGTGTCATGGATATCAATGGGTGATATGTGTGGACTTTAAAATGATAAACTTTCTCCATGAACAGCAAAGTAGCTTTACCAAAGATTCTTGCTTCATGTGCCTCTGGGATAGCAGAGACAAAACACACCGCAGGGGAGAAAAGGAGTTGCCTAAGAGAGAAAACATGGACGTTGGGAAAAAGAATGTCACTAATGATCCCTTAGTTGGACGAGATAAAATCATCTTTCCTCCACTGCATATCAAGCTTGGCCTGACAAAGCTGGTTGTAAAGGCTCTTGAAAAGAACGGATAATGTTTTGCACATGTATTTTCCTGAAAATTTAGGACACACCAGTGAGGAACAACGTGAAAGATTTCACCAGAATATTAAAGCTATGGAAGACCGCTACCAAGAAAGATGGGATACGTACATGATGGCAGATTACTATTGGAGATAAAAGAAACTGTTCCAAAATACATTCAAGAATGTCACGGAAAAGAAGTTTCCGAAGTGTTCAGTGACTAGTTGTTTTCATCGATGACTTTTTTCTCTTTTTTCTCTTTGTAATTAGATGAATACTACTGCAATATTCTCTATGATTTTAATTTCCCTTTACAATTAAAAAATATATAGCAATAAAAAATTCTTTATTTAGCTTTTTTATATGATCCATGAATTTCACTTAAAATAGTGTAGCGCATATTTCACTAAAATGTTATATCTTTGAAATTTGAGCTGCTTGGCGAAATCTAACGCCATATTTAAATTCAGGGCATCCAATTCATAAAACATCAGCTCCAAATACCCCGGCACCAAAGCCTGGCCTGTGTAATGTATTCCGCAAGTACAATAAGGGTTTCCGAAAGCATCCGCGTTTTCAGGCACGGTGACGATTCGGGCGCCGTGTGATTATGCATTCCGAACACCATTTACGCACACACATTTGCAAGCACTCAAGGCGTAAACTAGCTAGCATGTGTACCACAGTGACGGAAACATCGCGTGTACATTCGGCATAATTCACCGATTAACAAAGCAACAGCCATATTGGCTATACGATTTTGATATACTGCCAATAACATGGTTCAATAAATTTATTCCCGACTGTTCTAACACAATAAGGTCTAATATTCTTCGATTATATTCATTTTAAATCCTCATTCAAGGCTTTATTTCGTCATTTAATATCTTTAGAGAATAGACATAACCATAAATACAATACACCATAAATTGAACGTGGAGTGTAATGTGAATGTTTTCAATACCAATGGAATGTAGCATTAAGATACCTGATGGTGAACATTGCGTTTCACTAAGTTCAACTAATTGCATTAAGTTATGATTTATAATTATGATTATAAAGTTTTTTCATCCGTTCACCGCTGATATTCCCAGCCTGAATGAAGATTTACAATTTAATCAATATTCTGCATTATGCCATAAATAATTGGAATAACTGACGAAAGCCTAAACAAAACTACGCCAACTAAAATCGTGGTCGAAACTCACCTAGGTTATTTCAATTTAGCACAGAACTAATTTCCCATGAGATTCATAACATGCTATAGGCTCTAGAACATAATATAGCTGTTCCTAACCAGCAGTAATGCGTGCACCAAGGAGTATAAACGGTATGAGAAAAAAGTTAAACCATGGACGAGGTATGGTAAACTTTCCTGTCTTTGGCGCCGGACCCTGTCGTAAGGAAAACAATCGAAATAAAATGGCGACTTTTGGCTGCGCAAAACAAAAAAGCCTGAATCTCTCCTCCAAAAAGAGATATTGCAATAAAACAGGAAAGGAAAACTCATCTTTTCTCGTTCAATATTTACTCAGTTCGCAATAACTCGATTGCCTTGCATTAAATAGGCACCATTTTAATGGTTATTAAGCATTTCAGTCAATACACGAACATCTTCCGGGAAATGTAGCCATCTTTTTAGGGGCAAGAAAATTTCCTAATTTTTTTCCAAGCAATAAAATTCTTTGTTTATTAACATTGAAAATCTCAAACCACAAAATGAACGTTCACTACGAGATCAGGAGAAAGAGAAGAGGAAGAGAAGAAGAAGAGAAATATTCTCAGAAAACTCTCAGTACCGCTAATAACAGAGACAGGCGATTTAAAACTCAAGAAAAATGATGATCTCTAGAGGAATGAATAATGCCAAAAAACGTCAAAAAGATTGGGAAAATGAGAGTTGGGGTATTCGGCCACATAATATAGATGGACAGCAAAAGACTTACGAAACGACAATTTAATTATTTTAACAAGAGTGTGTACGACAAACAGTGGTTCCAAGGGATAACAAAAGTCATGGAAGATAGAGATAACGGAAGACAAAACACAGGATAAATCTAAATCTTAATGATTGATGCGAAACTTCAAGTGTTTCCGGAGGAAAGAAAATAAGACCAGGATGGAGGGGAGCAAAGAAATATAAAGAAAAGGAATGAAAGATTACCGGAGAGGAAGAGAAGAAGCGTAAAATAAAAAATTAATGCACAGGATTCTTTGACGTAGCTCTGCGAAGGCAAAAGTCAAGAAAAGAAAAAGTAAAATGTTTAAGAATCACATTCCAGTAACTTGTTAAGTGCAAATGACGCTTTCTCCTGAATGTTATGGAAATAAAGTTTCAAAATAGTCCTTGCATGCAAAGAGCATTAATAAACTGAAGTAGATGTCGGACAAATCCTTTAATATCCTAAATTTAACTGTGACAATTGAGAGATAATTGAAATTACAAATGTAGCCTTAAATAAACGTAATGGAGAACTTCAAAAATTTTCCTTCATTTTACCAAATTAGGGACAACCGATTCTGAGGCAAAACTATCTATACACATGTTTTTGTGTAGGTGCTAACGATTTCCATGGCAGGAATGCTCAGTGCAGGATTCTAAATAATAAATATTGCCACGATAAATGGAGAGAAAAGCAACACTCACTACACATTTTCTAAATTTCCTCAGTCAAATTCTAATTACCTTGTAATTATTGTAATAGTTTTTAAACATTACACTAATTTCATAGTAATTATTAAATGCTAGATATGACAATTAATTATAATATTACTCAAATTTTAATTAAACTGAAACGCATACAACCGATATCCACTCCATAGATGAGAGAAAGGCTACCGACAAAGGCTATCAAAGTACAATACCTTTGAGATCAATCCTTAATTATGTTCATTATGATCATGAAGATAAATCCCAGTACACTCAAATTGTTTGATAGTGTTTGTCATCGTTTTTACAGGAAAAGTCGATAGAATGGACCCGTGAGAGCTCACAGAATAATATTGAAAATAAATAAGGTTAGACTGGAGATTAGACTACCGACCGCCCATCTCGCGAGCCTGGGTTCGTATCCCGGAAGTGGGGAATATTTTTCAGGGATACCAATGGACAGCATTTCAAGTGATGTTCTCCGTCTGTCGACTGGGTCGTAAAACTGTTGCAGTAAACTAAAACGCAGTCACCTTACATTAACATCAGGCTAACGCCCATGCCAGCATTCTCTCCACCCTTCCTCTTTTACCTTAAATATCCTTTCCTTGCCAGCGCAAACGCCTATCATTGAAGGCGCAAATGACCTCAGCTGTCGGTTGCCTCCTCAAAACACTACTTTAACTCGAAAATTCCACTCCTAACCACAGGCTTATTTTCTCACTTGCAGGACATTCCGATCCACGTGACGATGCTCAGCTTCCTACTGATTGCCGCCGACCGACACCGCCTCCTCATGGACCCAATGAAGCCGCGCCTGCCGCCCATCTTCTGCTCCCTCTCGGCCTGGCTCTTCGCCCTCTGCATCGTCCTCCCATATCCTATTTACACCACGTACCTCGATCTCGGGGTGAGTAAATGACGGTTAGCGATCACCTTCCACTTTAATGAATCCCTTCAAACAGTCTCCCTATCCATACCACAAGTGATGGGTACAGGACACTTGAGCGCAGAGCTAACACCACGGCGCGGCAACTCAATGAGAAACTGAGTGGATATTAAAGATGACGCTCCAATGAATACTGCTTCGTATGAACTTGCGTTCGCCACCAATTATCATTTCCCATCATTTAATAGCAAAGAGCTAAGTCTAACTTATTACCACTTTCAATCGTTCTTATTGATATCATTTTCCTCGGAATTAATAATTTTCTTAGTATCATGATTTGACCTAAAATATATTTTTCTTATCTTCAAATTCTTCCACGGGTCTTCTTCTCTGGCCTTTGATCTGCCAGCAATATAACATCGTTGAAATCTTATTTTAGATACTCCCTTGGTACAATTTATAAACCCGGATTTTATGATGACATGAACTTTTATCGAATCAATAATGAAGTTAAAACTATTCAAGAATTTTTCGACGAAGCCGAACATAAATGGCAGAATCATTCGAATATTTACCTTCGTCATTATCTTTGTATACCTCGCTAATAATTAAAAACTCATATTCTACTAAAGCCACTAAATATTATGATTTCCCCGATTAAATAAGAATTTTGTATTAGTACCAATATTTGAACACTAGAGAGAATATGATCACTATCACTAGAGAGAATATAATTCACTAGAGAGAATATAATCGTGTAATTCAATCATTTGTATCAATAACTAGCACAAGTCTTTCCCGGATTAACAATCGTGGGACACTGTCACGCGTTCACGCGAAGTAAATTTTCTCGGGTAAGCTCGTCGATAATTATGTCGTTACTGATGAGGCTAAAATAAGATAGAGCGAATGTGAGGAGAATGTGTAATACTACGGTGAGTTCTGGAGAGTAATTTAACCATATTCCCCAACGAAATAACATTAGATAACAGCTACAATTACTTGATCCCGGGAAGGAGGCCGAAAGATGAGTCAAAAGGCAAAGTGGAGTGTTTCCATTTTCATATCCATTTTTCAAAAGCTTCTATGAAATTTAAAAATGTGGACATTACGAAACTGGGCAGGCAATTACAGATGAATCTCTGTTTTATCCGAGGGAAATAAGCATCGCAAATTTAGGTATGGCGACGTATGGCGACAACATTCGCACGCCATAAAAGGGATATTTTAACAAAAATATAATGACAGGAGAAGAAAATTACGAAGATGGATTTATAATAGATAGGGATAAACATTGGGAAAACAATCAATGAGAGTCATCCTTTTAAAGAGAACTTTCTCCAAAATAACCAATGGAATTAGTACGCAATGCAAGAACTTAATTAATGACATTTACAGCTTTAACTATTACGGCTGCCAGAGCCATATTTATCTTTGAGTTCTAATTCCCAGGAGTTCTCCACGTTTCACCGCATTAATGATACTTCCCACACCAAGGAGTTCCTCACAAACTTTTTTCTCGCATTTATTAACGCCCCTCTGACTGGCCCAGGTATGAGCTAATGACAACGTCTTTTACCTTCTTATGCTACATAATGGCCGTAACCGAATACTGTCAAGGCCAACATTACAAAATGAATATAAGTTGACATTTTAGCAAAAAAGAAGTTTAAAATTGGGCTCACTTATTGCAAATAAAACAGCAACGGAAGAAAAACACTTTCACGCTGCTGGGATTATGCTAAACTTATTCACATCCGGATGAAATAAGCCACTCATTATCAATATTTCAGCTGAACACCGGTTTTTATTCCTCAGTTCTTTTGCTCCTAAATGGAACAATAAATTCAGTACCCCAATCTTCACCTTACTTATCTCTAGTACGCAGAGATATGGAATTTTATTCCCCCTCACAATTGTTTCAATATATTGATATTTGCACATACAACAGAGACAATGGTACACTAGTACTTTGTCAGACGGAGAAAACTTCGCAACAAAAAATTTCAACGAGAAGATGACTCAAAGTAAACCCTTGACATTTCTCATAATTAGAGCACAGAAAGATAAAATATTAAATGAAGAAGTTATGTTTGATGCCTGAATATGCTCCAGACCATGAAAAATTCCGGAGGTTACATTAAAATACTTCTTTAATTGACATTTAAGCAAACTATAAAGCAAGATTTTACAGCAAAAGGTTCAAATATTGCTCTTGCTCAGCGGAATATTTAAGTTACGCATTTGAGTCTTCAACATTAATAGGTTTCAAGTCCAAGAATATTTACCGAGTTCCATCAACGTTTTCCTTGAGATAAGAGAGCGAGAGGCGTATGCAATGAATGCAAATATTTTCCAAGCTATGCAAGGCTAATAGAACATCAAAGAGATATCTCTTTTAAACACCTTTGATATTCTTATAAAAACTTCCTACGAGGAAAACTACACCCTACCTATCTCAGAAAATAAAATGACATGATCTTTTCCCCGAGAAAGCGCCTTCGAGCCTTATAAAAATTCCCAACGTTCTGATCATCGACAAAGAAATCAAGAAAACATAAAGATAAACAGCTACATTTTCAATTGAAACCTTACAAGGAAAGATACCTACTCCTATATCAGGTCCTTGTAAAGTCACTCAAATTGGCTTTTCATCGTAAATTAAATCAGCTTTTTATAAGAATGGAATGCAACGTGGTGGTCTTTTGCCACATGAAACTATCTCGTATAAAATAATTGATCAATATGTTCCAAATTTGATTTTTTTAGAAGTTTACACCCAAATATAATAACTTATTAAACATTATCCCCTTCAAATTATCTCTTTCACTTTTCTCATCCGAATACTTCTATCAATAACGCTTCCAATGTATCTTTAAAAAAATGTATGTGTGATAAAAACACGTTTTTCGGAATACTGGAGTCTTAGTTCTGAGGTCCTCCTCGAGTCACTTCCCGCAATTGCCTCAAAATAACGCAATAATGAATGCTATTGATTGATCTCGATGGAGGAATTCGTCATGACTAACACATATAAGCCAATTTGTGTCCCGTGGTCAACAACTTATTTTAACAAATACGTACGTTGCGGCAAGTATCACATACTTCACGTACATTATATGGATGACATTTTTTCTTCCCGCAAACTAGATTACACTGGCCTGCAATGACAGAAAGGGTTAAAAATCCTGCGTGAACGGTAAGTCAGTCATTCTCATCATCCTCGCACTATTCCTCTCCGAGTCGACAAGCACTACACATCAGCACTATGAGGAATTTGCAAAAATTGAGATAAAACTGTAGGAAATACCAGAAAATACCGATTAAAATATCTTGTAATCAGAATAAACTAACATCCTCTACTCCCTTTCAGGACTTCAAGAAAGAACAGTTTGAAGGGGTCGGCATATGCGCCGTGAACGTAAACGACGACTTACAAGAATATATGAGAGGCCTCTTCATCGCAATGTAAGTCAAAATTACAAATTCAAGCGACTTATAGTAATGTCGACATGACATGTTAAATGATGTCATTTTATCTAAGTGAGAAGTATATTTATGTATTAAAAGATAGATTCTCCATAAGCTGCTGAAGACCATTACTTGGCTTTAAATAAAATTTCCCACACATCGATTAACTTGCAAGTGCATTTATTTACGAGCGGATACATTCAACTAACCGTTAATTCTAAAACAGTCTCTCATGTTTCTGTAATACTGTAAGTGATTGACTTGATTCTCGAATCTTTTCATTTCCCAAATAAAAAAAACTGCAAGACTTGACGGTGTCACTCCGCTGAGAATTCTGTGCCAAGGCCAACGAATTTGAAATCACAAATGAGATGATGCCAAAAGTTTTCGAAAGCAGAATAATAAGATCATTCAATTAAAAATGTCACCTAGGATGTCATACAACAGCCTTCTTCTCCGTAAAAATATAGAGCAAATAGGTTTTTCTTATCGACTGGCTGCATGTTGCTGACAAATAGCTGAAGTGCATAATGTCTTTATCTGGCGGAAATTTAAACTTCGTAGTATAGACAGGGCAAAATGTTGTCATCTCCAGCAATTGAGGCAAAAATATCACAACAAGCCCTACTACATCAAATTTTTTCACTCAAACTCGTTCAAAAAACCTATATAAAAGGATGACCTGAACGGAGGAAAAATTATGAACGTCGAGAGAACGAACTATAAGTTATTCTCTCTTTTCCCTTTCCGCGTTATCATTGAAAATAACTTGGCTGTGAAGACAACCATATCATCTCCATACCTGTATGAAGCTATCTATTCCGCACCAATTCATTCCTAGAACATATGGCAGCTCGAATTTGGCTTACCAAACTAGCCCACAAAAGTGACTTGACTTCTGATTACCCACGGCTGGATAAGGAGATACTGCCTCATTTTGCCCTGATCCAGTTTACAAAAACACCCATACTCTGAGTGAAGAAACACCCGGGCGGGACTAGAACCCGCGACCCTCAGATTAGCAAGCGAGGACTGGTAATATAATATGCATAACATCTATGCCTACACGTGATATTAAAATACCGACCCTGCTTTTCCGATGGTAAGATGAAAATACGTTTCCATGGGCGAGATGGGTCAACCCTCTCCTTAAATATGTTTCATCTGCTCTCGACATCAGGTACGTCCTTCCACTGGCTGTCATTGCCTTTCTGTACGTCCGAGTGTCTCGGGAGCTCAAAATTCTACGGCTGAGCGCCGAGGAGAACGCTGCCCTCGCGGCCAGATGTCCCGCGGCGGGTGGAGTCTCCCTGGGCCTAGGAAGCCTGGTCCACACCCCTATCGGGTCTCGCAGCCCCCGAGACAGCCTATCGACGCGGGCAACGCGGGTCGACATGGGGTAAGTCCATTTGTCTAACTTTATAAAACACCTGTTGACCCTAACCTGTATTTCCTTTCCGCCTGACACAAAAAACTTTCTCAACTTGGAGCCCAACGGCCGTGTCCCATTTACTGGTTCGTCTTTCGTCTCCCTTAGTAGTCCTTTCAGCTCTGAGAGGTGTCCTCATTCCGGATGCACATCGTAAATTTGCTCCGCCCCGCGGGTTAAGATGTGAGGCGGGAATATTCGTCAGCTCTTTGAGATTCATATTCTATGTTGAAGTTCCAGCCGACCAAGACCTTTTAAAAATTGCCACTAGAGCAACAGAGCTAAGGGTATTATTGCAGGGTGCTGCATCGCAAATACAGTTACCAAATTTTAGAGTTGCCGCAGTTACTACTAACGGCCACGCAGAAACCATATAAAGGTATTTGGCTAGTTGTTTGTCCGCAACTGTTTGTTACATTTATTCAACACATACGCTACGTGAAAACAAGAATTCAGATGCCGAAACTGCAACCAATAATCAAAGAAAAGCGGCGTAGCTAGACCATGTTAAAGTTGGATCATAATCAGGAATAGCTTCTCTAGTTTCTTCTTTCTGTTTATAATTTTCGATTGGCTTCGAAACAAAGAAGGCGATATTTTGTATTGATCCCGGTCGTAGATAAAATATATAATTGTAGACTCGGGGAAATTTTCCTTAATTTGATTCATAGTGAAGGGGTTACACTAAAAGTAACATCTCAAACCACAGTATACATTATTATTCAGGTTTCTGGCTCTTGTTCTCCCAGTTCAACTTCGATAGTCGGCCAAAATTTATGGCTACGGATGTGCTAAAAACGCAGGTTATTGATCAAAATTTAGTATTGCTGGAAGATATTGCAAGGACACACATTTTTATTTAAACCACGCCAACAATTTCGCTGATACTGGAAATTTAAAGAGAATGCTAGAAATTATAATGCCTCCCAAATTCTAAGCACATAACTCTGGTTGGAGATGTCCTCAGAAAAATACGTTTTACGGATTTTTAGGGTCATTTGGGTCCACCACGGTGCATCAATTTACGAGTCTAATTTTGGCATGAAAGTCAGAGACTCTGACTACTCCAAACATGTTCTGCCTAACTAACTAACTAGCTAAGCATGGTTTTAAAATCTTCCTTTGTCAATAAAAAATTAACTTAACTTGGTCTGAACTGTTTCTCCGGGACATTTGTTGTAGTAACGGAGTTTTTATAATCTCTGCGAACCCCAGAACAGGTTTCCTGTCTCGAAAGATAGAAGATTGCCCACTAAAGAAGTTTTATAAGTACGCCATGCATTCAGAGAAGACCTTCAGGAGCGCCCAGAGTATATGACAAGCTTTTGTTGTCGTTCACTAACAGTAGTGAATTACACACACCAATGTCGCACACCATTTTTTGACAGCCCGGTAAATTGAAACAATACAGCGATTGCTCGTAAATATCAACCTACCGACATAAATACGCCTTGATGTAATACAACTCCCTCACGCGGTTTCAAGATTCAAAGTCATGTTTTCATGTTCATGTGTCATTGTTTTCACAGCTTTAGCAAGAAGATAACCAAGAATTTCCCATATTGGAAAATATTATCGGTATTGATATATAAACATTTCGTACTATTCCCAAAATTCCGTAATTTGTTTAAAGAGTTGGCCATACCTTGCAATCGTTTTATATAACTGATTTCAATGGCCGGCCGACAGATTCAAAATTAGGAACAGTAGACATAATGAAAATTAAGATTCTACACATATAATTCACGAGATATTGAAGATAATGGCCAAAGAAGGTCTAATTATATACATACTTGTATTAAATATATACTTTTTCTAATTTCTAAATAACTGATTTTTCATTTAGTCCTATGAGAAATGGCTCAATTAGACCTATAGAAACGAAATGCATCAATTCTTGTGCGGTGAAATTCAGTATGATCCCAAGCCGTAGCCATGCAGTTGACGATAATACACAGAAAATGGCATAATCTTATGCAAAAATCCTCCATGTTTGGACAAAATTAAAGAATAGCAACATATTTTGTATAAGAGCGAGTTTTAATTACCTGGAAGCTTTCAGCAAACCCCAGGTTTCGTCCTTCATATGCCATTATTAAGAGCATGACGGTCAATTTCGCTAGGCGCTAGTACGAAATAATGACGGTAAATGGGGAGAGATTTCTACGAGTGATAATAATGAGAAAGGGTGGCGACCCAAGAGAGGGAAGTGGGGTGAAAGTCAAAAGGAGCTCAGGCGAAGTTTGGAGAGGCGGAACGATAAAATGAGACGGATGTTTTTTTAAGGGGATTGGTTATAGATAAAGGTTTATACCCAAAGAATTCTTAATGACTCAAAGGACTTCGAGACATTTGAGACATAAGCAGACATGCTTATCCCAGATGAATGAAAAAAGGAATATATAAGTCAGGGTAATGAGTTCTTTTGGGTAAAGCCTCTAAAAATAGGGTATCCACAACGTATTCCAAAAAAGAACTATTTATGAAATAAATAAAAGTTATTTTATTCTCTATGAAATTAATTTTAATTGCAATATCTACGAATCATAATTATTTCAGTATATTTTTATGATTCAGTGTTTAAACATAAAGCTTGGTGAATATTTACGCACGCTAGATAAGAAAAATACGGAAATTAATAAATAATAATAACACATTAGCTCCTTAAACGGGAAGATGAATCCGAATATCGTCTCTTAGCTCATAAGGGCGGAAGTTTATTACAAATCATTCACTTTTAATAAAGTGTTCATACTTTGTTGATAAATGGGCTTTTATTACCTACTCCAATGAGCGTCATTAATGAAGTAAAATTAAGCCAGTGCTGTGTACTGCTATGTGACGGCGTATGGCCATCCTTTATGTTACATCGATTTTGCGGAAATATGCTCTTCTCGAACTTTGTATCATCCAAAGCACTCGGTAACTTCTTTCTATTCGATATTTTATAAGATTCCTATGGGTTTTCCATAAGGAGAAATTCGTGCAATTTTTCATGTCTAAGCTTCGGAAAGGACAAGAAGAAGAGTTAATGTTAAGCTAAACTTATGGGAAAAATGTAAGGTCTTTCCAAGAAAAGGAAAGCTTAGGTAACGCTCCTTCTTTTACCAAACATATAGGGGGATGTTCGTTCTCAACTAAATGGAATGTGAAATATTTCGAAGCTAATATAAGTAATAGGGTTAGGTGCGTAAAAGTACCCTAAGTATGCTGTTATGATTAAGTCCATTTTTTATAACCTTTCAAACTTCTAAGCCATTCGATGCACAAGCATGACGTAGGAACAATATAAAAATCCTGGACAAAATTTAACGTCTTAGATCATCCAAAATTGTCCCTAAGTTCACCAATCATTCGCCCATATCTGAAGTCCACTCATCTCTCTCTGAAGTATCATATCTGAAGTCCACTCATCTAATAGTCTTTTCCCTGACCAATTGCCACATAACATCAGCTTACCCTAGAAAAGGTGTAGCTCTTTCTGTAGTGCTTCCCCTAGTCTATCACCACGTAAAAGTAGCGTTGTACAAAGTATCTGTCTGATTTCCTCCAAATAAAAAAACCGCAGGAATTTTATTTATAATCGAAGGAAAATTAATTATTGAGAGCTACTAGTACATGACGCTTGAGGCGACCGAACTTCCACCAAGTCAAGTAAATGTAAAATGTAGGATAAACGCAGTCCCAAAGCACATAGCACTAAATGCCACTGACTTCACTACACTTTAAAAGTGACCTCTACGCGTAATGTCATCGGTAGCCATCAAGGCAAAGATTAGTTTTCAGCAGCTCTTCACTTCGCTCTACTCATTGCTAAAAGCTCCATTCCAACATAGTTATTCCATTTGGCGCTTTTCATACTTTGCTTGACTTATATAAATCTTGGTCTTTTCTTTGTGACTATTCCAATTCATTTCTCTCACTACATTTTCTTCAATAGGTTGTTGTGTCTGAAAGAATATGCCCAACCATGTTTCTCTCCTTTCCCGCAGTTTTTTCATCAAATACTTATTTTCGCAAATACTCTTCGCGAAACTTCTCTCCGTCCATTTGTTCGTCATAACTCTTCGGTAGAACGATATTTAAGGTAGTTTGAGCAAAATATTATTTCACCTAAAAGTCAATGACTTTAGTTTCATTTTAAAGAAAAAGATCTTTCCCTTCCAATGACATCAAAAATATAACCCCTTACCACACTACTTTCCGAGACATTTTCCAAAAAATACCAGTCCCTTCATATGGGAAATGGTACGTGTATGCACTCCAAAGAAAGCCTATTAAAAAAACGAGGAATTTCTATCACCTAAATCTCGTCAAAAAACTAACATTGTGTAGTTTTTATGTTTTCTCGACCATTTTTTAATATGAATCATATTGTCACCGCAGTAAATTCTTCAGGATCTCAAACAACATTCCACTTGAAGGAGTTCCAAACGTACTGCGCGAAAAAAATGAGTCAAGTTAAAGACTTATTTAGATATTTTCATTTAATTACTAACATTTTATATCATTTAAAACTATATCATTGCACCATAAATAATACAATACTTGATTCATGGGTCCTAGAGCTGGTGAAATTGAAACGTAGGTATTATTCGTATATGGTCTCTATTATGATCAGGGAACTATCTCGCTCGAACTACCATAATTGCTTCTTATATATTTTGCTCTGAAGCTCTTACTGTCCAGGCTTCACTGCCATGTGAGAGCATGCTCCAAATACTTGTTTACATAAATAGCTCGAAGCGCTTTGCGAAAAGGTGAAGAGCAAATTGGATTAAATTCCATCGGATAGTGATTGATCCGATTGTTTGCTCTCTTCCGCTCCAATCGTTTTCAATAATACCTTTTAGTCCCCTACGCTCACCTGCTTCGCTTTGCACGGACCACACCTTTGCCAACTCGGTCGAAACTCCACCCACGTCGGACGCCCCCACGAATCGATTTTAAAGACGCACGTTCAGTCCCGCCACACATTTCACCCTAGAGAGGCAGAAGGGAGGGATATCCACGACCTACACACAGAGAATTAAACTCTCGTTTAATCCGTCATGTAGAATATTAACTTTTTCAGTAGGTAAAAATGGAGTCACAGAAGAGAGTAGTTTAAAACAACACTCATTTAAATTACGAAATTTGCATTCCATTCATTATACTCAAAATTGGATACTAAAAGTATTGAATGAATCCTTCTATTCAATCCAATTCCCCGTATCGATTTCTTAACGGCGAGAGCGCAAAATCCGTCGTGCTTCTTTTTACATTACTATTGCATTCATAATTTACGCTCTTTGTATCATACTGAAATTTCCTACCTTTATGCTTCCCGATCAGTTCAAGGAAGTCTCTTTTATCCCTAATGGAAAACTCATCAGTCAACATGTCACACCACCTCGTAATAAAAACATTGTTAAGTTAATTACAGCTCAACTTCTGGAATTAATTTGAAACGCTTTGTGATTGATTATTTGATGCAAAAGTGGATAAAAAAGACAGTGCATTTCTGTTTTTAGTAATGCATTAAAAAAGGACGCATTCACGGAATACGTTAGACACTTTTATGCGACGAGAATTTGAACATACTACGGTAAGACCGTACTGGTTAGATTTCAATAACTTGCAAAAATGAAAAATATAGCGGCATTAATACATACACATACATAAATATATTCATTTATTGGGCTTTCAAATTTTGTTCTGATTCCATTCCTTTTTATACTGAATATTTTGCATTCCTAAGATAGTACCGTCGACCATGCAAATTTCATCGAATGAGCAGTCTGAATTACCTTTGCGCTATCATATCGTAAAACGATTTTCGGTTAGCAAATTTTCGTTTCCTCATAATATTTGCAAGGTCTCCACAACATCACTGAAAAGAAAGAAGAGGTCTGACCTGATTTTCGCAGAATAAAAACAGTTTTTGAGCTTCCGGGATGAAATCGAACTCCAAAATCAGCGACGGAAATGTTTCGTTCCAATACAGCCGAACGGCACAGCAAAAAAAATTTAACCTCCTCCACATCTAGACGTTAGTAAAATTGGATCATATGCTCGTGCATAGTTGGAACATTTCTAAATTTGAAATTCCTATTTTAGAAGATTCACACGACCAGTTGTCGCAAGATACAATACACAAAAGTAAGGCTGTGTGGCAGTAATTGACGTTAGGAGTCCATCAAGGTCTAAATATCATTACTAATCTGCAGGGAAAGTTAGTACACTCATACAAATTTTCCAAATTTTCGCATCAAAGTGGAAAATATAAACAAGTAAGTTCTGTCCTTGACTAGCCAAATTGAAGGCAAAGGATGCAATAAATTTATAACTATGCAGCCATTTAAAACGAGTTACCGGAGTAAAATTGGCTTCCATCAAGTAACTTCAAGGTGAAGTAAGGAAAATATAAACTTTCAGCAAAATCGTAATCTTGCCGACAGGATTTCATTTGTTAGCAGATATGAAGACCGTATTTTGGTGGAAAATCATTACTGTTAAGCATTGGATTTATATTCCTCGATATCATGCGTGAAATGATGTATTTCATAGCCCTTCAAAAATGACCTAGTAGCTATTCTAGCTCTAGAAATAAATAAATGTAAGGAAGCAACTGAACATGAACTATCTAATGTGCGAATTTCCACAGAGAAAAAATCATCCGCCTTGACCGGGATTTGTGCATTGCGGGTGACTCCGTAAAAGTGGAACTCCGTGGCTAGTCCCGGATAGCTTAAAACTTATGAACTATCTACGCAAAATCCTCCTCTGACGTTTTTCCAAACCCACCAAAAGGGACTGATTGGAAAAAGGGCAAAATTACTCATCAGGTCTGGTTTTGAAAGACATGCTTTATTCCATCATCGCAATTCCACTTCATTTTTCGATTATAGTTAAACGTCCAAGTACTTATATTGGCACTGCAGGTACTGACTTCATAGAAGAAATCCTGATTTTTGTGACTACTTGGTAATTCCCAGCCACTAGTAAATACTTGCCACCATATAGACTAGGTAGGGGCGTTTCCAAAATGAATTCCAAAATAGAAAAATGCCGACAGGTTTCAGAAAGGTTTAGTAGAGAGTAAAACGTGTTCTGCTGGAGATCGCTGATAACAGAAATGTTCCCTGCGATGACTTGGGCTATAATCGTTTCACTCACGCAGTACCAAGAGGCTGAATCAATTATAAGTCAATTATAATGATTTTTCACAAGATACAATTGTATCCGCAAGTACCTCTATAATCAATTCATCTATATAAACCATAGTTCGGGGAAACGACAGAACTTGCAACCCTATAAGAGCATTAAAGGCCATAACGGCGGCAATTTTTTTCCTTAAATCCCTAAACCTCCTCTCTAATCCCAAAAACATATTTTATTGCTAAAGCTGACAATATCCAACTCGTTCCACCAGACCTGCAATAACTGTGAACCGAAATTCCCTCCTGACCCTTAGGCGTTCTAACTCCTCCGGCGCAATATCTGGGGACCTGGAGTCCGGGGTGCGGGACGCCATGGCTTTGACGGGAGGAAGCAGAGCCCGCCACCGTGCGGGGAGCGCCTACTGGGAGGAGGAGCACGTGGACACCTTGGAGTCGGAGGTGGATATCCGGAGGGAGCAGAGGACGCAGAAGTACCTGATCGCCATGGTCGTCGTCTTCGCCATCTGTCTCTTCCCGCTCATGGTGCTAAGGTGAGGTTGTAACTGCGACGATAACGACGATGATAATTATAATCCCTTACGTTTGGTTTCATTTTTGTATCTCCTTGATAGAACTTTTCTCCAGTAATAAATTCAAGTCCACAATCATTTAGCATATAACATTGTAAAATTCTGATCTAAATGAATCCCAGCCACAAAACACCTTCAATATAACTTATATGGCAAGATTAAAAGTCGATCACTTCAGTCAAAGAAGAAAGAACGCTAAATACCCTCTCACAGTAATCGACTCCGAAAATCTTATGGAGCACGCTAGGCTCGATTAATAATGGATTCAATGTATAAAGCTACCCGTATCCATGATTAGAAAAATAAAAACCTCCATTCTGATACCCACAACTTCATTACCTATCTTCGTCCTATTTTGTGAAACAAAAACTGTCTATTTAGGAAATTATGATATAACGCATGCTCTGCAGATACACAACTTTAAAAAAAAATTTGGTGTCACCATTTCGGGAAGGTGATTGGTTTGACCAGACTACGCCTATGTTAGCAGGAAATGCTTAGCGGCATTTTCTTTGATTGTGCCTGAGAAGTAGGCCCTCTCCATGTCGACTTTCGGACACTCCAGAAGCTGTCACATTTGCTTCGTTAAGGACAAATTGTTGCCCACCGTTTTCTAGTTAGACGCCCTATCCCAAGAGAAGCATTCTCACCCATGTACCTGTGGCAGTGAGTATGGCCAGACCACTGAAATTTTTCTTGAAACTCGATTGACGATTCAATACCAACACTTATTGTTGAAAAGGCTTATGTCATCACTCGTGGGATACAAAGACCTTTAGTTTGGCATCAAAATCAGTGTACTATCACATCAGAGTGGTGATATGTACATCGCAGAAATTTTCGCCGACAATGGTCACGCCCCTCCCTGGGCCAAATGCACGCGCGGTGATAGCTCAAGATCATGCAAGCACTGCAGTTGTATACACGGTTGAACGAGGCTACATTTATTTCAATTGCGTAATAATCCGTGAAGTTATATTGCCCGAGTGGATTACCCTTTCATCATTATATCGTCGTTTCCGTCCACCTCCCTCATTCCGTCTCTGCTTTCGAGGACGCATTCACATCAAAAATCAAATTCTATGCAACTTCCGTTAAAAAGGGATTCTGAAAATATTAATTCCTAGGGAACTAATAAATCTGTTTATTTCAGGTTGGCCAAGCTAGCTCTAACGGAGACCTACGAGAACAGCGGGCATTTTGACATAGCTTTCATAACCTTTGTATGGGTTGCCTTCTTGCCGACGCTTGCAACACCGTGCCTCTACTACCTTTGGACCATAAACAGGTATACAAATGGATAGTTTGTAAAGGTGCTTTTACTACAACCATATTTGAGATTCTTATACTACTTCATTTATGATGTACTGAACTCTTCCTTCCAACCTGACTACAATTCACGTAGCAGTTGTTACCACAGACGTTCAAAATAGACAGGGTAATTTCAAATTAGGGCAAAAACCACAAGAAGATCATTCAACTATTTGTAACAAAAAGAAAAATGACAGACAAGGTATTCCTTAGTTCTCTCTCCCTCCATAATATCCTAGAAAATTATAAACAAAGCATGAGTGAATGGCGTTTTTGACGTAAACATACACCCAAGCCTCCTCCGGCTTAGTCGGTGGAGAACTTGATTGAAAAAAATGACGGACATAATAGAGAAATCATGATAAATTACCATACTAGCGGGCCGATAGTGTATACGAAGTATATATCTTAGCGTAAGAGACAAATGTAACATAGTCAGGTTTTGTTTTAACAACGAGTTAATCCCAGGTGATTTAATTGGGTGGCAGAGTTTAAACAGGGATGTCATGAGAGCAAACATTGATCTTTGAACCCTTTAACAAATAATCAAAATACTTATTTCAAAGAGGAAAATTCAATCGATAAAGCCAAAGCAAACAATTCTAAATAATTAGCCGGACAAACTAGAGGAATACCTACGCTAATAAAGTTAACCTCCGTGTAATGCAAAAAGCGCGGAACTAGTAAGAAATGTAGACAAATTGAATTCTTGAGAATTCGCTAATAAATACCGAACAGCACATGGTCCGGTATCCACATGCATATCGACCAGCACGGTTGGGTGGGCGGTTGGGTGGTCTGCAAGGACCAACCACCCGATCGACGGTTGTGACTGTTTTCGTCGGGAGATAGAGGGTGCTTTCGATTAGAATTTCGAATAGATCTTGCTTGGATCAGCTCTTTTCATAGTGAAGAGCCATCGAAAGCCGGTGATAGACGGCTATTCCTCAAAAACGAAAGCACCGCGGCGTGGCGATCGCCGTCTATATCCGGCTATAGCCGAAAATCGAAAGCACCCAGAGTCCCTCCAACCGTCGTCCCCGACAGTTGGGTGTTCTGGTCGGAACGTGTGTAGCGGCTTTAAACAAGATCACAGACCACCTCAAGTCAGCGGCGTGCTTACTAAGTGCTACGGGCGTCTGGTGGTGGCTATTAAGCGGCAAGAAGTACTTGACCATCTCGAGAAGTAACTGATTTGGCTAGCCGCGCCACACAGTCGCTTGTAGCAGCGTGCGGCCGGACGCGGACTCAAGACTAGGGTTGCAACGATAAGCAAACTGGCCGATTACCGCGTAATCGGCCAAGCATTATCAGCCGATTACGATTAATCGGCCGATTATTAGCAACCTTCAGTTCAAGGCTCGGCAGCCATTTTTTTGGCCTCCCTCGCTCCCGCCACACACCGTTTTGTTACCGGAGCATCTATTGCGTCCTTAGACGGTGAATTGAGGGAGCCTAAATTCACGAAACAACATTCAGACTGGTCCTTAATATGGTCCTTAGTAAGAATTGAATGCTTGATGGGGGATGGAGCTTAAAAGACACCCTTGCAGCATCCACACAGGGTGGCCAATAATTAAGGGGGCCTCAAAACAACCCGATGATCAATCAGAAATATGTAATTTTCATTTTCAGTCTTACATTTTACAGCAATGTGATAATTGGCCGATTGTCAAAGCCGATTAATCGGACAAATAGCCGTAACAGATTAATCGGCAAAATTGCCGATTAACTGCTATCGGAATTATCGTCTACTTACCGATTAATTGGTGCAACCCTACTCAAGAAGCGCTACCGAGTGGTCGAGTGTGAGGGAGAATGGGAGGGTTGGGTGGCCCAAAAAAAATACTTTTTGAAAGTTGAATGGGCGGATACATTTTCTCGTGTATTCTATTAATTA
This sequence comes from Ceriagrion tenellum, assembly GCA_963169105.1. Taxonomy (NCBI): domain Eukaryota; kingdom Metazoa; phylum Arthropoda; class Insecta; order Odonata; family Coenagrionidae; genus Ceriagrion; species Ceriagrion tenellum. The sequence goes on from OY720635.1 coordinate 81,340,161, forward strand.
AAAAACTATAGAAAATTTTACCTTGATCGCATAACATTTGACACTGCTGGAACAGAAAACTTACAATGATGAACGTGAGAAACAGAACTTGTTATGTATAATACAGACGTAAACAATTTTTTGATAGGTATGGAAATGTAAAGGATAAGGAGAGTTTAAAGTTAATTTAAACCTTTTCCAACCCATTAAAAATTAAGACTCAGTGTTTCAACCTGAAGGTTAGTGTGGATGGGTGAGGGCAGAGCTCACCCCAGACTAAGCCATAGGCGTGTGAATTTCACACGTTGAGGGTAAGTGGGCCAGTTCTTTTCCCTGGGCCACCTCGCTATTCGAGGATTTTTTTGGGGTGTCCGAAGGCTTCACCCAAATTTGAATCCGAGACCCTCTGATCAGTAGCAAAGTGCCCTACCCATTAGGCCATCATGTTCCCAAAAATTAAGAAATATATAAAATAATAACATGTATCATCAAGGATTGTTTTTCTTTCGTTCAACCATTATTTCTGCGGTAGAATCCCAAAAAACAGGAGAATTGCCTCTGTAAATTAGTCAATTTGAACCTAAAATTTGAAACACGATTCGACAGGGTCAAATATTGTGCAACCATAATGAAATTTTCTATGGCTAGCTAATTAATGAAATTGCACCAGTAAATGATTCTGCCCCCTCAACTTTCTAAAAAAAATTTTTTTGGCCACCCTAATGTGGGGGACGGACATCCGGAGGGGGTCACGTGTCTGGAGGGGGAGGATAGGTCATAGATAAAGGAGGTCTGGAGGAAGACTCCGACGGGGGCTTGTTGCCGCAACGTCGCCACCCCGAAAAGGTGATCGCTTGCCCGGTCGCACGTTCACAGGAGAGAATTTTTAGTAAATAAAACAACATATTTTATTACTTTGTTTTTATCACTTTTTCTTCTTCAATTATGTATGTTTATTTGATATCTATATTTTTATTAGGTTATGTTTAGCTAGGAAAATCCATATTATTTGAAAAACATGAATAATATCACTTTGGCTCTTATATTAACCGCGTTGACATAGCCTGGAAATTTTTAAAAATTTAGCCTTGAAAACCTGGAATTATGCTTGAATTTTTTATTGTGACTATTGTGGACACCCTGATCCTATAAATCGGATTATTGAGCCCGCCAAAATTTTCCCGACCCTTATGACGCCCCTGCACATCACTTTTCAAGTTTCCGCATGTTTTGCTTAGTGTCATACTATCTATTGTCCATACTCTTTTCCTCTCATTCCTGCACTAACCTTGCACTCTCCCCTCCGTTACTCCCTTGATTCAGTATGGCAACGTAACGGAGGAATGAATATGAGTCCCATTACAGCCACTTGTCTGACTAAATCTTTCCCAGACGGTACAATATATGACTTCGCGCATCGCTCAAAGAATCACGACAACGCTTTCTTATGGCAGACCGCAATTGCAGCATTGAATAACCTGATGAGGGATGGGCGCACCAATAGACGCAACTAGATGCCAAAGCGAGAGGGCGATGCAAACAGATGCTGGCTAAAATGGCACGCATTACACATGAGCCTGGGAAAGGTTCTCAGCATGAGGAAAGTTTGCAGACGGGACGTTTCCGAGGAGGGGAAAATGGTTTTAAAAATGCCTCTGTCGTTAACTCTTAGTACGTCATACATTCACGTTTGCTTAATCCTACACGCTTCTCATAAGATAATCTCTACCTCTAATACATTACCCAGCACCGTATCTACTTTCCTCTTCACTAAACTTTTCTTTACTATCTTCACCACATACTATACCATATCAAGTAAGCGCTTATACTAAAACCTCAGCGACCAGTTTTTCCGGATCATCATTCAACTAAAACTTAAATTTCAGAGCTAAGCCTGAACGTTGTGCCATTCTCACGGGTAATTAAACTCATTCCAGCGCAACCAAGGAACGCTTGCGGCAGTATTTCCACTTGGGCCCCTCAGACAACTGTCGCTCCGAGGACGAAGAAGAAGACGAGGAAGCGGACGAAGACGAGGGTGACGGCGGAGGGAGTCGAAGCGGTTGCGCCGCTCTGCTGCTGGGCAGCCGCCGACGCCGCCGGAGGAACCGACGCCGCGACGTCTGCCGCCTCACCCGTCAGCAGCCTCACCACGGCGCATCTTCCGCCAACTCCGACGCCTCTTCCTCTACCCTGGGCCTCACCAACGTGGCCTACGCGCACCCGCCGCCGCAGCACCCTCCCGCACCATACCCTGAAGCGAACATGGTCGTGGATAACCAGGGGTCCGCGGACGTGATGGACAGTCCGTTCGGCAAGGGCGCATTCTCCTGATACTATTACGTGGAACCGAGGGAAAAGTTCAGCTTGTTCGACGTCTAATGGGAATGCGAGACTAGAGCCGAGCGCCCTTCGTAATCCCATGGGAACGGTGTTCCGCGGGAGATTATAAATGGAAGAGGCACAGGTACTCGTCCCATTTCGTATTATAGTGTTCAACCGTCGCGTATCGACGTCATGAAAGACGTACCGCACAAACGCGGCTGGTTGAGCATACCACTGCGTGGTACTGATTCGTCCAGCAGACTGAGTTTGAATCTCCCATTTAATTGAAAGCTCAGCACGGAGATCTTAAATAAAAACAAAATGGCATCTCGCGCAATGCCGAGAATATTTCCGCAGCATTTGAAAAGCGCCCCATGCTGCACGTTTTCATCTTCAAAATAAGTTTTAAATTCACGGCATGTGATGTCCATGAAAACTCCATCTCTGAGATTTGGTCCATCATATCCGAGAGGCGGAGAATTTCGGAAGTAGTCTACCCCCTCGGAAGACGATGGTGAATATGAGGCGACCAGGGAACCAAGCACCGTTGCCAAATCGCCATGTGAACTTGAAACACACTAAAAATTGCCTAAAAGTATTTCTCTTACAAATATTCGCTCAAATATTGCTTTGGGATGCATCTGCTGAAGAGATAAAACTGTATTATTTCATTTATTTTCATTTTACACATTTAATCTCTCTGAACATCCCGTTAAATTATTACAAGTTTTACTTTCTTAATCGCAGTTGTACACTAAATTGATTTAATCGTAAAACGATTAGCCAGAGACCCATGACATAAGATTTCAACAGATACATTGAACTAACGAATTTTTGCAATGGTTTTCCAGTTCTTCCAGATTGATCATTTGATCAATAGACAATGTGGCCAATACATTGTGTTTTTTCCACTATTTTACAAACACACTTTGCTTCTAAATGCTTCATAAAAAGGAGCAGAAATTTTTTTCTGATATCAAACATCACTAGTTTTAAGTCGTCCTTAGTTATCATCATTTCACAACTCTAAGCTGTAATTTATGACAATATATTAATATATTTCAACATTTTTTGCTGCTTTACCTTACATCCTTTTGTTGACAATTTTATTCTAACAATTTTTATAAACTATCATCAGAGGAAATACGAACATACTTGAACTTGAAACATGCCAACAAATGTCCTTGAAACAACAGATATCAGCGTTTATAAATTTCCTCATTTTCAAGGAGAGTGTTGGTCACGCTGATTTGTAATTAGTGCCTTTCCGGTATATGCGATATTTTAATTTTTATGATTTCATTCAGCAAGTTCTTTTTAAACATATTCTCTTTCCAGAAATGTTCCGAACATGCAAGCGATATTACTTTTCTTAATTTTCCCAGAACTGGGTCGTGCTTCATTTGAACAGAATTTCAGGATAATAAGGGATATCGAAAAAGCAATCTTACATTTTATGGAATATTAGTAGACGATACATTGGCCGAAGCTGAGCCAGTTCTCGTTCCGTCATTAAGACTAATGTGCAATCGAAAACCAAGCATATTGGCTCAGAGCACGTCCAAGAAACACACAGATGGAGCTAAATGAAACCATCGGCCATGTATCCGACCATTAGCCTACATATCTACCAGGTTCACATGGTTTAAGATCTCGAGCCAAGAGTTTCTCTTGCCTGGGTAAATGTTGCAGACAGCGATACCCATTATAAAAGCATACACCGACGGATACTCGAATGATGTAGGTTATTTTACCGGAACCTTTTTTCTAACAGCGACCCCTTTCTCACATAAAAAAACTTCTACTACCAAAAGCCGTAGAGTCATTGTGATTTATCGGGGACCAACAGACATTGGTTGGAAAAATATGTCCCTCGAATAGTCTCGGAAGCTCCCCAAGCTCTTGAAGCATAAGTATTTTGTGTAAATATACTCAATCTCTCTATAATTAAAGTGATTGTTACCACCGGAGATTTTTATAACACAATACATCCAAAATAATCTGTAATCATGTGAATTAGTAAGAGAGGGAGATATTTCAAAAAGAGAAAAATAGGTTTTTTAAAATATAGGTCGGCAAAATTTTCTTCGAAAATGATATTGAGACCAAACTGTCCTTTTGGTAATTTTAAATACATCACCCTCAAATAAATAAAGGTTGAACTATACCGTTTTCTTTCAGTGTTTAGTAACATTTTGTAGAGAATATGGAAAATGAAATTCTCATTATGTCCGTTTATTGGATATACATTTCGGATTAAAATCAATCAAAAAACCTGGCAATTTTCCCAAATCAACGCCAAATTCGTGCTGATATCTAGTGTGAGACTTTTTGAGCGCTAAATTTCATTTCAGATTGTACGCTAATGAGATAATTTACCAATATTATCCTAGACACGGCATCACTTTCTTATACAGTAAAGAGATTTACAACAAAAGAAACTAGATTTTTTAACTTTTCAATTTGAGAACTAATGCCACAGTTTTAATTCCATTGTGGACCTCACTCATCTCTAGGACTACGCAGTTTTCACATAAAATGCCTAGCTGGAGAAAAAAATGCTGCTTACGCACTTGAGAGCTAAATGTTGTAGAAACAGCTTTCTTCTTCCACGTGACATTCAAGATTTCCTCACGTGTCCTCACCAGAGTTTCACCATAGATTATTGGAAAGCCAGCCTTCGCAGCGACAGTCGAAATATACGATCGGAAAAATCTGATAAGAGCGTGTACCCCTGCGGCTATTCCGAGCCGAATCACTCGTCGTCATATATTCCGCACCGACTTATTCAGTTCGATGGACCAATTTCTCTCGTCCAAGGGAAGCCAACGTCCGAAATAGCCATGGGTGAGGAATGTCCCTTTCCTTATTATTGGAGTCTTGGGGGCCATTACACCGAGACAGGGACGCCGGCTACTAATTGAAGAGGATCGATGAAATGAAACCCAGCCAGGTCCTCCGCCCCTAATCTCCATCACCGAACCGACCTCTTCTCTTTTTACACCCCTCCATTCCCATGCTCTCATTTCCCTCTCTAATTCCATATAAAAAAGACGTCCGTGTCCTAATATAGGGCGTTTGGATTCCGATATCTGTAGATTCCATTTCCCCACAAGCAATCTTGCCGTAACCCACTTGTTTTTGGATGCGCCCGATAAAATTTAGATAAATATCTACGTAGTACAGAATTTGTCCTGCGGCTACCGTCCCAGACTATAAACGCAGAGGAGTAGGAATGCAGAGATACCGGAGGCGAATCAAGAAGAGAAAACAGGATGGATTTCGGCAAAAATTCGTCGCTCTTCACATTCTGAACGATTAAACATCGACCTCTTTGACCGAGTAACATTCATTTTTCCACGGGAGATCTCTGATAAGCGTAAGTACCCAGAATATCAGTACGATTTGGTTCTATTAAACTTGGTTGTGCTTGTCAAAGCAATTTCCCTCAGAGGAAAAGTTAATACCTACCTGCCATAAAACAGAGTAGGTACGAGAAACTTTCAAATTAGAAATAAAATAATACTTAATTATTTGCGTTATCTACCATTTAAAGTACCTGCGTGTCCACGAAAAATTTCGAAATAGATATGTTGGTGAATCGAGCCCAAATTCTTCTGGATAAGTGCTCTGGGGTGTTATTAGGACTTTGAAAGAAATTTGGCAATGCTAACAGGATTCGAAAATTATAAGCTTAGACATGCATAGCACTGGCACTGGTACAAAACAGTTATCGTTCATATAATTATTTCAAATTAAGCGATTTCACAGATAATATTTCTAACTACAAGTCATGACTTACTTTGCTGCAGCTAAGCTATACTTTCCACCAGACGCGGGATTAAAATTTACTCTGGATATGAAGAAATAAAGGAGGGCTTGTAGTGAAGGAATAAGAATTTCTGATTTTTTTCCGGGTACAAAACGTCCTGCTCCATATTGGCATCTTTCGTGATGAGGAGATTGCGACGGAAAATTCTATAACTAGAAATTAATATTTCTTTTTTTTAATCTTTCTTCTAAATAAGTAGACTGAATTACCAATTTAAGCTCTTTCATCAACTTCTCTTTAAATAATGACTGCTAAGGCCGTGAGGATCAAATTTCTCAGTCACATGCATACTTCTATTGAAATATTTCTGCTTTCAAGCTTTAAAAAATGTGCATGGATACTGCGCAGATAAATTGCCAATAGCTTCTTTAACAAATAAATCCGTGCTATCATTTTTCCCCCTCGATAATTACCGAAAGAAAACTATCCATGGATTCCGCCAACATTCGTAGTTCAGGAATACTAATAGATTACTTCACGCGTCGATTGAAAGACTAGTGAGAACTCATTAAATTGCTTAGTACCCATGCTGGTGAATTTCCCCTCCATCCTAATGGAGATTCGAAGGAATTATAGTAAAGGCTTCACCAAAAAACTATCAATTGTGCTGTAAATAGTTTATATAAAAAGTCCAAAATATTCTAGACTTATAATACTAACTAATTGGGAGTAATCCTAAGGAGTCAACTTGATTTGTAAGAATAGAAATCAAATATGTGGATACGACCGAAAAACTTTCGGAAGAAAAATTTGATGGTAGCTAAGTGCATTGAATTATGTAAAATAATTAACTCCAAATTAATACTCCATGAACTTGTAAATAGCAACTGTTGAAATGAATGATAAATTTTTATTATACTTGAGAGAACAATGTAATCTGAGGAGAAGTACATCCGCATGCACTTGCTGGTGGCCGATTAATGATGAAAGGATGCTTATCCAAATGAATGATTGAACCAAGATTTACCCTTTCAAGGACCAGCGTACATTTAATTTTCCTCTATTATGCGGGTTCTTCCGAATGAGCGTGGAGAACGAATGTACGCTGCGTTTGGTTTGGATGAACCAATGGTCGCACTTTCCTTGGCATGCTCATTATCAATACGGCCGGCAGTGCCGACCGAGCGATAAACATTAACCTCCGATTAAAGTCCAACCGATCGAGAAAAACCTCAGAACACGTATGTATTGGAATTGGAGAAGAGTGAAAAGTTTTATAAAATTCTAATGAAGTGAATTTTGGAGTTATAAAACTAAAACAGCCGCACATATGGCGCAATTACTCCAATCCACAACTGGTAGTTTCCGCCGGTAGCTATTTGTGTGTCGTCTTCCAAATGAATCATATTTTATTGTAGATTTGAGATAGGTGTTCGTTTGATACTACGAAGAAAGATAAATCAATTAATAAATAGTATCCGCACAATGATATGGGAAAGATTTTATTGCCCATGGAGATGTATCGGGGAGTCTGTATTTTGAGATTTGTGCTTTTTAGTGATAATGTCAAAGATTGATGAGTTATCTTTTAATACATGGCGTGTCAACAGATTTTCGGTTGAAGAAGCAGCAATATAAAGGCTTAAGTACCAATGCTGATCTTGAAAACATTTCACACTTGCAGGCTAATGACAAGACTTATGTTCCTCTCTGATAATGAGACAAGTTTAGATTTTACAGCAGTAGTGAACACAGCCATCAACGTGTATAAATGTACATATACATAGATATTTTAATACAACTGCTTAAAAAACACCACATTTATAGAGTCGTGCAGCTTTGATGCATGAATTGCCCAACAACGCACAACAAATTTGCATAGTCTGTGTCCGTTGCCGTTAGTTGTTACAGTAGCAAGTATTAGAAAACGTATTAGAGAGTTGAAAGTAATAGAATGGATGAAAGGAAATAGCCAACCCCATTGGTCGCGGTTGTGTTAAGGGCGTAGGTTTCTTTATTTTTTGTCGCAAGCTGATGTAACAAATGCACACTATGATGAGAATGTTCTCGGTTCATTGATGAACGCTATAAAAATGCTACCTATACAAACTTATGATCACTGACAGAATTAAGCTTGAACTGATTGTCAAATCAGGTGCCGTTTTGATCCATTATCTATTTTTCACATTTCCAAATTACCAAAATATTTGCAATTTCAAAGTTAACAGTACATAAAAACATATTTATAAAAATTTTAGGATGGTTAATGAACTTGAAGATGGATTATCCTTTACAGTATCTGATTAACAAAGAGTTCATCTCACGTAAGATGTCATCAAAATAAAGTATCGCCGCACAGCGAGAACAAACCATTTGATGAAATGAGTTTCTAAATGTTTTAGCCACTTACTGATTTTGGGCTGAATGAGTGCACATCATTGAATGCTACTAGTCAATGAAGAATACTATTCCTGGAAAGTATCCTGTAAATAACGTATCGCCACAATGCGACAACAAGAGGTAAAACATAATACCATGGCTTGGTTCGAATAACCAAGATTTAATAGCTCAGGAACGAAGAGTATTCCAGTGAGTGATGTTAACGCAAGAGATGTTTGCCTTTAGGAGATATTTGTCAGGAGAGTATTTGATTTTATTTGAAATTCCTCAAAATTACAGGTGAATGAACTTGATCAAGGTGTGTTTTGGAAACGCAGATGGTAAGCGATAAGCTTTTCCGCAAAAATTACGCCGGGGGAAGCGCGCTCATTTCTTTGACGGAAAAAATGACGCTGTTCGTATTCCCTTGCATGCGAAGGATTGATGAGAAGAGCTCGGCGCACGTCGTGCGTCTTTTGTTTACCTCGTCCCCACCGATGCGCGACGGCGCGCTGCTGCGCGGGGAATACCCCGTGGAGTGTTGTTCGCTTGCATGGACATTAGTCGGCGGTGACATGAGCCTCGTGTCGAGCCGGGTCCCGCTCAATAGGCCACCAGGGGATCGGACTCGGAGCGTGTATCTCATTGAGCGGTCAGCGGGAGCCCTTGTCCACTGACCCGCTCCGCTCCCCCCTCTATCGTTTTCCGTTTCCACTCGTCTCTTTCCAATTCTCTTTCCCGTGTATATTTTAATATGTCCATTGTAAAGCCGCTGGCCGGATAACACGTTCGCTGTATACATATTTCTAACCTTCAAAAATATATCCTTGTCCAATGTCCATGAAAAATTAATCCTGTCATCCATTGTGACGATCCAAGAGGATCGGTATGCTCACAAATGTTTAACATATCTGTTGAATAAAAATGTCTATTAATCAAGATGTTGACTGATCATTGAGCCTTAACCTTACAAGATCCTGTCCACCACGGGATAGTATCTGGTGTACCAAAATGCCCAGATATATTATATCAGCTCACGCCAATGTTACCCTCCATTACATAAGAGACCAATTCATATCTCTTTGAGTACGTTCGATTATTACCAGGCCAACAGCCTAAAAAAAACCTTAATTTCCAGTCTAAGGATCTTTGGCCGTGAGATTTCCGTACATATCTACCCCAATCATCCATCCTCCCAGAAGGAGTATTTCACTGGCAGTAAAAACTTTTTAAATAATGAATAACCTGGTTTAAAAAATAACGGCCGTACATTTAGGTTCCCAAGATTTATTTATATATGAAAATAGTTGAATCACCACGGTTTGGTAGATAAAGATCAGTTCCTAGAATTACATTCATTAGATGAACATTGCACAATGTTCATTAGCCATTAACATTGACCATAAGAACGTGATTTTCTGCAAATGGCAAGAATATTCACAAATTTTGGTTGTCACTGATCTTGATGATCATTACATAACAAAACTTTCTACAGACGCACCCAGCGGTCAAGCACAGGAAACAGGACATTATAGATTCTAACCAGGTCTCTAAAAGTTTCTTAAGACAAATAAAATGCTGATACAGTTACCTATTACTTTTTTAAGCACAACATCGAGATTGGGGAGACGATGACGGCCTCGATAGAAACGGACTGGCAAACATTTACTGGTGGCTTTATGACATCAGAGAAGAAACTAAAACCAAGCACAAAGAGCAAAATAAGCGGGAAGATGCAGTCAAAACCGGAATAAATGTAGCAGAATTTTTTAGATTATCCCTCACCGCCTGTCCAATCTTCCAATTCATTTGGTTGAAATTTACATTCTGCGGTAATATAAATATATCATCCCGGAAAAAGGGGCATTCACTGTCATAAGTATAGCTTTCAACGTAAGAGAGGACCAAACTTCAGGGAAAACTTGTTGGGTATACTGCTACCACTCCCCCTTGCAAAAAATAGCCATGAAAGCTAATCTCAGTATAGTGAGTTGTAAAAAATAAAAAGATTCTTGAAAACTTTGTCTGTAATATATTTTACTCACAGCCAACGTTCTGTCATATTTTTGCATCTTCAGGGCTTTTTAACACAAAACTAGGATGCATACAACAGGGAATCATGCAAATATTAGTACAAAATTGATGAGAAACATTTTCCTACCATCCCGCTTAATGTTGACCAGTAACGAAGTAAATAACAACTCCAAACAACCAACAATCAAATAAACCAGGCCCGGTGATCTCATGGGAGTCATACATGAAGTTATTCTCTGTGGTTCGAGTTCAAACGCTACGAGGCGCGAGAGTCGTTCATAATAAAGTCTTTAGTCTATGGCTTACTTGGCATACGTCATAGCGTCGTTGTGGCAATCAGTATAAAAAATTCGGTCATTTTGCCATAATAATAATTACAATTCTTTATTGCCACGCAATTTGGATTGAATTTCAAAGATCTGTTTAAGTTAACAAGCTAGAATTGCGCCAAGAGGATTGATTTTTTCCTTAAAAATTGGTATTTGAAAAGTATTCAGCTATTTGGGAATCATCTTTCGAATTCATTAAAGATCCGATGCATAAGGAAAAGCTTGTTTTGTCATCTTAAAAATGCAGAAAATTTACCAATGGTGAGTTAGAATATAATGTCATATTTTGTGCTTTATGGCTAGCTTTTTATGATGAAGCGTTAAAGAGATAAAGATAATAAACCTTTACCGTAGAAGTTGAAATCGTCATTATGTATTTAATTAAGGACAGCGCATTATTAAAATATTGATGGGAATAAACTATTAAATTCATATTAACTAATGAGAAGACGACGTTCTCCCAATAAATTATCACTTAATTACGGAGATTAAAAATGCTTTCTTTTCCAATCGTGGAAGTATATATGCCATAGCTTGTACTCGCATTGGTAATGACTATAAAATATGTTGTCGTTCGCATGAAATGATAGAAATTACAAAAATTCGCCTTAAGTTGCTACTCATATTTTGCAATCTTTTAAAGAAATGCTTTCCATTAATGGACATAATTTCACTTTATTCATTCGTATTTGTGCTATTAGTTATCATATGTTTACGTAATATATTTTAAATCGTCTAATTTAGAGGTAATTAGCATAGTTTTTTCCATAGAGCGAACGATTAATCCGAGAGCCAAGTCTACAATTTGTGGATGAAATTCCTCCATAGGACAAAGATGATTAGTCCATTGACAACGACTAGATTTTTAATCTAGATTTCGGACAAGTGGCTTCAGCTTTCCATCAGCGATGTTGAACTATCAGTGAGAGCAATCAGACTTGCAACTTTCATTGGTGTTCATGGATGTATAAGTTCTTGAGAACAAGAAAAAATGCGACATGGTTACTTTCAGGCAAATAGCAATTTATTAGCCTTTATCCTCATTACTATGAGTGCCATTCAACCACTTGTGGTTCACATTGCTCCCTAGTTGATGGACGTTGCAAATATCCCGTTTATTTGACCAGTAAACGTGGTCGGATCTGTAAATTTTTTGTGTACGGCGATATGTATAGCACAACGAATGGAATGAATGACTAATGATTACCAAGTGTTAAAATATTCCGCAATTTGTTCGTCCAATATTTTCTCTTTCATAATGATCCTTATATTTATGTATTATCAACACAATGCAGTGAACTTACATAGGGCCTCGTCGTCCAAATGATAACTTTTAGCAGGTTTCCCCGCCATGGTTTTTGCTTACTTACGGTTTCTATCCTATCAGTCCTTTCCGCTATTTCCTATGTCCTGCAAAATCCTCATTTCACAACTAATTTCGTTAGAATTTTCCTACTTTTCTTCCTCATTGTGGACATTTGTAATATTTATGTCATTTGCTATTATGATTCCACGATTATCATTCCTCTATTAACATTGCACTTTACAATCATCGTCTGTAGATCAGTCACACTTTCATGTTTCGAGGCCTTCCCTGTACTAGTTTGACTAAGGAGGCTGTAAGGCCGTACAGACTCTAATCTGACTAACTTTTACCTCCTCTGTTCGATTTTCATTCTAAGTTATGGGTCTCTTTCGACTCCTTTCCGCAGTCATCTTGGCAGCCTTGGTTAGACAGAGATTCTTAACCTTGTGAATCAGTCTTTTCCTTCCATCGTTGTAGTTTTCTCCGAGGACAGAAATCATTCCTCATTTCTTGTTACACCTAGCCAAATACCCAGCTTATTGCAGTTTAATCCTTAATGCAACACTTCTCTTTCAGTGCCAACAAAATACTTTCGCCATCCTTCCTACAGGTATGCAACATGTCTGTAAGTATGAACTGCTCTAATAACATTCACCATCTATACTGTGCCCCTCCACCAATACTTATAAACGTTTATCAATCCGCTTCTGAGTTCATATATCTATCGATTATGGTGTGACCCTTACTATTATCCTAGTCTCTCTTACTCCCCCCTTTTGAGTATGTGATATTGCTTGTTCAACACTAACCCATTTATTTGGCGTTTCATTTGCATATTTTCCCAGCTTATAAGTAGCTTTCTCATTAAATCCTAATTTTTGGCTCATCCTTCAGTTTTTAGTCCTATGGTTAACACGCTATTAGATCCCTTCTAAATTCCTCATCTTATAGCCCTCTTCTTATTTTCTACAAAATTTCTATCCCCTTCCTTCATCTCCTACGCTTTCTCAGTGATCTCTCCTCTTCAATATTCCCTTTCTTTTCAAAACGTCTTTCCTTTCTCCATCCAATTCTTCTGCCTCCTCCGAACCTCCGCCACTAGTTTCCTCCCTTCTCCGACCATGTCCAATTCCTCATCGTTCATCCTTCTCGCCACCCAGTTCACCCTCTCCACCCTCATCCAATCCAACATCTCGGATGCCTCAAGTATACGTACATTCTCTCGCCGTAATGACTAAGTCTCCAACCCTTACAGCGCCACGCTAAATACCAGAGATTTTACCAGCTTTTTCTTATGTCTTTTCTCAGACCCTCATCATCAATTGCATCTTCTTTGAAAATGCTTACTAAACCATGGCAATGCTACATCTTTTGCCCCTACAACTGAACCCCTTCTTCAAAATACCACACAGATACGTAACCTACTCGATTTTTTTCTATTTTGTGCCCTCCTACCCTTATATTCAGCCCTGTCTTCTTACTTCCAGAGAATCTCGCCACTTTCGTCCTCTTGTCGTTATTGTATCGAAATCTAAATTTCTTCCATATCAAGGTTTACTCTCTTTTCACCCAATGCCTTCATATCACTGGTTTGTTATCTGTATTTAATAGCATGTAGTAGATCTAAAGTTGTAATGTTACAGCAGAAGACTAAATGAAGTATGGGCTTGATGCGATGTGATTATACATATGTTACTTCTATTGTTAACAGGTGTTGGCAAAATAATTACTTTTCAAAATATTGTGCCATTTAAACTCAAAGTTAATTTTCCAATAATAGAGTTACTTTCTTCTGATGTAAGCGCCAAAATAAACTTCAATGTGTGTTAATTCATTGAGTTGTTCTCGTTTTCTTTAATAACTATTTTTCCCAGAAAATTTCCCTGTAGATTTTTTTGCCTAAAATTAGTTGAAAATTGTGATTCTCTTTAAAATAATATAGAAAAAATCTTCTCAATTTTGTTAAGGTGAAATAATATTGATTATTCAGTGTATTTGGGAATAAACGGTACTCCATTGCGTAAGTAAAAGTCATTCTCAGCAATATTTGAAATATCTATTCATAATTGAAGCAAAAATCCTTTTCCGGGCCAGCAATCGTAATGCCTACTCGGAAAATGTATAAAATATATCAAATAAGTGCCGAGAGCCGGAATGCAAACATTTTAGTTCGAGTCCAAACGCTTGGCAGAGCTGAGATTCCCATAGCTTGACACGGAAGATTCCCATCTTATAAGTAATTTCTCTATGACAAAATATTTACAAATTTTGCAATAATTTATAAAAAAATAAATAGAGATAATATTAAAAATATACTATTTTAAACATATAAAACAAATATAGAATCAAAGTTAACATTAGCATTGATATTATTGGATTTTTACAAAAACAAAAAACAATTCAATTAGGGTTCATCCTATAAACCCAATATAAATTCTACTAAGTGTGTTTATGTCCGTTCTCATAATACAAGCATTAGTGTTTAATATGATATGTGCCATTTCTTTGAATATTTTTTATTTTCTATAATTTATAAGCCGAGAAATCTATAATTGGTTAGTAGTAATTACAGCTTGCTCACCCATAAACTTTCACACACAGAAGAGAGACTGTATGCAATGCTACGATTCTATAGTTTTCATCCATTTCACGAAAAGACGAATTATTACTTCCTGAACAACCAAAACAAACTTAAGTCGACATGGATATGAAATGAAGCATGATAAAGCACAAATGAATCCAAATTAAATGAGAAAATCCATTAGAGAAATAAAGAATTAGGATAAAATGGAAGACGGGAAATTTGAAAATTGCTCGCCCGTTCACTTAATATATCAATGCCAAAACCACTGCACTTGAGAAAAATTTAAAAAAATACATAATCCGATGGCCTAATGCTTTTATACGTCAACTCGTCTGTTGAACATCATTGAGTTAACTTAAATAAGAAGGAAGATAAGTAATGGGATTTAAGCATTGAGAATTTAATATTTCGGATGCGTAGCCTGAAATGATGATTTTCTTGACGATGCTTGGATTTTTTACAGTATTCAATATCTAGCCATGAGATATATTTAATAACCATTATCAATAATGGCCTTTCTCTCAAGTCCGTTTCCGTTGCCACGTCTATACGCTGGAGATAAAATGTCACTTTCAAGTAGATTTTATGCTATAAACTCCGTTCTGTCTAAAAAAAATAAAAGGCAAAGGCAGACCAGGTAGTTGCCAACACATTCCTAACTTTTTCAACTTCGTAAAGAAAACAGTGTCCCGCAACCAAATCAGATCTAGCTCACGGTATTACAGATTTTCGTATATAGTAAGTACTGAAGAAAAAACATTCTTTAAGTTTACCTATTTTTTAGGAATTTGGGCTCTAAAGAAAAACTTAATATATATTCCATTCAAGTAGAAATAAAACAGATAAATATTCCCCAAATTCTTTATCAAAGACGCGTAATATTTCACTTATCCATCTGTCGTCTTAAGTCTCAAGGCTATCGTCCCAACGGTATAAATTATTTTACTCATTTTGTTAGTCTCGGGGGGATTTGGGGAGGACTCTTCAAATTATTTTTATGATATTCACGAGCCAATAATAATGTTGTACTTTTCTTATCGCAACATAGATATATATTATGTCAACAGCTGATCCAATACTTATATTTCGCATGACTTGGAATCCATTGGTTGGCTGCTGAGGAAGGAATTCAGTTCTGAATTGAATTATTATAAATAAGAACCTGTTCTGCATTCAACCCAATTGTCATAACAAAGGGAGTATTGGCCTTCAACAAAAAATCTCAATGAATCCTTGCCTACTCCCCTATAAATATATAAAACTCATTATAAGCATCCTTTTAGTTTGAATTTATTTGAAAAATTTATTTTTAAATTGAAAAAAGCAAACAAACACAATTTTTTAAATCATTTATCTCCAAAAATACACTAATTTAATCACTACAATTTGATTTCGATAGCATTCGCTAAAGAAATACCTCGATAGCTTCCGCAGAAAAACGGTTTACGCAGCAAGCCATTAATGGACCCGATAGCCGAACTCGAACAATCCTTGCCTACACCCCTTAAAACATGTTAACTACATTAGAGCTTCGGCTTGATTTTAGATTATTGGAAAATTTATCTTTAATTTTAAAAAAAGCGTACAAACACAAATTTTTAAATCATAAATCTCCAAAAATACACTGATTACATCATTACCGTTTGAGTAATATAACACCCACTGATAAAATAACCCAATAACTTCCGCAGAAAAATAGCTGCACGCAGCAAGCCATTAATGGGTCCAATAGCAAACGTTTCTAGCGACCCAATAAGGGAATCGAGAGCACTGTGCAACAGGGTAGCCCACCATTCCTTTCACATCAAACCCAGCCGTCTATCCGCCCGTCAGGTTGACGAGAGTCCCTATTACCAGCGTGTTCCCCGGCAAACACGGCTCGGGGTGATTATGGATAACGAGCACTAGACGGCTGAATTCAAGGCAATAATATACGTGAAATGGGAGTGAGAATAGAGCTACTTCGATCAAAGATGGTTGTTAAAAAATTATTTAAGTCACGTATCAAGGCAACTTTCAAGCTCATTTGGCACAGCAATCATCAATCGTTCTTTAGAATAAACTTCGCGCAATAATTAGGACAAAGCTTGACAAAGCCCTGAGTATTCTTTTCTTCAAATTAAAACCTTACCGTAAAATTAATCGTTGTCTACATACATATAAATTTACACAAATCATTTCACACATATTTTACCATGGGTCATGCATGCCTATACAAGGTTCGCAACTGCGAGGAATAACTGGTAAGTATATTTCGATGCAAATAATTCTAGAGAACAGTTACATTCTGGACAATAATGCAGCTAATTTTAACAGCAGCAGCTAAATTTTGGTGGAATATAATGCTCTTCCAATGAGAAGCGCAGATTTAAAGCTTAATAAAGACCCTTTAAAAAAAATGAATCACTTTATTTTAGGAGCTAATAGGATGCATAAATATGGAGAAAAAAAATTACAGCCGATTTTGAGAAGAATTTATAAAAATTTGATACATTAAAAGAATAGCTAATAGATTCGAGAATATAATACCGACTTCATGCGGATAATGAGTATTTTCATTCATTTTCTTTTTCGCGCCAAAATATCCCTCATTATCAAAATGACAGCGTACGAAACGACAAGTGAAGTGGACCACCTTATTTCAAAGTTGTGTGGCCTGGGGCTCAATATATTCTCTACGTATACACCTAAGCTTTCCTAGCAAGATTCATGATATTTCCACAGGCATAACAAAACCCTGCTCAACATCACACTGATTTGAGAAATGAAATTAATGCCGCTTTCCATTGTAAGATCATCAAGTGCAGTGCACCCTTTTAGGAAAGGATTGACATTCATATTTCTATCACCATAAGATCATTCCAATTTTATAAAATAAAAAAACAAGGTGGAAGGTCGAGGTACGAGGAAAACAGCGGAGCAGGAGGTGGGTTTTAATTGCATGGGTTGTTTTTAGGAGGAAATATGATAGAAAAAAGATCAGAAGAATGGCGTTCGTAGATGAGGCATTCGTAAATGAGGAAAAAACGCTTGAGACCTTGTGAAAGGATGCAAAGAAAAGGTTGTGGAAGAGTTTGATATGTAGTGCGGCATTGTAGGGATCAGAAACGTTGACTCTGAAATAGATGACGATAACAGGCTCAACAAGTTTGAGATGGGGTAAAATGGACAATTGGTAAGGTGCGGCGAACGGAAAGAAAAATAAACAAAGAGGGTGGTATGGTTAGTAAAGAGAGGAAACTGCTGGAGAAAGTCAGGGGGCGGAAGAGCGCGAGGTTAGAATAGGTAAAATGGGGCGAAGGGGTATTAAAGGTTGTAATTGAGGGGAAGATGTAGGGAAAAGAGGAAATAGAAAGAAAGAGAATAGGCTCAGTTTAAAGAATGACTGAAGAGTGATAGGGCATACACCGAGCAGAAGAATGAAATGATGCAAAGAAACAAGGGCTGAAGATGCAAAAGATAGTCCAGGTACTTCCTTTCTCCATATAACCTACTATAACCGGCAGATCAACTCAAATAATAAAAACATCATCTAGACGTTAGCCGTCGCCAAATGAAAGAGCTTTCTTCGAGACGTCGACTCATGATACCCTCCCATTCGAATCTTAACATTTCTTATTTCACGCTTCACGACCCAGTCAATGCTTATCCGCATCGGGAACGGAAGGAACTTGATGGGTTGACCATTCTCTTGAGAATATCTTCCAGAAATGTATTCGTATTCAGCATGCATTAGGAGTCAGAGACGAAGGAGAATAAGTCGATTAGATCAAAGAATATTAAATCAAAAAGTATTCGTGACACGCGAAGAAACTGAGGTAATTATGACGAGGACAAGAGGAGTCGTTTCAAAGTGGCGATGGCAAGAGCAGGAAGTCATTTTTTGCAGTGAAAAAAAAATAAAAAATATGCATGAATACTTCCTATTTTCCTCTGTGAATAAGATGGTTATCCCATCTTTGGAAAATAATCATGACTAACAATTTAGAGCCCTCAAGGGAACAGAAATTCTTGGAACTGTAAAGGGATTCAAGTGCTTTATCTAGATCAATTCAGGAAATGTCATTTTTTACCTTCCCAAAATAAGCCACCAAGGCTCTCAGCGTATATGGAGACAAAAATGCTCACAATCACTTAAAAGCCAAGAGTATCATTGTTCACTGATGAAAAGTACTATGCTGCTCTGCTAACCTGAAAGACAGTAACCGACAAAAATATACACTTTGTGGATAGAGCTGGTTTATATATTTATATCCTCGAGGAATTCAAAAACTAAGCAAAAAACCGTATCTCTAACGGTTTTTCATGTATTACGTTCTGCTTTCCCCATATCAAAACTACCTTGAAGATCATGTGTTAAACTTGCGTTGGTTATCTTTAATTTTATTTCACTCCGTAAATTAAGCAATTAATGTAAACGCATCGCATTATCTTATTGGAGACCGTATTGTAATTACCTCCAACAACAAAATTATTTGACTCTGAATAGCGCTAAAAAACAAAATAATTCCTTTTTTGCAAAGAAAATACAAACAAAAAATGTCTTATAAAAATAGAGTGATAGATAGAACTCCTTTTTTTGCCATTTGAATTTTCGTCAAAGTATTAATTGTCTACATGAATCCTCGGACTCACTTTAACGAGATGGTAGGGTTTATGAGAGATAATTTAAGCCTCAATATAAAAAGTGCATATAAAAGCGTATCAGGCTCAACTTTGTGGAAGCGATGTATACCCATTTCAAAATGAAAAACAATTGTAACTTTCCACACAGAATTTTTAATCTTTGCCGACCTTGATAATGGCACTAGGTGCTGAAACCATGGTCGGCAAAGATTCAAAATACTGTGTGGAAAGTTACAATTGGTTTTCATTTTGAAATGGATAAAAAGAGCCATTTAATGGAGAATCAAGTGAACTTCCATTTTTAGTGTGTCCACACCGTACAGCGACTAGTAATGTGAAATTTTTTCGATGAAACATATCGACTAAAATCCCCAAAGCCGGGGAATCATCTGAACCAATGGCGGTTGAAATTAAATGGAGGTAGCATGACCGTAAAAGCTCATGGGTAAAGGTGAAGCAAAAATAAAGGTGCATGAATAGAATATTGAGCCAAATGAGCATGGCCTACGAGATACAAAACATTGTATTGCCAAGGGGTTTTAGCTTAGTTCTGACGAAAATACAACGTGACTACCGGAGAGTAAGGGCGTAACGGAGAGAGAGGGCGTAATTCAGAGTAATGCCTAAATGGGCCGACTAAAGTGCTGGGCTTGGCTTCAAGAACTAAGCTGAATATCGACTTTTTTTCCGACCTCTTTGATCTGAACAATATATTATGGTTAATGGTCTGTTGCAAGAACATTTACTCACGGATTAATTAGTCAAGAGATCCATAAAGTTAACTCTTATAAAATATTCGGGTTGCAGGAACACAGCTAATAGCTTCATAACTTATTTGCTAATAGTTAATAGCTTCGAATACTTGATCTAATCATCTACCGACGAATAAAAAATTTATGAAAGTTTTACCTATTAATAATTGCTTATGTACATAATAATGTCAGTAAGTGTGAAAAATGTTCATTTGTCTCGAAACAACTGTTTTATCTAGTAATTAAGTCTCCAAGTGGTTAATTGCGCATCCGCCATCTTGGCTACTTACGGGACTCAGCTTTATGCCATAAGTTACGAAAGCAATAAACTTATCGAATGCTTCTGCAACACTTATTGAATGGTTGCCATGGCTTACGGGTCCCATAACGTCGTAGAATACATATGTATCGTTTCTGCAACTGGCCATAAAACGCACAATTGAGTATGACTCTAGCCCAGAAGGACAAAAGCAAATTCAGTACTTTCGAATACCCCGCACTGGTTACGAGTGACAAGAGAGCATATTATACGCGTTTTTAGCTGCCATACAAGCAAACTTATGTCTTTCCAAAAACAGACGAGCCACCCGCAACCTCCGGCAGCCCAGCCTCCAGTGTTATGGAGGTTGAGATGGAAAAGAGCACTTTATGCGGCGCACAAAGTGCAATATATGTATGGTCCCAAATAATCACGGAATTAGGCAATCACCTTGTTCTACAGTGCCCACACAAATGTGGTGGCACTTCCGCTTCAAGTGCTTTAACGTCCTTAGTCATTTCGCACTTACTATCTACCACATGCAGACTGAAGCAACAGAATTCAGGAAAATCACCCCTCGAAGATTTACAAAAGATTTACGTACATTCAGACGAATAATATGCTTTAAATGGAAGATCAATTACTAACAGAAAATTGGAAACACATACAATTTTCATCCAGACATAAATGGACAAGGAGTTCGAATAAATGAAGTTGGTAAACGAATCATCTAAAGGAATGAAGGCATTACTTTAGAATAAAAAGACTGCGTTAATTCCTCAGTTGATAATTTCAATAAAAAGAAAACCTCACCAATTTCCTTTCCCAAGCCGTTTCAATTCAACAATAACCTTTTTGGATATTTGCAATAAATAATGGGTGTACAATGAAACAAGGAGTGCTATTTTCAAAATATGGAGGAATATTACCACGACGTTCAACTCCATTTTTAGCTAAATAATTTAAGAAAAAATGTCACAGTTAATATCTCCCCGTTTCAGTACGAAGTAATTTACCCGCACCTATCACCAGATACGGTCCAACATAAAATATAGAGTATAGCCAATCGATATTTTGTGCTTCACAACTCAATTAATAAGCTTCACGGAATTCTAGCCGCGAACAAATTTCAGCCACTGCTCCAAGAAAGCTATTGAAAACGAATAAATCTAAAATCAATTCACAGAAAACATAAGATAAAACGGAAGAAAAAATCAGTAATGAGAAAATTCTTTGCGTTGCTAAAGGTATTACATAATATATATAGGTATTACAAAAAATATATATAACAATAGTGCATTCTAAAACGTACCGTAAACATCCCAAACAAAACTCTTTTCTTTATCTTGGCCAACAAATCGATGCAGTGTTTTATGTGATGTATGATATACTATGTGTGGTACATGCTAGACTTAGCTTGCATGAGAAATTCAGAACAAGTGTCAGCGATACAGAGAGTATTATCATCACACCTCACTACATCTCTAGGTCTGACAGAAGCGATAAATAAGAGAGGTACACTGCCGAACTGATAGGTGCAAAAGTTGTTCTTTCCGCACACAGTAAGCGACCACAATAAATACTGAGCTTCACTAAATACACTTCCATAATACACGTCGCCATTTCACCTACTAAAACCTTACATCTTTACACGGCTGGTGACCCACCACCCCCTGCCACACGCCCATGCGGTGGCTCACAGGGTAGTAGTAGATGTAGCCAATTTCAAAATTACTACTAATAATTTTAATCTGTAGAAACAGCTGCGGGAGAATCAGCTGGCAAAGGGAACGTGTATAGATCAAATAGAACTATTATTTTTTTTAAGCACTCCCCAGGAGTTCATTATTCCTCTTTTAGCTGCGGGATATTTTAGCCATCTAGGGTACATTAGAGAGTTCTTAATGCAGTGTGGTCGCCCAGTACAATAGATGCCAGAGTTCCTCGTTCTTCACTTCTTTTAATTCTGCGCATGTTCCGAAGGTATTAATTGGTAGCACCCAATGTTCCCCTTCCACGGTTTCTAATTCCAGCACATACATACCTCCTTTTCTCCAATATGGCCACTGCCCTATTTCATTCCCATACTGGAATTAAATTTTTCGTAGTATTCCAGCCTGGACCTGCACGTGTTGCATCGTCCCCATCTTTGTTCGTTGGTGCATGTTAACACGTGCACGATTTGGCTGGGATGATGTACCACAGCACATTCATACGCGGCAGATGCAAACCTCGCAGAGCATTACACCAGCCCGCGTTTCCACTTCCTACATTACGCGCTTCTCATTATTCCATAGCCTTTTCACTTCTCTCTTCATTCAACTCGAGGTAAAAATGATAAGAGAATGTAAACCTGGTCTATTTCGACGCGCCATTGCAGTTATGCAGTCGCTAGCACCACGAGCTGCGGTTCAAATGTTCACTGTTATCTGTTTTGGGCAGATTATTAATGTAGCTAACGAACCTTTCACTGGTGAAATGAAATAATGAAGGCTCGTCATCTGAAAGCGTATTGATAGGACCACATTTTGAATAACGGAAATTATTCAGTTCACAAATACAATATGCTTTGGTAACCGTCTAATATGTGATAAAGTTAAAATTCCTATCAACTTTATTAATCCAATTAAAGACAACGGAGGACATCATTCTACCCTGACACACTCTAACCCAATACCCAAATATTTTCAAAATATTAAGCGTGGATATTATCCGAAACTTATCGCCAAAAAAAGCAGAAAAAGATATTACTCGACCTATTACTTTTTTTACTGGATTATACAGCCGTATATAATTTGTACTATTTAGTCTCTCTTTGTTCATCTAAAATACTACTCTGGGCAAACAATTCTCCACCCCAATACTTCGTTGATTCATATCACTGACCCAATAATATTTTATAAGCTCGCGATCACATATTCGTGAGCAAGAAATACTGAATTGTAAACCACTGTTTGTTTATGATATGGAGCGCAATAAAAAATAGCAAAAAGTTATGAGAGTGAGCTTAATAGCTGAGTAAAGAAAAAAGAGTATAACATCCATTTAGCAATCGAGTAATTTGCCAATATTCAAAGTATTCAATCGGAACACATCGCCATATGAGTAGTTAGGGTTGAAGTACCTTCAATAACTTTGAGCTGATTAATGCCAAAATTTCTACATAAAACTCCAGCCACAAAAGCTACCATGGCCTTGATTACGACCAACTATATTTTTACCTCGGATAACTAGAGATAATACATGATTCATCAACAATTCATTATTCATCAATAGATGAATAAATCCCATCTTAGTCATAGAAATGGGATTCTTTCGGCTAAATAATATCCTGGCCAACATAAGTATATTATGAAGTGTCCTTTATTTGCATTTGCAATTGGTAGTGGCTCCAAATGGATGGAACATAAAGCACCAGCTGGTCAGTCAAATGTGACAAAGCTTAAAATCTATACACATAGGAGTAAATCAGAGAGTTTTATGGGGCGAACAATTCACCTTCTACTTTACAAGAGAAAATGATAAACAAATACGCCAAATTATTCTAATTTTGTAGTGCCTTAGCGTAAAAAATTATTAAGTAGGTATTAAAAATACACTAATTAAATTACGTAAGTATTAAAAAATACACTATTTTTCCTTTCTCTTGCCGAGGGTGTTAGCCTAAAGTCTTCAGAGAAAACGTCGTAATTTATTACTTTATACACGGTTAATCCTAAAAAAAGACTATCTTCTACAGACGATGGAAGACAGGCATTATTACAGAGGAAATATAACTAATTGCTAAAGCTCATAGAATGCTAAAATAATGGATGAAGGATGAAATGAGTGGTGAGTGCATATAGAAGATAGCAAAGGAGGAAAGAACGCTAGATAAGTGCGGAGAGAAAGGCACGGATATTTTGGACGAAATCTATGATGCTGTAAATGCGAGTAACTGGTTCGAGACTGGATGGAATGTCACGTAGTGAGCAGGAAACTGAAAATATGTCTACAGAATTGGAACGTTAAGCAATACAAAAAAAACCAGTTAAAGAACAAACTATGATGGAAATGCTCACAAAAGCCTCCTGCTAAAAACAGCAAACGGAAGATCTAGCAACTCTCTTCCTCGGCGAAATTTTATCAATTGCCCATGGGGTTTGCGAGACTAATTTATTTTTACTATAGAACTAGGAAATTGAAATAGGTGAGGGAATTGGTATTGAAATGGAAATTATGAGATCGAGGTGATAACAGGTTTGAGCGCAGGGTCATTGGAAATAAAATTATTGAAGGAGTGAACTTAACCTCAATTTTGAGCATTCAGTACATTTGCATAACCATCACGTTTTATCATTCGTTACATAGTATCCAATCAAATAATTTCATTTTCACAAACAACACAATGGCCTTAGTAGAGGAAGGAAGTAGGTTATCGACGAGCAACAACGAAAATCTTTCTTTACACAGTAAAAAATAAATAAATAATTTAAGCAAAAAATTAATGGCTGTTAAGAACGGAATTCCAGTACATTCTCATAAAAAATATATGCAAGCATAATGGAAGCAAATTAGCCTTTTCATGTGCGTCTTAAAATACCTTTAAATTGGAAATCACACTGAATATGGCTGGCTGTAACGGGTGGACAACGCTTACATAACTGAAGTAGAATAAATAATTAATTTAGATATCACACTGCACATAAATTTCTTTTTAAGTCCCAGTGCAGTACCAACCCAGCCAATTCAAATTGCCAACATAAATACCTTAATGATATCAGTTTACAAAACCGTGAATGACATAAACTTCAATGACGGTAGCTTCAGAAATCAGAATGGTCATCGCTCCAAAGCCTTAATTCCGTAACTCAATGAAATTTATATACAACGGAAGATATAAAGTACATATAGCGGTTTTCCATTCGGATTTCTACACACTTCATATCTTTATATTCTGAAGGTGAGAGGAGGCTCCACGACAAATTATCTTCTACCATTATCTGCAAAAGGTATAAGAGGTAAACTAAAACAACGAGATAAGCGAAAATATATGAGGTAGCCACTAGGCCACGGGAAGATCACAAAAATTAAGTGAGGAGAAAATTGCTTAACAGGTGAACCACGCGAGCTGAAAAGGTTTAAGGGCACGAGGGATCGATACCTCACTCCTTTGCCTCGCTTTTAGTGGTTCAGAGAAAACCGCATGTTCTTGTAGTCTTTGATTACTCCAGCAATGAATCCATAATGAAGTGCCCCAGCTACACGTGCATCTAGCATAGGGAAGACCCTCATTGACCCAGTTTAAGACGAAAATTGACTTAGGCGAACCAAAGCTTAACTTTTACTCCACTGGAAATGGGAAACAAAATTTAAGCAAAGACAACTCCGTTCTTTTTATAATTTAAACGACAAATTTATTGAAAATCCCAGTAAAAAGAGGCAGAATATTACAACAAATAGCAATGTAATTTGTGATGCTGACAGCTATGGAACAGCGATTGACCCAGAAAATGTTTTCGGAGTATGCAAAGGGAAAAGAGTGAATTAAGCTGATAATATTTAGCTGTAATAAGGATTTTTTACGGTGATTTAAGTCTCCTCTGATGAAGATAAACATAAAATCCAAAACTTCATAGCACTAACAGGTAAAAAAAAAGAACCTAACTCAGAGAAAAGTGGTGAGAATTTTTTGCTTTTTCTCTTTTTTCTATTGAACTTGGACTCTGGGAGACTGACGCCTTTTCTACCGGTTATATGATTTCATTTTTCGGTCAAAGAAAATAGAAATTTTCGTAATTTTAACCGTTATCCATCAATCGAACCAGTTTTACATTATTTATGACAGCCATTTCCTTGAATTCGACCCAACTTATTATCATGAAAACTTTGAAATCAATAATTAAATCATTAGGTGATCTTTTTAGGCTACCTAGTTACTGACAAAGATAATTTTTTCATTTGAATATGTTTAGAGACTCAGGGTGGGGAAACATAGTTTCCTTAGTGATTATGATGGCAAATATAGTGAACCAAATCCATGAGAAAACGGTAAGAAAAAAGAAAGACTCTTTTTTATAAAACGTTACCCAACTGCACACCCTTTTACATCTAGCCTTCTGATGCGTCTTCTTCTTTTCCAAGCAATTGCAACGTTTCCTGTGACTAACTGATGCCTACTAGACAGATGACGCTATTTCATTGAGACCGCATGAGAGCATTGTGCGTCAGTTAACTATGTACAGCAAGCCAGGCCTTCCGCAATCGACGTCCTTTTTCATAGTTTGGACTCGCGAGCCCATTGAACGTCTCTTTCGCGAGGATTCCGATGGACTATCGCGCAGGAATGACTCGCCATTTCCGTGATTGGCTGAGCCACCAACGCCATCTCGCAGGAGCCGTCGGGAAAATGAAGAATTCGAGTGAACTGCGCAGGGAAGCTACACAAGTCTACTTCAATCGCGGTTCGGATGTGCGCTGCCACCAAATATTTCCTCCCCATGGACACAGATCATAACTTTTAAAAAGTAGCTTCGATAACAAAAACATCAGAAGATTTTATCGAAATATCGAATAAATATTAGCAGAAAAAGTACAAAAACGCATCGCGTGACAGAGTGCTAGAAACGTAAATGTGACTATACTAGGAAATAATAATGAAACCGCAGCATATACCAAACAATATAGGTTGTTTTAAGGGTATGTAGGTAATAATCTTAACAGTGAATCGCGCCGCTCATAAACAAATCCATTTTGATTAAAAACATTGCCAATAGATGATCACTAAGGAATATTTAAAGGGCTTTAATATCCCGGCCGAAAACCATTTTTTACGTGATTTGATATAAATAGGATATAGGTATTTATGTCCTTGGACGAGAGTCGAATAACGAAACAGATATATAAGAATGAAATGAATGGTGCGAGAGGTAGAGGTTGACCGAAAAAGTTGTGGTTGAATGTGGTTGAGGAAATTCTTAACAGGAGGAATATTAGGAGTCTTAAAAAAGGGGGGGGGAAATGCAGTGTATGCCAGGCAATGGATAGTATCTACGGTCTATTTCCCATGTATGAGGTGAAATAGCGTATAAAAGGGTAGTGTATTTTACTCTGATTATCAAATTCTAACTCCAAGTATCACAGCTAATAAAATTTAGAGCATATGCAGGAGAAAAACAGTAATTACATACAATTATTGCCATCCTCCATATAAAACTGCAGTTCTCTATCAGGCATTAATTACAGTGTTAAATTCGCGGAAACTTCATCCAAATGGAACTCTCTCGTAATGATCACCTTTGATACAAAACATGACAATCATTATTACAGGAAAATTTCGGCAAAAAGGATAATTAATACGTTCATCAGATCTTACGCGCATTGACTAGCTTGAAGTATTATATATTCGATTTATCATGTAAAAATTCATTTGTACATATTTCACATATTTACTAGATAAAGAATGTAAAATAACCTACTTGTAAGCCATATATGAGAGAAATTACAGGCTGGAATGAAAATATCCTTCCATACATAATTGCCTATAAGAGCGAGTTTTGGGCGGATAGAAGCTCAACTAGAACAAACCGATTTCTTCAGCGCAGGGGAGATTAATAGATACAGAGAATTATAAGAAAACCTTATTAATTCAATAAAAAGCCAGAATAACTTCAGATTATACGCCAAGAAAGTAACCTTACATACTCCACATGACTCCCCAAGCATCATGCCTTCTTGGGTAACCACAGCAGTCAAAAGATAAGAAAAATTCTACCATGCCCAGCATGTGGGAATTTCACAGAGCGTTTGGTTTAACACTAAAAATCCCTTCCTTTACCTGCCCAGCGGATCTTTAGGTTGAATGATGTTATTTTAGTATCCTGGAGCGGTTTCGCTGAATCCCATTAAATTATACTAGCTTTTGTCCTTTTACGTGGATCGGGAGACCGCAATAACATTAGAAGACGTCCCGAACCGTAAAAAAACCGGAGATTTCGAAGGGGTGTAAAAATGATGATAACGTCGGGCTTTGCACGCAACAGCAGCGTGGGAAGGAATGCGCAATGGAATAAGCCCTAGCTCAAGACAGGTGTTACAAAAGAGTAAATGCCTGGAACGTTCACCAGAAAATCTATTTCAATTCACTCGAAAAAATACAAGAACATTCTTCCACAAACCTGAGATGCGGAATCTTTACCATGAACCTGGGGTTTCTGAGAAACGGCAGACGGTTTTTGTTGCCATTTATCGCCACTATCCTTTTCTTGGGCCACGGATTCGAAATTGCAAAAATTCACCTAAGCAAATACTGAAGCAAGTCACTTTCACACCTTTCAGAAAAACCTGAATATGGAGGGGATTGTCGTAAGTTTGTCACTAGCTACATCGCTTATCAAATGATAAAATCACGGAAAATGTGTAACTTTTACTTTATATTGACCACCTTGAAATTATAAAGGATTACTATAAAGGAAAATAAAAAGGATATCGTAATAATAAATAATATAAACTAATATAAAACATCTATTAAACACTATGTAAACTTAATATTTAGGATTATATATTTATTTATACTTACTTAGAAATGTTATCAAATCAAAAAGAATGCTTAAGACCAAACAGAAGCAGGCAGTCACCAGTATAGAAGTCTTATAAAGAGCTGGGAACGACAGATGGTTGACAGCCACTCAACGAGACAAACTTATGGGAATTTTCAGCCTCCGGCAACCTATAACGAAAGGAAGAAAAAATGAGAAATAAGAATGATAACTCAGGGATAATAAGGGTGGAATAAATAAAAAACTACGTGATATGCCAAAATAAGAAATTATGAGGGAATTAAGCGTTTTGCTGAAAGGCGGATGGGGAAGGAGAGCTTCAGTAAGCCAATGATAGGATTGGGGTCACTTTGATAGGGGATCAAGTAGTTGAAAGTAGTTTGAGCGAAATATCATTTCAACTAAAACTCAATGAAGTTGGTCTCGTTTTAAAGAAATATACGTCACCCTTTTGAGTATATCAAAATATCAGCCCCTTACCGCACTACTTTCCGAGATATTTGACGAAAAATACCAGCTCTTGTAGACGGAAAATGGTACGAGTATGCACTACAAAGGAATACACAAAAAAGGAATTTCTAACAACTAGATCTCTTCAAAAAACTAACAGAGTGTAGTTAATACGTTTTTTCAAGTATTTCGGAAAGTAAATTATATTGTCACCACCGTAATATTTTCAGGATCACTAGAAATCTTCTGCTGTGAAGGAGTGTCAAACGTACCGCGCGAAAAAAATGAGTCAAGTTAAAGACTTATGTCATTATTTTTATTTAATTTCTTAGTATTTCAGTCAAATTAAAGTATAATTATGACGCCATTATTCTATTAGCAGTATTTTTATTCATACTTCCTAAAGCTGCAGAAATTAAAACGTATGATTCGAATATAGTCTCCATTATGATTAGGGTTCTATCAGGCTCAAACTACCTTAAAACGCACATCGATTCAACAAATATTCTGGAAAAATATACAAGCATTTTCATTTAGATGCTCTCCAACTCTCACCCTCACAAGTTGACCCACGATACTGTGAAACATAATCATCGGATTGATGACTTTTGTCGACGATAAATTCCACCATTTTTTTTCCTTCCTTCATTCTTCAACCATTCCTTTTTCTTTTACTCGCACATTTTGCATATTCCAACCAGTTTTTGCTTTGCAAGCACGACAAGCTTCTGTTCTAAGAAACTTCAAGAAATTTTCCGCCAAGATTTCAAACATTCCGCCGGTGGACAAACTACATCATCCGATCTTAAGATCACACACCCGCGGGAGCGTAAAATACCATTCACTCCGAGCGGCTTCACACATTCCTTTGCTCCCCACATCGCCATCCTCATCTCCTCCAGCCCATAACTCGAGCTGGCAAAAAAAGAGGAAAAACAAGCAACGAACGATTTTTTTAAACATTTCATTCTCCTTTTATAACTTCTTGATGAGGTGGAGGAGAAGAAGAACGAAAGTGCTAGATGCGGTAGGGGAGGAAAAGAAGTTGCTGGAAGAAATTCGATTCTTTTTATCTCTTTCCCCGATAGCCTAACCTCCTTTCAACGATGCGAGGGTAAATTTAAGATGGGATGAGGGACGAGGACAAAAAGCAATTTTAGCCAGCACGAATGGAGATGGTGAAGGCGAGAGAAACGGTTGAGTAGAAAATGCTGGGAAAAAAACGGAAAGCAAGCGATAAGAGGCGATTCACGAGTTCACAAAAACGTTAATAAATATCTGGATATGTCAAAAAGACTGCCTAAAACTGGTAGAATACCAGTAAATAATAATATATTTGGTGCTTTCCGGGAATATGTTCTGGATGAGGTCTTCACAAGACAGCTATAGGAAATGGGATCGATTTCTGCCAATTCGGACGTCCTTCGTACCCAACCATCGTCTTCCGGGCATCTTATAGAATCCTATCAAATCAATTAAAAGAAACTTGCCCCAAGATAGTGGAGTGGAGGTGGAATAGGAGTGGAGGTATAAGATGGATGGCTGTTGAATAATAGTACAAACCTAGTAAACGACAGACTAGTCGAAATAGCAAAGGTGGCTGGTATCCTGATTACAGTGAGAAAGGATTCGTTGATAACTGATGCCCTCTCTTTAACTGAACGAAGTATCCAAATTTGCATCATATTTCCATAGTAATATTACCCTGACTTTACAGTAGCGGTGGACGGAATTGGGCAAACGAGGAGGCACGGCGGGTGAGGAGATGAAACTTGTGGTGGAGATTAGGAGGAGAGAGGGTTGGTGGATGCAATAGGATGAAAGGGGAGAA
This sequence comes from Ceriagrion tenellum, assembly GCA_963169105.1. Taxonomy (NCBI): domain Eukaryota; kingdom Metazoa; phylum Arthropoda; class Insecta; order Odonata; family Coenagrionidae; genus Ceriagrion; species Ceriagrion tenellum. Next base: position 81,371,324 of record OY720635.1, read on the forward strand.
GAAATACTGCAGGCCTTATTAGAGAGGGAATTTTGGGTGAACGGAGAAGGGAAAGAGAGAGTAGGTTTTCTAACTAGGATGAAGAATGGTAGACCGAAAGCCTAGACGAATAAGCAAATCCAATAAGATGATCTTTTGAGTATCGATCACGTAAGAGCCTTTTACATACGAAATTCAAGTGTAAATTAACTCTCTTCCACCTTGACTCAATAGGCTGATCTCCCTAGTGATTATATTTTTTTTTAATCAGCAGCTTCCGGTGCGCCTCAAGGAGTTAATTTAAAGTTACCCTCCTGATGTACTCATGTAGAGACCACAGCACAAGATTCACCGCTTGGGAAAACTAACCAAAATCCTGAATAACAGGTTTATCTGCGTGCCAAAATTTAGGCTAAGCCTTCTCGTAACTCTTAGCCTTAGAAGTAACTGCCCTTATACACAAACTGCCAGGATCTGACTCCCTCATTGATAGGCTCGCGAATCGATTGGCCGCGGTTATTCCAGTGGTTCATTTTTATACCCTGAATGTTAGTAAGGCCCCCAATAACTTCGGTGAGAATCGTGAACTAGCAATGTCTTAGCCAATCGCCACGGGCAACAGTGCTTCTCTCCTCCCCATCCTCCTCTCTCGGAGACTTTACCTTTTTTCGTGTTAAGACCTGCATGGCGAGGAAGGGGCCTCTCTCACTCCGAGACCGGCATCGACTCCACAACAACGCTCTCTGCATTTCCCTGGCCACCATAAGGGACCTCACTGCAGCTCTCATCAAATGAACTTCATTCAAAAACGCTTCATACTTATATTAGGGTATTTCGCCTGAGATCATGCTGTAATTTTTTACTTAATGCAATGCATACTCCTTTGTGGTAGAAGATATTCATTTAAAAGGCTTCGTTTGTCTTTATTTCATTTTTGTCGACCCTGTTTCGCCTCAGTCTAGTCAGTTCAATTCAGTGACTATGAATTCAGTATCGTGCGACGCATCTGGTCAGCTGATGTTTAAGCCAGCCTTCCGCCCTCAATTGCTTATATTTACGAAAGATCTACATAAGACATCCAAAATATTCTAAAAACGTATGTGTAGGTCACTTCGGCAGAATTTAAAGGCATGAGAGTGACCCAGCCGATAATTGAAAAGCACAAATCATTATGCGATAAATTGGCAGGAATGCAAGGACAGAATTATAATACCAATTTACTTCTATTGTGGCTCTAACAGCACTTCGGTTCACTACTAGGTGTCAACCTAATGAGCAGTACGAACGTTCATTTACGTCCTCGCGCCTCCTGGCCATCCAGAGTATGATCGTAGAGGAGTAAAGGGGTACGTTCACGCCTCCCATTCAGATACATTGTAACATGTTGTTCCATCTATCATTGTTGATGGTGAGCCCAATTATCACTATAAAGTGTCTCTGAAGAGTCCTGCCACCTATTATACTATTCTACTTAGTACATTCAGCCTTGAGTACGTGCATATCACATGTAGTTGGTTCCATTGACGGAAGTTATTGCATTCAAAACTGGATTTTAAGTCCTGTTCTAAGTTAATATTTTTGTTCTTATACCACAATATTTAGAATCTTACTCAGTAAAATTGTTGTGTTTATATTGTTTTTCTTGTGTGATGTATGATATTCTTGTTTTCATAGATTGTTTAACACACACACTTGAGTTCAAGGTAATAAAATTGTAATCAGAAGCAATAAAATATTTTTACAAAAAAACTCACTCCTGATATCAGGGCAAACGAAAAAAACTCACTAGTAAAATGGCTAAAACTGCCCAAGAACTATGAGGCCAGCTCAGGTACTGATTATTTGAAAATACAAAAGCAAATTACAACCTAAACAGTGAAGATTTGAGGGAATCAGAATTAGGACCTCAGAATGGAGGATCGGCTTTCAATGCGAAAACATCATGCCGAGTTTTATTCGGTAAAACTTTGCTACGGACTCCCATCGAAAATTACTCGATCGTAAAAAAATTCGCCGAGGTTAGGAAATGACGGCGATCACTTGAAAGTTTCCCGGACAATTTCCACCACTACGAAATACGAAGAGCTGCAAGTTCGTTCTGCGGTCTCCAGTTACTCTCCAGTGAACTTGCGACGAGAATTTTTCATCCCCGCCGCTCAATATTCCCGCGGCGAGGTTCGTTCCCCCGAGGAGTTATCACCGTTAAAAAAAACCCTCGCGCAATACGAGAGAGATCGTCGTAAAAGTTTAACGGCAAGTGGAAGTTACTAATGCCCCCGCGTCTCGGCAATATTGCAGGCCTTGTTTTCCAGCAGTGTCCCACAAATTGGGTTCCCAGTACCCTTACGCTCGCCATTTGAGGCTCAAGGCATTGGAATAACGTCGCAGATCTCGGAAGAAATGCGAGCCTATGTCGAGAGACAAACAATGTTGAATTTTTTTCTCAGTGTCGCGCGCCTATTTTATCTTCTCTCCATTTTATTTTTTTAATATAATTTAAATATTTTCTCCCCATAAATGTTGATAAGCTATAAAAATTGGTTTATATTCCCCCCGTCCTCCTCAAATCACCTTTCCTACACAAGAAAAACATCTTTTCTCCGGTGAATATGGTGAAATTGACGCAGTAGCTAAATATATACACGAAATGGCAGTCGTTGAACTAAACATGCCTAAACTCACGGACGCTAGGGTGGGCCAAAAGTTCCAAATATTTAATTTTTTCAAATTTAATGGATATTTAAGCTTAAATTTCCATTTTGATGCAAACAAAGCGTATACGAAATTTGGAGTCATTCAACTCCCGGCAACCCCTGCCGCAGGGGTGCCAATCTTCCAAGTATTAATGGTGAGACTTGGTTTTTTTCTTACTAATTCGATAAAACTGGTAAATTTCGATATATTTTTGTTTTGATTGGCATATGCTTGTTTGTGGACATTTTACGAGGCTAATACTTTATAAATTGCCGTTTATACTGCCAAAACAATAGTTATTAAAATATTGGATATTTTCTGGCTTATAGCCAACACGCAGACCACGTTTCCGTGCTCTTTTACTTCCGCGGGTATTCTCTGTATTATTCATTTTCCTTCTTGTAAATAAGCATTGACACTAAATTAAACGGAATATAATATATGACCGGAATATTTTCATCATTTATGAAATTTTTCTCACAAAAAATATTACCAAATATGTAATATGTCTAAGAAGGGCAACGTAGAGACTATAACGTAGAATTATTGATCAGGATGCTTTATCTGTAATTACACGTAACTAAACAGGAGTACTGTTATTGTTAATCATATTAAATTACCTTTTTTCATAAGTAAGAGTAGAGGTGAAGTACTCGTTCAACTACACCTTTTTCCGTTCTCATAGATTTGAAAACGTAATCTTCTAGCATATATTCCTAAATGTCAGACCAGGAAGTTATTTTATCCCTAATTTCACTCCGAATCTTTCCAACATCTTCCGAGAGTATAGAGGAACAAAACCGAAGAATCTTTTTGGAATACCTGGAAAACCCCTTGCGGGCTTGAAGCAAGTATGGGTAGTGGCCTCTTCGCAAGAAATTTGCGTCATCGTGAAGGGTAGCAACTATTTTCTTTAGACTTGTACTGCCGTAGATAATTATGAAGTCTTAATATGTCTCCATGATACAACATATGATTATTGAATGTCTTCACGCAACCAAAAAATACCAAATCACGGTAGTTATGTTCAGAGAAAGTCCTAAGAAATCTTAAATTCTACATTGGACAAATTTAACAAACACAGACGTTTTAAATATTGAAGTAGGCTTCCACGGAGTGGTGGATTAGGCGTGGCTAGTTTCCCAGGATATCCTCCGCGTCGATTCATCTTCGTATGACAGGTTCGCCCGCGTTTCAGCAGGCATCTTCAGGTATGACGGCTATCCACTCTCGAACGCCTTGAAACGACTCTTTACTGACTGGCCAATCAGAGCGCAGCGAAGTAAAAACCAAGGCCTGTATAAGACGGGCAGAAACCTGCACCCGCGCTTCAAACCTGAAGATGCCTCCAGAAACGCCGGCGAAACCGTCGTACGAAGATGAATCGACGCGGAGGGCATCCCGAAAAACTAGCCACGTCAGACACGGACGTTACTAGGAGGAACCAAAATTTCAACGAATATGAGAAATCTTCTCTTAGTTCACACACAAAAGAATTTATATTGATCGAGGATTCAACTATTCTTCAACCATTTTTTTGGTACAGATAAAAAGTCGCACCCTAATACATTAAAATCCACTAGGGGCGTAGCATGATATACTGAGGTTAGGGATGGAAGAAGTGGTTGCGTGAGGGTTTCCGTTACTCTTCTGCAGAAATCCAAGTATGTCACAAGGGTTTGGAGGGTGAGAGAATATTAGGAAGGAAAAAAACAATTGGTAAGGTTTTGTCCGATATTGTAGCTGTTTCAGCTATTGAAGCAGAAAGCCAAGTTTGTACATAATAAATGACTACATATACGCACAATCTGCAGATTCAACCCTATTCATGCTTTAACATAGCCCATTTCTTTTGTAAAGATTTTTGGCAGTACTTAGCTCTCGCCAGTTAATGGGCCTCATTAAGAGCCCCTAGTTCCAGGAATCGTATACCTTATTTGAGATCTTTTCGAAAAATATTATGCAGAACTCCAGGAACTGAAGATAATGATCCCGTGGCAATAATTACTTTAAAAAGGTTGATTAAAATTGTAATATTTTACTGATAATAACTAATTATAAAACGACTCACTACGTCACAGGTACTCAACGCCTTATTTAAATATATGACACCGATTTTACTCTGTTATTCCTTTCAAACCAAAGGAAATATTAAAATCCATAGGTCCCGTCTCAAATGAGTTTTTATTGAAATTCTTGCTGCAGACTCTTTAAAAGAGTGAGAATGGATTCGCCTGGTCCTGAAAAGGTCCCACCGATTTTCGATACACAGCTCTTAGGAAAAGGTAATACATCTGATTACAGCTTGCGGTGCATGCAAGATCGGCCATTAAGTCTCTTTCTAAAATCACAGGCACTATTAAGAACAAGCTTAAATGTTAAATATTTACAGCCTTGTGCTTAGCAAAATACGAATGACACCGATAATTTCTAGAAAAATATCAGGGAAATCAGTATCGACAACTCGAGTTATCTGTATTATATGACGTAGAATAAGTTCATATAGTGTTCACAAAATATCTAACTCCTATGTCTTCCGTCACTGATGATACAGCTAAAGCCACTGATGTACTAATGCCAGATTCTAGGGTGTGAATCTTCAAAAATCTTGGAAAAATCCAATCGGGCCCTTGCTGAATAAGTTTGTGCTTCCTTGACAACTTTGTCTGCTACAAAAGGCACACTCCCATACACTTGCCGACAAATACTTGACCTCTTGAACATGAAGGTCGCTCCATTAAGTTCATTATCAAAACTATCAACAAAATATCATGCATTTCTTTTACTCCGATGGTAAATGTAGCAATAATTCACACAATATCTATTGAAATTCTTAAATCAAGGCAAATGATGGTGTCTAAGCGAGAGAACACAAGAAGAATGACCTACGCTTTGCGACTGAGTCATGAAGTTAAAATTGTCAGGAAATGAAACTGAAGCGACAAGTCAAAAAATTCAACTGAGCAAAAGTGCCGCTCTACACATTATGCTCCAATTTTCATCTGTCTTTGTAATGAAGAGTGTTCTTGGGGGATCAAATGCATGGTAGGGTAAACGTTACGATGACAAAAGAAAACATTTGTTAGCATCACAATCTTTTTGACCCTCTGTCATTGCTATCTTTTGGGAATTCTTTAATTGGCGGATAGCATGACTAATTTTCATGATATTTTGATAATATGCCTGATTAATTTGATAACATTTGAATCGCTTGATTCATGAAATTTAGGTCAACCCTAACGGATGCTTATTCGTTGTTTCGAGGTCTGTCCAATTTATTGCGATGTCGCGAACGCTGGTACCACAGATTCTCGAAATATTTACCCACGAGCTAAATTCTATACGAAGTCTACATTAAAGAGAGCTATAAGCGAACAGGGATCATGACACTGGTGATGAAAGTACTAGTTTGGGAGACTCAAAATCTTGAAGACCATAGCACAAAGATTACCCTAAATAATAAGTGACGCGCATTTCGAGGTTTCACGGAAGATATTATTTTACGTCTCTTGTTGAATCGAGAGTCGGTCGGAAGTTGAATATTCAACAATGATTAGGAATTGAATCATTTCATATCATGGATTATTGTGAATAAAATGCAACATTTAACTCAATATTTCCATAAGTTATTTGTACAATTAGGGTGTAAAACTACCTAAGGATGGCATCCTGGTTCCATTTATTTCACAAAACTTGCAGTGGTAACCAACTGCCTACCAACCTTAAGGACAGCAATGGTTGTAAATAAAAACGAGGTCGATCTCAATTTAAACCCTTCAATACATCTCTAACAATGACAGTGGAGACAAAATACGAGAGGTTCACTGTTGAGCATAATTTTTAAGTAGATTTCCGCTTAATGAAACGAATAGTGATGCATTCGGATTTTAAGGTTTTCGGATGAACCGAGGTAATACGTAAGCACTGGGAAACCGTGTATTTCGAGATTTTCAAGAGGTTTCAACGACAGCAATAAAATGGAAATAAAATTTAAAAGTAAAATTTGTCCTTGCAGTTTTTATTGATGATTTTTCATACTATTAAAGAATTAGGGTGCTTGTAAGTTGTTGCTTATTAATTTTTCCTATTTTCTCTCAATGTGCGAATTACATGTAATTATGGATTAGCATGGTTCGGATTACTGAGACTCTACGATAGAATAATTCATAACTCCGATGACATATCAATGACTACCATTGGAATACATTTCTTTTTACCTATTTCCACTCTTTTTTATTAGTTACTACCCTAATTCAGGGAAGACATCCCCTGTTCCCCAGTTTAACGCCCCTCGGGGTTTGCAGGTTAGAATGCAGAGGTGGATAAAATTGATATAAGAGGACTTGAAGGCTATGGAAAGAATAATTCTATTTCAAGCAGACAAAGGGAATGCTTTTCCCCGTTCATTCAGAGGGCGGAGGCGGGCGGCTTTTTGATAATTATTTGAAGAGCAGTGTCATGGGAGATAATGAGCACTAATTCCAAGCAATATCTCATCGGTTCCAGCATCTTTCTAAATTAAAAAGTATCTGTATAGAGAATAATGTTATGTTCATGCTGTTCCAAATTCTTGAAGTATATAAGTAGTTAAGGACAGCAGCCAAGCCTCACTTTCTTCCATGAATACGATTCTACTATCACTACAAAACTGTGGCTACTAATAATATTACGAAATTTCTCCAAATCCTATTACGTCATTGCATTTTCATCTGTAACATTCTAATTCATTCAGTTTACTTCACAACCCTTTCAAAAATCACTTCAAAATCTTATTTTAAGGCACCGTCGAGGTAGTGAGAGCATTTGGCTGTAATCTGGCTGGCTATATAAAGAGCACCGCAAATTGGTGTGTCTGGAGGAATAGACTTGAGGGAAACGTGCCCTTTTGTCGATACACCTAATTTCCCAAAACTCCGCTTTATTCCCACACAAACTTTCAGCTTATGCTTTCCCCTACCGTGTCCACTCTCCCACTTCTTCTCCATGGCCTTTTTGTCTCTCCCTCTCCCCAACGGCCCCCTTCTTTCCCCTCTCCCTCTGCCAAAACTAAGGGTCAAATACGAGCGCGGACTTACTCGGATGATTCGAACAAAAGCCCTTGCCAAACAAAAGCTGCGTCGACTCGGGCGTAATCTCTGCGAGATCCTCCTTTCTCTCTCCCTCTCTGCAGCTCCTTCTCTCTGTCTCTCCACGTTTATATATTTCTCTTCCTCTCTAGCTTTCCCTTTCTTCGCTTTCGCCTGTCTACCCTTTCAACTGAGTGAGAGACCAACGGCCTCCAAAACCTCCTTCCCCGCTCCTCCTCCGCACTCTCCATTCCCCGTTCCTCCCCCTTGTTTCATTTCAGAGTCATACTAAACATTTCGTTTCTCGTTGGGAATGCGAAAAACACTGAAAGCCGAAAGAGGAAAAAGCCCACTCGCTTGAGTGCTGGCAATCTGATTACACTTTTTACGACTGCGGGTAACGCTGTCGTTTTTTCATTTTTGTATCACCTCAAATAATTGGTCCGTAATGCCCTAGGATTCATGCAGCTCACGTAGCAGCCCCAAAGCAAGATGGCCGTTTTAAGCAGATTACCTGAGTAAATGTTTTCAACACTTGCTTCGAAGGTATAAGTAGATGAATTTTACTTCGGAGGAATCATAAAAAGAAACATTCCAAGAATCTGATAGGGAAAAACGACATACTTGCGACTAACGATTGCATATTTCACCGAGAGAAAGTTTGGAGAAGGTTCCTTGACGCACTCCTCGTTTTAATATGACCCCAAGCCCACGATTCCATGAATAAAGCTGACTTCTCAGTAGCTTCGAGTAAACTTTCAAGGCTGCGCGGAAGTGAAATAATATAGTAGAGAGAATATCCTCTACAAAATAGCCTACATCAACTAGAGGCGACGGAACTGCTAAGTTCCGAGATCATTATAGCCAAGCATAAGAGATACTGTCACCAACTACAACTATTAGCAGATTGCGACGAGAGGAGAGTAAAGCAAGTCCAAATAGCCCCGACCTTTCTATCACTAAAGCAAGAATTATCACTTTAAGACAGATACGGTAGCCAACGCTCGTAACCGAGGCAATTGCAAACCACGAACAAATTACTTTCTGACAACTCATTCAAGGTATTCCTTCTGATATAAGGCAAAGCACTATTTTAAGAATAGACTGTCACAATCTTTTAAGGCAATTTTATATGCAAAGAATTTACCGTTAAATATATAAATTTACGAACGTCTGCCAGTTGCAATTACCAGAGAAATTCCCCAAGAACAAGAATTCGATTGGCCTAGCAGCTTAGTTATCGGAGAATTCCAAATAACCTACAAATTTCTTGAAAATTCTTTTATTTTTATTGATTATTTCAAGCAGAATATTGTTTATCATTCGCTGAAATCCAGGACCTACTACAGGACCAGTAATTTCAGTTTCCTCGCAGAGAGAAAAGCATTGCTATAGACCGTAAACGGAGTATTTTGAGTCTGGAATTAATAATCACAATCGCGAGTTAAATTTTAAGTCATTTTAACGCCTTTTTAGCATAAGAAACCATCCAACTCCGACAAAGCTTGTTATATCCAATGAAGAACTGATCAAACAGCCAACGCAGAACGCTAATAATGGTACAGGAGATTACAATACAATGCATGTCATGCCCAACTGCGCGATGCTAACTCAGCCGCCATTCGATTAAAGATATCCAAGGAAAATTACAAGATGGATCTCCTCACGTATTAATTAATCTTGTGGGGTGGACTATCACAAGTTTCAGATATTTTTACTCATCTTATATTCAAATGACGTAGGCTATCCAAACGTTTAAGCACCCAGAGGAGGGTATTTTAACAGTCAAATATTATCAGATGGGAACGGCAAATGTTTACAAGAATGCATAAGAGAAATGAATCAGGCGATGATGCTGCAGAATTACGATGAGCATATTGGCAAGTCCCAGCGCAATCGGTACCATATATGCTATGAAATATTTGTATGTCGATGCCACATATTAATTTCTAGTCTTTGATTAACAATTTAACGCAAAAAAAACCCACTCCATTACCGTAGTACATACAAAATAACACAGATAAATCAATAGACAAACTTCACTAAGGTGTAATATATTATGCTATCTTGCTTGTGAAATTAATTTCCCTCAATATGTCCAGTCTGTAAAGTGTAACAGCTCTCGATTTTCCAGGAAAAATTAACATTACAGGAACGGCATTATGTTCTCGAAAATCAATCATTGCAGACAGGAACCTCTGATTTTAACAGAAATTAAATTTCACTGTAAAATGGCAAAAAGCCATTTAACTGATATAATAAATACTTCGAGAAAAACATGTACTCCCTGATATCAACAAAATCCTGCCCTTCAACGATATTTTTCCCTTGTCATCACATCATGTTAAACTTGTCACTGCATTGTATTGAACTTAACATTGTACAGAGGTAAATGAGAAAATAGGTGGCACATGGAGAAAATAGAATTTTTCTATCCAGTATTAGAGTCATTTTCGCTAAACTACTTGTAGGAAGCTTATACTCCAGGGGCATTAAATGGTGAGAACATGATGGCACCAATCCATCTTTATTTAAGTTATTAGCAAAAAACCACAGAAAATGAAGTCAAAATGGACTAAATGTCGAAATTAACGGCTGAAATAAGCGTTCATGAAACATTTATTCGTCGAATAATCTACACATTGTTAGCCCCTTGGATTTCGCCGGAGATTTCAGAGGTAACGCGAGGAAGGGGATTAAATAATTACTCAACAACCTTCCCGTTTCCATAATACTTGTTTATTCAACCTTCCCATACATCGTCCCAGCCATCCCACACATCGTCCAATGCTCAACTTCCCACAATCTTAACTCCATTCTCCTCTGCTACCTTGCAGTTCCCACCTCAGTGCCTCACCGGATGCAGGGGGTGGGAGAGAGGAGAAGCGTTGGTTATCTGCTTGCTTGGGAATCTTCCGAGCGCGGGAATGCGAGTCAGCTTTAAAGCGAGCAGACTCACAACATTTTGTACCTTTTCACCATTCATAGCTAAAATCTGTCGTTATTGATCGAAATACATTTCAGACGAGACGAACCTAAGGTATTTTTTACCCATACATTCTATATCTACATACTACCCTGCGGGCCGCCGCATGGGCGTGTGGCAGGGGGTGTTAGGACATCAGCCGTGTAAAGATGTAATGGATAAGGTTAAGGGAGATGAAATGGTGACGTGTATTATAGGAGTGTGTTTAGTGGAGCTCAGTTTCCATTATGATTGCTTATTGTGCACGGAAAGAACGAGATTTTGTACCTATCCGTTCATCATCATATCTCTCTTATTTTGTCGCTTCTGTCAGACCTAGAGATGTAGTGAGGCATCGTGATAATATTCTCTCTGCTCTCTTGAGCTCTTGAGTCGCTCTGAAACACATCAGTTCTGAATTTCTCAAGCAACCTAAGCCTAGCGTGTAGCCTCCGAGTCACTCGGAGCTCCCACCTTAATCCCCCTAGAAGTCGTGGGACACATTCGCTGGTAGCAGTTTTTATCGAAGAGTTATTCTAGGTAGAGAGAGTTTGGAAGAGGTGAGTAACCACCAACATACACTACACCGTTTTCTAGTAAAAATAATTAAGGTATGAATAATGATGCATTTGCAAACATTCGCTGATACTTGTCAAGAGACAAAATTTCACACAAATACGCTCATTGCAACATTCTACCGATGTAAGACTGTTTGCATTAATGTTTTACGACTACAGAAATACATAAATACATAAGACTGACACCGCAAATATACAAGGCGTGCTGTTCTTACTAAGTAGCAGAAACAAGGATAGAAGTATCAGGTACTAAATAAACAAATTGCGTACACAACCTATTGACAAACTTAGTTAAAAATCTCATCGGTTACTGCTACAGTTTTTGGTCGTTGGTGGGAAAAATGGTATTTTAAATCCATCCGTTCTGCAGTCTAGTTCCCTAATAATGGGTAATATGGAAGAAGGAACTACCTCAGTCTGAATATTGCCCGAATAAAGACACATTATTATTATTCTATTCTCATGACCTAACCTACCTTAGTATGTAATGTATCACGTCTCATCGTTTGAATACTAAAAACGAACCTGTTTGAAGTGGCTTCTCTTAAAAAATCGAAAGTTATGTGTCAATACAGTTATTAGTGTAATAGTACGTTGAGAACGTATTCCATTCACATAACTTCAGTTTAATAGAGTGTATGCACACTTCTTTCGCAGACTCCATTTCTTCAATTCCTTCCCATCCTCCTAAACCTACCTCTCTTTCCTCCTTCCATTCACTCACACTCATCCCATCACCCTAAACCATTTGTTTCCATTATCCTCTCATCACCCTCCCAATTTCGCACCCCATTGTGCCCCAGAGAATTTCTCACACCTTCACCCTCTCGTCCTTATCTCCGGCACAAGCTGCCCAGTCGGCAACTGCAGAGCGAGGGCTTATACGCTATACGAAGGGGAGAGATAATTCAAATGGAATAAACAAGGCTCGAAATATCTGGATAAAAAATTTAATTCGACAATGACGTAAACCTCATTGTAACACGCGATGCAGAGCAACAAAAGACTGCAGTAACTTTCGTCCCGGAATTGGGTTGAAAAATTTTAACTCGACTACTCTTCACGAGCGAGCATTGTGAGCCTTTCCAGACGCTCCTCCCGAAACGAAAAAAAATATCGGGAGCCCTGTCGAAATAAAACATCCTCAATTGATTTCACAAGGGTTCCCTTGCTCGGACGTAAAAGCCCGAAAATTCTCTCCGTCCGACGCTCGAGGCCTTTCCTCACACAGCGGCGGCAGAAACCATCTCGGAAAAGTAACTGGAGAGAGAGAGAAATATTTGGGATCTAAACGACACATCACGTGAAAAAGAGGATTCCTCCGCAAGGAAAAGAAAGCGGACTCGAAAAAAAGAAGGGAAGAAAGAATCGCTACAAAAAATATTGGGGAGCCTGGTCCTCTTTTTATTAAAAAGAAAAGAAAGCGGCGGGGAGAGGTAAGGGCGAGCGCATATGGCGAGACCCTCTCGCCACATACTCGGCCTTCAACCTCCTCCGTTCCCGCTCCATCTCACCTCTCAGCTTACTTTTACCATCTTTCCTTCCACATTCCATCGCCGTATCTCCCTTCTCAATCTCACTTTTCTTCACCCCGTATAAATTCCCTTTCTCTCTCTCTCTCTCCAGCCTCTCTCCCGTCTTCCATCAATTTCTCTTCCCTATTTCGCTTTTCTATTCACGTCATAATTTCGTTTCTGCCTCAATCTCCATTTACCATCTCTATAGGGAGTGAAAAGAATAGGGATATAGACGAGTTGACAAGAAAGATAGGACGTATGCTGAGATGAAGAAAGAGAATGAGTATGAAGATAGAGAGAGCTCTTTGTACAAATCTAGAGGATTTATACTCTATAGATATTAAACGACTAATCTTTGTTTATATGTTTACATGTTGGCTTTTTCCCCCTCCGAAACGGCTCTAACGATTTTTGTTAAATGTTTTATACAAAGGTTTTTTGATGCGAGGAATCCAATGCGCTAGGTCTCATCCTAGTAAAAAAAACTGCAAAACATTTTAAAAAAACAAAAAACTATTTCATGTTAAAAGTTTAAATTGTCCGATTTTTACTGTTTGAAATGCATTATTCTCTGTATAAAATGCTGAAAACGAATATGCAATAATTGTTAGATAATTTGCCAATCGATATTTTGAAATTCGATTTTATACTGTTATCGGTGTCACGTTGCGCTCATGGTTCCGCTCGAGACGAAACCAGACACAGAAGAGAGTGCAGGCTTGCATCCAATGTATAAGGCTCCTCAACTACTTTGATTAAAGATTTTTTTCTCTCCTACAATTTTAAACCCTTATATTATGTACAGTGGCGGAAGAAATTAACGCAAAAATTTTCGCGCGCCAGAATGCGGCATTCTTGGGAACTTCGAGGAGCTGCACACACTTCAAAAGACTGGCAACACTGAGGAAGACATCGTCTACCGCAAATATTTGAATTCCGCAATGGAACTCACATTTGGCGGAACCTAGAACTTACTCATCAATCGCCTCTTTTTCGAGCTTTCTTCGTATATTATTCGTGCATTCAGCCGCTGTGTATATTTAAGCATGTTTCTTACGTCAAATAATATTGTTGTTACTAAAAGACTGTTTATAACAAATATTCAATATCCCACCCAAATCGGAATATGTGCCGAAATCTTCATCTGCTATCACCAAGGGATATTCTTTATGGTTGAATTTTCGATCCGCGTCGTCGTCGTTAAATGACGCGTCCTAAGTCTCTTTCACTGAAATCATAAAAATCGAAATTTATTCGCACCAAGTGTTGATACAAAAAAGATTTAATTAATATAGATACAGTCTACGCGATGTAATTTTTCAAGATTTTCAATTTGTAGATTGATGAAGTTTCGATCTCAAACCGGACATTTATTAATGATTCGTTCTCGATCAAATAGAAATCCATTCTTAGTTAGTCGGAATGGGATTAATATATTTAAATATACGTAAATATTTGATTTCGTGAATTAAAAATTAATGTTCTCGCATTGATACCGAATAATCTAGATATATTTTTCCGATGTTTCTTTCATCTTATCACACAAAGTTTGCTGACGAGCCGTTCACTGTGAAGCTTTATCAAGTAAATGCGGAACATACGAATAAACGTTCAGAAAAATGTAACCCAAATGAGGGGTAGTTATAAATAAACAACTCTATATATTTATCATAACTCAACTGCATAATATGCTCTTATATGTATTAGCTTTAAATTTGCCGCTAATATAAAATTAACAAAAGAGATTTTTAAAAGACTTCAGTTTGAAGTAGAATGTCATGAATAAAATAAATCAATAGGTAACGGTTAATTTTGCGGCTGTCAGACGTATTTGGCCAGCATAAGAGTGGTCCGTGTTTGATTTTCAATGAACACATATGACTTTGCATTTGAATTGTCACATATTGGTGATATGAATTAATGTAATACGTAGTTGCAATGACTGGCTAATGATATGAAATTTTATAAATACAAAAGAGAAAATTCGCCATGTAAAAATCATTTTAATTGACCATAAATTGAATTCAAAACTCAAAAATGTCTCGACCAGGGGTGGGATTACGGTTCTTTCCTTCTCGTGGTCGTTATCGTCATCCATAAGGCAAGCCGTATTGGTAGGGCATTGTTCAAAGTCCTGGGAGCGCATTACACTGCTATGAAGCACCTGATCTTTCTTGATGACGATCACGTTTTCGAAATCATGAGCGCAATTGAACAATAATATTATGAAGAGCCATGATCGCGATTCAGGTTTTCTACCCAGTACCCACTCCCGAGCTTTCTTATGGTAAGGAGAATTTCAGATGGAATTTCGTATCCTTTCGGTGAATTTATTTGCGTCCGCACGCGTTACTGTGAACTAAATTACTTTTAAAATGCGTGGAGATATTGTGTGTGAACGTTTAATAGAACTTTAAAGATAGGAAAAAGCATAGAACTCTCTCTGGCAAACAAACAGAAAGCAGTAGTTTTCGAATTTCACCTCATCAGTCCAGACCATTCCAATCAAACGCCATTAGCTCCCATCGTGCGAGGTATTTGAAGTCAGCTGGCAGTCTTTGTTAAAGCAACGAGTAATCTTGTGAGAATCTTGAGAATCCCAAAAGGTTTCCCCGTTCCGAAACAAAACTTCGCCAACACTAATCTAGTCAAACTGGGAATATATGAAGGGCGTATGGTATTGGTTTGGGACGAAGTAAGCCTTAAATAAGAGATTATTTTCCCCTCATGTTGCGGGCGCTACCTTTTCTCCCAAAGACGTTACGGACGCCAGTCGTTTAACCCACAGGAAAGATGTGGCATTTGACTTGTTTCAGCCCCTCAAAAGTATTCGACGGGTGCCTCCGAACTTTTCGAAGCGCGATGAGCCTTTTCTCTCTGGCGCAACAAAAACCTCTGCGTCATTCACAACAACAATCTACCCCGACCACTAACACCCGGAACTTTGCAAAGGTTTACTGATGACTATTTCATTAAGACGAGCGTCGTTAGACGGATAGGCAGAGCACACAGTGCAAGCAGAGATACTTTTCAAAGTCTTAGCGGCCTCTCCGTAAATTTTTGGAGGATAAAGGATCTTATTAGCCTTTAATTATGCCTCATCTTTCTCCCAGGTGGAGGAATCGGGTAGTAGATTTGTAAAAGGCAAATATTTCTGTCGAAAAATTACCCGAATAGATGTTGCGCCTTCGACTTTCACCAACAGAACTTTAATTAGATGTTTAAATGTAACAAATCCTATTTCTCACTATCATTAAACGAAATTCATCAAATTGTCCGCTATAATGAGAACTATGTTTATTCAAATGTTAGTAAATATTCATTTTTCGTCCGCATTAGGAATATTTGCGAGTTGACAAACGTCTAAATTCTAGATGGTTCAAAACAAACCATTTAACAGAGATGGAGCGGGCTGCACGGAGCCCAGATCTCAAATCCACAGGAAGTATTTGGGAATTCATTATCAGGAAAATGCGAGAAACAAACGTTTTTTACTCCCTCAAACGAAATTTAGACGCAATATGGAAAAAGGAGGAGGAAGAATGGAAAATGGACCCAGTAAGATGATGCCAAAATGTGGGCAACTCCATGGCTCAGAGACTTTATCAGGAAATCGAGAATGGAGGGGGATGGATTGATTATTAAGCTAATAAACATGGTCATGTGCAATAAACGTGGTCATGTGAACTCATGACTCAGGTTGTGGGACTTGCGAATACATCTTAACCTTTTCCACTAGTTCTATATGAAGGTGTATAGTGCCCTTTCCAAAATTCAGTAGCACTAAGAGATGAAATTTATGACCCTGTGAAAAGTCTTTTAATATCTTCATGTAGGGCACACATAACATTAACCTCCGTAGCAACAATAATATTACGGGATATTAGAAGAGGAATAGATTCATTACGGACGTAGCAATTGTATAATCATTGATGGTGTACATTCCTATTTTTTACTCAATTGACAACTCAGCGGATTTATAAGGAGTATACAAATGAACATACAGAAGAACTCTAATTACTGCTTTGTCGCAACATGGAAAAGGTGATTTTTATTATTTGATCACTTTCACAGGGAAGATATGCGATGCATTGTTGTCGGAGTATTACTTACGGGTGAGTGTAAGAATGCTCCTCATAAAATTTAACGACATAATTTTAGCGCAAAATTTTTCACTGAGAATATTGCAAAAGGTATTAAAATGATTCAGTAATTTACATTATCCTCTAAGTATAATCCTCCATCCTCTAAGTTGAACTGTTAAAATACATGGCTAATGTATTTCCCATTGCAAACCTAGAAATTAATGCTGGGAAAACTCAAAAACAGTTTTAATGACGATTTCAAGATAATTCCACACTTATTTGATCTCTCACTCAGATAAGTAATTTACAAATTCGGCAGATGGAACCAAACTCTAATTCATAATAAATATAGGTATTTGTCATACTTACTCAATCATTTCAAAGTAATTTAAAAGTGAAAGTAGCCCCAGGTAAGTTCACTAAATCGAGTAATTGACACAATCAGAGATCCGGTCTATTATCTCGTTCATGAATAGCTTTTCATTGATTTATAAATTGGCGACTGAGTGGATATGAACATCAGACGACAGGAAGGACGCAGAAATCGAGTGGGGCCGAGTACCCGAGAATAGGGAGTAAACATCTCATTTGACGATCAAGGAAACCGCTCTGATTCCCTTACAATGCCCGAATATGCGTAAAACTCAAGCACACTCATGGTTGAGGTCAATATCCATTTGCTGAACCTTCCGCGAATCACTGCAAAGTTTTGGCAACAAAAAAATCACATCGCATAGAATAATTATGAGGGCACGAGAAAAGGCCACGCCAAGATTTAAACTCCAGACTTTCGCGGCCGCAGACGAACGCTCTCCCTCTAGGCTACCGAATCAATCAAGATAAGTCCGGGTCCAGTGGTTCTTACTATGCTTCGAATAAAGGGAATGCCAACGTTTTCTTTAAAAACTAGGCCAAATAAGATCTCCTGGACTTTTGAAAGTAATTTTCAGAAAGGAAATAATATTACGCTAGGAGGATTTAAGAAATTTAAGTGTTTGAGGCTACCTGAATGCGGAAAAAAGTAAATTTTCTCCTCATGAAAACCATTCTATTCTTCCAGATATCCCATATGTTAACTTAAATTTCACATGATAATATGCCAAAAAGTTAATTGTTATGTAGGATATTTTTCGGAAGTAGTTTGAGGCCTATTAAAACAACGGTCATCGACAGCTATTTCCTACGCGCGGAAAAAAATTTCATTGTAAGTGGATTTGATCTGAAGAATATATGCATTTTGTGTCCCAAGTAATATATCTTTCATCGTTACTTTTATTAAGTTTCAACCAAGAATAATGTTTGTTAAAGGGTCCAAAGTTCTAAAATAAATGTGGTAAGTATCCCTACATAATTGACTACGACTTTGTAACCTCGACTGGCTGCGGGACGAAGCAAACTCATCAAGTTTATAACTCCATGACGGCCTCGCGAACGTGAACCTTATTTGTATTCATATTTATATGACGCGTAAAATTGTAATCTATTCATTAAGAGCTTTAATATTCCCGGTTTCCATTGGCTGTAATAGTGTTGTCAAGTTGTTGAAGGAAAAGCGATTTCAATTAGTTCCCGCGTACGCCGCATTCAGACGCCAATGAGTTTTGCGTTAATTTTTTCCGCCACCGTACCTATAATTTACTACAATACAAGAGTCGTAACATGCTACTTAAAAATGCAAGTTATGGAGTCGAGTGTCAGGAGGCTCCTTTTGTATTGCATATAACGTTTTTCAATAATCAATGAGAATGATCCACAAATATTCCGGAAACAAAAGATGCATGGAACTAGAGTGCCTTGAGACTCTACAATAATGGAACTTTAGAGAATACTTTGATTATAATGTGAATTAATCTTACAGAACAAGAAGCAAGACGCGTACGAACACTCTGACATTTACGTATTAATTTAAGAGTATGCTGAGACGAATTAAAGAATTGAAGCACTCTGACATTACCGTCACTACCGTCATAATCATTTTTTATTATAAACAATTTCAACGAATAAAATAAGAAAAAGGGCTTCAGAAGGCTCCCCGTAATAATTTAAGGGCTACGTACGGAAAATTTGAGAGCGTTTGGTATTAGAGGTTTTCCCAAAAAAACTTCTTGGAAAATTTTGTAGACGTTCCTCTCAGAAACCGCTGATAATGCTACATTAGACATTAAAATTTTCAAATTTGTTCATATTTGTTCGGATGTGAACGCTGATGTAGCTTGTATTCCTGTGTATTTAATGTGGTAGGATGATCAACAATAAATATCGACATTAATTAATTTCATCAAATTCATAATAATTTGAATCTGAGATATATAAAGTAAACTGACAGCCAAATTAAACACTTCATTTTAAACATCCGTATCGCTGAATTTTGTAACTTATTCATTCGATAAATTATTTGATGTGGATTCATGTTGATTGAAATTCTTCAAAAAATCTAACGAGCGAAGCTCAGTCACCTGGTACTAGATAGTGAAGAGAATGGGTTTTATGGACGGGTTGGCAAGAGAGATATGACGTATCCTGAGATGAAGAAAGATAATGAGAGATTAGAGAGAGAGAGAGGGGTCTTAGTTTGTACAAATGTAGAGGATGTTTACTCTTCCACTTGTGCCTAACTTAACCGGTACGCTACCCTAATAATTTAATCGCTTCCCTCCATTCCCTCTCTTTTCAACCGTTACAGTTTACCTCCTTAACAACCGTATGAATTTCGAACAAACAAAACTGTGTCAGGTGTTACTTTGTTGAACTTTTGGATATTCATGATAAAAAAAATACAATTTGGTTAACTCCACACTAATTATTATTGAACCAGCACCTTAGTTCCTTCAGGGCCCAGATCTTCCTCGCTACGGCCAGGACCTTCATAGTTGGCTTCGACATTGATGGTGGAGTTAACCAAGTTGTATCTTTTCATTATGACGTATGAATTTCCGCTATCTACAATGTTCTCTCTATCCTAATCCTATAACTCTCCTTCTACCATTTGATTCCGTGCCATATCCCCTATATATTCCCTATTTTGTTTTTCTATTCACGTCATAATTACGTTTCTGCCTCAATGTCCATTTGGTTTATCTGCAGTGAGTGAAGAGAATAGGTTTTATGGACGGGTTGACCAGAAAGATAGGACGCAACATGAGATTAAAAAAGAGAATGAGTACGTAAAGAGAGAGAGCTCTTAGTACAATTCTAGAGGATTTTTACTCTGAAGAGCTTAGGCACAAATGGAAAAGCTTTCATTTGTGTCTAACTGGCACCGCCGCCTTGGAATACTGTATGTAATTTGAATTTAACTACGATATGGAAATTGATGAGGATGTTTAATTTAAACCGGTCAATTTTACCGGATTCAAGTCAATTATTTTTCCGAACTGTACACTAACAGTTTCCAAACAATAGCACGAATACTGAAATCGCACGTGTATCCTAAAAACTTGGCAAAAAGAGAGAATGTGTTCGAAGTTTGTCACAAACCACGCGGATCGTGGCGCTAAATTTTTAGGATGCACGTGCGATCTCAGCAGAGGCACAAATAAAAGAGTTTCCATTTGTGCCTAACTTAACCAGTGCGTTAAACCAATAATTCACGTCAAGATTTCGCTTCTGCCTCAATCTCCATTTGCCTTCTGTTGTATAGGGAGTGAAGAGAATAGGTTTTATGGACGGGTTGACAAGAAAGATAGGACGCATCCTGAGACGAAGAAAGAGAATGAGTAGGAAGAGAGAGAGAGAGCTCTTTGTACAAATCTAGAGGATTTTTACTCTGAAGAGCTTAGGCACAAATGGAAGATCTTCCATTAGTGCCAAACTTCACCGGTGCGTTACCCTAATTAATGAATTGTTTTCCTCTATCACCCCCCCCCCCCCACCCCGTTTCAGCCGTTTCCCCCGCATTACAGCCGTTTCAGTTTATCTCTCTGCCAATCTCTGGAATACCTTGCTATTATCAATAAAAAAAGTCTTCCTCTCCGTCAATTTTTAAGGAAAAGCTATTTAATTATTACTGTAATGAGCAGATGCGTCTATAACTAAAAACTTTTTAGTTATAGACATGTTGTTTTTGTTTTAAAATTCTATAGCTAACATTTTGTATTCAGTGTCAATTATCTGTGACCGTGAAGTTTTTGTATTTCATCTCTGTGAGACGTTGACCTGGTATGTGTTTTGTTCTTTTTTTCGTTAAAAGCAGAATTTGATATAAACTTTCTGTTCTGCTTTTATGGGGAAACCCAGAGCACAATAAAACTTATTCTATTCTATTCTACCAACCGTATGAATTTCCGCTATCTAATATGTTCTCTCTCTCTAATACAATCCTCTATTCCTCCTTCTCCCATTTGATTCCGGGTTATATCTCTTTTTTCCATCGTCCATTTTTATCTCCCATTCATTCATTCATTCATTCATTCATTTTATCTTCCATTCTTCCTATTACATTTTCCTTTTTATCTTTGTTTCCTCTCCTTCTTCATTCCACATCTTTTCTTTCCATTACTCTTCCTCCCTTCCCACGCCTATCCATTTATCTACCTACCCACTGATGTCTGAATCAACATTATTTTTCAATAGTATTTATAAATTTCCTCCACCTCTCAATATTCTCTCTCTCTCTCTATTCCATCTTCTATCTCTATTTCTCTTCCCCACCCTACTCCTCTACCGATCATGGCTTACATCCTCTTTCACAATCTTCTAAATATATCTCATATTGAAATTAAATTGAATTGAAAATGGTCTTTATTGTTCTGGGACTAAAAGTTCCTTGGAACATAGGAAAAAAAATAATTACATGCCATAACAAAAAATATACAAAAATAGTTAAAGATGAATTGGTAACAAGATAAACAGCATTACTAAATTCAATATGGAGCGACACGTATAAAACAAATAAAAAATTGGTAGGTAATAATAATATAATAACAACAATAAAAATCAGCGCAAATGTTCGGGGATTTATGATATCCTTTCTCTATCACCCTTCCAATATTCCCTTTTTAACGATCCTTCCTCATTCACTTCTTTACTTGCCGTCTATATCTCTAGTCCCTGGCTGCTCTTTTAATCATCTTCTTCTCTTGCCCTTAAGTTTTCCCTCAATATTAATATGTATGTATATATATATATATATATATATATATATATATATATATATATATATATATATATATATATTTAGTTTTATCCCATTTTTCGATATTTATTTCTACACCCAATTTTTATCCTTCCATTATATATTCCTTTTTGACTCCTTGTTTATATGATACCTTCAGCCCTCACTATTTTCAAATACATCTCCCAGCTGGGGAAGGAAC
The DNA here is from genome assembly GCA_963169105.1 of Ceriagrion tenellum. Taxonomy (NCBI): domain Eukaryota; kingdom Metazoa; phylum Arthropoda; class Insecta; order Odonata; family Coenagrionidae; genus Ceriagrion; species Ceriagrion tenellum. The sequence goes on from OY720635.1 coordinate 81,393,523, forward strand.
GAACACGGGAGAAATTTGAAGGAGGCAGCAAAGGAGCTGAAAGATTTCAAAAAACTATTCAGAGGGTGATAAGGGGAATAATAACGGGCAACGGGCACCACGGCTGGGGAAATGATATATGAGACTATCCATTGAGCCACTATTTATTTGGAGGAATACCAAGGTTCATTGTTTTGCTACCTCTTCTCTAATAACTATTTTCTTCCTCAGTTATTCTTACCCATGTCATTTAATGATTTTCACTTATTTCCATTCTCTATTTCTTCTCTTCTTTCTCTAGTTTCCTCTCTTATTATTGTTAACTTAACTATTCTATTGCGAGACATAAGATTATTATTATTAACGACAGTGCAGAAAGTAAGTCATACTTTCTAACACCTTTCATCTAACCTAATTCGAAGCAACATGGATAAAGTCAGGGAGTCATGCTTGCATATATCTTGTACAGATAGACAATAACTGATTTCCCATTGCAATCGTGAGAGTTATTCCGTATATGCATCATTTGTTTTTTAGCCTTTCCTGTTTCTTTCAAAGTCTAATATTTTGGGGTCATTAACACTACAGGAATTTTTTTCCGATACACCAAGAGTTTTCTGGTTTTTCGTCCGGTTTGTGAAAAGTAATTCAGCTCTTTGGATATTGTGATGTTTGCCTGACGTACTTCACATTGCCATAAATGAACACGCTAGAATTCTTCTCATTTCACTTTTGTAATAGCATTTTTTAGTTTTTAGAAAATTAACTTCAGAAGAAGGTTAATTTCTGCATGTGCAAATGAATTTACGAAACCTTTTTTCCTGTATGCCTGGATAATTTTTTCTGAGAATCCTTCCACATATCTTAAACTTATTCATTTGCTACTTTTTATCTGCTTGACATTTGTTGGTGAGCTCTTAATGACTAGAACGCTACAATTATATTTAATTATAGAGTTCTCGGGAGGAGATGGTCAATTACCTGCAATTGTGTAATTTACTTACAATATTCTTCCTGTTCCTGCAGGATAGAATAGAATGACTACTATATACTGCATTATATCTTCTCTATTTCATCTCAAAATTTCCGCTTGACCATGGCTACGTTTCTCTCCAAGACTATTGACGTACCCTGGATTCTTTCTCCCGAGTTTTTCCAAGAAATTTTTCCAGCTTAGCGGAATGAGGCAGCATCCGGGTGGACACAGAATGATACTGCACAGTATTGTCTAGCTTTGAAACAAATTACCCGGGCGTGCAGCAAAACTAGCCGAGCGGCGAGAACATTCGAAATGTTTGTGGGGAGAATGTCGGTCTCCACAGCTGTATCAGTATCACTCTTCATCCCATTCTCTCCACTAATCGCTTCATCTTTCTCCACACTGTACCTCTCAAAATCTCTGTCTTCCTCTACCCTCAACATCCTCCCACCATTTATCTCCTCTGCAGCCGCTTCAGCTCCTTGTGCCGACGTTCTTCTTGTGCCTCCCCTGGACTCCTTATCTCCTTCATCGCACTCTTCATCCCTTTATCCGAGCAAACCGTCCATCGCACTCACTATCTTGCACTCCCACCGACGTTAAGGCTCTAAGCCCTTTCACCCTTCCCTCCCGTCCCCATCTCCCTTGTACATTCCCCGCAGTTTCGTTTCTGCCGAAAGGAGAGAGGGGTATCATGCGGCAGTCTGGGAATGGCGCAACGTGCGCAAAGGCCCACGCCCCGGAAAATTTTGAGGCCGAGCGGCAAATCTTCTAATTAATGGGATCGAGCGAGGGAGTCTGGTGGTTGGAAAACAAAAAGAAATTAGGTAGAGAGAGGGCGGCACCTAAGTTGGGACCCTTCCGCCAGGTAAGGCAATGCTCCGGATTACGGGGTGCGATGGAAGGGACCCACGTTTTTGGAAGAAAATCCACTATTGCGATTGGAGGGGTGGTTACTCTTTTTCAATAACGTTAGCGGAGGCTTATGGATAATTAATATCCGACTAAAGCAATAATCGAGATGATACTCGGATTTAGAAGGAGATTTACAGAGAAAAATCGGTCTTACCACAAATCATTATTAACTTTTGTTAGAGACGAAAGAGTTAAAATTCATTTAGGCCCCAGTGTTTACATTTTTTCACTCAGAAATTTTCCAAATTCTACAAATATAAACACTCGTTGCCTCGTGAGACAGAAAAACAATCATTACGGAACTATTGTAATATCAAGCACCAAATATTCTACTGGAACCAAAAACAATGGCCGATCGACACTTAATGGCACCTTTAAAAAATATTCACTCCCTGTTCTGAGTCCTATTAAGCTTGCGGAAATAAAAAGAAGATGGAATAAGCATTGGCCGGAGCAAGCAGCGGAATTAAACTTGAAGGGTTTTTATCAAGTGGGAAAGTTCAGGGCTGTTTTCCTATGAAAATAAAACGAAACGACGACGAATTTATTCATTCATGAGAATTTTTAGATAATCTTCTTCTCGAATAAAATTATTATTTATATTCGAGGGCACGATATTGAAATTAAATAAATAGTCGAGGGCACGGGTTCTCGGACGCACCATAACTAAGGTCTCTTATCTATTGATGGAGCACTCCAAAAATTATTGTAAAGCTCCAAAAAAATAACGAGCAATCGGGAAAGTCGAGCTTAAAAAGGGTATAAACTTTTTTCCAAGGGGTGAGGGTAAAGTTCTCTCGAAATATAAAGGCAGAGATCTTTGAAATGGCGAACAAGAACGCAGTCCAGTACTATCGCCAAAGGAAATATAAAAAAACATTCATACTAGAGCAAAAATACACGGAGGCTTTCTAAAGTTCTGGCGGAGAAGAGTGCGACCAATACTCACGGTGAGGAGGCGAGATTCCTGCAATCGATAAACGTGTCTACGCCATCGTGTAGAGTAGTCGTAGAAAAGGAAATGGCCAATTCATTTAAAAATAACAGGCCTCAGGAGCATTTTCCGGTTTAAACTATAAAGTATAAAAAAGTCAAATATCAAGGAAACTTGAGCTCTACGGCCTCGTAGAATTGACAAAATAAGGTGAGGATTTTTCTCTAATGGCCGATATTAACTTTAGTATCCGATAAATTTTTCCGGTTTATAATAAACATCCCCATCAATTTTCACAGCGTGGTTAAATTCAAACCACATACAATATTGCAATGCAGCGGTGCCAGTGGTGACTAAAATGATGACAGAGAGAGCGACCTAATATTCGTCTCTGGAAATAGAAAAAGGTATTCCAATTAATGCACATAAGCACGCAAACTTTTGAAAAGACTGGTTTAGAAAAGCGCGGCAAATTCACACGGCACGGAGGTAAGACAGAGCTGGGCCGTATTTCAAATACATGTATATGAAATAAGTATTTGTAGCAATCATTTGAAATAACTTAAGTATTTTGTATTTCAAAAACAATTCAAAAAGTATTTTGTACAGTAAATACATATTTGCAGTACTCCGAGTATTTTTAAACCGATTACTTCTAAAAAATATACCTTAGTCAGGATTATAGTTCGACAATTTGTCACTAATTGACGCTCAGTTGACTCAAGTGAATTTATCTTCATTTTGAATGATAGAATAACCTCAGCGTAGTAAAACTTTGACAGAAATTGGCAAACAACAGCAGATTGCTTCTATATGGACAGAGGCTGCTACAGGGCAGAACTCTAGAAGAGTATCACTCCCCTTCAGAATTGAAGGAAGTATCTCTTTTGCAAATAAATGCCACGGACTTCCGCAGAGAAGAATTTTAATTTCCCTTGAACGCATTAAGACACTTATGTCCATTTCTCGGTCCTTTCTTTATCCATTTGTCGTTCAATTCTAAGATTGCTTGACTACAGACCCCAACCCTTCACCTTCAAATGCTAGGACCCTTACTTCCTGGTAGCTCTTTCTATGTACCTTCCTCTCTATTTGGTCCATGGACTTATTCCTGGGTCTTCCTCGGGGTTATTTTCCCTCTATTTCAGCTTCAGTTATGTTCTCCATCTTGTTCTTCTTTTAAGCATAGTGTTACGTATAGTACTCTTCTACTCTTCTGTAAACTTCAACATTCCTTATTTTGTCCGTCCATTTTCTCTTAATCACCCTCCTCCAGCACCAGATTTCAGAGGCTTCTAGTCTGTTCTGGTCAGCTTTCTCACGGTGAATTGCAATTTAATTTTTAGGTGATAGCTCAAAAATATTTATTTGAGAAATGAAGAACCACTATTAGCATTTTCAAAATTATTAATCATTGCTTTCCATAGCGTTCATTGCATGTAATCGGTGAGCATTAGTCTGGAATTAAATAATGAATGTAAATGTTTATTCTTCGATAATCAGTAGGCAGATTTGCAGATGTCGATCAATACTGTGAGGGAACTCGCTGAATCTCATTTTGTGTGATAAAAATCTTTTTTTTTTCTTTTTTGCTTTGGAAGGCGATCCAGAGAACTCCTTCAATGGACAGTCGTAATTGTTCTCTAAAGTTCTCCAATACAGTTACCCTAAATTATAAAATAGAGGCACAGGCAAGCAAACAGCAGAGAGCCAACTCATCCCTTTGACCCACCGATGCATTTTGCCTTGACCTTGCCATTTAGCCTTTGCACCCTGGCTCGCATGAACCAAACGTTAGAGCCTTTCGACCATACTGTCCCATCGCAACTCACTGCCTCATTCAAACAGAGCATTCCGGAGGCGTTTATCCCACACAGCATCCTCTTGATGTCTATACTGTCACGCTCAAGGCAATACCCTTGTATGAGCCAATTGAATTGAGGGGTCGGCCCTCCCCTTCTTTCTCTTTCCTTTGTGTTCCATAAATTCCCACTAACTTAAATAATGGCCGTTGATCCGATTGATAAGAGAAGAGAAATGGCTACACGCCTTATCTGAAAAGTTACAGAGAGTAACATCTTGGCCTGGAATGGATTTAACCAGTCTTTGGTGTGAGAATTTGTTTGCATGTGACTTTGAACCCGGAGGTCTTAAATTTCATTAGACAGAATACATGATTGAGTTATTTCTTTCCTTGAATTCCTGCAAGTACTTTTGAGACTTGGTCTTTTCCACTTGTAAATTTTGGTCTCAGCCTACGTATAAGGGGTGACTTATTGTAAAGACAAACTTGTTCTTTCGCTCTTAACTCATTTTACACACGTGTAGTTTTGAAATCGATATGAGATGGATGAGATCCCGTACTCGTGTAGGCGCTAAAGACTTTAAAAACCCAGTAATAGGATTTTAGTCTCACACTGAATAAAGTGAATTCTTGCAGCGTATTCCACCAAGATTTGTTTCACATAAAGTCGGCCATATTTTATTTAATTCATGAACCCACATTTTAAATTAAATTTTTTATTTTATTATTCATTATTTTGCATTTTGTTCATGTTTGTAGAGTTTCATTAGTGATCTCTACAAGGTATTTATTCTTATCTCAAAATATTTCTGCATGTTTTTTATTTAAAGTATTTTTTTGGATTATTTTGTGTTACAGATAATACTTTTAGACTATTTATCCAGCCCAGAGGCAAAATTCCCGAAAATAAACTATCTCACTGATGTCATACGGCTCCCGAGTACAGTACTAGGTGGCGAAAGAGACCTAATAAAATAACTAATATCATTGTCCGGCAAGTATTCCGGCATTTTATAATCCAGACGCGGTAAATACTAAGAGATGGAGCAGTCTTTTAAATATTTTCTCCGTTTAAAATACAGTCGCTTGTAAGACGTAACAAAATGTGACGGTCGTTCCTCACCTCAAGGGGTCTGAAAAGTCAACCGGGAAGGTAGCCCAATGATCGCTGCGTGAAATAGAAAAATATATTTAAAATAGAGCAAAAAGAGCAGAACTCCACGCATACTACATAAGATGTGCGCATGCGAGGCGGGAAAAATCAATTATCGTCCCTATGTCAAGGTACACATAAAGAACCCAGAAGATGGAGAGTCCTATCATAATAAGGGTTCTAGACTTAGGGAACCCTTCGTATATAAACTAGTCATGCACAAACTGGAGAGCTGGGGGTGTACGTAGACTTCCAAGCACGCCACTCCAGAAGATCGCGGCAGATAAACGGGCGAATCCCGCAATCGATTACCGAGCCTGGGTCATGGGACGGCTTTACTCATAGACGCTGAGTTCTATAGAAGTAGCGTAAGCAGTGAAGTCCCCATGGTATCATTAGTTGTACGGCATCGTTCTGCATACAAATTTCTTCCGGTTTTCATTCCCAAGAATAAATAAGTTATGGAAATCAAATAATAAAACTTAGCACTGGTTAGTTCATTTCAGAACATAATGCTAATCCACCACATCTCGCCAGACATCGTTGAATTGCGGAAGTGAGCATCGAATATTGTATTTTCACAAAGTACCTCATTTCGGCAATCAATGCTTTCGTACACCGCATAGTCTGAGGGCCACAAGCATAAGTAGATTTTCTAAACTCGTAAATGTTGAAAAATTCAGTTGTTTCAGCCTTAACTCTATAGGCGTCAAAAGTATTTCACCATTCTATACGTCAAAAGTATTTCACCATTGAGGTTCAGAATTAAAATATCTTACCGAATAACTTCCACAAGGTGGTTATTATGCATGACCTCGGAAATGCAGATGCGCGACAGAGACTATCTTTCGACGTCACAACCTCAAACATATGATATCATGCCATTCTATAGCTTGGATTTGTCGTTGCTGTGACGTCACAATTGTCCATTCACCGGAAATTCAACAGCGACGAGTCTTTCCTGGCCCTAAGCCAATAAGGCCCTAGTTTAACTGTCCAAAGAAAGGCGCAACAGAAGGATGAATGTGAGGGCAATGTGGAAGATACGATGGAAGCGATAGAGAGCGGAAAGGGTGGCTGCGACGGGTTTGGGTATGCGGGGAAAGAATAATGAACTTAGGAGTTAGGTGCGGGGTTAAATGGGGCCGAAAGAACGAGGCGAGAAAGCGAGGGGAGTTTGAATGCGGTTGCCCGCACGGCACGTTGAGTTCCGCCTTGAATATATGTATATGTGAGCGCGCGCGTGTGTGGGGCCCACCTCAGGAGTCGACGATCGAACAAAGCCTTTTCACCCCCCCCCCTTCCCCAAAACGCCCCATCGGTTGTTTCATTTGCGGTGAAAAAACCTGCGAATGTGACCAACTCCATCGGGGTCCTTTAGGGGGCAGAGAGGGGGAGAGGGGGGGGTGACGTCCATTTACTTTGCGAAACCGCTTCCCTGCGATGGTTTGCCGGGCAAGGTTGTTTGAATTGAAGGCCCCCGATCGCTTCTCCAAGTTGAGCCTAGGGTTTTTGCAATTGTGTCTCAACCACGCAGGCTGCAGTGTGAACGAAGGGAGGATTAGAAACTTGGCCAAGACAATTCGATGCCGAGTAATTGGATTTGAACCAAGAAAACAAAGAGGCGCGAAGCACTTTTTGCTCGTGAACTGAATTGCGTGAACGGTACATGAGGTTGAATTCCAAGGAATAAAAATGATAGGATTATTATGATACAAAATCACCTGGTTTTACAAATTATGGATAAAATGTTTCAATTTCAAAAATGAATCTAAGGATAAAATGTTTACAACTTTTACAAAACTCACAGAGCTAAAAAAATTAGAATCACAAATTAAAAATCACAATCAAAATTTAAAAATCACAAACCCACTTTTAATGACATATTCCAGTATCAAAATCCCTCTTACTCCATCAGATCCCTTGTTCTAATAACTTTTGAAAACATGCCCTTTTCAATTCTGACAGGGATATCGCCTCTGGTATATATGTCACTATCCAGTTTAAAAGTTTTGGGACAAGAGTGCCAAGTCTACTGTCTCCATATCTAGTGTATGATACAGGGACATCTAATTTACATGACCCTCTCAGTCTTTGTTTGTCCCCCTTCTGTAATGTTTTATATTTATTTCCAAACTAGTTTTCCGTTATTAAAATATAACCTAAGCGTTTTAATATAGGCAGTTGTAAATCTTAACTGCACGTTTTTGAGAATTTTCTATGACTTTTGCGTGGGTATTATATGTTTTTCCCCATATAGTCAATCCATATCTCAGTAAAGATTCAAATAGTGCATGATAAACTTTTTGCAGAACCATATAATTTAAACAATGTTTAATGTGGTACATCTGATTATTTACTTTTCTCAGTTTGTTATTTAATTTTCTCAAGTGTTCATTGAACTTGAAGCTGCAATCAATGTTAATTTCTAAATATTTGCAATTATTGACCTGCAAAGTTATACAACAGCAACAGTTATTCAAAATAATATTTCTGTGCAGGCATTTATGCTCATGACATTTTATATTTACAGTTTTTGTATGAATTGGCTTATTTACTAAATGCATAACCTTTGTTCTTTCAGTGTTAATAACTAGATCATTGTTATGTGACCATTTTGAGATATGATTCACATCTTCTTGCATATTTTTCACCGCCATTTCAAAAACCTTGTGGGTTGATATCATTGCAACGTCAACTGCATACAATACAATTTTACAATACTTAACAATCTCAAATAAGCTATTTATATAAATGTAAAACAGTATTGGTCCTAATATTGAACCTTTTGGTACTCCATAATTTATCTTTTCAGCAAACCCTAATTCACCTTTGAGTTTTACCCTAATTTGTATAGCGCTTAGGTAACTCTAAAACCATTCATAGATATTGCCTCTTATCCCTAGGTTATATAATTGTTTAAGTAATGTATTTGTGTTGACTGTATCAAAAGCTTTTTTGTAATCAATAAAAGTAACTATAATTCCCTTCCTTTTATCTAAACTTTCATTTACAATATCTGCAAAATATTCCAGTGCATTCCTAGTACCTTTTCTTTTTTGGAATCCATATTGGTGTTGATTGATTACATTATTTTTATTTAAAAATTATGTTAAATGCTCTGCAACATATATTTCTAATATTTTGCTAAGCGAGGGGAGGATTGAAATAGGTCTGTAGTTATTTAGATCTTTGCAGTCTCCATCTTTATGAATTGGTCTAATTATGGCTATTTTTAAGTTGTCTGGTACTTTTCCTTGCCTCACACTTAGATTAACAAATCTTGCGATATGAGGATACAATATTTTATTTTGTTTTAAGTTTTTCATAGTTATGTTATCAACTCCTGCGGCTTTTAGTTTAGCTTTTTCCATAATACTTGTATCCTTGTAATTTTATAATTTGTACAATCAAGGATTATAATAGATTTTTGATGGGATACATTCTTATCATTATTTAATTTAATATTACAGTTTAGCTTAATTTTTTCTATGCCTCTAATAAATTGATGAGAGAATTTGCTACATAGATCCTTCACACCGCTACCATTTCCTATGTGGGAGAGTATCACATCATCAACACTTTTTGTTTCCTTCTGCCTGTTATATCATTTATTATCTCCCACATTGTTTTTGAATCTTTGACGTTTGTTAATTTTGCTTCACAATAATTTTTTTGTTTCTCTAATTTTCACCAAGACTTTGTTTCTCAATTTTCTATAAGTTTCCCTATAGTTTCTGTTTGTTGGGTTACTTTTCCATTTTTTAAATGCTGTATCCCTGTCCTTGATGATTTCCATAATTTGCCTATTCATCCAACATTTTTTGGGCATGGTATGTCTTAGCCTATCATGCTTGTACCTAATTGATTTGTTGTAAATACCTTTCATGATATCATTAAACATGTTATACCATATTTCACAATCCTTTATACCTCCTAGCTTATCCCAGTTGGCGGAATTTATGTATGTATTTATACTTTATCATCGTAGATTGTATCATTACAGTTAGCTGATGACTCCATTCCTTTAGTGACATAATCTTTATTTTTAGATATATGCATACCAATCATATAGTGATCACTTATTTTTGTTTTTAATATTAGCCCAGATACAAATTTCATATCCCCGAACAGACAGGAGTTAACATTGATGTTGCCCATTATCTCTTCCCGCGTGTACTTAGTTATCATTTCTAGAAACCCATAGGATGCCATGATATCTTTATACCTTACACAATTAATATTATTCTTATTTTTTGTATCTATATAAATATCTCCAATTATGATGCTATTTCCTGATCCCTTTCTTAAAACTTCACTTCAAGGAATTCAACTACTGACTTATTTGGTGGTCTATATACAACAGTAATGTTGTATTTAAAGTCTATGTCTAAAGTAATGTTAAGTTTAATACTGTTGAGCATGGTTTGGCAACATAAGGATTCCAAATTATTTGTTACAACACCATTTACAGAGAAAATTAATTTTTCTTTCATAAATATCATTAAAGCACCTTCTCTCCTGTTTTCTCTGGTCTTGATGTACTTTTTGTTAACTAAATAACGTTAAATGTTAACTAAAATCCATACACAAAGTGACTATTCCATTTTTACCATTCATTTGTACACGCACGCACTCTTACCATAGCACAAAACTTGTATGGAAAATTGACAAATTACGGAAACAAGTAATTATAATCATAAGCTATACGAGTATTGACCCTCACGTCATTAATTTTCAATCTTAAATACGAAACGTTAACCAGATTTATTTAGCTCACCACCCACATCAAAATACTTAAATGAGTACCTATCAAAGGCATGATGTAATTAAGTAAAGTTAAACAGACTGGAAGGATATGAGATCTCCCAACATTTAAGATTCCTCAACCGTGTTACAAGGTCATTAATTAGGTTCAATTTTCAAATCATCGAGATTTATATAGCATTCCATCACCAATTAGCATTTAAGCACATCGTCGGTGAGAAGGAAGCAAATAACCGTGAGGGAATTCAAGTCTTTTATTAATTAGCTGAAATAGTGATCTACAATGTATTTTCCGTTCTGCCTACACCAGCCCTCAATCCTCTATTAATTTGATCGGGTACCCGCCCTCAGAAATGCAAATTGTCGAAATATTTCCACGACAAAATCTGTCGAAATATTTTCACGACGAAAATTAGCCTTTAGCAATCGAAACTATGATATTAAATTAAGCCAAGGCAGCTTCGCCCTTGGGTATTTTATGAAGGGCATTCCGCAAGGTAACCCGAACACAGACGACGTAACCACAAATTAAAGAGAGTAAGGGACACATTCACTTACCTTATCGATAAATTTTATTTGTGCTAAGGACTTATCGTTGACATTGGGATTATATTCATTTTGCAAAGGAAATAAGCCGAAATTGAAGGCCAACTGTTTGTCTTCATGCAATTATTAGTGATACCCCCGAGCAATTTTTGGATTATATTTTGATCTCGCTCCTTAAACAATTAAACTAAACTAATTTCTCAAACATGCATCAAATATTCTTTTGGAAAGGAATATCTATTAATGTATTCTGCATTTCTCAAAATTTTCTTCAGATAACTATCCTTTAAGCAGCAGCTTTGAGTGCGGATATGGTTATAATCCCACGAAAGCCAAGGAGGATGTGAAAAGTTTTTAGCATATCTTCTAAACAATAAACAAATCTAGAACCCTTTGAAAGAGGGCTAGGAACAATGCCTCTCCACGGTCCATGCATCGCCGTATCTGCCCATCCCTGCGAGACGAGGAGTTCTTTCTGAGCAGACCGGGCGCTCAACTGGAGTGTTAGACGAGTTCTTTTAGCGCGGAAGCCGCTTGGAAAGGGGAAGAGGCAACGGCCATGCTCCAAGGACTCGGAGGAACAATGGCCTGGAAAATTACACGGCAGCGCAAGGAGTGGAATACAAACGGTCCTAGAGCCGTGAGCGGTGCTGTTCGATGCTGAGCGCATTGCGAGAGGGGGTGCCAGTGAGCACAGAACCGCCTTACCGCGCAGTTCGCCATTAGGATTGAGGCGATGCGCTTTGCAAGAGATGGAGGTGAATGCGACCTTTAAAGTCACTTAGGGAACGAGAGTCCGAATTCAAAATGGAACAGGGATTTAAGCATGGATCTAGCAATTAGATTTGTCACACAAAGAACCTCACGCACAAACAACGCAATCGCGTCATTGAAATATATTTACTTTCATAACTAATGGAAGAAATTCGATATATCTAGAGGAATATTTACTCTACAGGCCAAGGTTTTCAACTACTTAGATTCACATTCACATTCTTTCTCTTCTTCGTCACCATCAAAACAAATCAGAAAAATTCAACGGGACTCACAGAGACACTTTTTATTGGACGCAATATACGTGTATGAACAGATCTCGTCAACTATAACGCAAGAAAAAATGATTGCTCCCAGTGAGACAGCAAGGCATTTGAGATGTAGGTGTGGAGAAGGATGGAGAAGGTGAGGTGGACAGAGAGGAAGATAAACATGGAGGTGCTTGAGATAGTGAGCGAGGAAAGGAAACTTCTTAATAAAATTCGAGTTCAGCAGAATAGATCGCTGGAGGATGTAATTAGGGTCAAGGGGTTGCTCAAGAATGTGACAGAGGGAAGGATATTGGGCAAGGAGAAAGAGGGAGCAAGAGAATAGGTATTATGGACGGGATAAAGAAGGGTAGATCGTATGCTGAGGCAAAAAAGGATACACTAGAGGGAAATAGGCCCCTGAAAGTGTATATTACTGGTAGGAATATTGGTGGGATATTCTCTGACATTCAACAAAGTCCACCTTAAACGGTAAAGTAATTTAATTATAATAGTGAGACAGCGACCAAAAAAACTAACCATTTGGAAATCAAGTTGCAAAAAGTGAAGAAACGTTGTGTTCCACTACAACCATTTCTTTCGTATTGCTGCAGGTGTTTTAGAGGATAGGTTCATATAAATTGAGTGACAAAAATGTGGACGCAATTTTTCCAACGCTTAAGCTTGGCAAGGAGCAGCAGAGAACCAATAGATTCGTGAAGGACGATCGAAGTTCATAAGAGTAATAGATTGATCACAAAAATAAAACAGGATGAAAGCTACTCAGCCGATCACGAAAATCGACAAGCGAGTCAAACGAAAGTCACATGAAGTAAAGACTCGGGATCTGACGTACAGTAGAGGGAAGATTTGAAGAAGACGGAATGACGTGGCATACCGAGAATCGAGCATGTGGGAATGGGAGGGGCGGAGGAGGAAGCTTAAGACCGGGCGGTGAAAATAGAAGATAGCGTCGACAGGGAAAGACGGGCGCGGGAAGGCGGGCGGAGTGTGGTAGGGGAGGAGGATTCAAGAGACGTTTAAGAATAGAAGGGCAAGATTATGCGCGTAGCTGTTCGCTTTGCGTTCCCGGTGGCGGCAATTGCGGCCCTTGGCACCAACACCACCGACAAAAGGCGGCGGTTTTGCTCATGGAAGTTGACTGTAACAACAGTAGTATGAATGGGAAATGCGAAGGCTAGATAGATAAACAGCTTTGTTGATACGAGAAAGAGACGAAATTTCTTCACTCCTTCCTTCACTCAAACCCTTGTAAAAGCTATATCAAAGTAAAGAAATTTTGTAGCCACTTTTACAAAATTAGGTGCAATTAAACAACATTTACAACTAATGTACAAAACATCAAGAGTATGAAACATGTGCACACACGTGGGAAAAATGTAATCCTAGGTAATTGACTTCCGAATCGAAAAATTGCATACCAAGTAAACAATCGGGTAGGGAAGATGCGGAAAACACATGCAAAATCATCAGAGTTGAATTTATTTGATTTAAGACAGTATTCACGCGGGCTGATAGAGCAATTGCAGCATTCCTTTGACGTGCTAAATTATGACTGAGCGTTTATCAACAACGTAGATGCAATGCTCTAATATTCTACATTGTAGAATAAAAGCCCAGTCGTAATTGAATACGTCAAGGGAACATTGCGATTGCTCTATCAGAGTTGAATTTAGTTTACAATTTTTAAAGACAGTAAATATAAGCATTTTGATAAAAATAACAGACCGAAAATGAAACATTTCGGTAATTCAAAATTATATTATCTCACTGATGGTAGATACAAAAATTGAGGTATAAAGTTAAAATTCGTCGACAATTGATTTAAATGAAATAAATGTGAAGAACGGTAAAAACAATGGGCTGTAGAGGCTTTTGTTAAGAGCAGGAAAGCCAAAGCCGGGTTTTTCTACAACATACCACCATTCTTTGAGCAAAATCTTTTCCTACCAGCCCATCTATCTGACACACTGGTGGCGCAAAGGGCCTCAGCTGCCGGTCGCCTTTCATAATATCTGGCCAAACAGCAGTCTGATGATCGCCGACGCGTAGCACTGTAAAATGTATGCACGAACTTCGCCGGTTAGAGGACGATAATCGATACACTATCGATCACGGTTCGACCTTCCACGAAAATAAAGACTACAGCAGGCATTTCTCTTCTGCGCCACTATCCTGTGACATACAGTTAAATCCTGATCACATAGCTGCAAAGGATATTTACAAATCTATACACAGAATTAATATCCCGAAAGGGTTAATGTATAGGTAACTATATGGATTCCAAGAAGATCTGAGAAACAAGAGGAGAGCGGAGTGTAAACACATTGATATCCACTATTGCCTTTTATTGCCTACTTCCCTCGTTTCGATTACTCCTTTTGTGGAAATATCTTTAAGTAAAGTGTTGACGATGTCCTTTCCAGCGATGCGAATCAAGCTAACGCTCCGCTAGCAGCTTCCCTGAAAGTATTCACATCTGTCCCCTACGACAACAGTTGTACAAGTCCGCCGTCGAAGATTGAGTGACTTAATTATAACAGTAGGTAATGAAGGCTAACGATCGGTACGAAACTAAACAATATTATGAAACAGAGAACCAGTGACACTGATCGATTCGTTGGAGATTCCCGCTTCGCCATGGCAGAATAATATTCTGGGAATATCGGATTTTTAGTACATTTTTGCACCACATTTTCTTCAAATCTAGAATAAAGAGAGTAAGGCGGACAGAAAGGAAGAAAAAACGAATATGCACGGCAATGTGGGAGAGAAGAGGAAATTTCTGGAGGTTATTTGTAGGAAGAGTCAGTGGCTGGCATAGGTAATGATGGATGAAGGTACACTGAGGTGAAAGAGGGGACAGATGCTGGGTAAGCTAAGAAGGGAAAGAAAAGGAGAAAGCATTCTAATGGCTACTAATCGGCTTTTTCTTCAATTGCGTTGCTTTTTCTGTCCCACAATCAAATTTGGATAAATAGTGTCATCCGCGGGGGAAAATAACTAGTAACTTACATGAGTATAATGTTTTAGTTTGACCCAGGAGCTTTCAGTTTCTTTTTTCGAGGGATCAATGTATAAGTGATCCCTTATATTCAATTGTTAATGTTTTCAATGCTAGGCTCTCCTCAGAAAAATGTACAATTTCCAAATAAAATCTTGCACTGACTGACGCAAGCACTCACAGTCACCTAAATCATTGCATGATAAGATTAAATTATAATTTCTCTTTTATTCATTCGTTCGAAGACATTTCCATGATTTATTGAATGCAACTTATTTTTATCATTTTCTAGTACATACACTGCGGTCAGAATAGTAATTGCTTGCTTCTAAATTTAACAGAGTGAATCACATTTTTAAATTGCTATTTTTCATCTAGAGCTACCAGGCCGAATTAGAGGGCAAGAATTCACACACAAATTTATTTGAGTTCGGCAAAGCTAAAATGTTAATTAACTGCTTCAAAGCTGTTTAACGCCCCCAACAAAGCTTAATAAAGTAGAACTCATTTTTAGTCTTAATTTAAGGAAATAACTAAATTAAGTCCGCGCCAGTGAGAATACAAAGATCCGACCAATTCCTTCCTCATTTAATTATTTATTGGACGCATGCCTAATTACAGAATAGAGGCCAAAAATGCCTGAAAATAAAGTGTTCTAGAAAACCAAATGAAAAAATTCCACCATCCTATATCTGATAATTTACTATACAGGTACATACTACCAGACAAGCTACAGAAAGGGTGTGAGACAGGTGATGTTAAGGGTACCAGCCACAAGAAGGAAGGTAAAAATGGCAAGATGAGGGAAAGTAGATGCTATGAGGGATAAGTTCCTCACTGTTTTTTGTAGATATAAATGGCTCTCGGAAAGAAAAAATATTTGGACACGCGTTCGACTTTAATCTGCCTTCTCTACGTTTTAAATTAAAACCAAAACTTGAGCTCTCCAACATTACCCTCAGTAAATGCATCCTTCGTGGAGAAAACCAGTGAACTGGATTTTGCCTTAAACAGAAATCCCCAAGAGCCTGAAACCAGGCAAACACACCCCAATACATTTTCCGTGCAAATATAACTGGGTTAGGTCAGAACAGATAATTAATAGGAATTAGTAAGCATAAGTTACTCGCTCACCAGAACTTCAGAGAAAGCAAACATTTACTTACGTCCCGAGCGTTCCAAATCCCTCACCCGAAATCTTATAAATCAAACAATTTTATTCTCTACCCTGCTCCAATCACTTGTTAAATCTTATGCGCATACTCTTCTAATATTGGGAACCAATGAAATATTTTGTACGCATATTTTCCGCCAATAACTAAGCAAAGGGAGAAGTTTAAAAGAGACACCATAAAAATAATTTTGCATGCATGAAAAATGGTAAAATGAAAGAAAAATTATACACCTGCCATTTTTTGCGTGCCTTCACCAGAGCATGCCGTTGAAAAATGTCAGAGCGGCAGCACTAAGTAAATTAAATAAAAGTTTAATGGGAAATAACTCTTAAGGTAGCTAAATATTACTTCACTTGGAAATCAATGAATTTGATCTCATTTGAAAGAAAGATATCTTAATCTTTGAAATATGCCAAAATATTAGCCCCTTACCGACCTACTTCCCGAGATTTTTAACGAAAAATACTAGCCCATTTACATGGTAAATGTGACGTGTATGCACTTCATATAGACCTTATTTTAAAAAATAAGGTATTTCTAACATCTTAACCACGTCAAATAATTAACAGTGAACAGTTTGCACATTTCCCCAACTCTTTTTGAAAATAACTCATATTGTCACTGTAGTAAATTTTACAGGATCGCAAAAAAACCTTCCGTTGAGCAGGATTTTTGAACGTACCGCGTGAAAGAAATGAGTCACATCTAAGACTCATGTAGGTATTTTTATTTAATTACTTAGATATTCAGTCATATGAAAGTATATTATTGGACCATTAATAATGCAATATTTAAGTCATACTTCCCATAGATGCTGAAATGAAAACGAATAATTCGAATATGGTCTCCAATAGGACTAGGGAACTATCTTGCTTACTTAACTACTACCTTAAACTACCTTAAAGTGGAAGAAGCAATTTTCGTTTTTATACAGATTTACATTAAACGTGAACTTGCAGTAATATGTATGTATAAAATAGAAAGAAATCGCACTTACTGGTTAGGTTTCTTGCCAAAATAATGCCATTATATCTCGCAGTCTTATGACACATTGCATCTATATCGACATAATCCGAATACCTATGTACTGGTTTTCCCATAGACACGAAATAAAACGTTTCATATAATGACGGTTTCTATCACATATCAAGGTATCATTCCGAGAAAAAAATCATGTATTCACAAACGATTTTCGCTTAAATTTCGAACTCTGCGCTGTAAACCCAAGTCATAACAGCGCTTTAATGAAGATGAAAATTTTAAAATATAATTCTTGCATCAATTATATTACTATGTGCATAGTTATTTCCACCGTATAAGCAGACTTACTTAACCCTCTATAACCCACAGTAACGGGGAGGTAACACATCATATATACATGTGCATGAATATATATATTATGGATTTAAACGTTTGGAATTGTTGCCTAGGCTACGTGTTACCTAAATTTCCACTTTTGTTCACCCAGTCCGTGGCGCCACTTCGAAAAAAGTCTTTTTTTAGTTGAATCGTAAATAGACGTAGTTAATTGTTGTTAAAGTGAGACTGAGGTGACCTTTTCTGTGACTTCCAATTGGTGATAGCTATTGCAGTCTCTCAATGGGTGCCATATTTGGAAACGCCTATGTTTTTCCTTGCCCTCCATCATTGAGATGCCTTTTGTTACCTTTGAATTGGTCTCATTGCTGTTGTTAGTGGACTCTGAACTGTACTTACAACTGCAATAACAAGTGCATGTAATCTTACCTTTGACTCCTACATGAGGGCTCCTTGACAAATATGATGAATGACTTTAGAAACTTCTGTATATAGTCTTTGTTAGGACTATTACTCATAAGGAGTTTTTGCAGATGCACTTTTTGGACACTTGATGCAGGTAAATAAATGCTTAATTTGACACGGATATGGTTTATCCCTAGTTTTAACCTCAATTTAAATTTTTTTCATCTGTGCAATTATCGTACAGTTACTGATTTTGCATAGAGCTGGATGAAATATTATAATTTAAGTATTGTACAAGACAGAACTGTTAAACTAAAATGGATATTTGGACATAAGCTTTCTTAAACCAGGAAAATGTTAAATTATTACAGTGAATCATTCAATTTGTTTTCTTGGTTTTAGAGGAACCATTTTTAAGGGCAATTCATAATCAATTCCAGAAGTACTTTTTTGCTATGATCAAAAAACTTCCTAACTGACACTTGAGATTGATGTGTGCTTTTGAATTTATTTGTGATTTGCTTCCCTAACTCTATAAAATTATTATTTTCTGTATAACTATGAATATTATATTATCCTCATCTATAAGGAATTTCAAAATTTCTTTTAGAAGACAGTGGAATTTCATTTGCCAATATCTCTCACAAATTGTGCTTAATTTAATGCTACTTATTTATTGTAGTATTGTAACCTTACAATGGCTTTAGGATTTTTTAATTTACGTCTACATTTTTTGACCAGATGCGAGCCTTATGATTCAAAACGAATGATCAAGACAGATTAATGTGGATGTTAATGTGTAACCGACTAATCGTGTGTGACCTAGGAGCAAATTTAACAATCACTCATTTATTTGCAATTGCTTTTTTTATCCTCCCAGTCTCCAGAGTAGGAAGCGACTTATACAACGAAGGCTAAATTGATAGATTTTGGCGCAATCCCTTATCCATAGATGACATTTTCGGTTCTTGGTTTTGAAATCTTGTATCCTTCTTCTGATTCATTCCACCTTTTTCATCTTGCATTATTATTAAATTTCCGTATAGTGATATTCACGAAGTACTAAGAAGTTAATTGTGCATTTATTAAATTAAATTTTGGAGAGGAATAAAATATATCTGTAGACCGGACGATATTAAAAAAGTTTATAATAACTGTTACTTTTTACGGGATTCATTCCGCGATGTATGTTTTTTTTTTTAAACAACAATATTTCGCTGGTCCTCCTGCCAGCTTCATCAGGTTAACTGAACTGCTTTATTTGTCTCGCTCGTCTATATATATAAGTCTGGACTCTCATTGTTGCCGGAATATGAATTTGAAAAAATTCGTTTTAGACTGTTACTCAACTTGTAACCGTCATCTCGGTTGACGTTCTCCGGTCTCTTCGCAATTTCTACAGCCTCCCTTATTAATCTTGGGTAATAGCGTATTTCCCTAGATATTAATCTTGTCTCCTCAAAGTTGAAATTATGAGTGGGGCCGCTGAGATGGTGTTCGGCTATTGCAGAAATGCGGTAATTACCTTCATTTAAATTAACCTCTACGGAGGAATATATGAAGTTTTGTGTAGCTGTGGACAATCATATGTAGGCCAGACATGCAGAGCCCTAAAAATACGCCTCCAAGAACATCAACGGGCAATTAAAAATAATAATTACCGCATTTCTGCAATAGCCGAACACCATCTCAGCGGCCCCACTCATAATTTCAACTTTGAGGAGACAAGATTAATATCTAGGGAAATACGCTATTACCCAAGATTAATAAGGGAGGCTGTAGAAATTGCGAAGAGACCGGAGAACGTCAACCGAGATGACGGTTACAAGTTGAGTAACAGTCTAAAACGAATTTTTTCAAATTCATATTCCGGCAACAATGAGAGTCCAGACTTATATATATAGACGAGCGAGACAAATAAAGCAGTTCAGTTAACCTGATGAAGCTGGCAGGAGGACCAGCGAAATATTGTTGTTTAAAAAAAAAAAAAAAAACATACATCGCGGAATGAATCCCGTAAAAAGTAACAGTCAACACTGCATCCGCGGAAGCCTACGAGCTAAGTTTATAATAACGTTCAGCGTGTAACACTACATTTTTTATCCACTGCATTATGATTACTATTAAGTAAAACCAGTAAGACGCGTTTATTTACAAACTATCGACTGTATTTACATCTGAACTTCCGTCTTTCATTACTAGGCGGCACCACATTCCACAAAGTTGTTAATTCACGGAATTCTAGACAACAGTTTCTGGCGACGAGATAACAATCAATACCTAATATATATTCATGTACATGTGTTTACTCACTCTTTACGCTTCATTACCCCTGGATACCATTGTAACTTCAATGCAGCATTCTCTTGGGATTCACTCCGGGTTAAATTTTTGGCTGCTGCCAACGTTTCGATGGATAACACTTCCATCGTCATCAGGGTAATGATGTCTGGGCCAACATTTAATCCGGTGTGAATCCCGAGAGAATTACATACATAATATTCACCGGGAAAGTACTCAATCATTTATTTTCAATGTAGCAGTTTAACTACCAAAATACCTCTCATTTGTAATTTCTATAGATGGAAAATCCCAAGAAAAAAGATGAGAGTACCGTTTTCAGCGGCTCCAACCGAAGTTATTAGAAGAGATGAAATAGGTCATTGGCCCGTATTTTCTGACAAAAGAATTAGAAAGTATGTTTCGTTGTAAGAATCCTGGATGTGAAGGTGTACCAAAAATAAAATCCTCAAATGGCATGAATATTTCTGCTTAAATCCTAACGTAAATTTTTTCATGGCATTGCAAACAACATAAACAAATTTTCATACTCTAAAGTAAGAGTGTTTCCTTGTCACTCATTGCAACCTCTGAGTTACAGTGCCTATTTTTGCAAATAAATGTATTAATTTTTTTAATAGTTAATTTTCATGTAAAAGTGAATGGATGTCTAAGTCATATGTTTTTTCCGGATGAAACAAAAAATTGGGTAATAGAGGTTTAAATGAAGTGCGATTCAAGAATTTTTCCGTTTACTTCCAAAGCTACTAAAATGTGCACTCAATGGCTCACGATTATCGTTCCATCCACCTTGAGGTCCCAAAAAGGACCGGAAAGAAAGCAGAATAACTCCAGGAGAAACCACCAGACGCGATTGCGAAACCTACGCCACAATTCCCTACGCAGCAGGGACGACGGACGAAATTTCCAGGCTGCTAAAAAAGTATGACGTGTTCTCCCGCTTCAACTGCGTAACATAGAGGGTGACATACTGCCAAGACCCAAAGACAGGATCGCACGTCATGCACACGAAGGAGTCTACAGGATTGAATGCAGCAGTGGCACACCTGAAAAATACAGCCTTTAACATCAGTGCACCGAGAATGCCGTCGAACCAGCACCTAAGCAGCTATTACAATTGGAGTGATTACAGACAATTTTGGCTAATTTTTCAACCCTTTCTCACGGTAAGATACGAAATTTAAGGCTTCATAAAACTCCCAATTAAACTTTTAATCTTACGCGAGATAGTAGATTTAGCTATCAAGCGCGTTTTATGGATAATGGCTTTTAACGAAAACAATATAAAACGTTTAGAACACGAGATTGGAGTTGTATTCTGGAGTTGTATTTGTTGTTGTCACCGACTTGCAAAATAAATAACTAGGACTCTCGAATGGGCACAGCCCTAGAGAATTCAACGCTCTCTCCTTTGAATTTCGGACTAGAGTGGAATTTCTGAGGTAGGCGTGAATTCTCAAGGGAGACTCGCTGGTGAAAGAATTGCTCTCTGGCAAGCCAAAGCCCATGCTCTCAAAGGGGACCTTTGGGAGGTTATCTATGGAGCAAGGATCTCTCTCGTCGTTTAATGCGCCCGACAGAGCTTGAGCGCCACCGTGTACCATTCCTCTCCCCATAGCCTGGCCATTCCACCCAACCCAATATGGATTGATTTCCCTCGAACTGTTCGAGGTACAAGGACGGGCGGCAGGAGATGCTAGGACAAGAGCCATCAAAGAATGAGGAATAAGGGAAAAATAATTGCAAGAGAAAGGACGAGAAGCTCATCTACATTTCTGTACCTACTAACCAGTAAGCTGCCGTAGAGGCACCAGCCTTGGGGTGTTAGGGCACTCGTCATGAAGAATAAATGGAATCCAGTAAAGATATTGTGAGAGGGAAAGTACGAAAAGTAGAATAAGTTTGGACGGGGTTGCTGTAGCTTTGGAGTCATCATGAGATCATGTGAAGGATGAGTGACGACACCAATTTGTTCGTTGGTGTATTCCTCCTATTAAGTTGATCCGATCACTTCCGGATCGACTCAATAGGAGTGATTTAATGTAGGAATAAAATACTGAAACGACGACGATATGAATTCATCAAGTAACACTGGCTCTGTGATTAAACTCCAAAGAATTTTTCTCAGGTTTTCAACCGGGTCAGGAGTTTATCTTTAAGGTGGTTAATTTTCACGCATAAGTTAGACACCAAAACGTCAGTATTTGAACCCCTTACTCCAGAATAATTCCTGACCCAGACGATTTCAGAAGACCTTCTCATACAATTCGCCGAAAAATCACCAGATCCTTCAATTCCCGAGTCTAGCGTTTTCCAAACTCACCTGCTTTGTTGCAGTATCTTTGCAACACAAATCCCGCGGCTTTTATTTTGTCTATTGTTTCTTTCGCGCGTTAAATCTTGCGTGCCCAACGAGACAAAAATCGACCCCTCTGGGAGTTTAATGCGCTCAAGAGAGCTCGAGCCCCACCGTGTACCCAAGCCTTTCCTCGACCCTTTCGCCCAACGCGCCATGTATTGATTTTTCCTCCCATGGTTACTCTCGTTTACCAGAATGTGGTGAGTGGAATGTATTTGGATACATAGCAAGCTAGCTATTCGCAATTACGTCGGGGAGAGAGAGTAGTGATGACGTTCGTATCCCGAAAAAGAACGGTGGAAGAGAGAGGGTGAAGGGGTGAGATTGGAAGATGCGTTGCTATGCGTCCTCCAATTAATCTCGTACATGCGACTACCAAAAACGTTACTTTTCCCCTCACGGAAATTTCCTACAAAAACCTCAACTACGCAACAGACGTAACACCACAAAAATTCCGACGCAACAACGCGCGTCGGATTTTTTGTGGCCCCTAATTTTACCACGAATAAACTCCACCTGGATGAACAAACATCCATACAGGAAAATATCGAGAGGGTCGACCGTAAGTTTCTCTTTATGTTTCCATTCGTGACGATACTGAAGGCTTATCAATGTAATTAGCTTGAAATCGGTATCACTGCTTATTATTTTCACCACTCATTCTTTGGGATCTTCAAGTTATTATTACCATAATATGTAATGTTGTAAGAAGTTTCGTTAAATTCAGAACATGATCCATACTTAAAGAATACAATTTTGGACTTTTCCACATAGTTGTATTTTGGATGGTACGACGTGTTTCACCGACTTGCGGTATCATCAGGTACAAAATTCAGGCAATATATGTACAGATACATAAAAAAAAGGCAGAGGGAAAAGCAGAAAAAATATGTATTCTTTACATATAAATACTATTAACTTCCACGAATTGAAGCCTGAATCTGTATAGTGTATACAGTACAAGAGTTTTAAATTCCTTTTTCATACATTTCCATTTGCATCCCCGGTTGCGAGGGTTATTATTTGCGTCGTGAATGTGGCCAAGCCTAAAAATGTAAAGCCAGTGATATAAAATTTGAATTGCTTAGCATAATATTTGTTTTGGTGGTGCAATTCACAGCCTTCCCAATAATGATAATTACTTTCCGACTATATCTCCAAACTTAAGTTATTTTCAAATTATTCCCTCAAAACTGAAATTTGCTGTTGCTTGACTTGGCCTTGAGTCTGTATTCACACTTAATGGGTCTCGTTATTTGATTACTTTCTCAGAATAACTTCTTTGAAAAGTAATCAAAAATTCTTTGGCATTACAACGACCACTTGCGAAAAGTGCCTCCGGCATAACTCTGGCTCCACCATTTAATATGATTCCCCACGGTTATCCCGCGCCGATATCATTAAAGCGATCGGAGTGCTTTACGTCATCATCATACTCTCTCATTTTCATGATAGAGAGTATATAATTTCAATAATTTATGAGGAAAATAAGTAATTCAATTTAATTTTAGAACAAAAATGCAAAGTGTATGACTAAAAATAAAAGCTTGTAATTACTAATGAAGCTTTTCAAGGGCTTAGTTGGTACAATTTACAAGCTTTGAAACATACTTAAGATGTAAAAGTTTCTGGAAATTAACTCATTAGTACCTAAGGACAGCACTCACAGAATAGAACAGCCTCATATCCATTATCGATACGAACCCATAATAGACAAAACGAAATTGAGAAAGACCTTAAGAACGTGACTCTACGAACAGACTAAAGGCTCAAAAACAATATTACTATCCCACTCTACCCAGTTCTTTTTTCCGATTACATCTCGCCAGTGACAGCATCTTAGGACGATATATTTAACGACCCAGGCGAAAGTTGAGCCGTCCGAGTTATTTTCTAAGCGAGCCGAGGAACATTCATTCACTTTTCTCCATTAATCCTTCTCCCAACTCCGCCGATTGGATAGCGTAAACGCTCAACAATCACACTAATTCAAGTCTGTGAAAACTTTCCTGCCTCAACACAGTAGAAGAAGCCACACTCCGGCGCTTCTTATAGGAAGTTCTCTTTCATTACAAACATTCGGGTAAGAAGCAAAGGGGCTTTTTTTCCTACCGTAATCTCCTTAAAAAGTTTATCTCCTGAGAAAAGGCTTCTCCTCAACGTTCGTCGCGACTTTCATGTTCCGGAATCTTCGACGGATATAAGGGTGAGCAGGAGGGAGGGGAAAATTAAATTATTGGAGCGGGTGCACCATGTACAGGCCATCGGGCAATCTAAAAGGGCCATCTAAAAAGTAAAAGGTTTTTTTTGACGAGACTGACAGCGTCCGTAAAACTTTGAACTAAAATCATACTTTCATCGTCACTAGACCGCTGAAATATCACTCAAGCATGGCATGCAATGGAATAAATATCGATGAGCAGGCAGATAGCATTTTTGAAGGCATCACCAGCATATTTATTCGAATATACCCCAAGTAACGCTTTTCCAGAAGTGAAGGAATGAATTTTACTCCTTTGATTGAGTTTTCGCGACTAATTGTTTTTTTTAAGCATCGGTAGTCAGCCAACGCCGTTGTAATAATGTAGTATACATTATGTATTAAATATTGTTCAAAACGTAGTCGCTTCAAAAAAGTTAATCACCCATTTTAATACTTATTAAACGTACAGTCTCAGTCTGAAAAGGAATTTTAAGATCACTTTCTTTGACTATCAGTCAATCGCCATCAGTTAAACCATGTTTTACAATAAATCAAGTTTCGCAGCTATAGTTATTAAAGTTAGTTATCATAATACTACGGTGGCAAGAGAAGAGACTAACTTTGTTCCTGCTGAAGTAGCGAGTTAGTGACATACTATATTCAGGTAGAAGTTTCGTAACATATTACCACCTAAATAATACACCTATTTACAAAAATGTCATTAATATGATATTATATTAAAAACTGCGAGGTCCATTGTAGAAATAGACTCAAAATTAAACCATAAAAAAATTATTTAACGACCATTACTTTGAGGTAACCTTCCGCGGCCGTATTTGAACAAAGAGACGTTTTCTGTTATGACTTTCCATATATCAGTTATTTTATTTTAGAAAACAGTGTTTGAAAGCAATGAAAATCAATTTCAAAGGATTTTTCATGAATAAAAGTAATGAACCCTCATTAGGACAAAATATAAATACATAAGAACCTGACAACCTGAACATTTCCAGCGTCTCACTACAGAAGAGAAATCCGAACAGATTACAGTAATTTGATGAGTGAGGGTTTCCACAAAAAGATATTTTTACAGAGCCGTTTTCGAGAGGCTGAATGGGATTTTAGATCAGAAGTTAAAGATTAAGACTCTTACGTTAAAATGGAATGAATAAAATAGGAGGGAAATCGATAAAGTGGAGTTTATAAGCTTCTACAGAAGCGAAAAACTTGAATGCCACAAAAAGCCTGAAAATGGGGACATGAGAATGGGCAAAGAAGGAAAAAAATTGAAGAAGTTCGAAAACGGGGAAGAGAGATTAAAAGAGGAACCCAAAGTAAAGGAATACACAAAAAAGACAGCAAAAAAGGACACAAATGAAATGATGGTTAGTCCAAACTTCATTTCCTTTTTACCTGTTCGTGTTTCTAATTTTCTCATCTCATGGCAAATTACGCATCTTAAATTCTAATGAAAGCGTAGTAGACTAGTGAGCGGAGCACTTTCTTGAGATACCTGATATTCGGAAGATATGGTCACGTACCCAGCTCTGCCAGCTCAGCTTTTCGTAAACCAGGTCTTTCAGGAAAATCACGGACGTAACAAGGGAAGTAACAGAGCCCCTAAATCTGAAACGTCAATTACAATCTCAATTGGAGTATCGACTCTATCATCAGCAATCAAATTGACACAGCTTTGTGGTAAGAATTGTTTTCCTAATATGGCATGTCTTTATCAAGTTAAAAGTTTTTCCTAGAATCTTGCCCAATCTCGTCCTGAAGCCCGATTCACTTATAGTATGATCCGCTAAAAATTAAGAGCAAAAAGTAGGTTTTTCTAATATTCCAATTAATATATATATATGTAAGCGAGTTCTATACAGCCGTCGGCCGTCTCTCGCATCCTCTTCTCCAAGCCTCCTTGTCTCTCCAGTCTTCATTCTCTAATTGTCTCCTTTTCATATCTTGGGTGACTTGCTTTGTCCAGTCTTCTGGTGGTCGTCCTCTCTTCCTCCTTCCGGGTGGTTGCCAATTTAATATCTTTTTTGGCCAACGTTTCTCCTCCATTCTTTTTACGTGTCCATACCATTTTAGCCGTCTTTTCTCTATTTCTTGTATGATGTTTTCTTCTACTTGCATAATTTTTCTTATATTTTCATTTCTTATTCTTTGTAGTTTAGATTTTCTGCTGCTTCTTCTTAGAAAATCCATTTCTACGACCTCCAGTCTCTGCCTATCCCTTTTGGTCATTTCCCATGTCTCTGCTCCGTAAAGGAGTATACTCTGAATAATTGTTTTATATATTTGCAGTTTTGTTTTCCTACTTATGTCTTTTGACCATAATATGCTATTCATGTTATTTATTGCGAGTTTTGACTGATGGATTATATTTGTTATCTCTTTTTTACTGGTTCCTTCTTTTCCATTTCCATCCAAATATTCCAATTAATAAAAGTCATTTTCTTAGTGGTACATTCCAAAGATAGGCCCAAAGCAGCTATTGAGACCTCCACAATAGGGATAATATTAGTGCCCTTGACGGTGCTACAACCCTCTTGATTTGTGTCGCGTCTACTTCGCAAGGCTTTCCTACCATTCCGCCCTAATTTTCACATATAGCAGACGATATTAAAAATTTTCGGGTAATACTTCGTGGAATTTCAGAATTTTGAAAAAACATTACACTGGATAGACCCGATATTTAGTTCGGTCGACCGCGATATAGTCACTATAGCGTCATTTTCAAGGCCACATTTCTCGAGATGAAAGGACGGAGAAGTGAATTAATTATGGCAGAAAATACAGTGAGTGCAGTTTCCAAGGGTACTGAAAATTGGGAGTTAAAAACAATAACAATAGAGGTGAAGGTTTAATATTGGCTATCTCATTAAGGAGGGTAATGTATTAAGAAGTCCTCTTAGAAGTAGTTCAAATAGTTCCAAAAAACAGTTTATCACATCCGTCAAGAACAAGTAAAATGGTTGCGTTAAAATCACTTTTGATACCAGTCTCAATCATATGTTCGCAGAAAAAATTACAGTATTTATTAATTTAGCAGCGCAGACAAACGGAAGAGAATAGCGCTAGCAAAGGAAATGTTCAGTATTTGAAGGGAGCTTATGACGGAGACCTTGGGTAAGGATGTGAAGAACACGCTGATAAACAGCTTGATATGGAGCGTAGCCTTGTATGTGGCAAAAACGAGGACCCTCATAAAAGAGGACGAGAATAGGCAGCAGGAATTTGAGATGTGAGTTAGGAGAAGGATGGAGAAGGTGAAGTGGACGGTAAGGAAGGCTAACGAGGAAGTGCTTGAGATGGTGGGTGAGGAAAGGAAATTCTTGAATGAAATCCGGGATAGGCAATGTAGGTGCCTGGAGGATGTAATAAGGGGTGACAAGTTGCTCAAGAGTGTGATAGAGGGAAGGATGTTGGGCAAGGGGGAAGAGGAAGAAAGAGAGTAGGTTTCGTGGATAGGATGAAGAAGGATAGCTCGTATGCTGAGGCGAAAAAGGATATACTAGGGTGAGATAGACCCCTGAAAAAGTAGACAATTGGTAGGAGATTCTCTGAAATTCAAAATAACCTGCCTTAATCGGTAGAATACTTTTTTAAATTAATTTAGCCCCTTTGGTGCTCTCCAAATCACACGTTTCTCCAGTTTTGTCCAACATACTACGAGCGAAAGATCTCGGGGGTAGCTTCATATATATCCGGCTATCCTAAGGGTATACCTAAGGGTACTCTCCTCTTCAGCTCTTAACTTTATTTCCTCGTATTTCATCTAAAACCTCCACTTGGTCGTTGTTTGGCGACGTTCATAACCTTCAAAACCACTCAACTATACCCGTCAATGAAGACATAAACCAGCTCCTGAAGACGATAACCTCACGTACGCAGCGTAAGCGTACGCAGGGCACATTAGTGGAGTCTCAATACCGAGTAACAGTCCTTCTCTAACGACCAATTAAAAGCGTTCTTCCATCGTCACTATAATATGCCGGACGCGCAATCAATCGATAGCGGCGTAATTGGTACCCTCTCGACTTCCCGTCGTGCGGCCTCGGGACGTCCTGAGAGACCAAGTCATCAGGGCAGTTATTTCACCCAGGGCCGTCGTAAGTGATCGAGGGGCCCTGAGCAAACGAAAGTAGAAGGCCCCTTTAATTAGCATTCCCTTCTTGGTATAAAGCTATATTTCGCGCATATTTCATGGAATAAAGCAAATTATCCAACAAGTTGTCAAATTATTTCAAGAAATTTACACACGCATTTATCAAGCACTTACACACGCATTTACCATAATGACAAGAAGCCTAGAAAAGATGGGATTATTTTTTGGTGGTAAGTAGAGTTTTTTCCGCAAAAGTAGTGTTATTTTTCTAACAGAGGGATACTATTTTCCATATTACAGGTAAGTATGTACAGTTTTCAATTATAATTTTTAAAACAAATTTATCAACAATATAGCCGTTAAAATTAAAGATGACTTACACATCTTTAAAACATTGGAAAATTATGCACAATGATACAATACGTATTTCCAAGATATGGTTTTCGGATTGGGATGGACATTAGAGAGGCAGGAAAAACAAGAAATAAGCCTCAAAACACGCTCATGTGGGAGACGATAACTTTCTCATCTTCAACTGAAAAAGTCAGTGGCTAATGTGGTCAAAATACCTTTTTAAAGTTCGTTCTAAGGTAAGAACTCTATGGTAAGGTGAAATCGACCTAAATCTACACCAGAACAAAGTTTCCAGATTTATTCAAAATGACCCACGAAAAGTTCCAGGTCTAATGCTTTTTGAGGATGGGCTCAAAAATGATAGTTAAATCCGTTTTATCCAGGCCTCAATAACTTCTAATTCAGATTCGCACACTCAATTCATTTTTTAAGAAGTCCTGGTCTTAGCCAGGTTTTGACAAAGAATACGATGCATCAAACCACGCTTCAATGACGTTACTACCACAATGTGATCGTAGCAATTTTTCCTTGGCTGTAAGAAATTTCCACACAGAGTGAGATTGATATAAGTCTACGCTAGAGAGCCTAAACACTTAGGTGGACCCATAAAATTCCCACGGATATTCAGGTATTTTTTGCGTGTGATAGTTGTGGAAAAGATCCCAATATTAATTTTTACGTGACGTGATTTACATGGCTACGGTTCCATTTTCGTATATTTAAAAGAAAATGAATGCTACGAGGCAGGAAATAGCCTAACTTTAAATTTTAGCTCTACGAATACTGATAGTTTACAGGGTTGTACGTAAGTGCAAACCAGTGCCTTCCTATGTCTACGCTTGTGTGGTCAGGTCTCTGTTCTGCAGTGCCCGGAATCCGGGCATAGTTGGCGAGAATGCTCAGAGACGCAACCCGCAAGTTGACAGGCGTTTCATGTCACGCGCAGCCTTTTTCCAGCCATCATCTTTATGAAAGCGTCAACTGCGCCAAGAGGATTGAAATTTTCGTAGCGGAGCGGCTTTCATGTGGCGAGATTACTCTACGAACGGTTTTTTTTTCATCGAAAAAAACACATCTTCGATCGGATGAGCTTTGACCCTGGTGCTGGGTTACGACGGGTCCGACCGCTGTTAGATTGGAAAAATATCCTTTTTCCTCTCAAACGATAATTTTATGCATATGAATTT
Organism: Ceriagrion tenellum; assembly: GCA_963169105.1. Taxonomy (NCBI): domain Eukaryota; kingdom Metazoa; phylum Arthropoda; class Insecta; order Odonata; family Coenagrionidae; genus Ceriagrion; species Ceriagrion tenellum. Next base: position 81,424,059 of record OY720635.1, read on the forward strand.
CTATGTACGATAGGCTGAATACCATCTGAGGTAAGTGCTCGGGTCCGTTACTAAACCAAAGGGGAATGGATATATTAGACGCTTTCAAGAGTAACCTGAACAAATGCGAAGAATAGAATGGCTGAAATGCATGTGGACCTAGTTCTCTTTGCCAGAACAATGAAATCCAAATTACGAGGCTAAGATAACGTGGTTAATAAGTATGTCATAGATAGAGAAACCATCGCTCTCTTTATTAGGTAAGGAGATAAAACAGGTTGGGACAACGTCGTCAACTGAACATAGATAAAAGAAATGCGGCACATTCAACAGAATGGATAGTGGCGAAGACGATGATTCTTTGGATGGAGAGAGTGCCAGAAATGACTTAAGAATCTGGAAAAGCAAGGGACGTCCCCGTGGGTTCAGGATCCACTCCCCTCACGTACCACTCTATCACTCCTCCACTGCTCCATCTTCATATTAGGTGATACGGTGAAACATGGTGAAAATTTCCAAAAATATTTCAAAATCGTGTATAATATTACACCCTAAAATTCGCGTTTACCGCGTAAAAATGTGAAAATCGGATAAAAACTTTCATAACTGCAAATGCGCATAATGAAAAAACAAGGCAAAAACAACCCTAAATAAAAAAGAAATTCATCATATCCAACAGAATCTGATAAAGTCTCAGAATAAACTTGATGAAGACATGTTATGGCAGAGTATGCCACACTTCTACATTACGCGTCTCGTAGAAAATTTAACGTGCCGAGTCCCGTTCCGAGAGCGTGACCAACAAGCATGAGGCAACATCAGCTGACTTCTTTCAAACGGCTCCGGAAAGATCCAAAAATAGCGTATGTATGAATCGGTGGGATAGGGTGCACACACGTCACACGCTAGGGCGAAGTTCTCCGCACCGTCTGAGCAACAGGAGCCCGGATGCGGCCCCAAAAGGTGCGGGGCCCAGTGCAGCGGCGCCAGTAGTACAACCCTATGGACAGCAAGAAATTCACTAAATCCTTCGCTTGTCACCCAACCCCTAAAACACACATCCTCCTGCTCGAACCTTTCCCCTTCGAAGACGCAAAGTCTCCAGCCAGATGGACAGCCACAGAATTTTCTTGAATGCGTAATTTATAAAGTTATATTGGCGTACATTTCCCTTAATTTGTTACTACGTCTGGATCTAAAGCAAAAAACAGTCGACAGTTTTGAGCTGATTCAAAAAAATAAGCTTCTTTTTCCATTTACGTGGTCATGAAATCCATCATCTAGATGCTATAATATTAACACAGTGGGTCCGGAGACCAACTCCGAAAACATTTCAGATGTAAAATTATGAAAATCAAAAAATATTTTACCTTTCCGAGCTCTGGGCCCGCGGACACAGCCTATTGATACTCATAAAAACATAAATTAGTTGTTATAAGTTAGTTCATTACAACGTTCCAACAATCAGGATGCAAGACATTACACTTATTCTTGTAAACCAATGAATTCTTCAAAGTTTAGGTACATGACTACAGGCATTTAATCAGTGCGCATGAGTTAAAACTATTTTGGACCAAATGAAAATGACTTTGTTAACTCAACTAGAGGTTTATTAGCACGACCCGGGTTTCTAAACTTCGTGTCATCTTCAGGTCGTACAAATAAACCTCTAGCAGAGTTAGCAAAGTCATTTTTATTTGGTCCATAATGGATAACTTCAACAAAGTGAAGCCTTTAACTATTTCCTTTGTTAAAACCATTTCTTGGATCACAGCGTTTTATGGATAGGAAAATTGGTCACTAGCGTCACTAGGCCGGTGCTAGGCAAGTAGCCTTTGAGGTGTGGCAGTGGAGAAGGACGGAAGCGTGGGAGCCATAACGAAACTAATAGGAGAGTTAAGCAATCATCAGGAGTGGATGGAGGACGTATACATGTGTAATGACATGTTTATGAGGAAAGAATGACGATAATGCATGCCGATAGATGGGTTAGCATAACAAAAGGAGAACAAGTATTGAAATAACAGGTGATAATAATAGTAAGTCGACTTTATTATGGCGAAACTGAGACTATTAAGTCTTCACAGCTACCTAACCAGCATATTACGCATGGAGACATAAGATTAATTAGTTGAGGATAAAATACGTTCCATGGTTTCAGGAGCATCTATGTGGAAGTGGATTTACACAAATGAAAAAATAATTTGGTTTTCTTCCATTAATTTATTTTCTTGGTACAACATGTTTCGACACAACGGTGTCATCATTAGGTACCTTCAGATAAGAAAATAAATCAGAGGGAAAAAAACAAGTTATTTTTTCATTTGTGAGTTGACAATATACTTGAATTGTAAAAATAGTTCAGCAACGTAAATAAATACATATCGAACATACCGTTCCCTTTCGGGGTAGATAGAGTCAAGAACGTTAAATTCTCAGAGACAGACCAGTAAAGTTGACTCTGCTTTAATAATTTGCTCAAACGGCTCTATCCTTGCATACCTCTTTTTACTTAAGTTATACTCATGCACTGCTTCAAACACTCCCTCCTTCTGTTAAGACTCCCAAATTTTCGTTCTCTTCAGATTCTCTTCCACCTCATTCACCCATAATTTTATCAGTCTACGCCATCTTCTAAAACCATTCACCCCTACATAAGAAACCTGCTTCATTATTTGACTCATTCATTCTCTGGGTCTGGGTTAAGTTTTATTCAACGTAGTTTTCTGACGGAAACGTCGTAGACCATTCCCCGAAGTAGGGGAAATTATAAGCAGGACTATACGCGGACTCATATTTACTTGGTGGAGTAACAAGCCAATGAAGCCATACTAATAGCTGCAATAAGATAATGCCTACAAACCAGCGCACTTCTTGATTACTAGTCTTTCAACAAGTCAACATCATAATTTCCAATCATAGTATATACAAATGCATGGCATGAAGTCTATCGCACGGGTGCTTATACACTCAAGGATGGAATTCGACAGGAAAAAAATCATATGACTTGACCGGGATTCGAACCTGGATATCCCAATTGCCGGTCAGCTTTGTAAGCCAGGTACAACACCGAGCCGCGGTATCCAGTTACACCAGAAATCCATGATTGTGTAACTGGCTGGAACACGAGACGGGCGATTGGGAGATCTGGGTTCGAATCCCGGTCAAATGATTTTTTCATGGCGAGTTACAAATGTGATTAATGGGAACCACCTATTAGTTAGATGAGTTAAACCATGAGCGAGGAGATTCTTGCAGTAGGGGGTGGGTAAAGAGTTGCGGGTTCAGTGAATTAGCCTAATTGAACGCCCTGAGAAATGGATGACGGAACTTCTCCAACTATCCCTCTCTCACCCCCTGGCGTTCCTTCATAAAAAGTCTACGATGAGTTAACGATTACGAAGGGGGAAGAAAAATAACCTCGCGGAAAATGTAGAAACCTCTCAGAAATGTGAACCTTTATTTCCTTCCGCGGGGAGTGATTAAGATAACCAAGAAGCCTCAGGGAATGAAACTAATCGTAACTTTCCAACAAGAGAAGCGAATACTCAAGGACAACATTCCACCTTCCTGCAGGTAGTTCCAGGCTTACTAAGCTTATGGAGATGCCGCGAATTAAAGAAAAAGTTGTAATGAAGGAAATTTCATGAAATCCCAGGAGAGAAGGAAATGTTTCTGGTTTCCTTATAGTTTCCACCACGCTATATAGGCGTGTTTACACGATGCATGCACCCGCGCAAGTACGTGGCTAAACAGATGGAGGAAAAATGCTCCAAATTTAAACTGCGAGCCTTTTATGGCCACGCGCTCATGCATCTGCGCAATTTTGCGAGTTCACACGGTGCAATCTGAGCGGTAAATGTGTTCATGTATCAATCCGCGCGGGAACATGCACCGTGAAAACACGGCTTAAGAAAGTATTCAGCGCACTACCATGCGTATACATCCATGTTTTAACAACACGTGAAAAATCTCCATTGCATTGATATTTAACTTCTGATACATCGTGAGAATTACATATACAAAACATATGTGGCACAGCATTAAAGAAACAAGGTTTTGTTAAACGTATAATAGGAAGGTCCTCGGATGAAAAAGTGAAAAAGAGATGCTACTTCACTCTGGTTAAACCACACCTCGAATACGCCCCGAGCATGTGGAACCCTATCCATTAGGATTTAACCAAAAAAATTAATAAAATACACAGGAAAGCAGCGCGCTTCGTTAAAAACTGCTACGAGCGTACATATAGTGTCCCACAACTTTTAGAGGGATTAAAGTGGGAGTCCGGAGAGACTCGGAGGCCAGAGGCTAGGCCTAGGTTGCTTGAGAAATTTAGAACTGATATTTTTCAGAGCGACACAGAGAATATTATCATGGCTCCTCACTACATCTCTAGGTCCGACAGATGCGACAAAATAAGAGAGATACACATGCGACCATCCGAACAGAACTAATTGCAGCATTAATAATACAATATTTAATTCATGCTTCCTATGTCTGCAGAAATTAAAAAGTAAAATTCGAATATGGTCTCCATTACGGCTTGGGAACTATCTCGCTCAAACTACCTTAAAGAGTTCAATTTACTTCAAAGAAAAACCTCAATAATATTATTTATATTTCATCACTCAGGCGGTGCAAAGAGGCAATGTTTATCTTCGTGAAACACTAAGAAAATATTTAAATTCATATATGTATCTGAACTATGGGGACTTTAAGTTTATTATCGATCAGAGGGGCAAATACAATGTTTATACACTATGAGAGTTCTCAAATCTAGGGAATGTTTCCTGCTTATGACTATTTTTTTAAATCACTGAGTGATTTTATTTTGATCTCAGATTCACACATTTTAGATTAAAAACAAATTGGAACCCACAAACATCAGTGTTTAATTCGAAATTGAGGGAATTGAATCGTCCTCGATATTGTGTCTATAGAAACAGTATCACTGGAATTCCCGCCCTACTGGAGTCAAGGCTTGAAAGCACAGAAATTATAACAGGCTCAAATGGTGCAAATTAAGGAGGCAAAAGAATTTTTATCGCTAAAATACACACCGCAGATGCATTGAAATCGAAATTGATTCAAACTTTGCCATAGAATAAGTCTGGCGTCTAACAGAAGCATCAGACCATGCCTCCACTTTCTCAGGGGCCAAAGGATAATTAGGTCAACGAATGGGAAAATGCTTTCGATGAAAAGAACAAAGTTTCCAAAGAATATAATAAGTGCGAAAATGGTCCTGCACGAGCTTAATTAGTTCTCCAACTTGACAATATACTGCCAGTATTATCTTGGCAAGTTCGGCTATTATTTTGCGCAACCATTTAGCCCCAAACATTTTAATTGATTTTTATTTAAAAGATACCTGAAGATTCGTCGAAATAAACTTGACACAGCCTTACCGATGCCTGAAGATTCGCCGATATAAATTTGGCACAGTCAATTTCTCATGGTTAACTAGACATCACTGCTTCAAAGATTCATACAGACCCATCAGGAAGGAGGGTAGTGGTTCAAAGCTAAATTAGTCAAATTTGCTGTACCAAAACTAAAATAAAAACATAAGCTCCTCCTTAAAACCAAAATTTTCCGCCTTAAATAAAATAAACTCCACAAGGACTCGGTCGTATTTAAAAAGGAAGTTGAAGCAATGGATACTTAACTTGACATTCAGACCCTCTTATCCATAGTCGCATTAAAGAATACGAGGCGAACTAAGACTTCTGAATTACGGGTGTCACTTTAAACTGTTGACCTTCTCTTAAAATGAGAAAGTCGCCGTCGATGGGTAAAGCGACCCGTCCACAATTACAGAGTGTCACAAGGCTCAGTAGCGATCCTCTTTTGTCAGGTAATTGGGCAGGAGCCAATAAACTTAATGGGCAGTAAGCTTTTGTCATGTTTACGGCGAGGCGACGAAAGTTTTAAAAACTTCAGCCATGAATACCAATTAAGTGCAGCAATAAAATCTGGATTCCACGAATATATTTTTTAAAGAGGGGTCCAAATTATACCGAAAGGAGAATTCATATTTCGTTTTCGCAAAACGAGCTAGTATAAATCCAAAATAATTATTAGCAATGAGAGATTATAACAAAACATTTTTTCACAAGTATTATACCTATCAAGTCCATAACTATACTAACCATTTTGAAGGGTAATAATCTTGTTGTTAAAGAAAATGAGATGAAAAAACTGGAGTATATTTGGAAATCAAAACTTTCGAGCAATGGTCCACTAATACTTTAATTATTTACGACCCGGGTTTCGTCACGTAATGACATCTTCAGGTGATGGAGATATGGAGGATATATGGAGAGGTTCCACAAAGTGAAGCCTAAATTTATTAGTTATCTTTTGGAGTATATTTGTTCACACGATTATCGTAGGCTCGTTCACCAATTTTTACTGCCGAATCTGATAGGTCTTATAACGTGAAAGTCCGACACCTTTTGCGTCTTTCAGTCATATATTGACGTACGGCGGGACGTGTTCGAGTTATCTGCGTCACAACCAACATTGCTCGCGCTCAACCGATCGGCATGATCGCTGGGAAGTTCTTGCTATCACGAGTTTTCCCGTGATTGAGAGCTGTTCTCCAAGTCACATGCGGATTGCAATGGAATCAGGCTAACATTGGGAACTTCCTGCGGTAAAACCACTCTCTCATGTTCGCTCTAACTTCAGAACATTCATACAAATCCCAAAAGATATAGGTATAGGTAACCACTGCTATCATTCTTACACAATTGCGAATTATTCTATAAATGAATGGTTTAATACAGAGGGTAGCTTTGTGTGATGCAGATACATAATATGCGGCTGGCGAAAAGAAAACGAGAATAGGTGTTAAAGATATGGGTGTGAAGGAGCATGGAGGTGGACGACAAACGAGGAAGTGACCATCATGGTTGGTGAGTAGAGGAAACTTCTGGAAGAGATGAGGAGGAGGCAGAAAGGGTAGGTGGAACAGGTAATGAAATATAAGGGGATGCTAAAGGCTATGATAGTTAGAAGAAAGCTGGGAAAGTGGGAAATGGGAAGAGAAAGAATACGCTCTGTGGAAGGGATGAAGAGAAGTAGAAAAGTTGAGGCTTCTATACTGAGATAAAGAAAAATTATTCAAGGTAAATGGCTAACGGCCAGAAAAAAATAAAAGAATTTCCAAAGATAAAAGATTTATTCTTCTTTCTCCCCAATAAAGAGTTTTTTAATAATGATGGACCGTTCTCCTCGAATGAAGTCGGTGAGCAGATCCGCAAAGACGTAGGTAAGTTGACTGAGATGGCGGTAACTTCAACATAATTGAATTTCTGCATTTTGAGCACTTGAGCGGGACAGGATTAAAATAAACCTTATTTTCACCCATTAGGGTCCATCTAACGGCTCCATGAATAATGCAGCGATTTCGATTAAGAGAAAACGAACTGGTAACATATTTTGTATCTTAAGTCGTTCTTTCACATTTTCCAATACATTTCATTCAGAGATAATCACCCGTAACCGTAGGTTTGAATAAAGGTGAAAACCTACCATTTCCTCCTTTTTGAGTATTTTTGTCTTCCTACCACCCATTCCTGCTCTTCCATCATCCTCCGTTCTCTCAGACACTTCTTAGTGTTGCACCTACAAATTATTCTTTTATTTCCTCTCTTCTGCTTCACAACATACGTGAATGGAGACAATTTTGTCACTTCTCTACAGTTGAAGATGAATGCATTTATTTTCCCAGCATCATTATTACCAAAGTATGTTATCACCTAAGATGATACCCTAACAACAGTGTTCGTACTTAATTACCCAAATTGGTCATCTATTGACAGCATTATTTTGACGTCCTTACTAACCAACATGCTCATTTTTCTACTGAAAAATTTGATGTTTTCATTTGTTTTCAAGGAAGTTTGATGGGTGGTTTCTTTTGAGATACCGAGACCGATTCTCACAAAATTCAACCAACAATCCATAATCGCACAATTTAAATTTTTTCCTGGCCTCAGACATAGGCATACGTATATTTTGACAAAGCTCAAATTAATTTTACACGCAATCAAATTTTGTCATTTCGAAAAGAGACTCTAGAAGTCGCTTTGGCACATTTCCTATCAAATGGTCGTAATTTCTAGAGTAATTCCTTCAAATAAGAGGTAGCGTAAAAAAGATGTAAATTAATTATTATCGACAGCACTCTGAAAACTTGGTTTGATGCTATTTCGAATCCCATTCTAATTTCTTAAAACCGCATTATTCATTCGTAACTACTAATTTAAAACTCATTAATTACAGGATATATTCAATCGGATTTTTCTCTCAACAATTCCACCGATTCAGCTATCCTTCAGTGATTGTTTCCAGATGGCTGCCATGCCTCAGTATATTCTTTAACTTGCTTCTATATATTTTCAGCTGCGGAAAGTTTCTATTGAGCATCATGTTGTCCCTATCTCGGCAAGCCCCCTTAAATTGTAATTATTCCCGTCTCGCTTCATCCTCAGATTTTTCCAGTCATCTTTACCACCAATTTTGCAGTTTTTAGAGTCTTCCCTGCTTTTAATGAGGTGATTAATTTATTTGAAACTAAAGGAAACCATGGATTCAAAATTAGCGCGTTTATTAATAGCAAATCATTTTATACCAACCCCTGAAAAGCTTCTGTTCCGGCTAGAAATAAAATCAGCCAATTAAAGGGTCCAATATCGTATTCAAGGATAGATATTGGTAATCAAAGGACTCATGGAATACTCAGAAGGGGTAAACATGATATATACTGATCGGAAAGCTAAGCAATTGCTCTTTGAATTTTCAGACTCGTTAAAAAATGGGTACTTCAGTTTTATGACCGTGACATTTGAAACCATTCCACTTTTGTGCCGAAAAACCTCGAACGTGGCATTTTCACAGCCTGCCCGAAGAGGGATACAATGTTTTCAGCCATTTCATCCACCCAATTAATTTTTAAAGGCGGCGGTTCCAGACCTTCAATTATAAAAGCCAAAGACCCGGTCTTGACCCAAGGCAGGAGCGAATAAAAAGTAATTTTGCCATTGATTCCGCAAAACGCCGACAAAAACCCATCTCTGAACCTGAAATTGCCGTACTCTGCTTCAACGGGCATTAAAAGACTTAATGGTAGTTCTTACCCTCTGCAAGACTTGAGGACGAAGGGTATTACATTTCATCCTATTCCGGAGTTCCTCCAATAATCCAATTTTTAGAGGCAACTAAAGAACACAGTAGGCCATAAAACATCTTCAGTCGTGGAAAAGAATTAAAAAGAAACAAATTTCGAGAAATATTCACTATTTAATGCAAAAGGTTCCGCTATCACAGGTGCATAAAAGGAAAATACGTAAATAAAAGTTGAGAATAAATGGAATGAGACCATTTTGACGCGTATATTTTCCTTTATGTAGTATTGTAGACAAAAGCGCTCATTTCTATAGTTTTTCCCCCAAAAATGTACAGTTCTAAATATTTTTAAAATTAGCCTTGAACTCCTATATATAAAGGCATTTTTTTAATTTGAGGAAAACTTGTTCAAACCACAATGCGCGTAAAATTATATAATAAAATAACGTATAATAAAATATAGTTACAGAGGAATAACGTATAATAACAAATAATAAAAGATAATACAGAGAAAGAAAATGACAGAAAAGTAACGAAAAGTAAAAAGAAAAATAACGTATAATAAAAGATAATTACAGAGGAATAGCCCAATTAGATGTGGTTTATAAAGTCTTCAAAATCAACAACTGATAATATATTTTTCCTAAGACAGATATGGGAAAAAATGTATGAGTTTCACCAAGACTACATCTACTGTTTATTGACTTTCAAAAAGCTTATGACTCGATACATAGAGAAAGCTAACTACATGTATTAATCGAGTTTGGGTTTCCAAAAAAGCTCGTTGAACTAATAGGACTATGTGTTACCGATACAGAAGTGTAAAACAAACTAGAAAATAAAATAACTAGAGGGTTTCCTGTAAAAACTGGCTTAAGACAAGGGGATGGACTATCACCTATCTTATTCAACATTATCCTTGAAAAGATCATGAGGTAAGTTGATAACCATAATCATATATGTGTATTTTTCTTTGAAGGCTTCCGCGACTCTTATAATTATTAATGTTGCTCTTTTCAGGTATTTCCGTCGCGTGTTTGGTTTTTTTGACAACAGTTTCTCAACGGACCTGAAGACGCCCCCAGGAAGAGGGGAGAAACTGTTGTCAAAAAAACCAAACACGCGACGGAAATACCTGAAAAGAGCAACATTAATATATGTGTATTGTTGTGTGGAAAGAATATTACCCATTTAGCCTATGCTGATGATATTGTAATAATGTCACAGTCCCAGGAGGAACTTAAAGAGTGTAATGCTTACACTGCAAACTGTAGCCGGGAAATTTGGCCTGAAAGTAAACACAAATAAAACTGAATACATGGTTATAGGAAGGCACCGCCAACCGGATGTTCTACAGATGAAAATAAATTAAGAAAATTATAAGAGAGTGAGAGAGTTTAAGTATCTTGGTGCAATTCTGTCGGAAGAGGCATCAAATGAAGTAGAAATAAAAGCAAGAATTCAAGCTGGTAATAAGGCATCCTATGCTCTGAGCAATATTTTGTCGTGGTCCTGGTCCAGGTAGGTCCAGGTTGTCCAAGTCCTGGAACGTATCAAGAGAGCTGAAGATAAGATTGTACAAGACATCAATTCTCCCTGTGGTTCTCTATGGGTGCCAAAGCTGGAGCACACGAAAACAAGATCTAAACAAACTCTTAATATTTGAGAGGCGGGTGCTTAGGAAAATATATGGGCCAGTCCAAGACGAATTAATAGGGGAATGGAGAAGACGATATAATCAGGAACTATATGACCTTTATCGAGACAACACCATAGTAGGACTACTAAGAAGCAGGAGATTGGAATGGATAGGACATGTGGAACGGATGAGCGATGAACGATATCCTAAACTTGCAATTTGCATAAGCCCGGAGGGGAAAAGACCAAGGGGAAGACCAAAGGAAAGAGGGATGGATAATATAAGAGAGGATCTACGGCAAATAGAAGCCTGGGAAGATTGGAGGGAAATTGCCAAAAGAAGAGAAGAGTGGAGAGCCTTGGTCCTGACATCGCGCGGTCCACTGGGCCTGATCACGTAAAGTAGTGTAAAGTATAATAAAAGATTGTAATAATTTGACAACAGAAGGGAAAAAATACTCGGCGAATTGAGCATCACGTATGAATGCTAGGATACAATATAACTGAACCAGCATTGTTATTACCTACAGCATATGAGGCTTTCTAACGGTTAGGACAGGCTGTTGAACAATTACCATTGCCCCTATCAATTGATCACCAACCTATCATCCCAACCACACACAAAATGATGAGTGAATTTATTTTAAACCAGTAAATACAAAATAAATATAAAATAACAATTTTCAACACGCGCCCTACAAGGCCTAGGGAGGTTTTTGGGATATCATCATGTTTCAGGACGTCTAATTGTCAATATAATATCATTATAAGAATACTACTCGCGATAAAAACGCCAGAAAACAATAATAAAAATAAACAGCAAATTTACATATTTTTATTTATGATACATAATCGCAATATTAGTATCAGAAATACAGAATACCTATAAGAAACAGCAGAATTTACAGAGAACCATTTGGTCTTAATTACAATTACAAGCAAGATCGTATGTGTATGTAACATCAACAATTCAACTTGCTGTATGTCCTTTAATATTCATGTGCTTAAGTGGTGTAACAGTCCAACGCCAGGAATCTAGAAATGATTTTCTACATCTACATCTACGTAATACCCTGCGAGTCGCCGCATGGGCAGGAGGTGTTAGGCCACCAGCCGTGTAAGGATGTAAGTTTTTGGGAGATGAAATGGTGACATGTATTATAGGAGTGTATTTTGTGGAGCTCAGTTTTTATTATGGTCACTTACTTTGTGCGGAAAGAACGTGTTTTGATGCCTATCTGTTCGGCAGTGTATCTCGCTTATTTTTTCGCATCTGCCAGATCTAGAGATGTAGTGAGGAGTCATGATAATATTCTCTATGTCGCTCTGAAGAATATCATTTCTGAATTTCTCAAGCAACCTAAGCCTAGTGTGTAGCCTCTGAGTCTCGACGGGCTCCCACCTTAATCCCTCTAAAAGTTGTGAGACACTATATGTACGCTCGTAGCAGTTTTTAACGAAGCGCGCTGCTTTCCTGTGCATTTTATTAATTTTTTTGTTATATCTTTATGACCAGGGTCCCAAATGCTCGCGGCGTATTCGAGGTGTGGCCTATCCAGAACGAAGTAGCATCTCTCTTTCACTTTTTCATCCGAGGACCTTCCTATTATACGTTTAACAAAACCTAGTTTCTTTAATGCTGTACCGCATATGTTTTGTATGTGTAATCCCCACGATATATCAGAAGTTAATGCAATTCCAAGATATTTTACTGTATCTGAAGATTTTATATTTACTCCACCCACAGTAAAGGAATGGTATTTGTGTGATGACTTTCGCAGGAAGTGGACTGTGGTGCATTTGCTGATATTTAAAACTAACCCCCACTCCTGGCATTACGAATTAACATTTTGTTTATTAATTATTAACGAATTGTTAAGGTCCGATGACAGAGCTTCAAAGTTTGTGTTTTCGCTCAATTCAGGTTAACAACTGTGTATCGTCTGCAAATAATCTTAATTTGCTGCTAACTCTAGAACTTAGGTCATTAATATAAATAGTGAATAAAAGAGGGCCGATCACGCTTCCTTGAGGAACCCCGCATGATTGCAATGTATATATGAGTTTTTTGTGAGGAACCTTGTCAAAGGCATTCTTGAAATCATGGAATACCGCGTCGACTTGCTTAATCGATTCACCTGATTTTATGATATCATTAAGGAAGAGCGCAAACTGTGTTTCGCAGGACCTTCCCTTACGGAAGCCGTGATGATTTCTATGTAAGAAGTTACGATTATCCAGGAATGCCATAATATTGCTAACGTCAATGTGTTCGAGGATCTTGCATAAAAGTGGTGTAAGCGATATAGGCCGGTAATTTCCTGGGTCACTTTTATTTCCATTTTTGAATATCGGAGTGACGTTGGCTATTTTCCAGTCTTGGGGTACCTTGCCTTCGGATAATGATTTGCTAAATATAATTTATAAGAACGGTGCAATCTGTGGTGCTAACTCCTTGAGCATGCGCGCAGGTATTCCTTCTGGACCTGGGGACTTGTTACTTTTAATCGAACGCAGTTGTTTAATTATTCCATCACGCTGAATGTTTATGTCCGCAATCGGCTCGTTAACGTCCTGAATGTCTAAATGGGGTATTTTGTCATCCTTAGTGAATACACTTTCAAAGTAGTGGTTTAATAAATTGGCTTTGTCGATACTGTTGGTGACCACTTTGCCGTTTGTGTCCAGTAAAGACTACTGTCGAAGATTCGCCCTGGAGCTCTCTCACGTAAGACCAGAATGACTTGGGGTTTTCATCTAGTATTTCACCGAGGATTCTTTCTTGAAGTTTCGTAGAGTAGCGCGCATTATTTTCTTCGTTTACGAGCGTTGAGCAACGTATATTTATCTCGCCGCAAGCTCCGTTGTTTTTTTACTTAACTTAATAGAATTTTTATATAGATTGTGTAGTTGCCTCTGTCTCCTGAGCTCCCGCCTTACTTCGTGGTTATACCAACGAGGTTCTTTACTCTCCCGTTTGATTTTGTATAGAATATATTCATCGATTCCTTTACATAGAATTTCCAAAAAATATCTACATGATACTTTGGCGCTCTCGTTCTTCATTGTGGCTACGAATTTCGTGAATGAAGCTTATAACGTCTCTCCGAAATTTACGTAATCGCATTTTTCAAATAATTAGACTTTACGTTTTGGTTTTACAGTGGAATCTACTGCTGTTTTCAAAGTCGTAAAAATTACTTTATGATCATTCGTAACTGTTTTCCACACTTTTGTACGGTAATAACCAAGTTTTTAGATTCTCTGAGAGTAACTACATCATTAGTTTTCAGGATATTACATGGAACATTATTGAACCTTTTTGGGCCTGTATAAAATTAACTGCGTCTAAATACCGTTGAGGTTGGCCTATGATTAGAATAAACATTTTTTTCGTAGACTATCGGGATGTGTCTTATCAGTTACTTATGTAGCTTTTCTATGCTTTACATAAGTATCTCTCTCTCTATAGTCGAGCATTCCTCCTGCCACTTTTCCTTTCATCCAAAATACCAATTCATTCCATCTTTTCAAGCATTCTAACTTCCTAAACGGCATCCAGTACCACATCCTCTTTCCATTAACTCCATCCGCCTGTTTATATTTCCTCAAACAACATTCTTTTCACCCCCGCCCTTATTAACACTTCTTTTGCTTGTCTTCCTTATGTTTAATGGTAATCTCCCAATACCCAGATCTCGCGCGTCGCCCGTCTTTCCTGTTCATCCCTCCCCAGCTGGCCGACAGCAATGCAATCGGAGGTCCCCAACTAAATTTTCTCAATATCTCAAACCAGCTTTTAAACGTGAATTCCTCCTTTTAATGAGCACCTTTTTTGCTTCCCGGCCGTTCAAAATATTTTGCTAGACCCAAACTATCATAGTAGAAACGATTATTATGGAACCCTTACGACGTGGGACTAGTTTCAGATATAGATCGAACACAGTGGATAGCAGGAGGTCTGAGAATAGTTTTACGAAAAACAAAGTAATTTTACAGAATTTTTGAGGGATTTAGGATGGGAACCTTTTTCTGATCTAAGGGAAAAATATAGATTAAATCTTTTGCAAAATTTGGATGTAGACTATTTTTTTAGGCGTTCAAAATATTTTGCTAGAGCTTAACTATAATGGTATAAAAGATCACAGGCATAAAATTAAGGAAATATACAGCAGAATCGATAGATTTAGAATGTAAATCTTTCCACGTACAATATGGGACCATAATAGCTAAGATAGATTAAGGATACTAAGGCCCTCATTAGGTAGAGAAGGTTTTTCACTAGCATCATTATCACCAACTAAACCCGCATGAAGTTTCCGGCATCATATAGCTCTTGCATGATTTAGTACCTTGTAGTAATATTAATCAGTCGCATTAATGATACTAACCAGTAGTTGTATCTTAACTTTGGTTGCTAGCATGTTCGTGTACCTAGCACTCGTCTAGTATCTGATCTGAACGCGCAATGTTATTCTGACTGCGTTTGGCCTGTGCCTGGTATCCGGGGGAACATACACGGTTATGATTTCAGCTGGGATGAGTGCTGCATACCAAGAGTGGAAACACCCCGTGCCACATACCCAAGTGGTGGCTTGCTCGGTATTTCGTAGATAAGGATGCCGATACAATTCTCTATATCATATTACCTTCATTACGTCCATTTTTGCATGTAGTTCCATGTTACTATACTATATAAGCTAATGTTTTTTCTTTGTTTTTACCAAAATATTTCATTACTTTTGACTCATAGAGCAATCACAACCAACCCTCAGAGAGAAGATAAAACTAACCAAAAAAAGCTTGAAATTGGAGATTAAGAAACTGTACGGAAAGTGAAAATGGAATTCTATCATGAATCCACAGAATACGAGTGGAAAATATTATGAGGAAATAGAAGTCCGCTCGCTGGAAAGCGCCACAAAGCTCACGTGCCGAATCGAATCATTCAATTAGTGTGTAAAAAAAGCGTGTCTATTTCCGGCGAAATAATTCTCCCACCGTTCAAAACCACACGGAACGCAAAAGCACATTACAGCGAACACGAATTCATGACCTGATGTGAACTCATTGAGACTTGAGAAGAAGTGATGCTGAATGGTCTTGCATCACAAGAAAATTCAATTGGACTCGTTTATATATGACTTTCGCCCACACAGCAGATGAGCGACCATGCGCATTGAGCTGGTTGAAAACATTCTCACAGCTCGTACAAAGCCACCCCTTCCCATAAAACGTACCCACACGATACATTTTATTTCCCTACGCCCGCACACGTTCCCAATTAAGTGCACAGGGCGCATCGAGGGGAACGGTTGCAGCGAGTTAATTCCAGCGACAACGCCGAGTTCCTTTTGAATGTTTCTCATTCTCCCCACAGAGCGATGCGAAGCTGTAAAAGAGAATTTCTTTTGCGGGGGAATTTCTGCGTCCTTATTGTTGTTCTCGACCTCGTACGCGAGGGAAAGAGAGAGAAAGAGACCCATTGTCATACTCTTCAAAAGCTCGGGTTCTCGGAGGGCTGGCTGCCCCGGCATTTTTCGCCGAGCGAACGGAGACGGAAATGTGGCCATGGGAGAGAGGATGCGATGGGAACGAGGGAAGAAAGCAAAACGATAAGGAAAAGGTACGGAATGAGAAACATTCGTGGCCTCTGGAGGTCCTCGGAAACGGGGAGAGAGAAGATGGATATGGAAAGTGGGCTGCGTAAATGGAAACTGGGAGGCGGTGAGAGTGGTTTCATGTGGAGGCTGTATCTTGCTAACCTAGCTCCCGTGGTTCTTTAAGGTTTCTTAAAGGTGATAGGAGCGATTTTTTTCTGTGAGCAGATTTTCGGAAAAATTTCTACTATTTGTGATATGTATAGATAAAAGCGAGAAAAATTTCATCTGGCAAATTCAGTTTTATTTGGAATTAAAGGATATTTTAACACGTAGCCTCACGGCGATTGAGACACATTCCGTGTTAACTTGCTTATACTCAGGCACATTGTCTTTCACACGTTACATGCACAATAAAATTTTTATCACTATGGTGGATGCTCACTAGAGTAATATGAATTTCCATATTTTACCACAATATTGCATTACTTTTGACATAATATCGCTCGAATCGCATTACTCGTTAGAGCAATCACAACCAACCCTCAGAAAAAAGATAAAAATAACCATAAATCCTTAAAATTGGAGATTAAGATACTGTACGAAAAGTGAAAATGAAATTCTATAAATTATTAATTCAAATAAATTAAATTGAAAGTCTAAAAATAAAACAGTGTCAAGGTGAAACGCCGAGCCAAAGGTTCTAAAAAACATATGTAAGTATAAAAAATTATTCCCGGGTTTACAACCGGGAACAAGGTTCAGGAACCGACGTTTCGTTTTTGGTTTTGACTATATTTCACCACGAATTTTTCAGTTATCATCAGCTTTAGCATTTTACATTTGATAAAAAACTGCCATTACACCAGAGTTCATGAATTGGTGGTGATTTTTTTACTTCATTTTAATATCCATGCAAAATATTCATGCCTCATTACAGCATGCACACGAATGATTGTAAATTCTATGGGAACAAAGTATTGTAGCTACAGAACATAATGGCGTTTAGCAGAATATATACTATGTAATCCACTGAACCCTTGGTAACTTAAGTGGATGATAATTTCAAGTATGGGAAAATTTACAGGGGGAATGAAAATGCAAAAGGAATAATACGTTAAGCCAACGGGGACAAAGTTTGGCTGCTTAAAACTTTTAAGTTTTTGTATTCCTGTGTGGAAACTTGTCCATTGCGATGGAAAAATATGAAACTTCCACAGGAAAATGCTCCTCTATCTCTGGGGAAAATCAGGAGGAAATGGTTTATTTTTTATTTTTTGTGATAGGTAAAACTTTATTTAGGCATGCACCGTGGTCGCGTTGAGATAAGTTGTCCTAGAGGCCTGAAGTTCTTACTGCGAAAGATGGCCTTGCCGACGTGTCCGGCGAAATCGGTAAAAAAAAAACTACGAGGATGAAATATTCGCGAGTTTTAAGCCAAAAAAGTTCCATGGTGCACTTTCTCCATTAATAATTCACGACGCAACACTCCCTCAAATCCCAGTGAATTTTTTTTGACGCACTGGCTATTGGCTGCTGTAGGAAATATCGATTTCAGGGAAAGACATTTTCGTTTTTCTCGTAACTATGGAAATCCCTTACGCATCCTTCCATTCGAGTGAAACTCTTCTCTTATTCTTTCGGACTTCCTTTGCGATCATATTTCACTAGTTATTAGTTGTTTTCCTTCCGTTTTTTAATAATCTTGCGAATAGTAAAACCAGCAGTCCTGGGGTCCCAAGATCATATATTTTCTTATACTAAGCGGAGGTATTTAAACATTTTTCGAAGTTTTTCCATCAGTTTTTTCTATCTGAGATCTCTTCAAACCCAGATGGGTTGAGACGCCAATCCAAGCAAATTGTCCATAATTTGGGTTGCATAAAATATTATTTGGCGATGAATTTTAAACCTAGATGCATATATCCTACGAATTCTCACCTGTAGTTGTATTTTCTTTTAATAATTTGCGCGAAAATTTAATGAATAACTCTCTAAGTGCCAAGAAAAAATATATCAGCTTCAAGTTCTCCGCCGAAAAGCATCCCGCTCTGGTACTTAGGCCCATTTACACAGAATTGACAAATTTAAAATTTTTTGTGTTATTACATTGATTAAATACGATAATTTTTTAACATTTAAAAGTATTATGATTGGTAAAGTATATCAGGTTGATATTTTAAAAGATAGCAACCGAATGGCGACATTTTATGAGGGTATGCAATTTATTTTCTACTCAACCTCGGAATTTCTGAAAGGTTCCACTGAAAATAGTTGGCAGTAAAAGAGTTCAGGAAATTGCTATGGAGTAAGGGAAAAATGTTATTTGCGTAAAGTTTAATGCAACGTTTATGGGCGCTGTTTTACCTCCGTCTTAAAACAGAGCCATTAAACAGAAGTGAGTGTCTTCAAATTCTCCTTTTGTGCGTTTGAGTTCACTCATTTTGAATCACAGAGCTCATTTCCTGGATTTTACGATACATCGAGAAACAAACGGTATAAAGTGCAGTGCTACTCGTATAAAAGTTTTAAGTGCCAAGTAAATATGGCGGGTTCAGTTTAAAGCGATGATAAATAAGAGTTTGCACAATGGTTTTTGAACCTAAAGGGACCGGCAGATTGTCACCGGCTCTAGTTCCATTAAAAGAAGCGACACAAAGAATATATTTACCTTTAATAATAGCACAAACGTAGTAAAACGGGTCGCAGTCTTGAAAAAAAGTGTGGGAAAGTACAGACTGTTATTATTAAAAATAGACATCTTTCACTCACAGAAGTCAAGCCTTATAAAATCAAATTAAAAGAATGTATTTTTTTCCGATTAGCAATCATCAGTCTCAAGATGAGTTTCAAGATAAGTGTGAGCATTAATTTGCCGCAGCTTAACTATCCCCTCAGCTACTTTCTTCATTCTTTCATTAATCCTCATCATAGGTCCTCACTTGACTCTTACTTACTCTTACTCCTGTGGCCATTTAAAACCTAAGTGGTCTTTGGCCTCGCCAACCAAGCGCCTCCATGCTTTTCTGTCTTCTGCCAGCTCGATTTCCGCTCACATCTTCCCTAGTTTGTTTCTAACTTCATCAGTCCAGCGCATTCTCGGTCTTCCCGCGGGTCTTCTACCTTCTAGCGTTCCTTTTGCTACTTATTTTATCATGGTATCTTCGCTTCGGCGTTGGACCCAGCCACCTCAATCTCCTGCTCTTGATTACACCCACAATATCTGGATCTTTGTATAAATCTCTTGATTCTCTGTTTTTTCTTACTCTCTATGTGTCTCCTTCTTTGACTGGTCCGAAAATTCTTCTTAATACTTTATTCTCAAAAGTAATGTCTATTTTGTGACTTGTTTGTAAAAGGCCATGTCTCAGAACCATAAAATATCACAGGTTGGACTATTGTGTTATAAATCCTTACTTTCGTGTTTTTTGATAAAAGTTTGTTTTTGAAAAGTTTTATAAGGCTCCAATATGATCTCTCTGCTGCTGTAGGTCTATTTTGTATTTCAGCCTCTTCTTTGTTATTGCTAGTCACTGTAACTCCTAGGTATTTGAATTGATTTGTTTTTTTTTTACTTATAACTGTCTACTGCTAAGTGGTTCTCTTCATCTTCACGTCTGCTTATCTTCATGTAATTGGTTTTACTTTCAATAATTCGTAGTCCTACCTTTTTTTCTCTCAAAAGTATTTTTGTCAGCCTCTTGAGATCCTCTTTACTTTCAGCCACGATGGCTGCGTCGTCAGCAAAAGCCAGTAGATTGATTTTGCAGTAATTCTGGCCCCACCTTGCGCTCTTCTTGTCTTCTTAAGTGCCTCTTCTATCGCAATGTTGAAAAGAAGTGGTGATAGGCTATCTCATTGTCTCACACCAGTGTTTTTTTCAAATGTGTCCGTGTACATGATCTATGCAGATGATTTGCAGATCTATTGCTATTGTCTTCCAAATAAACTTGGCGATACGATCAAAATGATAAATGAAGATGCATCTGCTATCGAATCTTGGGTCAAGCAAAATTTCCTCGAGTTAAACTCCTCAAAAACTAAATCTGTCATCATCGGTAACACCAGGCAGTATCTAATCCAAATTTTACAGTACTGCCCATGATAATGGTCCATCAAGTGAGCATACCGTTCAGGAATAGTGTGAAAAATCTAGGGCTTACATTAACCATGAACCTTTCTTGGAAACATCACACGATGTGGATATCCAACAAAATAAATGCAATATTACACCAATTAAAAATCCATAAAAATCTACTGCCCCTTCAGCTAAAAAAGAAACTAGTCACCTCACTATTTTTTCCTTACTTAGATTACTGTAGTCTTGTGTATAATTACTTAACTGAGGAGTTGAACATTAAGCAACAGCGTCTGATGAACTCCTGCGTGAGATTTATTTTTAACCTACGGCGATATGAACATATTACACCGTATTTCAAAAAGCTCTCCTGGCTTGATATCAAATCGAGGAGAAAACACAATATGGCTTGCTTTATGTTCGATCTTCCAAAACATGGGAGCCCACAGTATTTAATTGATCTTTTCCCCCCCTAGCAGTAAATATACAAATGAAGCGACAAGACAAGACCCGTGTTTTTGTATGCCTCTCAGTTCGGGACAGCTACATTTCAAAAATCCTTTACAGCAGTAGCTTCAAATTTGTGGAATGACCTGCCAAAACAAGTAAAAGACAGAGAAAGCTTATCAAACATTTACTTGTTTGAGACCTATGTACACAGACCATGTTGTTTTGTAATGGATTTTGTTCATTGATATGTCTGTGGTAAATTTATGTGTTTGAAGAAGTAATTTAGTTTTCTTTTTTACTCTGGTTGTTGTACGATTCCATTGTTAATTTTTATATATACAAATCATTCTTTATTGGGTTCCTCATGGTTTGTTGTATGATGAAATTGCTAATTTTTATATGAACGAATTATTCTTTAATTGTTTCTTGATGGAGTATATGACTTATTTTCTTATTACTTGTCCTTGCACATCACACTATGTAGTACTTTTCTCTAAAGGAGTGCACTCCTAGAATAATAAAATGAATTTATTATTATTATTATTATTATTATTATTATTACTCTTTTCCTACTTTAACTTTCCCCTTAGATCCTCACTTAAGAGGTCCTCACTTGACCCCCCTCTTAAATTTCTTCATATATTCCATCCGTGATCTTCTTCGGCAATTCTTCTAATCCATTTTTTTCCTAATGCAGCTATTGTCTCTCAGAGTGAGTTCAAGAGTATGACGTGATTTCTTCGTTGATTTTTCATTATTAACCTTTTCTTCCACACTTCTCAAATGACTTCACTATATGATATTCTCGCCGACTATTAGATGCTAATCATTATTATATATTAAATTAGTTTGTTTTTTGTTAAATGTTTTAATAACACCACGTCTCGGCTGCTTCATATATTCTTTGTTCTACTGCGGTTATTGTTTTAGCTCTACTTCCAGTATTGTGTGGATTCCCGGTATTAATTCATCAAATATGTTTTTATAGGGATACAAATGGAGCTGTTGTGGCCACCGAGGCTTGTTTTCATGATCTATGTATAATTTTTTCTCGTTATGAAAATTAATGTTAATGCGTTTCTCTATCGATAAAGTAATTAGATAAAGTCTTTTTGTCAACTGATTGACAGCCTGATGTCTCGTACCAAAACTAAAACTCAGTTTACATCAGGTTAACGGAAATGTTACAACCTCTTGCAGCTAACGTTAAACTTGCATCGCAATACCCGGCCCAAATGTAACTTTTAGAACCTCATCAAATAGCATCTCACTTTTCTATGGATTTATCACGCTTGTATTTGCCTCATTAGTCTCAAAAACTACACAGCCATCAAGGACGAAGAGAATACATTACGCGACAGAGTTCATTCGTACTCATCAGCCGAGTTCAAAAGTGGAAACGGCGCATACGCGCATGCGATATCACCTTAGCAGTGAAGTAACCTGGATTCAAAGCCTGCAGCTGCTCGGTGCACTTAGGATCACACTCGGAATAAGTGCTTGAGGATGAGGGAATACGAGAAGCAAACGTAATGCGATGCTAAGAGAACCGAGGTTGAGAACATTTGAATTCGTATGGTTTGCATTAGAAGTTGGCGTGCCCAAGGTGTTCGCTTGCTACTACATGCGTTCTACATGGCCCATGCAGACAGAGCATAGAGCATTCTAAGATTTATGTGCGCATCTCTCCACTCGATATTTCCTTGCCTAACGCTGAACATTTTCTCTCAGGAACGTTGACGCACTTATGAATCAGGGCTATTTGGAAACAGGTTTATCAACAATTACAGGTCAATTTATTGTAGTCTCTTAATACCCGTCTGAAGATTGGCGTGCACGAGCGAGAAGATGCGTGAGGATCGAGTTGGTTTGAGTATTCGCTCCCATCCTGAGGGCCAGAGTTCTTACAAGTTAAGTGGTTTATCAATCGGACTTTTCATTAGACTGGATCCCTTGGCGTTTTTCATTTTGAGAGATCAGACTAATTCTGACACCGAATTTCTCCTCACCTCTCAGTAACTCCCTAATTATGCCTCCCATTACTAGTCTACACACTTAACCTTAGTGGGGAAAAATTATCTCACGATAAGTTTTCGGTCCCCTCTCCAAGAAACCGGAAAACCAAGTCGCGTGAACACTTTGGAGAATGCATGACCAGTATTAAGACAGGGACTATGTTACGGGCAAGTTTTCGCGCACTCGCCTAAGCTTCAATATTCGTGCTTACTGGTCTTACAAATCTTTCCACCGACAAGACATACTTTCATATGTGGCTTATTGAGGAAGAAATTGTAAATATTTAGTAATATTTTTGTATTTTTTGCGTATTTTATAAATGTGATGGGCGCTTTTTTTATTGGCGTCAGTGAGGACACTAATGATTTTTTGCAAGTCTTTTTGAAATGGACGTTAATGCCATCGCATCGTGGTTTCGTGATTGGCTTTGAGAAACAAGGGTGAAAAAGGCGTCTTTTGCCGCAATCTAGCTCGCATAGGAAACAAGCATGACCTGTGTCAACTGTAGAAAAGAAACCCACTGCGCATTGGATTGATTTGATTCCACGTTTTGAGGATTTCCTGTTTCCTTGCCGTCTATTATCCGAATACAGAACTCTCTGATGTATTTTCACTGTGGGAAAGGGTGACATTGTATTTGACTTTTCCCCTTATGGGATGTCTTCACAAAAAGATTATAGTTTGCGCTAAAAAAATTGTTAATAGACGTAAGATCACCCGATATCGTTCGATGGTACGGTTTTGTGATAGAAATCAAAATGTTACATTTATGAACTCTCCTCCTACTGTCTTTACGTCTTGTATTAATACTTCCTATGGAGCAGCTGGGCCGATGCAATTATCAGAATACCTCTCAAACATGGACCAATATTCGATTTCCTGCTGCGGGGAAAGATTATCGGAATTAGCATCGCTTGCATCTGAGAGGGTGAAAACATTTTAACCGTTGTCCACTGCGGAAGGCTTTTAGCCGCGTTTGTAACTGGAAGTATTGGCGCTCACTTCGGATTCGTATCTCCGGAGCAATTTTTACATATTTATTTTATTTTACCAATCTCATTTGATGAATTTAACCACGGTTTCAACACATAAGTAGCGCAATTTTCAAGGTACTGATAATATTACTAACCTTGGCCGGCAGATAACATTAGGGGGATCAGGTTGATGTGGTGGCTAGAGTATCTGGTAGCTACCGCTTAACCATACGGACAACCAGGGTTCAAATCACTGCAAAGGAGGGGGTTTTCAGAGAAAAGTTGATTCCTGCTTGAGTGCCTTGTAGAGGGCACTTCTAGGGCAGTACTCCGTCTGTCGGATGAGACGTTAAACCGTGGTCCCCTTGACGTCTTTCGCCAAGAGCAGGCTAATGCCGACTCCGGGTTTCTCTATACCCTTCCTCCCTTTCATGTTCCCTCTGTCGCAAATAACCATAGCTGTCGGTCACCTCCCCAAATATCCAATGCATCCAATCCAGATAACATAAGAGTGAAAATCGTACAAAGTTACAATTGCTCATCATGAACGTTAGAAATTTACACGAAGTGACCCCAAAGTTACCTCTAACCGGTACCTTAAGGTAAGCCTCTCCACCAGCATTGAGCTCAAGTTAAAGGAAGTAAATATTTTAGGATAAGCCATACGAAACGGTACGATTCCATTAGCTTACACTACGCCGATCCCGAGATTACCCCGCTGAAAGACACCTGCGCCATCTTCCCGTCTCCGCAATGTACGACGACCTGCCGAGGATAGGACTAGAAATCCCTCGCTTCACTTAAATTGTAACTCACGATAACTTAAATTGTACAAAACTTACAAACTTTAAAATAACTGAAATTAAAGATTTAAAATTCAACTAGGACTTATTCCATGGCAAAGTTTTGAATCGTTTCCATTTTCCGAGCACCATTCCAGCAGAAAGGTCGATTTTTAGCTAATATTTCTAATTTTCCTCCAATGTGATCAGTAACAAATTAACGCGAATACAAATACGAGTTAGTAACATTTTTCTGGTATAAAATGAATAAAAGAGTTGTTTCCTATTATCATCATGGCGCAGAGAAAGCCAACGGCCTAAAAATAAATTTTTCAAGCGTAGTACCCAGTACGTTAATGCGGTTCATGTTCTCATACTCGGAACGAAGAACAGTTTATTGATATTTACCAGTGTATTCGCGCCAGTTGACAAGTTGAAATGATGCAATTGTGATGGAGCGTAAGTTCACAAATGCATTACGAGAAGAGAGCGTTGTTGTAGGCTTCACTTCTCCCACAATACTACTGGTTTTCATTTTCCAAGGAGCCGACTAGGGTTACAAGCTCGACGAGACAAGCTGAAAAGCCGTAAGGGTTTGATGGCACAGAAATGGAGAGGCCGTGAGACAGCCAACGGACCTCATCCATATTAAATTGGATGGCCGGGCGAAGGTCTCGTAGATGAGCGGAAGGGACCAGGAATATGACATATAAGACGGAGTCATGACGGAGTTGCAGAAAACTCTATCCTCTAGAACTCAAACGAGAGATCTAGTAATCTTTTGACTATGTTTTACAATGGCTAATCAACAAAAACTACGAGAGAATGTGGTTCTTACGTTAGCATGAGATTAACTGCGAGTTTGAGTATTTTTTTAAGGTGGCTCAGGCTTGACTATGTTAGTCAAGACAATTTTTTTAATTATACATTTTTATTTCTTCAGTTAAAAAAAACCGCTTTTACTTTGCCCAGCTAAGCCAAAAGACAGTAACTGACAAAATTACACATTTTGAGACTAGAGTTGATATTGCCATTTTCAACTTTGAGGATTCCAAAAAAACTAAACAAAAAAACCGTTACTTTAGCAGTTTTCCAGATATCACACCCAGCTTTCACCGTATCAAAAGTATAGATATCAGTTTTCTAAGCCAGAAAACAGGAACCACATGCTTTTCTCACAGAGAATGTCATTACTTTCATTCTCTTATGATTTATCTTCATTCCGCACCGACAACCTAAGTATCAACCAAATTGTAATATCTTCGAAGATGGACTAGATAAAGAATCGAAGACTCGAAGGTGGAAACTTTGACATGTAATAACTCAGAACCAACAATGATGCAAATACTGCCTTTTAGCTTAGCAGAGCAGCACTGATGACATGGGTTAACTGTTTAAAAAAACGAAAATAAAGTGCAAAATTTGCAAATTATTCCAAAGATAATTTTGATTAGCGTTTGCTTTCAATGATGATGATATAAATACGAACTCACATGAATAGATACAACTCTAAGAAACTACACTTGAGTGTATTAACACGGCAGGAGGTCCTTACCTCTTTCCTGTAAGCTCTTCATTGCGCAAGAATCGCCTCTGAGTCTCAGTAAAATAGGGAAGTATACTTTTGAATGACTAGAGGCTTAATATCCACTCCAGAAATAAAAAGAAAGGTTATCGCTTCCCGACATCGGCTGATATGATGGTCATAAAAAAACGAATAAAATTGCAACGGCATCGGAATACACGGTGAAATGACGCGTGAAGCTTTGTACATACAATTATTGAAACTCAAACCATGCCTCAATCTTATTATGAAACCTGAGACAATTTCAGCATGCTCAGTAGAGCATTGATCCATAAATGTAATTGCGTGAACTTTATCCCTAAACATTGATTAAGCGCCATTCCATTCAGCACGAAACAGGGATTTCAACGTTTCCGAAACTTCTGCTGAAGTCATGCTGCAGGTCATATTTTATGTGAAGTATATGCAAAATACTCATCATTATTGTTGTTCGACCAGATGACGGACAGTACTTATCCTAACCTGTTTCCTTCTTGGAAATCTTTTCACTTTCCTGAACATTTGGCACTCGCCTTTGGCTTTCTCTTTAAGCTCCTCAAACCCTCAGCCTCACCTTGTTAAGAGTTTAACTCTCAATCATCCCCTTGAATGAGCCCTCATCTCTTTCACGTCCACCATCCACCTATTCTCCTTCCCCTGAATCACTGCCATTTCTTTTCTCTCCCATCATATCCAATAATCAGTTTGGAGAGAAAAACACAACAGAACAATAGCCATCACTCGAAAACAATAATAATAGCAAAAAGTCGGGCTTGTAATTACGAGTCTTACAATAGCACCCGCAATTTTGAAAGGATATATAAATGCCTTGAATGCTTAAGTTTGAAAATATAAAAGAATGGTGTCAACAGCTCATCATTTTTAAAGTTAAAATGTGATTTTAAAATCCTAATTGGCTTACGCTGTAATTTTAAGTATATACAATCGTTCCTTTTAAATCAAATATCGTCAAATCAGGATTGGCAGAGAGATTGGTTAAAAGCATATTAATTTGGAGTTAGTTGATAAATTTCTGAAATGAAATTCATCAATAAAAACTATGTCCAGAAAGCCATAAATCCAATTTTGGTAGTAATTAAAATGCATAACTTCCAAAATCCTTTCATTTCTTCGGTCATTATATCAAAAGCATTTCTTTCCGGCCTCTTTCCCGATGGCATACAACGCGATGAAAAAGATGGCACGTTATGAAAGAATCTATACAATATTCGACAATTACTCGCATATCCATTAATTAAGGGCTATAAACTGAATGAAATATTGAGGAAATTATTTCAGAGCCTACAGAGCCTATGGAAAATGAATCACTTAAATTATTTTACATGGTACCGACGACCAATGAGACAGAATTTTCTAATTTTGCGATGATAAACAACAAAAAGGGATTTTATGATCTCTATTGTGCTCAATTTTTAAATCTAGTATTCAGAAGTCATCTTTATCATCAAAACCTGACTGAGAAAAATCCTCTTTGGTGCTGGGTTATACGACAAAATGCATCTAGTACCAAAAGAATATCACAATTATCCTAAATGTTGATTGTTTAGTTTAGTTGAGGAAGAATGAGACGAGAAACTAATCACACTTCGCAAAATTCCAATCCTGCACAATCCTTAGCATTCATTCCTTACTCTGTGATGTGACTCTGAAATTCAGCGAATATTGCACCTTGTGTACCAATTACTTCAATACTCTTCTCACGCGTACGAAGATATTTAGCTTTTTTCTTAGTCTACAGCCCTAAGTACCTTTACTTTGATGTTATGTCTTCGGGTTACGTGATTTAATGAACTTTTACATCAGAATTAATTCAGCGTTGTAGGCGGTAATAGTATAGAATTGAAGAATTAAGGAGCCATAATTTTACAGCTAACTAAGGTTCACTGTCATGTGCGCCACTACCAGAAGTTTAGTTCTCTTAAAATAGATTATGAACTGTAGTAAACAGGTAAAACTATCCTTCTATAACAGAGGAAGTACCAAAATGGATTTTCAGTCTAAAAATACTTAATAAATAAAAATGTGTACTCTAATTCCACAAGACGCGGTAACCCCATCAACATGCGTAATGAGGCCAGTAGAGCCTATGTCTCCAGCCCATTTATTCAGTTTTACATGGCGCACGTAGGCCTTAAACTAATGTTTAAATAGCCAAAAAAAAGTCACAAACCTTATCATAATTTCAATATTTCTGAGGCCAGAGACCTTTTATGAATTTTTTGCCAACTCTTGAAAAGGAAGGAAATACGTATCAACTAAAGATGATAATATTTCAGTTTTACAGTAACTGCCACTTCCCAGCCTCCAGCAAGCAGCCGCTTTAATTGCCGCCATGACGGCCGGGGACCAAATTGGAGTTTTGCAGCTGGGACACCCCCACTTCTTCCGCTATTGTCGGATATGGGGTTAATATCCCTTATTGGGGTCATGCGCACGGAGAAAACGGAAGAGCTCCACTTTCTGAATTCTCGCTGCAACCGTAGGTATCCGCTTTCTCTCTACGCGCTGAGGAGTGCTTGGTGCTTTCCAACAACAAGTCCTCTAACCACGCCAGCGTCCACGCCCAGTATGAGGTCTATAAAGCCCCGCAGAGTACCCCGAGATCATTTTCTTGAGTTCGCACAACAGATATTTATATTTTTTCGTTCCTCAATCTCTTTAAGGGTCATTCATTCATTGGTTTTCCAATCCTAAGATTGGTTGACAGCAGTCCTCTAGCCTTCCCTATCTACTGCTAGTTCCCTTATCTCCTGGTATCTCTTCCTATGTTCTTTCCTCTTTATTTGGTCCATGAACTATATCCTGGGTCTTCCTCTGGGGACTTTTCCCTCTATTATACCTTGAATTATGTTCTTCACAAAATCATGTGTCTCCATCTTGTTCTTCATTTATCCATGGTTTTCCATATGGTCCGGAAAGGACCTCTTCTACTCTTCTGTACCTCATCGTTTCCTATTTTTTCCGTCCATTTTATCTTTAGCTTCGTTCTCCAGCACTAGGTTTCGAAGGCTTCTAGTCTCTTCTGGTCAACTTTTCCAATGGCCCATGCTTCCGAGTCAGAGTGCTACGCTCCCCATACGAACGCCATCACATAATGTTTCCTGGTTTGTAGTCCTATCTTCTTTGAGCACAGTAGTTCTTTTTCCCATGAACGCCTTCTTAGCTTGGGGAATTCTCCGCTAGATGCCCGCTGTACATCTTCCGTCCCACGTGATGGTACTTCCGAGATAGATGAAGGAATCCACTAGCTCTAATTTCTCTCCTCTCAGGATGACTTCTACCTTCAGCGTCTCTCTTCCGCACACTTTTTTCGCATCTTTCCGCATCATTTTAGTCTTCGTCTTATTAGTTATAGGTAGTTAAGTATAGATAATTATGGGTCATAAAAGATGCAATGAAAGGGAAATAGTAGGAAAGTTTTACAAGAGAGACCATTTGACGAGTATAAAGAACAGACGAAGAGGGAACTTAATTAGAACTACAGTGAATTTACGGAGTCAGCGAAGAACAGAGAAGAATGGGCGACTGCAGTTTGATAATATTGGGGTTCAAAATGTGAAAACGATGATAGCGTTCAAGTACAATACGGCTAGCGGAGACAACTAACACGGCCGGCGCATGATTGAGATGGTAAATAAAAAACGATATCAGGTTCGGTCGTCGTCATATGCTGTGATGGGTAACGAGAGATTCTACCTGAGTGATCATCCACGCACCCGAGAAGAAACCATAGTCTTATCAACGAAATGAGGGCAAATGGAATAAAATAACGATGTCTTGCCAGAACCTCACTATCATAGATATCGTGGAGAAAAAATATTGGAAATATTGACAGCACCTAATTAAGGAGTGGGGATTGGATTGGATTTTGGGGAGGCGATCGACAGCTAAGGTCATTTGCACCATAGGGAATAGGTAAGGGAGGAAGGGTGGATAGAAACCCGGCGTCGGCATTAGCCTGCTCTTAACGAAAGGCGCCAAGGGGACCATGGTTTAACGTCTCATCCGACAGACGGAGTACTGTACTTGAAGTGTCCTCCACAAGACACTCAAGTAGGGCTCGGATTTTCTCTGAAAAACATCCTCCTCTGCAGGGATTTGAACCCTGGCCGCCCATATGGTTAATCAGTACTCTAGCCACCACACCAACCAGAGCCCCGAAGAGTGGAGATTCATCACGATAATAGTTGAACGGTCTTGAGACAAATAAGTCATCGAGAAATGTTCACTCCCTCTCGTTAGGCAGAGTAAACAATTTAATCACTTCATCTGCAGAGGAGACAAAAGTTACAAAATAAGAGAAATTCATAGTCGAACAAATAGGCTACAGAAATCGTTCATAGGTTTACGCAACGTTCATCAGATGTTACCTAAATTCTGGGCTTTCGTCCTCGGTTGCTGTTTTGAGGAACAACAGCTTCGCCAGCTATCTAGCCGTCGCTGTCCTCAAATCAGCATCAGAGCGGAGCACCAAGCCAGCCAGGCCGACACAATGGTGACAATTTCCTTCTCGATATCCATAACTTAAGGACAACAGCGTGATAGCAAGCGAGACTTTTCTTTCAAAAAACGCAAGTGGGCGTGAACCCGAAAATGGTGCTATTAGGTTAACGAATCATGTCTACCCACACACCAATCGCTATTATAACATGAGCAGTCCGTGACAATATGTGACAAAGTGTTTCGCTCTAATCATCGTTTTCCTTCCCAATTCCTGTTTTTAACATCCTTCTTCTTCATATCTACAATCCAGCAACGAGGGTGAAGCATGAATTGAAGAGAAATGGATCCATTTCCGAATGATTAATCGCTATTTAAATGATGATGTAAAGCACGAATCACTTATGAAAACTTTTTTGTATCCCGAATGACCATTCATTTGATTTTCCCTACAGTTATGATTCGTAAGGATCACCAATCGTAGCACAAAGTCCGATTAGTTTTAGGTCAGCTAAGGTCAACTCTCACCTTCACAGAGATAAAGATTCATAACACATTGGTATAGTATAAACACAGTAATTTTAAACTGGTTTGTAGATGGAGTTGATCAATATTTGTGAAAGCGAAAACGTCATATTTCCGATAAAAGACTGACATCGCGTAGGAGCAGAAGAACGCACTCAAGGTTTACTGGATTATGGCCCAAAATCTTTCCAAGATTCCCAATGATTTTAAAGTGGTCACGGAGCACCAGATAGGTCCTTTGCGCAGTCTTTCAAAAGATGCCCAGCAGTGAGACAGGAGTCATGGGTGTTTCCATCCCCGGTTAATAATGTATGGCCAATTCTTAGCCTTTAACTTACCAAGTTTAACTTACTTTAACTTGAGCCAATTAACTTACACTATTTCAAATCGGCAAGTATCAGAGTCCTACGTCACTTTTTGCGAGGCGCAATTTGTTCAAGATGTATTCCAACTAACTAGAACAGTTTCCTTGAATTCAATGCCACAGCAAAATCACAATTCATTCAAATTATATTGGAGTTAGTTTTTGCGCACGTTAATGGTACATAAGTTTTTACATTTCAAGTACAACTTATTTCAAGTTTTCATTAAGGTAACTTTTCTTGCTCTTTTCCGTAAACGTTTCCACTCCTCATTAAAACTTTTTCACGCCTAAGACTCCCTTGTAGAGTCAAATAGGAAAACATAATATACTTACAGAACCCGATCATTATTCCTTTTTATTATTTGTCTACACGGATTGCCATACACCCATCCAATTTTAAACGGCTCCGATGACCTCAGTTGTCCATTGGTTCGAAAGGTTGTAGATCTCGATTCTGAGATTCAATACCTACCTCAAGGATCAAAAAAAAGCAAGCATTTAGCATCAAAACCACACGAGTCGTAGTGGGGAATTGAACACTTGTGGATATGCACTGTGCCGGTTTACGTCCGCAGATCTGATAAGTTAATAGCCGGAGAGCGGTACGATTCTCCGACTTGATTCAGCATGCTGCTATGCAACTCGTGTTTATGCCAAACCTGGTCCATCTTGATGGGTAGGCATAATCTAACGATCCAAAATAACCCGATCCACCATAAACCACTCCTAGAGGTACAAACCATGGGAACTATCAGTTAGCTAACAGATTATCTCAAACGATGTAAAGCTCAAGATTTCGAGATGGTTGTATATGAAACTTTACCGCCAAACAGAAACCGGGGTTTCCAATCGAGCAAGGGCACAAGATAAGGGTGCGTGAACACAGCGGTAGGAGTCTATTGGGATGTGAGAAGACAGAGAGGATGGATACCCAGAGATGATGACCGTCGTTGATCGAGG
Source organism: Ceriagrion tenellum (assembly GCA_963169105.1). Classification (NCBI taxonomy): domain Eukaryota; kingdom Metazoa; phylum Arthropoda; class Insecta; order Odonata; family Coenagrionidae; genus Ceriagrion; species Ceriagrion tenellum. The sequence goes on from OY720635.1 coordinate 81,456,588, forward strand.
TAGAGATTCCCGTGGAGAGGTAGCTGCAGGGAGGACGGAGGAGGGATTACTGGAGAGGGAGCGTAGGAGTGAAATGGATTATTTATCCGGGGAAAGGTTCGTGCGGTTGATTCACCGATTCTTCAGCGGGAGATGGGGGGAGGAGGAACCTGGAGGAGGGCCTGAGGGATGATGGGAAAGGCATCACACCCTTTTCACACCGTTCTCTCCCAAATCTCCGCCCCCATCTCCGTAAATACATGTGTAGGATAGAGTATTGATTCAGATAGACGAAACGGACACACCAGAGAGGAAGATCCGCGTCAATCTAGACCACTTGAAACGATTATTTTTCCAAAACTCAAACACGGGAAAAGAGCATTAGCGAAGATTTCAACGAGCAGATCCGAAAAAGTAGCACGGAAGTTTATTTATTCTGACGCTACCGTTGAACGAGGACGATCTGGGTGTTTTTAAAGCTCATACAACGATTACTTTCTTTTTAGATGATTAGCGTGAATTTCAATTACCAAGAGCTGGATTAAAGTACCAACCTCTGAAGTAGAACAGATTCGGACATTCAAACGTTGTTCAAGGGAAAAATAAGAAAAGAAAAGATGTACAGTTTTTCTCTGAGTTTCTTCAGTAACAGAGCATTTTAGCATCTTTCAATTTGAGTTCCAATTTTATGTTGCGACTGGAATCAAATGGAAGTAGGCTCAACCATTTTTGTAAAGGAACGACTTACAGAGAAAAATTGGCAAGGAATCAGAAAATTTATTAACCGGTGAAAACAACGATTGTCACCATTTACGAGTAAAGTATCAATGAAAATCTATTTAAGCTGGGGTGAATAGAATGCCCTCAAAAATATGAACGGCTTTGAATAAAAAACAAAGAAGGACCAGCCAGATCAAGAGTAAAGACTGAAAATATGTTCAGGAATTACCAAAAACGTAAGTTTTACGTAGAATATTTATTGAATGACCCATATTGAGGAATAGTCGACATCATCAGGTTACCTGATGTCTGATTCCGATCGTCCAATAAATATTTTGCGTAAAACTTGCAAAGTTTTTGTTGATTCCTGAACATAATGGAAACGTTTAACAAAGTTAAGCCTGAAACTATTGAATTCCAAATTTCTTATTTAGGCGCCAATTACATCTATATAAGATAATGGTTATTTTTTCAACGAAATAATACAATCCTTGAATCCAAACAAAAAATTGCTTTCCACAACAATTAACGCAACAACGTCGTATATAGTGATGGAGAGAATTTTCTTAAGTTTTGCAAGAAAATATTTATCGTTGTCATACTTTATTCCGAATGCACACAAGACTGGGCCTTATGAATTATATTTACTGTAATCTTGAAGTGTATGTTTTTATATTTAAAAGGACTGTTAAAAATACTTTTACTCCGACAACTTATTTCACACTCGATGAGTGGGAATAGAAGAAATGTAATTTTTCAATTAGAATGGTGCTCCTCTGATAGCGTGGACACAGTTCGTGCTATTATTGACCAATGCATCTATCAATCCTCAATTATAGCCAATAATCAGCGATTTCTTCTTTTGTGAAACGCTTGTCCAAATTTTGGGCGGGCCTTTCCCTTGGAACTGGAAATGTTCAATCATCCCATTCAATAAATAATTGAATCTCTATGATGGAACAAGGTCAGAAGACCAATGGAAATCAAGTTACGACAGGGTACCAATTAGCATTATACACCAACAAACGAAATAATGATTAATACAATGGCAGTGATGTGAAAGCGAATTTCACAACACAGTAACATTCCCTGCATAATGAAATATGCAGTATTAATCTACATATCTTAACCGCAACAAATGTCAAAACATTTTGCATTAATTCTTGTTTGTATAATATAAGTTATTTTGGAACATAAAAACTTTAGTTTGAAAAAAAATAGCACTGAACGTGGCATGACGCGTAGTGACAAAAAAACTATCATAACTTCTCATGCCAGTGAAATACAGTCTCACCACTCATTTCCACGGGTAAAGTTCGCTATTCACCCACTATAGCATCTAGATCATCATGTCATGCAAGGGATTACTTGAAACAAAGAGGTAAACCTGAAGATGGCATAATAATATAATGGTTGTACCCCGCACTCCACCCAGATTTCTGAGTAAGAACCAGAAAACTCTGAGGAGAACAATACAAGCAAATGATAGAATGCGTTATCTTTATGACTTCACTTCATCTCTTCAAGCAACAATCTATGCGAGATTGCACTACTTGCTCGGCTGCAGTATCTCTACTCGGATGTCGAACGTAGTTAACACCGTGAAGCGTCACTTAACGGCAAGAATTAGTGTCCAGAAGAATTTTCCAGCAATGAAACATTTTCACTTATCTATGGACTTAAATTAACTTTGTCACACAGAAATCAAAAAGCTTCAGCTATTTTCTACGAGTAATAACAGATTTTTGATAAATCACTACTGTGTATCACAAATTTATAACAGTGACTTGGATGATTCTGGAAAAGCCCTATCTAAAGTTTCCCTTTTCGAGATTACCTTTTTACTTTTCAAAGAATAATCTGCTCGTCAAGAAATCTCTCCCAATTAACTCATACCATCGGCAAGTTGATATTTTGTCCAAAATACCTATTCTATCCGACGTTTTCCAAACCGTTTCATTCCTCTCTTATTCTTTAAAACATGCCACTCAGCACTAAATACAACTCACAATATCACCTTGTCCACTTCGGCTAACTTTTTCGAATCATTTACTCACTCCTCTCATTTAAAGCCTTGTTCACATGCATGCGTTTCGTGCTAGCACTTTCTCGCTCGTGCCATTCGCTACCCAGCTCAACCTCGCCATTCTTTTGACTAATATGGTAAAAAGTTACAGGATTCCACCCTACAGATGCTATTACGCACTGAATAAAACATTATTTTCATTATATCGTTAATCTATCCGATCATTATTATTTATTATACCGGTGTTCTGCCGGTTAAAGTTGTTGCGATTGAAATTGTTGTGTTGAAATTAAAAAGTACGCAGCCTACTACCAACCGACACAATTTCAATCCTCACCTCAGATTGCTTCCTACCTCTCTTCATTCGATCCATAAAACCTAATCTCTTTCATCCCTTTCCCCGCTTGCCCAACATTCTCCCCTCAATCACGACTTCAGCATATTTTAGTCCCTCAGTTCATGTTTCAACCAACTACCCAGCCTCCAGCTAATCTCCTCCAGCAATTTCTTCTCCTCACCCACCATGCAAAGCACTTCTTCGCTTGCCTTTCTTTCCGTCCACCGTATTTTCTCCATCCCTCATGTTTATACGGTTCAAGCAGTTTACTCCTGTCCACTTTTCTCGGGCGCTACGTTTACGCACAAAATAACTATGAGATCCATTTTAATCCTTCGCAACTCCTTACTAATATCCTTACGCAAGGTTCCTGTTATCAGCTCCCTGCACCTGCTGAACGCTTCTGGGGCTGTCCATAATCCACGTAGACAAAAATAGGCCACTTTTTGACCCCCTCATCTCCCATCGTGGACATTCGTAGACTTCATCGGGACCCCCCTCCCCCTGCCGTCCTCCCCTGTTGACCACGTAGACTTTTCTTTTTTTGCGAAAAAAGCTGTGAAACGGGTTATCAATTGATTGTCATGGACTCTCTGTAACCTAAGGCTTATGTCAAATGAAAGGTAAGTAAAAGAAAAACTATTCTGGCAATGTCACTGCCGCCGTATCGTGTCGACCATTGTCTATGTAGGCATCCCTCCAACCTCCCCAACCCCCAACGTAGACCTTCCTTGACAACTCTCGTACCACCCCCCCTGTTTTGTGTCTACGTGGATTATGGACAACCCCTCTTTGCCAGAGCTATACTTCTTCTGTATTGGGACAGCTAAATACATCACTCATCCTCTTGACCCTCAGAGGTCCTTTCTGAATGCATCGACCTCTCCATCGCTCTCAGTGATATCAATTGATTCATCAGTATTGTGTAAACATCATCGTCTAACAGTTGAGTGAATGATTCTGAACAAGCTCTACCTAAATTTTCCCTTATCGAGTTCATCTTTTTATCTTAGATGCGTGATATAATGGCCTGGGAATCACCCATCCCTTCGCCCTTCCAAATGACCTCTTCCGTCCTCGTAGAACCTCGACATCGCCCTTGGCTCACGTCAGTAATCTCTATAGCAGCGCTCACCTCACTTCGTTTCTTCTTTTTATCCGTCTGAGTCTCGTTTTTACTTCAGACCCTCCTCCCTCCCTCGGCGGAATGATATAGATATTCTCCATCAACCCAATCCACCCGAGTGAAACTCTCTCCAAATATCCACTCATAGCTTATGGCTTACCATTTTCCCAGATAGTTCCTTTCATTTGTCCGTGTTGCGTGCTCTCTAGCAGCTGCGGCCGAGACCACTCGAACTCTTCCCAGGTTTTTCGGAACCGCCCTCAAAAGAAAATAAAGGGCGAAGAGAAATCCGAGAAATATCATTTCGCGCCTGATTTTACCTCTGTACGCCGAATACATCCGGAGCGTTCTGGTGCCACACCCACCGCTCCACGGGGAAGCACAAACATTGGCGTTTGTGGGCGGAATCGCATGTCGGTCGCTCTCCAGTCGGATTATCCGATGTTCTTACTTTATGACGTGCCTCTACATCGGGCTGATTTATGATAAGTCACGCAAGAGAATATTTATCCTCGAGGTAGAGAAAAAAGTAGAGGACAGAGCGGGTAAAATATTTCCTGATGATGACGAGCGATGAAACGTGGAGTAGCATTTTTACTATTTGTCACTTCCAACGCTCCTAAGAACAAATGATTGGGGAATCTAAATGAACGAGCGGAATTCGTAAAATAGCCTTCAAAGAAAAGAGATGTTCTCGCGAGGTTCTATGAATATGACGCCACGTAATACCTATGAGCTACGTTTCCGAAGCTAATATTACCTCCTTTCAAGAACATACCCGTTCCCAGGCCATATTTAAAAAAAAAATTAGCGACGAGGCAAATCACACGGTATTTTGAAGAACATTTTTATTGTCATCACAATAAACTAAATAATTATTTGCAAAATAACTCCAAACAATGATTAAATACCACTAAATTTATAAGGCAAATGACACGATTATTGGTTAATTGGTGGAATACCAGCCGTCACAAACATATTGGACTAAAAATTAGCACCACTCATATCTTCCAAACTGCGGCTAAAGCCACAAAATGTGTACCACAATTTATATCATACACAATTTTCAGGAATATGCGCTTTCAGTAAGTATTTATATCAAACCATTTATTTATTATATTTGATTTTTATAAATTATTCCTTACATTTTGATTTCAGAGAGATCACATACGACGAAAACATTTGGGCAAGAACGTCACATCTATAGCTGGCATCAGTAGGTATAATTGCAACCACAATTTGTGGTGCAATTTTAGTCAAAGTTACTTTCATTGGGCCGATGAAAAGAAGGCTGAAGGAAGACATTTTTGCACTCTAAGTTTTGTTGCGCTTTTTATTGAAGTATTATTATTATTTGTTAAGTTTTATTAAGAAGAACGGCGTCAGTCACTCGTTCGACATACTATAAATCTTTTTATAATTTTCACTCTGTGTGTCATTTGGGGCGTAAATACATGAATAAAGTTAGTATCTTTTTCCGATTTACTTTCTTTCTCATCATTTCATATACAATAGAAAGCCGCAGATTAGCCTCCCCGATGACCAGCTGCATGTGTCTTTTGCCCATTTGACCAGTACAGTATGCACGGATATCCACAAATACGAAAGCTGTGAAGAATTTGTACCACCAGAGGGCCGTATCTTCTCTCATTTTACATTTATCACGCATGGGACTTCCAAAACGGATGCATTAATTTATTCCCAAATTTCTCTTTGGCGGCTGAAATTCCTAAAGGCATGGAAGCTTATGAATTCTCATGCACTATTTCTCAATCTCTTGGCAATTTTAGATGCATAGGTTTCCTCAAAGTCGTCCCAACGATTTTCAAGGCTTTTCCTGGGCATTATACCAAGAGGTATCACCTTGGGAATGATAAAAATTAGAATTTTTCTTTCATCGGTATCTCATTTCAAACATCAAATCCGTCACATCTTTTCCTACGGGATTGCGAACGCTGGAAGGGTAACTAAGCAATAGAAATGGTACTTGTAGCCCAACTCTGGGGGTATTTCAGAGCCAAAATTCAAATTGTGGTGTACGAAGTCATCACAGATAATAACTTCGGCATTGCTCACTCGTCTTCGTATAAAGATATGCGAGCAACGTGAGGCAAAATAACAATTCCTCTGAAATGTAGAAAATCCGGGGAATATACGCCTTAATCTCTAATTCGAGATATGTCAGCATTGAGATGAAAATATTTACTTTATAAATGCATACATAGCCATGACCCCGTTTCCTTTAGGGGCCGATATAGGCAAAAGAGATTTATTCTCGGACTAGACCAGTAGGACGCTCTAGATTAATAAATTGGCCTCAATTTAATAACTCCATCCGGTCTGTACTACCCTTGCAAACCATTGCTTCCACTATATCCTGCCATTACTTCATATTTGCGCTTTCGTTTTTATTACTGCTAACACGTATTCCTTCTCCTAAGGGTCTCTTCCACCACTTACACTCGTAACTACCACGATTTACTCCTCCCTCTCCTAACATTCACTCCTCTGTCATAAGTCTATTTAGTTTTTAGACCCTTATCCACTCTTTCAGCATGACCAAATGAAAAAGAATGCTCCTTTCATGCAAGTCTAAAACCAAAACATTCATTTTTTTTTATCTTTCATCGCCCACTCATTCCTGATCCTATCCCTGCGTTAACCACTGACACTTCTCAGACAGCCCTTACTCTCCGCAATAAGCCTACGATTATGCTTATGTATTTAATTCATAATGATATCAACAATTTGCATCAGTTCCAAACACATCAAAATGATACGCGTAATCAATATTATTAATCAATACTAAATGCATCGGCAAGAGAGAAAAATAAAGTTACCATCGAGCGAAAGATGGAAATTTGCTAGCGCATGCTTACTCACACAAATGCAAGAGTAACCCACAACCTATTGCGGCATACACTGCAGATATCAAGTTAAATCATGAAAAAAATAATCAGCGCGCTCCAGATTTTCCGTTTTATATAATGGTCACAGATAAATATTTTCCCGGATCAATATTTACTAGCAGGCGCGCCGAACAGAATACCGAATGCCCCTAAAAATTTTGTCCCTCAATATAAAATATGCATGAAATGTACCGGAACCTCAGGATAGCGAAAACCACTTCGGTTATCTGGTTTTCCCCTTTCCAAGTCAAACATTTCATCGGATTTCACCAACAAATATTTTATTAATGAAGCTCTCCGTATATTCAGAAAGAGGTAGAGAGATATTACATCGATCCATTTCTGAGGTCACCATAAGCATTTGGGTGCCTACAAAGAAAGAGTAATTACAATAAATTGGATATACCAGAAAGTCGCAAACCATGCAAGAACAACCACAACGAGCGACCACAGCTGATGGAAGGCTTGTTACGCTAGAAAGGCTAATGTTACTTCATGCAAAATTATTCTCCATGCACTTGTATTCCCGATTTTAATTTTTATTTATTTCCTTTGTGGCTTAATTTCTCCTTCCTTTCCTTTGCTCCACCTTGCCAAAGCAACCAGTATTTGTAAAGTAGGCGATGAAATTCCGAGGAAGAGATGAGCATAGAGGAGGCAACGGTAAAGAGGTCTTAATCAGCAGTGGTTGCTGAGTTACGGGGGCCTTCAGATTTTATGGTGAAGGAGAGGGCTACACGCTACGCTAAGATTACTTGAAAAATTGAGATCATGAGAGTTTCAAGGTGCCGAGGAGCATATTATTTTAACCAAGCAGTACATCTCTAAAACGTAATGAAGCGACAAAATGGAAGAGATGCAATGTCAAACAGGCTAGTAAAAACATCTCCCTACGTGCCATCAACAACTACATCACGGTTTTAAATGCAAATTGCGTCAAAATAGGACTCAATTTCCCACGCCAATTTTTTTGCCTGTTCTCTCTCTTCTACAGGATTGGTGTCCATATTATACTTCTTCCAAACCAAATATTTTAGCTCTCGCTATAAAATCATAAGTTGAAAAATAAATATCTACGTAAGGGTTAACTGCGGTGGTCCTGCCAAACCTGCGCATCACTCACTACGTTTTCCAATCGATCTCAGATCGATCGATCTGACCGGATTAGCTCGGTATTGGAATCGACTCCAGAAGCGGGCAGACTCGGCCCACTTTCTCAGCCAGTCTGAGATTATTTCATGGGTGTGTGGCGCTCCTCCTTATTCTTTTGGTTGCAATTGGGAAACAAAATATAGTCGAAATTACTCAAAGCGTATGTTGTAACCAGTTGTAACAAGAGTACAGCAATGGCGATTGAAGTGACGTTGATGATATAGTAGCACACAATTTGCCTCCATTGGACAATTTTGTTCGCTCGGAATGCGACTGAAAATTGACTGCGCTTGAAATTTTCTGATCGGTTCGAACTCAGATACATCTCAAGAGATGAGGATATGGAGTACTTCGCGACCAGCCTTCCAACCAGAAAATAAAACGTATATTATAAATTATATACTAAAAAAAGACACACAGCTGTCTATGGATGAATGCGCTCCTCGTAAGGCCATCTCATTTCAAGGAGAACCAGCCAAATATTAGCACCTATCTAATTTGATCTAATCATCATGATAAACATCTTGCTGGTAAAAGAACGATAACTGTAGACTGGGCTGAGAGCGCACGAGTCGGCGAAGCGTAGGGCGGGAAAAATGATCTTCATCCAGTGACGGACAGTTCAGAGTTGAAATGTTCACCTCGAATTTCAAAATGAAAAAAAATGATTCGGATTTCAGAGTCGGCATATTCTCCTCTTTAATCCCTTACTATTGATTCATGACATGAAGCGTAGAAGTTTGCCAAAATATTCTCGGTAATTGTGCCCGAAGCTCAATTATGAGAAACATGACTATGCATCGATGAACATGCAAATCAAGACAAAAAATGTTAAAAATCGTCACATTCATCCAAAATAATTTATATTGAGCAGGGTTCCTCAACTTTTTGGAGCCAGTCATTCCATAAACTGTTTCTCTACACCCATACTCGATGCTCCCCAACGGTAAAATCACCGACCATATGATCCAATCAAGGAGATATAAAAATTGAATTGAAACAGTGACGAATGATTTTATTTTTCTTGTAAATCCGGTTGATTAGTAGATCATTATCTCTGTACATGTTTAGAAATACTTGGGGATTGGAAATAATAAAAAAAAACTCTCGGGCAATTATAAAGATTTCATAACAATGAATCATACAAAAATTACTTTAAGGGATAAAATACTCTAAACGGGAATAATCACTGTACTAGCTATGTTTAAATCCACAGAGTTCTTTGTTAAACTTTCGCTTTATTCGCCGTAATTCCGTTACAGATGAATTCAATCCTTTCAGGCGTAAAAATGTGTAAGTCCACGGCAAAGAAGGCGAAATTTTAATAAAAATTTCTGTGGATTAAAACATAGTTAGTATTGTTCTTATTCAATGATGGACTTCCAAAAGGTTATGCCTGAAAGGATTGAATTAACTTTGAACGCTTTATGTATATACTTTCAATTGTAAACTGAGAAGTATGGAGAGCAATGTAAATTTCAAAGTTTAGAAGGATGTTTGCTAAAGGCAATTGCATATAGTATGTACCATTCGGTATCCATCGTTCCCCAGCCACCCCGTTGTTTCTATTCGCCTTCATGCATAACTCCACCGCATCACAATGGCAGTAGCGCCCACTTTGGGCACTATAGCAGTGAAGTAATGCAATGCAGTAATATGGTGCCCAAAAGAGATGAAATGGTTTAGAAAAGGCAGTAATGTTACTAAATGCTTGGAGGCATCAAACAACCCCTAGATTTACGTCATCTGAGATAGAACTTACTGTAAAAAAATCAATCATAACGAACTCATAATTATATGTATAAGTATATACCTTAATAATGCGGATCAAATTGAATAAGTTACGACTTTTCGATGAATCGGATGAGAAATAACTAAATTATTTGGAGAATGCCAAAAAGGGTCAAATGACCCCGCCTGTCCTATAGATTGGTGTAAAATAATCTAAGTGTAGATACGAAAATCGATGTTTGTTGCTGACTAACTTTTATTTTAAAAATATTATGGGATTTTATTTACAAACAAATAGAGAGGAATTGAGAAGAGAAACAAAATACATATGAGAGTACATAGGAAGAGCTACCAGGAGTAAGGGAGCTAGCATTGCATAGGGATGGGTGGAGGGCAGCAGTCAACCAATCTTAGGATTGGACGTCCATTTATAGTAATCTGAAAAAATATATCTTTTACATCATTGCGTTCACCACCTGGTTAGAGCGATTTCGAGATTTTAGAAATCTGCGTGAAGTCATTTACTGCAAAAATATTGTATTGAATGAGGAGGATATAGAATTCGAGGTGCACATTTCAAAGTCATTTCAAGTCTAAACTGTCATTCACTGGATGAAAATCATTTTGCCCGCTCTACGTTTCGCCGATTCGTGCGCTCTCAGCCATTTCAACACTTTAAGTTCTTTTACCAACAAGGTGTTTTTAAGTTTGAAAAAAAACGTAGTCAAATGCTGAAAAAATTATTGGAAAGTGATTGGGGGAAATGACTCACATCCATCCTCCTATAGAGAGCGAAACTCCCGTCTTCCAAAAGTTAAAGCCAGATAAATTTCTATGATAAAGGTAGCATGAGAAAACCGGTTGATCTTGACCACAGTTCCATAGTAAAGTAAAAAAATTCTAAATGGTAGATGAGATTCTAGTAAGTATGCTACAGGAGACCTGCGAGAGAAACTAAATTTTCTACTTTAAAAACAGATGAAATCATCCTTCGATGAGGAATGCCAAAAAAACATTTATTTTCTCGTATATTGATGATGAAAATGTATTCGTAGAGTTAAAGCTCTTCTATTCTTACTACTACATTATTTGTGTAAATTTAAATGAGCAAATATATTGGCCAGCGCTAAATACATTCAGTTATATAGTTTTATATTTTCGCACTTCACTTATTTCCTACTCCCCAAAAACGCAAAATTTAGTCAATCCCTCATTGATCCAGTCCCTCGAGGAAATTCCGAAGCGTATTTTCAAATGGTCAAACGAATCTGTATAAAATACCGTTACGATCACGATGTCCATATTCATTAATCGACGACAATATTGTAAACAAATTGAGGTGTGAGACTTGCAAGAGAGCAGACCAAACACTAACCTATTGAAGTGATCCCTTTTCTGCTTGCGAACCCCAGGGCGTCTCATTTCTCCCAAAGGCTACCCAAGCTGCTCTTTCACGAGAACCCCTAAACAATCAAACACCAACAGCTAAAAAGAACGATCACCCTCGATTGCGAACCTCAGCCCGGGAGTAGAATTACGAATGCATTGATATTGGAAGCGACTGCTTCAGGCTCACACAGGCTGTTAAGGATGTTAAACAAAATCATCCATCATCCGTTATCATCAACCACAAAAACCAGATTACATTAAAAAAAGATCCCTAATACAAGGCAAACAGTAAAACACAGCCACTTCTTTCTGAGTATCGATAGATATTTTTCCGACACCTACCTTAACGGTACCATGATTTCATTGTTCTGCCTCTCCTTCACTGCTTTCCAACTTTATGCCGCAAATTCCCTCCAATTAGTCTGCATTTTCCCTGAGGTAGAGAAAAATAAGGGTAAATTATAAGCATATCTGAGAATTAAATTCAGCCAGAAGCATTAAATTACATGATTTCAAAAAAAAAGGTTTTCGAACGACGAAATCAAGATATTTTCCTATTAAATTTGGCCTTAATATAAACAGCTTAATACTCAAACGTTTCATGGCCACTTCGGTGTACTCTAAAAGTAAAATCTTGAGTACATATCCGTTCGATGTCGTTGCTAATAAATTCTTTTCTCGAAAAAGCACGTTGTATATTAAGCATAAATTACTTAATGCACGACCACTTTTTGCCCGTTTAACCATCAATGGCGTTTAAAACTAACGGTCAACTTTGTTCTCCAAAAATTAAACATTATCTTCCCTCTCATACTCACTTTATATTACTGAAAAGATACCTCGATTGCACTGCCAACACATTTTCTTTCATCCTCACTACGAAAATTAACGGATATAAACACATTCTCTCAGGAACGGACTCTCTCATACAGTTGATCGCTTCTACAATCAAACAGCGAAAATGAAAAAAACTAAAACGAATGATTAGATCACCATGTAGACTTACTATTGGCTACAAATCTTTATTAAAACACGGTTCAAAACTAATAGAGAATCTAATCTAGAAAATCTAAAAGATATTCGCAGGCCTTATGATGAAGTGAGGAGTTCAAATTAATGGCCTTCGTCCACTTTCTCCGCGTAACTTACCATGCTTCACTTTCTCAAAATAAAAACTCATCAGACGAGGCAAATCTTCGCGTGACCTGAGGCAACACGGAAATATCGTATTAATAGTTGAAAATGAAAATCCGGAAGAGAAGAAAAGCGTTCCATTCTATAAATAGGAGACTTCACCCACGCCAAGTCCAACAAAATACGCTGGCCTCCAGGCAAAGCCCCCGCCATTGTTATCAATTCTGTCGCCGTGACGCACGACGAAATATAGAGCACCAATAGAAAAACTAAATTAATACACGTGTCTCCCGTTGTCATCAGTTTCCCTCTCTCTTTCCTCGTCTTCGTCCTGTCTTCAGAAGGAAGGGTAAATTGGACGACGGGAGACCCAAAGAAGCAAATTCAGGAAAATAATCGAGTCTAACGTTAGCCTGCTTAGCTAGCTGAAATATCTCCTACACCTACATCTCGGCCGTACTTCAAGAGCCAAAGCAAGCGCGTACGGAGCAAGATTTTTGGGACGATGTTTTTTTTCTTACATGTTTAAAATAGTGGGTGACTAAAACAAACTTGTCTAATCGCCTTGCATTAAAATTCGTGATGTCTGTCGAGTTGTTATAAAGACTGTAACTTCATCAATGCATAAAGATAAATTAAAGAGCAATTTTATAATACCAGACATGACATTTTTCTCTAATTTGAACTGGGTGATCGAATTCACAAGTAAATCATTTAATTTACCTAGGTAGTACGCTAGAAGAAAACGGACATAGTCGCAAAGACATACTGAAGAGAATAGTGCTAGCTACGGAGGCGTTTAGTAGTAGAAGGGAGCTGATGACGGGGACCTTAGATCCTTACATGTTAAAAAGAGGCTGGTGAAGAAGAGCTTGATACGGAGCGTAGCATTGTATGGTGCAGAAACGTGTACCCTCAGAAAGGAGGACGAGAACAGGCTGCAGGCATTTGAGATGTGGGTGCGGTGAGGGATGGAGAAGGTGAGGTGGACGGAAAGGAAGACTAACGAGGAGGTGCTTGAGATGGTGGGCGAGGAAAGGAAACTTCTTAATGAATTCGAGATTGGCAGAACAAGTGGCTGAAGGATGTAATGAGGGGCGATGGGTTTCTCAAGAATGTGATACAGGGAGGGATGTTGAGCAAGCGGGGAAGAGGGAAAAAGAGAATAGGATTCATGGAGAGGATTAAAATGGGACGATCGTATGCTGAGGCAAAATATGGATATACTAGAGCGAGGTAGATCCCTGAAAGTGTAGAAAGCTGGGAGGAGATTCTCTGAAATCAACTAAACCCACGTTAATCGGTAGAATCATTATCATTGGTCGTTCAATCCTAAGATTGGTTGACTGCAGCCCTCCACCCTTCCCTATCTACTGCTAGTTCCCTTACCTCCTGGTAACTCTTCCTATGTACTATCCTTTTTGTTTGATCCATGGACTTATCCCCAGGTCTTCCTCTCGGAAATTTTACCTCTATTTTACCTTCAATTATGTTCCTCACAAACCGATTGTGTCTCAAGGTGTGTCAAATCCAACTCTTTCTTCTTTTCTGTAAGGTGTTCCAAATGGTCCTTTCCCCTTCTACTCTTCTGCACACATCACCATTTCTTATTTTGTACGTCGTTTTTATCTTCAGCATCCTCCTCAAGCATCAGGATTCAAAGGCTTCTGGTCAGCATTTCCAATGGTCCATGCTTCCGATCCATAGTGCTACGCTCCACACGAAGGTTTTCACATATTGTTTCCTGGTTTGTAGTCCTATCGTCTTTGAGCACAGTAGTTCTTTTTCCCATGAACGCCTTCTTAGCTTGGGGAATTCTCCGCTAGATGCCCGCTGTACATCTTCCGTCCCACGTGATGGTACTTCCGAGATAGATGAAGGAATCCACTAGCTCTAATTTCTCTCCTCTCAGGGTGACTTCTGCATTCATCTTCTCTTCCGCAATCTCAATTCTCTTCCGCATACTAGGATTTTAGTCTTCGTCTTACTTATTTTCATGTTCTATTCTTGGAGAACTTGGTCCATGACGTTTATCGACCTTTGAAGATCCTCACAATTTCCACCTATGGCTGCGGTATCATCTGCGAAGCGGAGCATATTTATTTCTTCTCCGTTTATCTGTATTCCACCCAGTCCAGTTTCTTGCGCTTCTCGTATGGCCTCTTCCAAGTACATGTTGAGCCGTGCTGGTGAAAGGTTGCATCCTTGTCTTACTCCTTTTATAATTTTAGCTTCTCTCTGGCTTTCGTCCGTCATTCGCGTTGACGACCTGCTTCCTGTATAGTTGATAGATAATTCTACTGTTGTCGTAATCCATACCGAGTTTTTCCAGCAGTCTCAACATCTTGATCCACTCAATGTTGTCGAAAGTTTTCTAAAGGTCCACAAATGCAACAAACATGCTTTGTTCACATGTATTATCCTCTCCACCATGACACTAAGGCAGAATATGGCCTCCCTGGTACCCCTGTTCTTCCTAAATACAAACTGGTTTTCCGAGAGGTTGTCTTCAATTTTCCTTTCCATTTTTCGGCCTATTATTCGTGCGAGTATTTTTTTGCATGTGACACTAGACTCACGGTTCGGTGCTCCTCACATCTCTCAGATCTTGTCTTCTTCGGTATCGCAATCATTACGCTCCTTTGAAAGTCCTCTGGAAGTGTTCCACTATGGTAGCTATATCTGATAATTTCGTACAGGTTATCCTTGACTTTACTTCCGAGAGATTTGATGATTTCTCCATTGGTGTTGCCCTCTCCAGGTGCTTTGTTTTTCTTGAGGTCTTCTACTGCTCTATCGAATTCACTTCTCAGCAAGAGTGAGCCCCAATCTTCCTCGTCAACCTTGCTCTCGTCATTCACTAGGTTTTCTTCCAGTGGCGTCGGCTCTCGGTAGAGTTCTTCAATATATTGCTTCCATCTATTCCCAATGTCTTCATTCTATACCAATATATTCCCGATCGCATCTCTAGTATTGTTGCTTCCCGGTTTTCTCTCTCCGAAGTGTTTCTTTACTAGCTTGTATGCTGATTCGGTGTTTCCCTTCTTCATACTTTCGCAGCAGCTTTTGATCCAACCCTCCCTAGCCTTCTTACATTCTCTATTGACTTGGTTCCTTAGCTTTTTGTAGAGGGTTTCCTCTTTTTCGTTTCTGGGGTTCTTGTATTTTCTTCTTTCTTCTATTAGTTTCCTAATCTCCATCGTTATCCATGGCTTCTTTGTGTTGACCATCTTACTCAACAGCTGCTCCTCTGCTACTTCTGCGATTGTTCTCTTCAGCTCATTGCATTTTTCTTCGATGCCCAGTTCATCCTCATTTTCTAGTTTCCTACTAACGGCTGCGGCGAATTTCCTTCTTCGGCCAGTTTTTTGTGTCTCATCTTGGTTTGCGTTTTATCCTCTTGATTTTCTTGTATCGAATGTGGCTGTCCATGGTTACTAGGTTGTGGTCACTGTTTATATCCGCACCGGAATAGCTCTTGCTCTGCTTGACTTGGTTCTTGTATCTGACTCTGACAAATATGTTGTCTATTTGGTATCTGGCAATATCACCTGGCATCTTCCATGTGTACCTCCTACGTGGATGGTGTTCAAATAGAGTTTTAGCAGCTACCATATTCTTCTCATTGCAGAACTCGACTAGTCTTTCTCCCTTGGCATTTCATTCGCCCAGTCCGAAATATCCTATACTATTTCCTTATTTTCCCTCTCCTACCACTTCGTTCCAGTCTCCCATGACGACGAGGTTATCTTTTCCCTTTACTACCCCTAAGACTTCTTCAATTTTCTCATACACTTCTATTACTTCTTCCGTATGGCTAGACGCGGGCATATACACCTGCAAGATCACTGTGCCCGTCGCCTCTCCTTCCAGCTTCACCATCAGAATCCTTTCGCTGTACTGCCAGATTGACTTCACTCTCCTGCCACATTCTTTCTTCAGCATGATGCCTACACCTGCAATCCTGTGGTCGTCTCCTGAATGTATCACACGGTATCCGTCGGTCCAGTAGTCGTCTGCCCCCGCCCATTAATCTCACTGACTCCCAGTACATCTACTCCTAGCATCTCCATCTCAATCTTCACGTTCTCCAGCTTCCCGCTCACCCCTAAAGATCTCACATTCCATGTTCCTATTCTGCACTCGTCCTTATTGACTGATGTGCCCCTCCCAGTAGTACCCACCCGGAGATCATACAGGGGGACTATTTTATATATTTACTCCGGCATATTTTACTGGGAGGGGTGCCTTATATAGTTAAAATGCAGAGCTGCAATTACAATGATGAGGTGAGCTCTTACGGCTGGATAAATAACAAAATAAATTTTAAAAAATTATTTGCAGCCCTGCAAAATTATTTCGCAGGGCTGCAACTTCATGGGAGACTAATGTGGTTGTTTCCCCATTGCCTTCCACATCGCAGTACTTCGACCAATTCCGTGAAACTTCGCTCTCACCCAAAGCTATGGCTGTTGATGCCGGTCCAATCTCCTTGATCTGCCCCATCAATGTCCTCTGCTGAGTCTGCTGCCTCTCAGTAGTGGAGTCTAATTCGGGTAGCGTACAAAAGTTGGTTGGCAAGCTATGAAAACATATACATATATAAGCATAAGTATACATATATTTTTTTCTCCGTTGCTTGGTCTCAAACCTGCGACCTTCGGATTGGGAGTCGAACACACTGCCACTTGTCTAACCCGGACCCAATCCGATGGAATACTTAAGAAATAAATCGTATCCACGAGTCCAGTAGGTGACAGAACACCGCATTCACCCTCTAGAAGTGGGTCGGCGGGAAACGATGGGCTGGTTTTCAAGTCAGTCCTTTTAGCTGAGAATCTAACTCGAGTGAAATAGAGCAAACGGCCTCAATATTACTAAGATGGGAGTTAAGTCTTCGGTAGTATGTGAATCTCATCAAGGAAAGACTGCATTTCGACGAACGCGACAATCGCATGGCACAAAAGTATTTTCTTATCCAATTTATAGCAAGACAGTAAAACCTAATTATGTCAGGATAAGCATAAATACAAACAAAATGCAGTAGAAATGGGGTACCTGAGAAAACTTTGTAGTAGAAGTAGGAGGGATATGTATATGGACAAGTGAGTGATGAAAGAATGAGAATTGGACGCTCAAGTAATGAACACATGAAAGGAGGGTGCTTCGTTGGTTTGGACACGTTGAAGAATTAATGAAAGCCGATTGTTTTTTTTATTCTACAGGTTAAGGTAGGTTTTGTTGAATGTCAGAGAATCTCCTCCCGATTTTTTTCAGGGGTTATTATTATATCAGATTATCTATTATATCAGTATATCTTTTTTGCCTCACCCACGATCTACACATCTTCATCCTGTCCATGAATCCGATTCTCTTTTTTCCTCTTCTCCGCTTGCCCAACATCCTTCTCTCTATCTCATTCTTCAGCAACCCATCGCCTCTTATTACAACTTCCAGCCACCTACTTTGCCCATTACGAATTTCATCAAGAAGTTTCCTTTCCTCGCCCGCCATCTCAAGCACTTCCTAGTCAGTCTTCCTTTCCGTACACCTCACCTTCTCCATCCCTCACCGCACCCACATCTCAAATACCTGTAGCCTGTTCTCGTCCTCCTTTCTGAGGGTACACGTTTCTGCACCATTCAATGCTACGCTCCATACCAAGCTATTCTTCGCCAGCCTCTTTTTAACATCCTTATTTTTTTTAAGGGCGAGGGAAATGCGTTTACGCAGACCTGGCTTAGGTGGATTGGCCAGGTACTGTGGGACTCGTCCTCGTAAGGAAATACCCACTAAAACCCCCCTTCCTTATTGCGCCGTGCGACGGCGGCTACCTCCCTCCCTTCGGACATCCTCTCTTCTCAGCTCTTCATCCGACGCCGGTCTTTTTGCGCCATCTCTATCCGCTGGTTGATCGATTGAAGAATCTCCATTCTGCTATTCCCCCGATCATCACACGGCTAGAAATCACCTCCAAATCGCCTTTGTTTACGATCTTCTTTTCGATGAGCTCCCTCGCCGACTGGTAACTCCATATTCCTCGATTGGTAATGGTTGCTGCTAGCGTGTGAAGTTCTTCCAGATGATTTTCTTCTTTGATCTTCCTCTTGAGTTCTTCATTGCTGTCATACTTCTTTTTCTTCGCGTAGTTGGCCTTGTCCGGTTCAACTTGTTCGCCGATTACCTGCGCATCAATTATGTATCCTACATTCTCTTTGTGAGCAATTAGATCTGGGACAACTCGTCCTGTAGGTGTCATACACGCCTTTTCCATTTCCGTGATGAATCCCTTATTTTCCAGACCCCTCTTTAAATATTTCGTTACAGCGTCATGACGTTTTATGCTTAGGCCGTGGGTTCGATGGCAGTTTTTTAGGACGTGATTCATGGTTTCAATGGCATTACAGACTGCCCTGCAATACCTGTTCTCAATTCGTCCTCTAGATGTCCTCGATTTCGTAGGTAGGGCATTGATCTTAAGTTTGCAGGAATATATATAGTCCCGTCCGCTTAAAAATCTAGTACCATCAGATATCCATTGATTCTGATATGGGATCTTCTTCGAGTGCTTAAGAGCATTCCCATCGACGGATTTATGTAGTAATCCGGCCCACCACTTTTTAATTTCATTACCAGACGTAAATTCGTGGCCACCTTCCGCCTGAAGCCGTCGTTTTTCAATGGATTTTTCAGTCGTGAAGAATTCATCCGGGGTCCTGTTTGCGATATACGTAGATTTCATTAAGCTTTTAATCCTGTCTAATCGTCGCAGGGGGATACTCCATCGGAATGTGGGGATCCCCAATCCGCCGTCTTTTGGATCGGCATGAAAGAAGGCATTAGGAGTATCTTTAGGCCATAGAAGCAATTTCCGGAGGGCCCTCCTTATTTCACAGTCTAGTGATCTAAGTGTACCAAGATGTATGTTTCCAGCTGTGAGTTGGTACTGGAACGCCGGTATGATTAAATTTCTCAGGGCCCACACTCTCCGTTGGGGCTTCAAAGGAGCCCGTGTGAGTTTCTCAATCTTCTTCACGAGATCGTCACGTGGTTGGATCTTGATCCTTCCCTCAGCCGTAAATGAAATACCTAAGTAATTCCATTTGTCCAGTCGGTTCAAGGCGGGCAGGACTCTTCCCTGGACAGTGAACGTTGTCTTCTTGTCGACCGCAGACTTCTTTTCCTTCGGTATTGTTTTGATCGCGATCGTGTGGCACTTCGCTACGTTGATGAGCAGTCCATGGGAGGCCAAATAATCCGTAGATATATTCAATAAAGTTTGTAATCCAATCTTGGATTCAGTGAGGAGTACCAATTCATCAGCAAACGCGAGTACATTGATGGTGTGGTCCCCAATAGGAACTCCCAAGTCCGCGGGGATCTTTTTAAGCATTCCATCGATTGTGAGATTGAATAATAAGGGGGATAAGGGATCGTTTCACTCCTCGAGTAGGTCGAATTCCACTGGAGGTCCATCCTCCATGCTCAATCTTCAGTTCACTGTTTTCATACACATAGCGAATGTAGTTACAGCATGCATTAGGAACTCCTCTGGCCTTGAGTGTGATTAAAATCGAGTCATGGGAGAGCGAATGAAATGCTTTTGCCATATCACTGGTCCCCGTCATCAGCTCCCTTCCATTACTAAACGCCTCCAAAGATAGCGCTATTCTATTCCGCATGTCTTTGATATTATGTCCGTTTTCTTCTGGGGTACTATTCGTACATATTATTTCTCAAAGGTGTTTTTTTGTGGATAGGCCTTAACTCCCATAACTCTTCATCAAAATTAATGATTCAAACATCGTTTTAAAGCTTATGTTCCCCGCTTTTGACGAAAAATAATAAAATTATAATTAATGTATTTGTTTAAAAAAATTGATAATCATATATATTATTTCGATCCTAGAGGTTCTGCAACTAACGCATCTGTAATGATGTGCGGGTTGCGTGAAAACAAGGGTAGTCGTTCTTCCAGAATCCGTATGTATTATTTCTCAAAGGTTTTTATTGTCGCACCGCCATAACTCCCATAGTTATTCATCTAAGTTAATGATTCAAACATCATTTTAAAGCTTATATTCCCCGATATTGATGAAAAATTGACAAATTGTTTAAAATTAAAGTTTTTGTTAAAAAAATGATACAACGTCATCTGCTGACAATATAATCAACTAATATGTTGGCAATGATTACGTGCTTAAAAGACTGTAGGAGGCGCAATCTATTAACACATCGTTTAGTTAGATTGTTTGCATTCTATATGCAGTCAGTGTGACCATTTACTGTTTACGTTTACGTTATGTATCTCTAACACATACATAAATAGCATATAATTGTCCATGGGAAGAAACAGGTAAAAGAACAGGAAGAAAGAAGGAAGAAACAGGAAGAAGCTGCATTCTGTGCGAAATATTCGACAGTTAGAAGAACAGGAAGACAGAAGGAAGAAGCTGCAAACTGTGCGAAATATTCGCTCGGGTCATCTAGTCCAAGTAATTAAAATTCTCTACTTGCTCGATTTTGTGTCCTCCAACCTTAATAACCAGCCTCAAAACGAAACAAATTAATGGCTTATTTGGTCTTCTGGATGGCATGGATGTGGCGGCAGCTATTATTCACATGACGAATTTTAGGGGTCTTAAGAATCGGGGAACGTGTATAAAGCAATCCATTATATAATAAAGCAAAATAAGTATGCAAAGATAGGGGAATATTGAGTAAACTTTAAAAAAGGAGCCAGTTTGTTTAGTCATTCGGCAGTAACTATAAACTCATTCACCGTGGCTATCCCGAAAGGAAATGGCGTGATGGATATGTATAGACTCCATTCATGTAGTAATGAAACCTGATAAGCTGCCTCACTACATAATTGTTAAAGTTATATTAAATCTCGGTCCCTCTCGCCTTCATTTAAAGTCTTTATTTTGCTGACTCTTCCCCTGATTGAAGAAACTCACGCCCTGATTCATCCAATACACAGTAACACTTTTCTATTTACCATATCGCTTCTTTAAAAATCTGGTGATTCATTCACGAAGTTTAAATCATTCTTCATCAACTCTTCCCCTGACTATCCCAAAATAATCGCAACATGTTCTTAATGCGGCGAGACACAATTTCTCTCTCAAGTAATCCAATAGCCTTATCCCAAAACCTTCTTCGCTCCCCCATCGCCGCCACGCCCTCCCTCCTCAACTTACAAGAAGCGTGTTCGTTCCCGCATTCCAGGCACGCCCAGATTTTCCCATCGGCCGTCTCCCCCATTCCCCTTCCCCAACGCCTCCGTTCCCCGCATTTTGCTGCACCATATATTCCCTGCTCATTCTTTCCCCTCTTTCTACAGCCTCCCTTCACTCTTCCCTCACGCCCAGAGGACTAACCCGGCGCAGGGAAAGCCAACTACCCCGCATTACGCCGAATATTCCTCCCTGCATATCCCCCATGGACACCCCGAGCTACTCGCTCTCCAAATCCCGCGCATTGTAGGTTTTAGGGAGCTCCTGCTTGAGGATCCCAAATTTGACTCGCGTGGACGTGGAATCCGAAATATTCTGCCGTCCCTTTACCACAACAATATCTGTATTATTCATGAATATATCTCTGGCGTCACTTTGGAAGATTTAGGCAAATTTCCACCGCGCCTGAGAAAAGAGAACTGCGGAGAGCATATCGTTTGACTTGACTGCCATCACAACCTTAGATTTTCCTGTGCACGTCGCGCGAGTCGGTAAATATATACACGTCTGAGGCATGTTTACTCGAGGAAGCACAGATGTGAGTACAGGCGTGTACTAGTCCCTTCAAAATAACATGGCAACCTGCGCGAAGCCGCGAACACAAGTCAATAAAACAACCGCTGTTTTAATTCCTACTCTGAGCTCATTAGGCCATTCCGACATCCACGTGCGCAAATTAACGCATCGCGCACACAGGTCTTAATGAAGGCACGCCGGAGTTGCCACGTTGGCACCGTGACGGATTGACAACAAAAAGGTCGTGGGATCGACTACTGACTGAGTTTATATTATTAGAAGCTTACACGTTACCATTTCATCTTAGCAGTTGCAGCATTACAGCATTATTAGAAACAGCAGAATGATAATCAGCATTCAACGACGCAAGTCTACCATTCGAAAGAATACAATATAGGTATTGAACTAATTATCAGAAGGATTTTTCATAAAGTACTGAATACAAACATTTAGAAATATTATTTTGCTTCCATGATGGTTCACATGGTACAATAATCAGCAATTAGTAATTAGGAATAATCAGCAATTACTAATTAAATCAGAAGGATTTTTCATAAAGTACTGAATACAAATATTTAGAAATATTATTTTTATTCCATGATGGTTCACATGGTACAATAATCAGCTATTAGTAATTAGGAATACATTCATACCAGGAACCGCTCTCTCCCTCTCTTGAACACGTCGAAGACTTGGAACGAAAACCTATTATTAGGTGCCAGTTGTGGCATGCCTTTAAGTAATGATAATGATTTTATTTCATCCAGCAATCAAGAACATGATAAAGGCCAAGTCAGTTAAGTCAGATAAAATATTGGCCAGTATATATCCATTACTGAATGTCATCACTTATGTATTCGTCCATACTACCATACCAGGAGACACTGCTTCGTTACCGATTATAATGAGAAAACACAGTGAATATTTTTCAATTTATATGGTAGTACATCTAAATCTTAAAATTCGATAGCATCGGATTCAAGTGAAGTGGTTTGTGTGCGGACAAGGCGGATGCACAAATTGTTACAACCTCTTGTAGAGCAGAAAGAGAGCACAACAGTTTAAAGGAATACCACACGTAGCTCGTGAAATAGCCAGCGATCTGAAATTTCGTATGAAAGTCATCGACGAAATACCATACAACAGTGAGTATAGACAGTAATCCTGGATGAAACGGGATGATATAGGATTAGAAAGTGGGGCGTCTGTTAGGTATGTGAACAAAATGAAGGAAAATCATAAGAATTTTGAACATAATGAGGGGTGAAACATTGCAAAAAATGAAGGAAAACGATAGGTATTTAACATTAATAAACAATCTTCAAGTCCTGAGAGTACGTGTGATTTCACCCAGTAAATTGTTATTATTTGCATCAAGAGGCCTCTGAAGAGAACTGAGCGGTCCACATGAAATCATACAACAATATGCACCCAAAACCTTAAGTTCAGACACACTTATGATAAGTAGGATGCATGCCTCAATATCATGCACAATCACTAAATATCCCATGAAGGATTAATTGAAAACCAACCTGACCATGATAACGATTTTGAGTTTGAAAAAAAACCCACCCATGCGCAGTATATCAGCGAACGTGAAATATGCTCCCTGCTACTCACACACGGTGCTGTAGGCTGGGTATACCTTTGACATTTAGATAAACATCAAAACTTGCCGCTTGCCGCTTCCCTGTAGTTATTTTATAAACTTTCGCTTTTGGATCAATGGTGACGAAAAGCAGAGGGAATGGGGATTCGCCGATATTCTTGAACAATCTCATCGCCATCGGTATACACGCAGAAATTTTTTAAATAAGCAATTTCTCATATGCGATGTTGTTTTGTCTTCTTGAACTTTATATGATTTTGTATCTATGTATGCTGAACGAGTAGTTAGTTGAGTTGTTGGCGCTGGAATAAACTGAGGGTATTGCAACAGAAAGAGAAATTTATCGTCATTACTCCACCCATATCCTAAATTCATCAGAAATGAGGTCCTACTGTATACTAAAAACGTGTATTCTCGAAGTAGCGTATCATAATTACAAATACCATTAAAACACACGCACTCTGATAATCTAGAAGAGCTAAATATTTCTTGAATTATTAGCTCTTCATCGTTGCGTATCGAATTGACTTTACTGGGTCTACGTTGTGAAAATTAACTATGTTCATCTTTGAGCTTACAAAACTTTGTAAAATTTCACACTAATTTATTAATTAATGAAGACTTCATCATTCTCGATATGAAATCATTCAAAAAACAAAATTCATAATCATTATTGTTTCTTGAGAAATATGCTATTGACATAGAAATTGACTGGTCAATAAATGAGTGAAATGTCCATGAGAGACTTTTTCCTCATTGAATAATAGTTTTGCGCTGAACTATAATAAAAATCTCTCATTTTCAGAGAGCAAAACTTAAAAAACGGAGAGTACCAAAACTTCATCAAGGAATGAGAAAATAATTTGCTACAGCATAGCGATAATTATTTCCTACTCCCTGGCAACATTCATGACAGCAACATGAACAGTGAGAGTGATGGCTTCAGACGTAACTTTGTGGAATAACTTCATGATTAAAGATTGAAACGCTTTGTAATTTCTGTATGAATAATTTTCATTATTCTTATAAAAATACGAGATTTTTTTAATATCATGTGGGAATGACAAAGTGTTTTAATTTTCAGTCATGAACATTGAGGCTCTTTTCCGTCGATGAACACCTTACCTTTCGCCATTTCTCTCTTCATTCCATACTCTTTCCTTAATCATTGCTGGTAACTTGACACAAACTGTCACACCACCTTACTATGGTTTGCAGAGTATTAGGTAGAAGTAGACGAAGAAGAGAACGTCATTTTTTAAACAGGCTTTCCCGTGCACTGTCCCTTACATCCCCAGTAGAACCAACAAGAGCAAAGCCCTGCACGCACGGTGACATTTATAGTGCCATAATTGGCATGTCAATCCTGCGCCCAGTCATGTCGAATGAATGACAGCAACAGTTATGAAGACTATTTCACAGCTGGCTATGTACATACGAATCGATAGGTAGTGACAAAGTCGCGGAAACAGTTAAGGGTGGATGTCAGATTTGCACACAATACGGACGACGCTCAGATTGTATCGGCGATAATTACCGGTAATAGTAAAACTCTGCCTTATTTATTTAAATTGAGTTAATTAACCCTTTAACTTTGCAAATGATCTGAAATATAGATCTCCCCAGGAGCAAAAAATTTATTTTTTTCTAAATTTTTGCGTGATTTTATTAATCATCACTTTTTATTTCAGAGAAAAATGGTTTTACAATATTATGAGTAATTGTCATCAGATTTTACTTGAAAATAGGAATTGATGGACTTTTTTAATAAAAGACGAAAAACATTTTTTTTCCAAATATATTATCTAACAGTTAATCATTTGGACCACCTTTCTAACAATTAATCATTTGGACCAACAGTAGTTATGAGGAAAGTCCACTTTTCTGTCTAAACATTGTTTTCAAAATGTTCTCTTGCAGTGAAAATCACGGAAACACTGACCAATACACAATCCTACTCCACACTCCTGACACCACTAGCTTTCTGCGCTTCTCCCCACGCTGCGTATTCATACAGACGTGGTACTGTCTCAGCGGCTTGGCTCCATTTTCCGTGGGCGGAACGAACTCTAGGTAGTGTCGTAAAATAACGTCCTTTTCCAAGATCCGATCTGGTGCGAGGTTAGCGAGGTTTGAACGGCCAGGGTGGGGTTGGGACAGAGTGCCGTATTTCGTGAATATTTGGCGCACTACAGTTCGACTGAATTCCTTCAAAGGCATGCTGCTTCCAGCTGATCAATCATCCGTTCATAATTCTTAGCAAGAATAAATAATAAGGCTTTTTAAAATTAAAAAAGTATGTAATATTATTTTGGTCACTAATTATTTTGATTAGCATTTAAAACTTCCGTTTCAAAATACTCCTCATAATACGACTTCATTTATTCTGTCCACAAATCAATGAAGGCTAAAATGCAGAAACTTTTGCCACTAGATGGCTATAAAAATTGCAGGAGGTATATCGCTAAGCAGATCAACGTAAAGGCATACGACTCTTATCTCATACCAACACCTGGCATACGATTTGTTAGTTCACACAGAAAATTTTCCCACTTACCACATCCTACGCCAGCACTGGCACCAGAAATATCGTTGTAGATGAGAAAAAAATTAATAGTGCGGCAATAACAGTAGTTGCAATGGTCGACGCGTCAGCAGATTTTACATAGGGGGACGAGACCTTTACGAACTCTAATTATATGGATGGCTGCATCAATTTACATCAGGGACCACTTTCCCTACAGTCATTTATTAATTCGCACAGTCCTTCCAGCCTTTCTTTCCCCTCCTGACACATCAGCTATTGTATTAGACGGCACAATCAAATGCATCTCGTACAAAGGGCCGAAGAACAATTCTTAAGCGTAGGTGAGTTACAAATCATGCAATCGCAATGAGAAATTTGAAAGTCAAAGTAGAGGGTACCGATTACCATGAACGATAGTAAATTCATCTTGTAAAAAAAATCAAACGACACTGCACGAGTGTCCAACATTTCAATCTCAAAGGGTCGACGCAGGCTCTTTTACCCCACGCGTGCCCCGTCCGCTATTTCACACTGCCACCGCCAGGGCCATAAACCCAAAATGTAAAGTAGGACAGCCAGAGCCATCTATCGATTTCAGCACCAAAGCGAGCGGCGCCTGGAACAGTTCTTCCACCGCCACCCTCCTTCCCTTCATCCCCCTCCAACCTCCACCCCTCCCTTACTTTCCCTCGTCTCACTCACATCCTTGGCATTTTTCACGTTTTTTTCCCTCATTCGGTCCCTTGCCACGCGTATCCTAAAAGATGTTATTTTCCCAAAGTTATATCCCCCACCACCGGAAAAGCTTTATTGAGAATGTGAGGGAGAGCGGGCAGGAAGCGATAGCGATGGAGAGGTATGACATTTTTCGGATGAATGCAGGGTGAACGAAAGATAAATTTCCTGCGCGATGATGAGAGTGCCATTGGGACAAATTTATTTCGCACCACGGCGGGAAGCTTTGATTCATAGCCCCAATTTCCATCCCAAGAGTCGGCGCCGCAGTTTCAATGATCCTCGACTGAAATATATACCTCGCCTTATGCTGCGCACAATCGAATTGGATCTCCGGCGAGGTAATTTTGTAATAAAACACTCGTCACGGCAAAGACGAGTCGTGTTTGCAAGATAGTGCGATGTAAATCACATTAATACTCCAGGTTTGTTAACCAAACTCGAAAAAGGGTCTCATCGGTATAATACTTTAGTCGTAAATGTCGACTTTGAATTTCACACAAAGCCACCTGCTAAGTTTATTTTTTTTAATGGGGAAAAGGAAATAAAATAACACTATTCGGGACATGCAATAACACTAACGATATTAATAGTAAGAACAATGAATTTTTTAAATAACCGCAAGCGAAAGCTGCCAATTTGTAATTCATTTCATAATACAATTCTACAATTAATCACCTGAATTTCTGCCTAGTAAAGCATGCCTTCGTGACCAAACAAACTTACGAAAGAATGTCCTAATTTTTAAGGTATGACAAATGGAAGTTAAGAGAAGGTTTCAGGAAGTTTTGAAATGCCCTAAACCGATTGATCAACACCTTAAAACGAGACCGGATGAGTGTGGTTTATGACTGGCTTAAGTTATAGGAAAAAAACACATAGTCTCAGGCTTAACTACTAATACTCCCAAATTCATTAAAGTAGCTTTACACGGAACATTTTATTGTACAAACGAATGTATGAACTCTTTCATGAGGAAAAATGTACCGTGTAAAGCGGCAAATTGTATGATTGTGTGAAAGACTGAACGGGATATAGAACCTGTTCTAATTCCACTCATTTTCTTGTACATTCTATGATTCATTCGTTTGTACAATAAAATGCATCGTGTAAAGCGGCCTTTAGAAAAAGAAAATTTCTGCAAATTTAAGTACTCGCGGTGAAGGATATTCTTCAGCGGAATCCCGACTCTACTCTCGGTGCTATCTACTTATTACCCTGCAAGCCACCACAAGGGTGATTGGCATGGGGGACTTACCATCGATATGATAGAGAGAGCCAAGTAGAGATCTACCCAAGCGCAGAACTTTGTCCACCGCATAGATTATTACACAGTAGGCCTCTTGGCGGCGTTTTTGAAAGTAGACTATTCCTACGCAGGGAGTCTCTCCACCCCTCCCCCATCCCAAAACAATTCTTCCCAAACCATCCAATCCATCGATCCTTAATAGCACAAATGACCTAAGTTGCTTATCTTCTACCCGAACATCCAGCCATGCAATACACTGAGTGGCAACTAATCGTTGAACCTATCGGACGGAATCGCCTTTTGATTCACTTTGCGACACCAGTTAATCGTACATATATTTTTTTCTTTTATTTGATTAACGATCTTAAAGGCGATACGAAATTCTCGGTATCATGTAAAGTTTTGCGACCAGCTCTGATTCGATGGCATTTTTCTCCTAGAACGATCTTTTCATTGACTCCTCAACGGTAGAGGAGTAATTTGAGGAGATATTTGTACAAAAACATTATTCATGTTTTTTCTGATTGTGAGATATGTAAATTTCGAAGTTATATTAGACTATCGTATCCTCTTCTTCTTCCCTAAGAGACTGATTTAGGAAGGTATTAAATTTTTATGAGTGTGATGTTTTATTATGTAACCATATTTGTATTAAAAAACTTTAAATATTTTTTTTACTATGATCTATGCAAATTGCGATACAATATTTGGTTAAATGTCAGCAAGCCCGTAAATAAAATATAATATTATTGTAACAACGCACGTTCAGAAGAAAAAAGTGATTGTCCATTTGCTAAGAATAAATACAGTGGAAAAATATTCGCGTAGTATTTATTTAGAATAATATCAGATATGATTTTTGTGGAATTTTTCAAATCGCAAGCAAATTTGAAATGGAAATACGTCTGATGTATAATGCAAAACCTCAAATAAGAAGACGATAGCCATTCGATACATCGAAACATCGATGTTTTTTACCGATGAAAATTAAGTGAGTGGTGAGTACTTTTACAGAAATCGGAAAATCGACTACTCGATGTTTTTAGTCGATGTGGCATCCCTGCCTCAACCCAAATAATCCAATCTAAAATAACCGACGTCAATTACCGGTCGCCTACCCTTACGACAACCGATCAAGAATCATCAATTTCAAATTTAAATTGCAAGAAAACATTTCAGGAAAAGAATTTCAAGGGTCAAAAAGATCATGAGTGGTAACGCATGGTCACAGAAATAATCATCATTTTCCATATTTTGAATGAGTCGCATTGTAAACTACTCTCGTAGGACTCCACTATCCCATTTTTCATTCATTTGGAGACCATGTTAATTGTAAGAAAACAATAAAGTCATTCGAGCTCATTGAAGTAAATTACTGAATATCGAATAAATATAACTGTTACAACTGGACATAGTGGAAGCTGCAAACATAAATAATGAATAAAACCCATTTTAGTTTTCCATAGGTTTATTTTGTGACGGAACGACGCGTTTCACCACCATGTGGCATAATCAGTATCAAATATTATGGCACTGAGGATGATTAAAAAGTGTTTTATCATCATGAATAATGATTTCCACCTCAATTATGCCCTAGAGCATAATTTCTACGGCAATATGGTCCAGTTCGCTAGGGGCGCACGGATATGTACTTACATATAAAAGCTGATTTCCACATTCAATTCACCTTTTGGAAAATGAACACTATCCCACCATCAGAAAATGGTCGGCAAATTTAAACTTGATCAAAAAACTTTCATTAAATCGTCTCTTTTTCAATTAAAATACTCAAATTGCGGGAGCTTTCCCTCTCATGATGAGTTTCCAAAATTAGCTCCATTAATAACGCCGAATATTTCCTGTTTCTGACTGCCATTACTTTTCATTTTCAGGTTGAATGAACCTTTTAATGGATCAAACGTTTCTGTAGCCTCTACCTTGAAAAAAAGGTGCTCTCTTTCATTTTGACAAGATTTGGCAATTATCGCTTTTCAGATCACAAGAGCCATCATAAGGATAACTTTTTTATTTAACCTCGTACCGGTGCGCATTCAGCAGCAGTTCATTCAAAAATAAATCTTTAAGATTGCCCGTCGCGTGATTTGATCTCTAATGCTAGACCTTGTCAAAACAAAATACAAAACAGGGCAAATCAAAGAATCATGCCATCGAATAAAGCTATATATTTTCTGGAAGGAATGGTTAATCTCAAAGGTCCTGCTCAATTATGTCCGGTAAACTTCCACCATCAAGAGCGGCGTTCGCGTTGATGAGATGTAAACAGAGACCTGTGTTTTTGTAAATTACAGCAGAAAGACGATTATAATAGGCTTATTTGTATAAACTTCTAGCACTCAAACAGAATTTAGCATCGATAGATGATGAATCTATTTCACCTCACCAATATAAATAAATTAATTATGAATAGTCTGGCGAGATACGAGTACTAGGGAAAATCGCAAGTTATTCATAACCACCCAGATAACAAAACAAATGCGTGAGTGGCAAGATCACATTAATTTGCATGAGCGAAGAAAGAATAGGAAAAATAGTATAAAATAAGGTAATCATCATTGGTCGTTCAATCCTATGATTGGTTGACAGCAGCCCTCCACCCTTCGCTTTCTAATGCTAGGTCTTTTACTTCCAAGTACCTAGCTCTTTCTATGTACTTTCCTCTTTAATTGGCCAGTTACCTTATCCTGGGTCTTCCTTTGGGAACTTTTCCCTTAACTTTGCCTTCAATTATCTTCTTTGCAAACCCATTATGTTACAAGGTGTGGCCAATCCATCTGGTTCTTCTTTATTCTAAGGTAACTCATATGGTCCTTTTCTCTTCTAACCCTCTGTACACTTCATCATTTCTTATTATGTCCGTCCATTTTATCTCCAGCATCCTCCTCCAGCACCAGATTTTGAAGGTTTCTAGTCTTTTCTGGTCAGCTTTTCCAGTGGTCCATGCTTCCGAACCATAGAGTTCCGAACCAAAGAGAGCTGCACACGAATGCTTTCGAACGAATTCCACACGAATAAGATAAAGTACCGTTAGGAAAAAGTAAAGGGCAGTCAAAAATTATATGGAGTGATAACCTCACCGTCAAATAAGTATTAAAGGTAGAGTGACAAAGAAAGAACGAGCAGTTAGATCATAAAAAGGAAGAAGCAGAGGACGCTAATGTATTTTGAACTTAAGTCCACAAAGATTCAACGGTAGTTATGTACTTGGACCACATATGAAGGAATTGCTGCAACAACTTTTCCAAAATTAATAAATCATGTAAATAATTGCCGAAAAATGATTAACGACAGAATTGATAATCAATTCCACATTCTCCATGCATTTTGAAGACACACTTGTGACAAAACGTAGAGTCGACTCACTATGTCACGCATTTCATCGGAAAGATATGAAATGAAAGATTACAGCCTTTCAAGTAGGTCATCATTGGTCGTTCAATCCTAAGATTGGTTGACAGCAGCCATCCACCCTTCGCTATCTAATGTTAGTTCCCTTACCTCCTGGAACCTTTCCCTATGTACTTTATTTGGTCCATGAACTTCTTCCTGGGTTTTCCTCTGGGGACTTTTCCCTCTATTTTGCCTTCAATTAAGTTCTTCACCAACCCATTGTGTCTCAAGGTGTGTCCAATCCATCAGGTTCTTCTTTACTGTATGGTGTTCCATAAGGTCCTTTCCTCTTCTACTCTTCAGTACACTTCATCATTTCTTAATTTGTCCGTCCATTTTATCTTCAGCATCCTCATGCAGCACCTAATTTCGAAGGATTCTATTCCTTTCTGGTTAGCTCTTCCAATGGTCCATGCTTCCGATCCATATAGTGCCACGCTCCACACGAAAGCTCACGCTCACATACTGTTTCCTGGTTTGTAGTCCTATCTTCTTCGAGCATAGCAGCTCAAATAGGCATGTTTCCAAAAATAACAAGTAAAAGATAGTTCGATCGAAGACTAATACTGTTCTGGTAATAGAATTACTCCTTTCAGAATTGACATCCATAAAAACCGTAAGGAAATCATAATACATTCCCCTGATATGAAAGAAATAATGGCATAAGCCTTCAGTTAGTGCATCAGTATATACATAAACCCGCTACTGGCTTACACATTCCAAGGTTCTCCACAATTTTCGGCTTTTTTCATGTGACAAAAGGAAGGGTAAATGTCAACCACAGCTGAGAGCAAAATTCTCCACGCGTGTTAATATTAGTATTACTCCCTCCAGAACTGAAATCCATAAAAACCAGAAGGAAATCGCAATACATTCCTCTAATATGAAAGGAATAATGGAATGATTCTTCTGTTGCTGCATCACTAAATACATGAACTCACTACTGCCTTACGCATTCCAAGGTCCTTCACAGCTTCCGGCTTTTTTCATGTGACAAAAGGAAGGGTAAATGTCAGCCACAGCTGAGAGCAAGACGTGTGTTAATGGCTGAGCGAGGAGACTTGAAGGGGCCTAGCGCGTCAAAAGATCCTAGCCTATTATTGCCGTGTGTATTGGCATCTGTTCGACCGCCTTCGAACCAAAACAAAGTTCAGGCGCCAGAAATACACAGGAGATCGCTTCCGAAGATCGGGGAGTAGATCTCGTCCATCGATCGCATCCATGATATCTCCGTGATCGATACAGTGGTGTTTATCATCACACAGATGGGTGATAGGGATTTTAGAACCACTTACGGCGACACCATATATGTCGCGTATGCAACGAAACTGGCCATGCATTTATTGATATTTTTCCGGTTCTCCCCGTGTTGCACCATCTTTCTGGACGACCGTTTCGGCTTCATCAGGCTTTCAATAAAAATGATCGAAAAATTATCATACATCCCACTGATTTTTGAAAGGTGATGACATGTAAAAAAGGAGGCTTTCAAAAGAATTTAATCCAGGGATGGATTAAGGGAGGTACAGGCTCGACCCTCAGAATCCCGTGATTCCCAACAAATTGTAAAAGATTTATTTTATATATATTTATCTGTATAAAAGATATTAAGGTATCACGGTAAACGTCCACTTTGTTCACGCCAGGGGAAAAGTTTTTGTGGGAAATTCCAGTTAGTGAAATAAATGACGATGATATCTTCTAGACAGAGTAATGAACGCGCGTTTAGAAAATGAGTTATTGGTTAAGTAAACATTATCCACAAATACGCAAGGTTAGCATTATAAGTGACATGAACTTCAGCTTGTGAGAAGCTAGCGGACGTTTACAGGTATTCCATATCCCCCAGACATCCGGAAAGTAGTCATCCGCCCCTCACCCCTCCAAATAACAACGACCCATGTTAGCCTCTTTGAATTTTAACTCAAATGAAACAATTACTTACGAAATCACTACAATTACATAATACCAGAAAAGGTTTTTACAATAATTAAAATAGATACCAAACGAGCAATCTAAAACATTTTCTTATATGAATCTCAACTATGACGAAAACTCTTTTACACCGCGACTTTTTGTCGATCGCATTAAATTTAGCAAACAAGTAAAGCCACCACATTTTCCGATTCTTCGATTTTTACAACATATTAGGCAATTTATCCATAAAGGTAAGTTTAAATGGAAGTGAGTCTCCTCTGATTTTTTACACATGCAGAGCCCTATCTACCAGCGAAATTTCTTTCAGCATATCAGTGTACATCCTACCCTTCTCTAGTCCTTTCATAAAATCTATTCTCTTTCTTACCCGTCCCCGCTTTAACGCACATCCTCCCCTCAACCACGACTTTTAGCAACCCTTCGCCCCTCATCACCTCCGCCGACCACCTACTTTTCCTCTCCCTAATCTCAACCTCTTTTCCCATAAGTTTCCTCTTCTCACTCACCATGAAAAGCATTCCCTCGTTTAATTACTAAAAAACGCAGGTGAAACCTTTTATTTTGAGTGACTTTTAGGTTGAAGGAATGTAGTAAGATTTGAAGCAGCCCCTTAACTCTCGAAAAAACTAGTATTTAGCAGTATAAACAGGTATACTATATTAGTATAGTATCATACTAGTAAACATATACTATAGTAGTATAATAACAAGTATAGCAGTATAAAACTAGTATAAACAACTTATTGTTAGTTGGATAGGATTCTCTTCGCACTAGTGACTTCGGTATGAGTATACTTACGGTAGCGAATCTGGAGTCATCCGGCTGCATTCGTTTTGAACATGTTTAGATGTATTTAGTTTCGAATAACGGATTTTAACTTTTTTAATATCCATGCAGTTCCCTATTTCAGTGTTCTTTACAGTAACTTTTAACCATGAGGACGGCAAAAGAAAAGTTGCAGTATTACGATGATAACGACTTAACCTTGACTAAACTGGAATATATTATTCAGGTGATCAGTAAAACTAACAGACCAGGGAGGCAATTCAGAAGAAACTTCTGGAAAAATTAATCACTTTCCATATACGATGTCAGTAAAGACGTATGATTCTCGCCTGCTCCCAAATATCATATAAAACTGACTATTAACGAACAAATACTCTTTTCCGTTTAAAGATTCGATTTACAAAATGCCGCGTCCACACACAATTCAAATTGTATCCATTAAAACTGAAAAACGCAAATGTGGCTAAAAGTCATGTCCCTACCTCAATGATTTCATATAGCCAGCACCGGTGATAATAACGCTAGCACAATTCAGCAGAGGAATAAATTCGTTGATAAATATGTAGGTTTAGCTCTAAACCACCTTCTAAATAAAAATGCTTTTATATTCACACATGACTATTTTTTTCGAAAGACCTCTTCTCGACTTACTCTCATAAGACATCGAGGAGCGAGAGCCCAGTAGTTATTGAAAAGCGCAAAATGAGACAAATATATCATAGAGTTTTCCACCAATTAGTAAACTCTATCACAGCTGAGAAAAAATACCGCACAAATAAATCCGAAAACTTATTTGAGGAATAAAAGCTATGTCAACTTGTAATTATTCACTATACTTCCATGAT